>JARHKZ010000044.1:0-600000 GCA_029204075.1 Mycena capillaripes
TTGCTGTTGGTCCAAATCTGACAACAGGTGCAACCTTAAGCAAATGAGAACATAATAAACCTTACTTCTATGATGTGGCACATACCTGGCGAAAATCACCAAGTGTGATTAACGTGTCTACCCCAGACTTTGTTTGAGCATCCCGTTAAAGCACGCATGAGGCGATTGGCGCAGTTATAGACTTTTGGGAGAAGGTGACATCAAGCCATTTGCTATTGGGCAACCCTCTAGAACAGAGGGCCAACGGACGAAAGGCGCTTACAGGACCGGACGTTCAACCATGCGCTAATCAGCCGATAGAGGCCAAATGAAACGGGTAAATCCGAGCGCCAATCCCGGCATTAATCGGCGTACTTTCCAATAGAAGGCCCAGCAATATCAAAAAAGGTCAAATGAAGCGGGAAAATCCGGGCGCTCAACCGTGCGCTAATCAGAATAAAAAATATTTTGGAAAGTTGAATCTTGGAGTCTGGTTGGATCTCAAGCGCCGCTCCCGAGTTTATTTGAAGGCGGCCCGGCCACGAAAGCCAGCGGCACGGCGGGGGTGGTAATAAGGTTGAGTGGAGCCTAAATCTAGGCGCCTACAGTACTTGGCCGTCGGTGTGGAGCTGTTATCAGATGACAGATGCTTCCAAAATTTTGAGTCTGCAAGTCCATAAGCGGAGTTTAAAGAGCTTCAGACGTCCGTTATTTTATAAAGAGAGAGATACATAATCCTAGGCATGAGAGCTCATTGGTGAGATGAAGATGGGAGCACATGAACCAATTAAAAGTTTTCAACTGAACTTTGTGAGAAGAGTTTAGGAAGGGCCTAGGGAAGGGATCACGATAAATATTACCATGCACATTCGGTCGACTGAACCCAAAGAAGATGCCCGAGAAGCCCGATGCAACGGGAGGAGCCCTGAAATGACTAGGGCGACCACGAGAGAGATTGATTGTGGCCAGACACACCCCAAGATGAAAGTTGCTAATCTGCGTGTGAATATTAGCACCCATCACACACTAGCACTTTATCTGCACATTAGGCCACGAGGAGTCAACCGAAGGTTGACGACAAGTGGCGTCTTTCACCTTAAGATAAATTCGACCATTTCTATTGTACATGTGGAAGAACCAACTGTTAAGCTGCATGCAATCCTGCTCGCACCGTAGCGAAGCACGGCTTACTGCTAGTATAACCATATATGCCGTGGGTCTATGACATCTGACCCACAGCCAGCTGCCTCCCTGTTCGCGCCGCACATATTAAAAAAGGTGCTTCATTTGTTGATCGCTCCACCTGCAGCTGATATCTTTGGTCTCAGCTCACAATGAACACGAGTCACTCGACGCCTGGCGCTCTGGCGAACTCCACAACAAAAACGGTCGGACATTCCTCTGTCTCCCTTTGAGCTGCGCAGTTTTTTTCTTGCCGTTGTTGCATGGCTCCTTGTGCTTTCTTTTGCCTCCAACCGGTTCTCATCACAGTTCACGGCCATCGTCAATCACGGTACAACGCTGAGTCGACTGGTCTTCTCTGCTCACTCTATGTCTACTCGCGCTTCTTTATGCCTACGATGACGTTTGGTCCCCGAAACCGATTGAAGTCTGGCTCAGAAATGTCACGTAAATTTGACGTGTCCACACGCACTCAATGTGGTCAAGTACCAGACATTTGAGACTCTTTGGATAACGTGCTGGCCGGAGAGGACAATAGTTCGCCGAACAGTCGCTCTGCGAAACGGGGGCGGGGCGGACTCGGAGAAGAGTCAGGGTCGGCGAGGGGGGGCACATCGAACCGCTCTATTGTGACCTTTGTCTTGTGACATTTTTGTAGGTGGTTCTGCAGGACGCGACAGTCTTTGAATCGCTCGTGGCAACTCGGACACAACAGACGGTCTTCCTGGCGGAGCACATCCGTAAGAACTGGGTACTACTGTAAGACAGAGTGCGCATAAATGAATTGGAAGGCCCACATACGAGCGCCCTTCGTGTTCTTGAGTTTGTAGCGGCCACCATGACGACCAAAGAGATGGCTGTCGAGGGTTTTTTGTGTAATATTCTTGATTATGTAGCCACAGCTCTCCGTGACCGTGCATTTGTCCCTAATACGAAACGTCAGCGCGAGCCTATACGGAGTTGGTCTAATAAGGAAGAGTGAAAGAAGGAAAACCGACAAAAAGATGGGCTCTTAAACATAAGAAGGCGGGCTTACTGTACTATTTCCACCAAGTATTCAGTCACAGGTCACACCAGATTTTTTTGATGTGTGCAAAAAACGCCTTAAATCGAAACAAAATTTCTCGGCCTTCTCGGGTAAAAATTGATGAATACTTGGTCAAAATAGTACAGTACCTCCTGGAAGAACTTCCTGAAGGATTGCTTGAAGACATTGAAGCCAAGGATAGCCACCGAGAGACAAAGAGCGAGGTGCCACTGATCGTAAACACAAGACAACACGTTCCCAAATGGGTCTGCCGAAGGGTGTTTTCTTGAAGTCGCGGGACGAGTCGCGCCAGTGGCCTGCCATTTAATACGTTGTATTTACGGTCCGAAAGCAGAGTCTATTATCCACTCGACTATCATTCCCGCGTTCTCCAACGACGACGATGAGGTCTCGTGCGCACTCTACAGCACGATATGCTCCTTCATCATCAAAAATGGGAAGCTCTTTACAACGCAGACCCTGAGCTCCTTGAACTCAAGGACTTTATTCCTGTTATCCTGACACCTTTTGTAGCAATGCTGCTCATCGAGTCCGAGGATCGGAAATTACTTACTTAAAATCTTTCCACATCGTCGTCCATCGGCAAATGGAGGGAATGTGGAAGTGAGAGGAAAAAACGAAAATGGACGAAATTCTAATTATCAAAAAATAAACTTCGTTTCGGATTTCGTCTCGAGACTTTGAATCACCACCAGCGGCACTGCGACTAGCGGGGTGCTGCAAATTAGTGCACCGGTACCACCAAAAAAATAGACTGCAAGTGCTGCAAAAATTACCTGCATACCCGTACATTAGTGACATTTTAAAAGTGCTTTTGCTCATTTTTTCACAGATTTGCAGTGCTTTTGAACCTTTTTTTAGTACCTCAACTCGTCACCTACATTGCGATACAGATGTGGACCACACATTAATTGACTTACAACTGGCGTATCCTATCCCAAGGCAAGAGATCTGCCCGGTAAAACTAATTTGCTACTGTGCATATCATAAAGAGTTGGACTCTTACCGATGACAAGGTCAGCCATACCACTGATACAAGCAGAGCTTTCAATAAAAATTGAATCCGCTATCGACCCGTTCTGAACAAGAGCTTATCAATCTTCCAATGGCAAAGGGAGTAAGCAGAGGTAACAACGTAGCGTGAGGTCAAGACCGTTTCAATCTAATTGAGACGCGCCACGTTCGCAGCGGCGGTAGCGTTCGAGACTGAAAACATAAAACTTTGTAACAATTGAGCGATTGTCAAGTGGCCACCCTTACGCTGTGCTCCATCACAGAGCGCGATACGCTGCTGATTTCCGACACCACCGAGACGCATTCGCATGCGGGTTAAGTCTAGCCTATACGACAATGACGAGACCGAATAAGTAGATGTGCATTTAAAGCAATGGAAACCGATCCGCATACCTTGCATGGGCCCGAGCGCGCCAAGTGTGTTGCGGCTGGATGGCACGGAAGTAGAATCAACTCCGCTATAGAACGAAGCAGTTCTCGTCTTCCTTACCTCCGAAATGCGGAAAAGATGGCGCTGCACCATGAACGGTCTTTCTTGACTCAAATCAAGAGCGAGGACGAATGAAAAAGCGAAGGCATACCTAACTCCACTTCAGAGATGAAGAATTCCGAGATGAAAAATCAAAGACCGCCTACGGCAAAGGATACATCATACAGTCATGATTGATGGCTTGTAGAGCAGAGGGTTACAGCACTAGCTGCGTGATCGCATCAATTGTGCTTTGATTTTGAGCTCGGTAGCCAGCATGCCGTCCAGCAATGCAGCACTGTCGACAATGTCCTTGGACCAGGAGGAACGGGATAAAATCTATAACGGGACATCACGTGCCGCGAAATGGCGGTACAGAGGCAGACTTACCCGTCATCGGCGTAGTGGAATTAGAAGAACAGCGCCGAACAAAAAAATGAGTGTTGACGGCGCAAGTCAAGAAAAACGCATCCTGAGGATGCCTAGGAGATTGAAAGTAAAAGAAGTCAATATTGTATCTATTCTGGAACAGATTCTTGGCCGTGGCTCATCTCCACCACCTGCCTGCTGACCGCTGTCCAGGGTGCGAGGCAATCGAGATTTTCTTGACTTGATAAAATATTAGAGAAGCATTTGTTAAACACCTCCCAGGTGACTTGGGGACTCTTATGGGGACCTAATGAAAGATTTTTGACGGAAAAATCTAGGGCCCACCGTGATCCGTAGCTGGACTATGATTATTTTGGTGGATTTTTGATATATTTAGACCACCATTGTTGAGGGACTGTAAAGAGGAGCACATGCTAGGCGACTTAGGAACTTCAATAGGACCTAATCAAAGATTTCTGACGCAAAGATTTAGGGCCCATTGTGATCCACTGTTGGACTATGATTATTTTGATGGATTTTTGATATATTTAGACCACCATTGTTTTGAGGGGCTGTAAATAGGAGCACATCCTAGGCGACTTAGGGACATCAAAGGGGACCTACTCAAACATTTATGACGGAAAGAGTTAGGGCCCATTGTGATCTGCTGCTGGACTATGATTATTTTGGTGGATTTTTGATATATTTAGACCACCATTGTTGTTGAGGGTCTGTAAATAGGAGCACATCCTAGGCGACTTAGGGACTTGGAAAGGGACCTAATGAAACATTTTTGACAGAAAGACTTACGCCCATTCTGATCTGCTGCTGGGCTATGATTATTTTGGTGGATTTTTGATATATTTAGACCACCATTGTTGTTGAGGGACTATAAATGGGAGCACATCATAGGTGACTTGGGGAGTTCAAAGGGGATTTAATCGAAGATTTTTGACGGAAAAATCTAGGGCCCACCATGATCTGCTGTTGGACTATGATTATTTTGGTGGATTTCCCGATTAGGCCGGACCAGTGGGGGAGGGGTCACATATATGAAAAAGTGAAAAGGGGCACACAGGTAGAGCTCAATAAGAGGATAATTTTTGCTCAATAAACTTTATATGTGCTCCCAAAGGTGGGCGAGCTACGGACGTGTTGATGGGCTGATGGGAAGGGAGAATAACCATTTTCCCAGGAGGGTGGGGGGGCCCCTCCCCAAAAAAAAGATAGAAAATTCTGAAAATATTCGCACATATAGATCTTGATGAGAAAATGATATTCCTTCTTTAGAATTTGGGTGTGCTCCAAACCGTTGACTTGCTACGGGCATTTTGATAGCAGAGGGAACCGCAAAGTAGCAGTATCCACAATTTAAAAAAATCCAACAAAAAACGCCCGAAAACGATACGAAAACCAAAAAAAAATCACCGAAATTGGCTCAAATCAGCCAAAATCGCAGATTTGCAGCTGCCGTAGCACCTCAAGCACTGTAACCCTAACCCTAATTTGGGATGTCACATTGAATGACATACCTAACCCATTACTTTCATCATCTACTTACTCTTGTTGAAGGAAATCACTTGAATGACTTGGAAATTGTGGATACTGCTACTTTGCGGTTCCCTCTGCTATCAAAATGCCCGTAGCAAGTCAACGGTTTGGAGCACACCCAAAGTGTAAAGAAGGAATATCATTTTCTCATCAAGATCTATATGTGCGAATATTTTCAGAATTTTCTATCTTTTTTTTGGAGGGGGCCCCCCCCACCCTCCCGGGAAAATGGTTAAGCAACGTTGCTATGGCGTCTATGTCGGTCTATGTAACTGCCCATAGAACCCATAGCATTTGGGGTTTTCCTGATGATCTAGGGGATCGAAGCCACCCACCACGCGACGCGGAAGCGCAGAATGGCTGCGGCGAAGGAGCTTGGGGCGACTGCTGACAGGAAAACGGTCGATGCGGAGTGCAAGAGTCCGGCTGCGAGGCGGACGCGTACTCCGGGCGCGCAAGGACTGGGACGTGCAAGCACGTCAAATTAGAAGGAGATGAGGCGCGATAACGAGTGACGTACCTCAAATACACTCGAAGCACACCCCGTAAACCCCGCTTTCTCGGCACACGCCCCACGCCTGCGTAACGACGGGAGCGTGCGTCTCGACGCAGGTCTGTACCGAGAAACCAAAGGGAATTTGAATCAGTATGGATCAAAGGTGACTAGAAAAGACGCACCTTGAATTCAGCGGATTCAAACGCGCTCTCGCTGCATAGATGGCCTTCGTTAGATGGGGTATAAGCCGAGACAGCGCGAGTCATCTCGAGTAAAGGCTTCAGGATGCAGCTCGGACAAGCTTGGAAGGCAAGGGAGACGGGAATAAGGGGCGTAGCGGAGGGAAGAACGCGGATGGAGCGCTAAGCCTAGAAGGAAAGCGCTAGTCGAGGCCTGGCGACGAGCACTGGGGGGCTGTTAGCGTCGAGAGTATGCTCGGAGTTAGAGAGCGGCGTGGCGGCAGGGGCCCGGGCGCCACGCAGTGTGGGGGTGTGTCTGGAACGCGTCGGAAATTCCAATTGCGAGTACCGAGCAGCGCCATTCCTAGCGTGATTGCACCTCGGTTGCCAAATCCGAGCAAAAGCTGGAAGATGACCGATTTTGCTCGGATTAACACAAGACGGACCGATCGTGAGCCCGCGTACGTAAAGGCCGTGACGCGTCACTGGTCGCTTCTTCGTTAGTCACCAACACCATGAGTGAGTGGTGCGCTGTAACTGACGGTTCGGACGAGTGCCGGCCGTACTCTTACTATTTCTCTCTTCCTCGCCATCCTCCTCCCAATGATCTCACTCCCCCAAGCGCCATGACCACCAAACACCGTGGCGAATCGCTCCCAAACACAACTCAGCTCCGCAGGCTCGATCTGAGAGCGCTCACATGTCCGGTATCGGAAACGGTGGATTTGGCCCTGGATTTCGTTGCCGATGCGCTCTCCAAGTACGGGCCGAAATTGGACTCCGATAGAGCGCGACTCGACTGGCAATGGGATGATAGGCCGAATGGGGTCGAAGACGATGCTGATGGCGAACAAGATTTATACCCATATCTTGACTGGGTCCTCTACAAGCCCGCTGCTCACGCGCTGCCTGCAGTTCTCCATCACCTTTTCGCTCAGAAATCAAACTCAATGCCTGAGTGGTTACCCAAACATAGTACAACGTCAATCATTCGCACTCAGAACGAGTACGGCAGCACGGACATCGTTCAATTTTGGACGGAGCGGCCGCGGGGCCACTACACTAGTGGCAATGTGCGGACTGTCCATGAAGTTAAACGCGCCCGTGTCCTTGCGGCGGATGATAGCGGCGTCAACGTGCTGGATGCGATGTATTCTTTGGCAGATTCGACATGGGACTTCCGACGCGGTAAAGAGTGTTCAAGGGGTAGCTCTTTACTCTTTCAGGTGCGCCAGATAGCACAGCGCATAAATTAGTCTGATTGTAATCTTCAGGCCATCAATGAACTGGCAAAGTATGGAGTCAAGCACATCGTGCTGACCACCGAAACACGCTATACCTTGATTCAGCTCTCTGACGACCATCAACTCTACATGAGCCATGTGTATCACATCCACGGGTCGAGGGACCAGGCTGGGGACATGGCAGAACTTGTCCTCTTTTATGCGCATGCTACGTTTGCCAAACCGCTGGAATTGCCACCACGACCTGTCACCATCTGCCGGGTGACCGTTCCATCGTTCTCTCCTGCGGTTTTCCAACCACATCAAGGATTCATTCGGGTCGGCAATGTCATTCGTTCAGTGAAATTATCTGCCCCGCAGCACTCTTCCGGCCGGGTTTTTCCTCCATTTATCCCGCTGCGGGTTGAAGGATATGCTGAGCAAATCCGACATGACGGCCAAGTTCGTATCACCTTTATTAGGCTCAGATTCTTGCTGTTCGAAGCAAGCGCAGTTGCCAAAGCTGCGTATGGGCATTGTGCATCTAATCGCCTCAATCACGAATTCGATGCATATAACGCGCTACGGTCTTTGCAGGGGATTTCGATTCCAACTCTATTTGGACTGTATCATGATAACTGTGATGGTAGTTCCGTCCTCATCACGAGTGACGAAGGTACACCGTTGGACGGTTTTGATAAACTTAGCCTTCGAGATCGGTGCGTGTCTTGTCTGCCTCGCTGACGGAGGTTCTTATTTTCTTACAGACATACTCTCCTGTCGCACCTCATCCGTATTCACTCGGCAGGCGTTCAACACAACGATATGGAGCCTCGCAACGTTGTTTTGTCTCCATCGCTAGGTCCCATCATCATTGATTTCGACGTTGCCTCTCTCGATCATCGCTGTGACGGCTTGTATTGCTGCGAGCTCCGTGAGCTCGCGGGTTGCTTGGGACTCAATCTCGGTCAGTTGATAGTTACAATCGGAACTGTGCTAGACTGACCGTGTGAATGGCCAGATGTTGAGCTGTCGACAACCAAATGCATCACAGTGTTGAAAACCAAACGCATCGCGGCGCCTGAGTGGATCACAATGTTTCTAATTATGCTTTTTGCCATGTTGCTCGTATCTGTTGAAAGTTTGTTGAATCTATGGTCTTAATTCCGTGACCTGCTTCGGCGTACAGCGCTTCTCTCCACTAGTAGCCAGAAGAGAAGAAATATTAATCGATTTTACCAGATTGACTTCAAATTTTTGCGACTTGCCTGGGCTGCTGATAACTCTCGATTAGACGGCCGTTATTTTATGGGTTTGATTATTAAACTTCGACTGTTCCTTTCGTTAAATTATTTGCTACTCAGTATGAGTACCTGTAGGTGTTAAGTGCGTAAAAACAGCTTCTTAACTCACGCGCACATCGTGCTTAAGTTAGGCGGAGGATCACAGATAATGGTCAAGGAAAAGAGGCTGTCACCAAAGAAAGAGTCGCCAAAGCCGAAGATAAGCTTTTGTCGGCCGATAACCTCTGACAAGTTTTTCAACTCTTCGCTTGATTCCTAGTAAGTAGGTTGCTGCGCCGTTCTGTACCCCAGAACGGTTGGCTTTGGGTTTTTTTTTTTTTTTTTTTTTTGGCGTAATGTTGGGCCGGGATGATTCGAGCACAAGTTTAATTGTTCGGTAGGTTTCTGTCGTTCCTCCTGGATGCTGCTTTCCTTTCCATTTTCATTTTTATTTTTATCTTCCCTTCTCTCGTTTTGTCCCCCAAGATGTCAATTCCGAGCTGAGCCCCGACAATTCATCTGCCTCTCCATGTCGCTCACTCATATCAATTATGATAATACTCCGACTCTCCTTCCGGTATGATTTGTAGTTCGAAAGTATCGCTCATGATACATCTTCGAGGAAGGAATGAATCACTCTGAGTGGGCATGTCTCTGATACGATACAAGAGTACTATAAAAAGAGGGAATGGATTCGAGGAATGTCTTCCTCAACTACGAGACGTATCAATATAAGTGCAAGTACGAGCGCAAGTAATTTTAAGTGATCTACGCGCGGTGGGTAGGAATCAAGAATAGGTGAATGGGAAGAAGGGATGCGATGAGATTGTACGTCAAAAGGAAGAGCTCACGCCCAGAGTTTAATAGTAAGACGCTGAATCAGGTCCTGCCAGAATCAAATCTCGTTTTCAAAGAAAGAAATTCGAGGATTTGATGTATAGGGAAAGCACCAGGTCACCCGCTCTCCGCCGAGTCGTTGACCGCAGTAAGACGCCAAAAATAATAGTGGAGCGCTGAGTCACATTCCGGAACAAGATGGTAGGAAGAGATGGGGCGATGGAAGCTAACGAGGAGTAGGGACGAACCTCGTCAGGATGGGGGGCTAGAAAGTTCACACGGTTCGGCACTCTATCGCCGCCGGTGATTTTTTATACATGCCAGGAAGGAAATTCAGCGTTGCTGCAAAGAAACGGGAGCGATTCCACTTGTTGTGAGAAATGCCTGAGAAATGCGGGCCTGCAGGAGAGGATCGATACAGCGACTCGCTCGGGCGGAATTGCTTTCACTCAGCGAAGGCTAGGGTTACCGGTGGGTTAGGTTAGAGCCGAGCACAAGAGTCAGAGAAGAGAATTGGCGATTGGGAGTGCTAAAGGGGAAGATTGGGTGTCTGGCCCTTTATACGCTCAGAACACACGCAGTGAGACAATGAAGGGAATAAACGGGAGAATCGTGATGATTCGATAACACGGCCACGCCGCTTCTTCTGACATTGCCATTCATGGCGGTGAAATATACTGCATACTAGCGCTCCCTTCCTTCCGTCTACAGCTATACATGTGAAATTACATTAATATTTGGTTTCAGATTCAGCTCCTTGTCTTCTTCCTGCGCGTTCGTGCGGCCACGCCCTTGCGGCGCACCGTGTCCTACTGCTTCGCGCGCCTCATCTCCATCCCCACACGTCTCCTCTTCAAGCTTCATGTTGCGACCACCGCCTCCTTCCCGCCCAGCTCCCCCGGTACCAGTTCCGGCGCACTCGCCCTGCCACCCGCGGCAGTACTGCGCACATACAGCCTCGCATACCCCGGCGGGCTCGCGTTCATGCTGAGGCGCCCCACAGCGGTGAGGAGCGACACCCTCATCGGCAGCCCCGCGAACGTCACGCGATACAGACTCAGCACACCGTCCGCTGGGTCGAAGACGAGCACGTCCTGCACGCGGCTCGCGCTTGCGCCTGCCGAATTCCACTGCCCAGCGAGGCGGGACTCGTGGGCGAGCGCAGCGCGCCACTGCCTGCGCCGGCCGCACTTCCAGGCATGAACGTGCGATAGCGAGCGGCGCGGGCGGTGCCTCGCCATCTGCACCACGTGCTGCTGGAGCGTTTTTGAGGTGATGGAGGCGATCTTGACACCAAGCGCAAGTGGACCGTCGATGGAGGGCTAGCGGTCGACGGTGAAGCTCGAAGAGCTCTACATCATCACACTCCCCCTCGTGCTCGTCACAGTCGAACCGCTTGTCCACCACAATGGGCGCCGGACATGCATATGGCGCTGGGTATCCAGACGACATCAGCATCTCGTACTTGAAAGGATATAGGGACGAAACCCACCGCTCGGCAGCTACTCGGTGCGACCACAAGCGCAGCCCGCTCGATGAGGGAGTTGATCGTGCCCTTGTTATACTTTCAGATTGCTCGGGGACGCCCCGAGTCCACCACCCTGCATCCAGCGAAAATTGACATCCCTCATCGCCACTAACCGCCAGAGGATAGCCACTGGTGATGCCCACACCTCATAACCAGCTCCTCCCGCACGCGCTAAGCAATCGCGCATCCCAACTTGGAGACCGTGAGTCCAGGAAATAGCGCCCACCACCGAAAATCGTCGTCTCCCATAAGTGTCCCATTTCTCTACCGATCGCAGCTCCAGGTGCGCGAACGATCCATTATCCACCTCCCGGAGCGCCTAGGGTCGCGTCCCCGTCACTTCAGAGAAATAATATCAAAAGTCGATTCCGTATATGGAAGGTGATGCTGGCCGGGTAGCCGGGCCGCTGGCGGAAAGGAGGATGGAAACGAGACGAGACGAAAGCCTCGCCTCCTGGCGGCGCAAGACGACGCGCCACAACAGAGAAAAAGAAGGTAAAGTGGAAGGGAGGGAGTAGCCGCCACCGCCGGATCTGGGGGATCGTACGAGCGAGCGCCTGGCTTCGCCGAGCCGCATGGCGTGGGCGCGCGAATATCAAGTCGCCGCCATGGTCGTTGCTGCAACCAGCTAGGGTTAGCGACGGCGAGGTAGACGCGGAGAAATGCCAGTCCGACCTCGTACGCAGGCGCGCAGTCGCACATGTAAATGGCGGGAGAACGACTCGTGGGCGAGGCGGTGGTCTGCTGCCCGGATTGGTGCACCGTGAGGATTTCGGCCGCAGAGGGCCCTACGCGCTCGGCATTGACTAACAGCCGAGGAAGCAGGTCGCGCTGCGGCGGCCGGACGCGGAGGGTGGAGTTGGAGGTGGCGGAGGTGCAGGTAGCGTGCTGCGCAAAAAACGACGCAGCTCGGTGCGCGGTCGACTGAGAGCGACTTTGAGCGGTCGCGGCTAGCCGGGACAGGAGAAAACGCAGCAGCGTGGGCAATGTCGGGAGTGTCGGGCTCGAGGGCCGCGTAAAAGACGACGCCTTCCGCGTGCTTGTCGCCGCGGCGGATGTCGTGGGCGATGTATATGACTGCGAGCGTCCGAGTCGCGGCGACGCTGTGCTAGAAACCGTGCGCGGCTTTATGGTGCCGGTGGACCCAGCTGGTATATTCGAGCCCAGCAACTTGATACCAGTTTGGTCGAGTCCCCGCACGCCTACAGGACCGAGGCGATGATGACGTCCTGGTTCTCTGTGCGAGGGGAAGGTGGCGAGGACGTCGTCGTCCTCAGGAGCTGGAGGGCGTCGTTCGTGAGCATCTCATCATCCATATATAGAGGGAGGGAAGGACGTGAGCATACCTATAAGTCAAAATCGTCCGCCTATCAATCGTGAACTTGGGTTGCCCTAACCCTAGTTTCGTGGCGAGTTCGAGCACGAAATCGCGCCACCCGCGAGCCCCTCGAAGACCGTGATGCGCCTGGCGATGGCCGTGTGCTTCGCGAGCTGCGGCGCGGCGACCGCGAGCGTGACGCGCTCGTGGTAGAATGACACGACATGGCCGGGCACGGCAGCGACGTGGACAGTGGAAGGAGGACGTCTGCGCGCTCCACGACAGGCAGGGGGGTCGGAGTTATTTGTAGCTACGTCCACCGTCTGTTAGCAGCACGCACACGAAGAAAGAAAGAGGGTACGCACTTCGATAACGCCCATACGAGCCCGGCTCCTCTAGCCCTTTCGTGCTCCTTCTTTGCGTTGTGGATGGGATGATGGATCCTAGTCCCTCCTCGTCGCCCGCTTGACCGGTCCGCATCTCCCTCCAAGCGCCAAAGTGCATACGTCACCAAGATGTGGCTTCGACTCTTCGGGCAACGATGGGAGGGGGGGGGGGGGGCTCGCGAGGAGAGCAGGAGTATATGCGTCCACCGCTGAGCGACTTGGATATTATGGTGCGAGAGAATATCGTGGTGCGAGGAACAGTATTTTTGGATTTTGGACCCTACACACGTACATCAGCATGAGGAACGAGGAGGATAAGAAAACGCACCACGCATAATAACAATCGTCTCCGCGTCGTATAAGAGCTTGCGCGTGTCCACTGCATAAGCTCGTTTTACTGTGACTTTGGCGCCAGATGGAGAGGGTTACGCAGAGTCACTTAGTGTGACAAGTGACTCCGAGCCGACGCCAAGCGCTCTTCTTGCCATGTCTTTGACATGTACCTTTGAAGACTCGGACGGTGGCCTCGAAGATCGTGAAAGCCTATCATCCGAAGAGGAATGGGCCTCTACATCCGATAAAGCTTCCCATTCCGCTCGCCCCTACTCTACCCCAGACGGCCGTTCTCAGGCCTCCTCCGTCGGTCGACGTGCCAAGGAAAAGCTTACCGCCCTTTCTGGTGGACGTATTTGCCTCATGACTAGGGAGTCTGCCCCCGAGGTCAGCATTGAGGCAGCCCATCTTTTACCCCGATCTGTCACCGCGCAATTGGTATACATTCTGTCCTGTTCCGGGTTCATCTCCCTAATCGTTTCCTCATAGCTAACCAGACTCGAGTTCTCGTGGGGACTCCGATGGAAACAGTTACACATCGATTCAACGCGTAATTTGCTGTATAGTAAGCGCGTTTTCCGACTGTGGTTCCGCCGTCGATGAAACTCCTTCAGTCAGAGTAGACATGCACCGATCATTTGACAAGAACGGATGGTTCCTACTCCCGGAACCAGATATCCTTCAAACAATCCTGGCATTCATCAAGCATCGCAATCAACGGACCTATAAACAGGCACGCAACTTTCCTCCTGCTCTTTCCGATTTCCAACCGACTCTAGGTTTTGACACGAAAAAAATACAAATATCGCATAATTCCCCTCCAATTGTTCCACGACAACATTGGCGTGTTCCGACGAATCTCGTTGGAGCCTGATCTTGCGCCCGACTACGACAAGATATTTCCCATGACCCAGGAGTGCCCCCCCACGGTTGAATCACACGTCAACCCATTCTTCGCTATCGCCAACGCTGGACCCAAGATTCAGGAACACTCGGATCTTCTTCCTTCCCCGTGGATAGGGCACGCTGATATACAAACACTCCTCTTCATCTGGACGATGATGAAAAACGCCAAGCCGACTCAGGAATGGTACAAGATATCATACAGAGGTGACGGCGCTGGGCACGGCGCTGAAGATAAACGAGGTAGCAATCAGCCCGACCGACGGCGCGACGGGTCGCCTCCTTCCCGGCATCGCACTGCTCGTTTCTTCAGCGGTGCCGCAGGGGCGGGCCCGTACGGTGACATTGCCGGTCGTGCTGTGGCAGACTTGCCGGAGTTGGACCAGGATGATCAAACCGATACGACAGTGTCGGATGTCCTCACGCATGCCGCCGTTCGCATTGTGCCCGTTGAGGACCGCACCGATTTTTTCCAGAAGTGGCTACATGGAGTCAATTGTTCAGCGGCGAGGTAATTGTAACGGTTTTTGTGCGACGTCGTACTCACAGGTTCTCAGTCCAGACGTTGAGATGGCTGCGATTAGTGACAGAGATGGATTCTATGGCGCGGTGTTCCAAAATAACATACATATTTGAGTGCTGAGCATCTCTGTGGCCCGATCCGTGACTGAAATGTCAGAAATACTGGTTTATGAAATGCAGGGAAAATGAAACTACCTCAACAGGTCGTGCCGGAACGAAAGCGGCAGGTGAAAGCCAAAGAGATATTATTCAAGCTGCAAGCACGCAATACAGTCTCAAGAGACAATTAGCAAGATAGAAATTTGCGTCAACCTGAACACGTATCGTCCTTTGCCGGGCCGTATCTCTGGAAGGCAAGAACACCTTGCTCATCTAAGGGCGCGAGAGAGCACCAGAGCAGAAAGAGAGTGAATTTCGTCATGAAGACATGCCAATGGGCGGAAATAATCTATCCCTTGAGATCCAAGTCTATAGTTGTCAACTCTCTCAACTGGCAGTGGCCGACTATTCTAAAGCCCAGGAACAACAAATTAAAAATAATCGTCTAAAGAAGCTGCTGCGAAAAATGAGAATTTTGGCATGTACGCCCTCCGCTTCTCGTATATGATTCTCCTTGGTGCCAGTGAATACGCCGCACTGTCCTCCAGTGGCAGATGCAGATACAAGATCTAGTGCATCGGCGGGACCAAATGATTGATCCTTGTGAACCCCAGCGTCTCGATTTCGGTCGCAAGCACGATGTAAATTGTGTCGAATGCGATGAAGGCCCCGGGAATTAGCACCCAGGACGTGGAACCTGTAGATTCCCAACCGAAAAACTCGATCTGTAATTTTTCGGCCGCGGTGCTGGAGGTACTCATGTTCTTCGGCAACCCGTCGACAAGAAATTCGCTTCTTGCAGAGAGACAGGCCCGAAGGACACGCGATAAGGCATCAGGCGAAAAGTTAGCAGTGAGATCGGAAGAAAATTTACCATCCCACTGTATTCTGCCGCACCGCGGATGTGATTCGCCTGCTTGCCTCACAATATTGTCATCTTAACCTCGCCGCCATTATATCATGATCGTCGGAGAAACATTGGGTGTATCCAGATCGTTGAGGACGGAGTTTAGCTGATGTCCTACCATGTTGCTGTCAAGACCTTGCGAAAAGTCAACCATGTTGTATATCGTGGTGACCGAAGATATCCTAGCGGGTCCTTTCATATCTGGGATCCCGCCGGGAAGTGTCGTGGTGTTGACATTGTCGGAAAAGATCGTGCCGTTGGAGACCTTTTACGAATGGTTCGCGCCTACATTGGTTATTTTCGGCGTGAAGGAGCAGACGGTAGTCACGGTGTTCATGAAGTCGTACAGGCCAAACCCGACAAATATTAGGTAGCCGGTCGATGGGTAAGATTACGAATAAAAGAAGCGATTGATTGAGGACAGCGTACATCTGCATATGCCACGAGACGTTTCCCCCAATTTAGCCGCGGTCGTCAGGTCCGTGATCGGATAGAATTTTTCAACAATGCGTAGAACCCGGAGCTCGTAATCCTCCCCACAGTGATGAGAGAGATACTGCTGAGGAAAGTCGTGGTTTAATTCTCTTCGCTGTGCGGGAGCTTCGAGAGGGAGACTGAGACTCGGCGTTTAGATTAAGCTCGCCCACCGATTGTGTGGGTATAATTGAAGACCGTGCTAAAAATAAAAGAAAGGCCGCATCGGAATCCGAGCTGAGGCGGTGAGAGGAATATAGTCGTGGAGTTTAATGCGCATTGAAGGAGGACGTATGAGTGAGGCCGAGGAGTTTGTGCGATTATTAAACCCAACCCCCGGCCAGAGTGAGCTTAGGTTTAAATTTCGCCCTCAGCAGCCATTTATTTAGCGCTTTGCAAGATTTAAATAAAACCATGCGCACCGTTTTTTTCTTCCTTGACTCACGGTATCGAATATTAAGCGAGATAAATGTTTCACCAGTTGCACCTGTCGCTTCAGGTGTAGTGCTGGGAAGGTCCGGTTCAGGAATCGGTTCGAACCTGAACCGGACCGAACTGAACACCGAGTTCAGGTTCAAGGTTCAAGATTTGCTTGAACCGAACGCGGCGTTCAGGTTCGGCGTTCGTGCGGTGAGAGTCGCGTTCGAACCGAATCGAACGCTGAACCTGAAAATTGAACGATCGGCTCATTTGTCCACGATTTTCAGCGATTTATGGCCACACTTTGGGCCAGACGTGTCAGCAAGAAGTGTTACCCACCTCCGTGAGCATCTCTGGCATCTCATTGAAAACAATTAGCACAAATTTTGATCCATTCAAATAACATCGGGGGCGCGTGTCAACCTGTCAAAGAACGTTGGTAAGCATATTGTCGTCCCGGACACTTGTTGAGGACAATGACGCGTGCTACAACCTTGGTAGTACGTTCCATTGCCAGAAAAATAGCATCCCTGGTCATCTTTGACCTGATTTTGCATCGCCGAGAAGGCCGAAATTGGCCAGGTTCGAACGCGTTCGAACGCAAAACCGAACCTGAACGCAGGTTCAGGTTCGAGGTTCAGAACTAATCTGAACCGAACGCGGGGTTCGAGTTCGGCGTTCAGAGCGAAGTGCCCTGAACCTGAACCGAACCGAACCTTCCCAGCACTATTCAGGTGCCGCCCAAAGTCGATTGCTATCTTGTGAATGCGCACCGGCGCAGGTATTGAAGCCAAGTGGATAGTTATTGGTTTCTCACCCCTGATACGTTGCATCTCTCGCGAGTTTGTCGAGGTTGGAAATCAGTTCCCTAACTGTGTATGATGGACTTGTTTGACACAGGATCAAGAAACAATTGTTACAAATTATGTACACTTACGCGCCCGTTTCCAATTTCAATCCCTCGCCCTCATGCCCATTCTCAGTCGGCCTCAGAATCATTCAATTGTTCCAAACTCATCCATGGGTTTCATAGTTGCGGGACGGAGGCGAGAGATCTCCAAGTCTTGTCGAAGACAACGTACTTCCTCTCGAAGCCCAAATATCTCTCTTCAAAATTGTGAGTTAGTGGGGCATCCTTGAGTTTTCGTTTCAAATCTAACTTACTTTTGGCACAGAATAACGTTCCTCAAACATTCACGAACCATTGCCTCGGCTGGAAGGGTGAAGAGTTCCAGGAATTCCTCCGGAAAATTATCGCCGTGAGGGTGAGGAGTCATCGAGTTCCTGGGAGTCGGAGTTTCCTCGTGCGACTGAGAGTCGTCGACATCAATTGGATCATTTATTAGGGTGGGGACAGATGGGACATCGTCATTCCTTTGAGTGTTGACAAAAATTAGTTATCACTGTGATCGGGCGATATCCACAAATGAAACCAAAAAATCGGAGGAAGACTGAAGCTAATCGTTGCATCTGCATGAAGCCAAAGACTCACCGGTTCGATTTCCCCCTCAGATTGATTATAGATAGTCTCCCCAGAAGTTTTCCAGGAGACATTGTCGAGAGCTCCTATGTAGCGTCGAGAACGATGGTGGATGCGGACGGTGGAGAATGATCGTCAACAAAGGCGTGTCACATCATGATACACGCTTTAATGATGTGACCTGTGCAATAACCCCATTTACAACGCGCATTTGATTCCTCTTTTTCGCCTCCTTCACCTAGACTCTTCCACGGTCCGGTTCCTTTTCTTTATTTGTACAAAGAGACATTTTGTTTCGACGGTGGGCACTGGACTGCGTGCGGATCGACCAGTTGCGTTCGATTTTCACACTAACCTAGAGATGGTGTGGGCATCTGCCGAGGTGTACTTTCGCTTCTTCCGGCTCTCTCCTTCAAACGACTCGGACTTGTTAACGCTAGCCCAGATACACTCCATTTTGCATCGATGCATCCTCTAGTGCCATCTCGGCGTCTGGTCGGTGGATTAGTGGCCCGTATCGTTTTGCTCAACGTCGCTGTCCACATACACATACACCACCGTCTCGTTTGTCCGCAGCTATGGGCTGCGAGTTTCCGCTCGGCGCTCCAATAGCAAGTGCATGCGCCCAGCTCACAGGTGCCGCTAGGGCGGGGTGGATAGGAGGAGGACCCGGCGCCCTGCGTACGATGTACGCGCGAGGCGTCATACCGTCGCGCGTCGGGGGCAAGGGCGACGTATGATGGGGAGAGGTGCAGCCTATCACTCTAAACTGAGCACCTGGGGCCAGGTTCCCTTCTTTACGGGGGATGACGTAGAGTGAATCTGTAAACAATGGACGGTCAATTTTTGTATAACGTTCGACGAAAACTGGTACTCCGCTTCTCCCGATCGTCGTTTGGCCAAGAAATACTCTGCTCGTTTCCAATGGTCCCGGCCACCGGAACTACCCCGCCGCCAGTTAACAACAGCTTTTGTTGCCGGGCTCAGATACGTTCAGATTCAGAGCTAGTTCTGAACCCCAGGTCTAATTTGTGGTTCCGATTTTTGTGAACCTGAACGAAGGCGATGAGGGCTAAACAAAGGGGATTGACTTCCGAACTAGATGAACTGAGTTGAGACTGAATTGTGAATTGAGCATCGCTTGAGGAGTTGTCAACGATAGTGGAAGATGCTGCCCTAACTTTATCAACATAGGAGAATACGGCAACCATTGCGACCTGGAAGCGGCAGTTTGAGCAATCAAACATCGAAAACAAAACCGAAAGAAATCGTACTCGAAGCGTTTGAATTAGAAGGGAACGTGAATGTCTGTAGATATTGCCGTGGAACACCCAATATCGCAAACAATCGCAGCCTACATTGTGTATTTTGTGTCTTCGAAGCAACAGAACGATGAAAGCTCAAATACATGCCGAAGTCCAGTTCAAAGAGTCGCGAAGTCCAGCGCAGTGAGAAGACCAGGGAAGGCGTGAGTGGTACAGCATCCGACTATTGTGTGCGATTAGAGTACTCCAGTAGCTAGATTCCACCCGGAGAAGTACGTCTCAAGGCGTCAGAAATCCTGCATCTGCAAGGAAAGTGCCAGCAACATGAGCGGAGGAAGCAAGCCGCTAAGCGCTGACACAGCCATCCATGACCTAAATAGGAAACACGGGCGTTTAATTCTACCGCAGTCAAGAGGACGATACATTGGTCAAAAATCAGTATAAGGATACCATATACAAGAAAGGTCGAGAGTAATAAGATTCCGACGACGACGAAGAGTATCAAGACAGTACGAGTAAAGTCAAGTCTAATCCTCCACTGTCCTCGTCGCCGCTCACACCAGCAGTCAGGCTATCTACCCAAGCGCCACCGCTACATTCCCTCCGCCGCTCGTATACCTCGCGCATAACTCTCACTCGCACCCAACCTCATACTTGCTCTCGCCATTGCCTATGACCATGACGGCCCCCAATTTGGCGAGCACACCGCGTCCGGCGCCTGGTCGGAGACCGCGCCATCCAGCAAGCCCGCGAGCGAGTCGCTGTCGGCGGCTGTCTCGCAAGCCTGATGCTCGTAGCTGTGGCAGGAAGTGGGAACAGAGCCATGGGGGGAGGGGCGCGCGAGACATCCCGAGTCGAGGGAAAGATGACGGTGATAGCAATTTCAAGTGGGGTGAAGGACACGCTGACTCCAAGCCAGGGAGCAAACCCCGTTTGCAGTGCTGAGTGCCGAGCGCCCAATGCGGAGCTGCGGTAGCGGATCGCTAGTGGCGGATTGAGAGAGCGGCTGAGGCGGGGACTAGTGCTCCGTATCATCCAAGTGAGCCAGCGGCGGCGCTGAGGGGTCATCCTCGCATCGTCCGCGTCGGTGCGGCGCAACGCAAGGCGGCTTGCACCGTCTGCGCAGCCGCGTTCTCTTTTCCGTTCCCTTTGCCTCTCCCGAATCCACCTCCATCCCCACCTCCGCCTCCCAATCGACAGGCGCGACGGCATCGGGCAGCGCAAGCGTATCCCCACCTTCCTCGGGAGCGCCTTCCATCCACCGACCCGCCTCGGAGAGGACAAGACAAGCTGAGCGTCCGTGTCACCCTCGCGAGACCTCCCAGTGGGCGTGCGAGGCGAGCGACTCGAACCCGCACCGCGACTCCTGCAATGCTTCGCTCCACCTGTCTCGCGGGCAAGCGCAAGCAGCATTTCCCCTCGCTCGACACGGGCGCCCGGAAGGCCTGCGCACAGCGCTTCGCCTCGCGCTCGCACTCCGGCGCGCGCTCCTCCTTCCTCCAGAACGACCCTCCTCTCCACACATCATGGTCGTCCCCGATCTCGACGGGAGGCTTCACAGCGAGAGATAGAGTGCAAGGTGCGGAGGCCGAGCCTGAGACATGCTATCCCTGGAGAGAGGAGAGGACAGCGCAGACTCATCGCGGTCGGGAGACGGCTACGGCGGACGCGCGCGGGAGCGAAAGCTACAGGGGATATGCGTAAAGACTGGGAGCGAAAGTGAGAGGTGGTAAAGACAGGGCAGTGGGCCAGAGGGGGGACGACGAGAGAGGCGGCCCGTAGGACGGCGGTGGAGGCAGCGCACGCGGGAGGGAGTGGCTGGATTGTAGAGAGCACGCCACGCGCGAGGAGGTTATGGTGAGCGTGGGCTCCGCATCCGGGCGAGGGGTGAGGGCAACGCCGAACGCACGTGCGGGCATCGAGAGAAGCACGCGTCGGCCTAGGGAGAGTAGAGGGGTGCGTGCACCCGCGCCGCACCTCGATAATCCTCCGGAACGGGAGGCATCGTCATCTCTGCAATGCCAAGTCGTCAGCACGAGCACGTCGGAAGGGGAGAGGAAAAGCACCGCGTACCTGTACATGTATCAATGAAGTGCTACAGACATCGGCGATTCCGTCCCAGGACGATGTGGTCACACGTCGATATATCCCCCGGAGCGTAAACTGGGGGTCGGAGTGGAGGGAGGCGTTGCGGAGCTGGTTGGCGAGATTAGGTGCGAGGTGTCCACACTGAGTCCTTGAGGGCGAAATATACGATATACAGCGCAGCGGTGGCACTACGTAGACGTCCAGCCGAAGAAGATCAGAAAGCCGCGGCCTACGTCGTTCAGCAAGTGGTGTGGTGGCGGAAGATGCACGCGCTAGGGCAGCGCAAGGAGGGAGTGCTCCGCGCTCAGGACTGGCTTGGCTCGGCGCAGAACGAGACATGGCTGGGCACTGGGAGAGCGGGGACTACGATGAGACTCAGTAAAATAATCGAAGACAGCGGCGCACGACGTACACGCTTACACGCATAAACAAGATGCATTGCTTCGAAATTCAGCACGTCTCTTGCAGACTCCATCCTGCCTCATGTCATAGCAACGTAGGTACAGCCCTGGCGTCGAGGACAAATATGGTCGCATGAGCGTAGGGGGGGCCAAGCGGCGACGACGGGAAAGGAATAGGGTCGTCCCCGTGCAGGTCTTTGGTGGCGAGATCGCGGGATTAGGGTAAGAGTCCGTTGATTGCCGAAAGCGTCTCAACCACACAAAGCCTTGCCAAACACACAAACTCCTCTCCCGCCATCATGCAACGTTAGCGCCAAAAATTACTATACCTGCTACAGACCCAGTCTCGGAGTACGTTCCAATGTCCAGTCACTGTCCACTGCAGTCGCTGCCCTCGCGAGCTCGGCTTTTGAAGCCTTACAGATCTTTCTGGGCGGGATCCAGTACTCTCATGCTTTTCTCCGGCTCTTCGCTTAGTCCATCGGTTCCTTTATACAACGACTATCGCGCCAATGCCGTTCGCTTGCTTCGCATTTCCCTGACCCTCTGCACCCGATCTTTCTCTCACCTGCAGTATGGACCCAAAAAAAACGCATTGATTGCTTCAACAGTAGGCCTGGATCTCCTGGGTTGCGCTTCACTGCAAAACACGGACAAAACACGGAAGCTGCAAACCGCCGAATCTCGGTATCGTTTTCAATTTTGCGACTCGGTCTCTGGGGTCTGATTCTTCAAAAACTTGGATCATTTAAGTAGGCTCGTTAGCCTCGCAACGCTACTCATCAGAACAGAGTTATGGCTTTAATTTAACTCTGGGTACATGAATGGCGGAAACTGAGCGATATGGGGCAACTCGGGGGTATACGCGCGCCGATGCAATCCTGGCTGGCGAGCGGGTCTACATATAAGTATTCTACAGCCATATACTCGACGCAATAGTCATTCCATAGCAACTAATTGCGATAGTACTTCGCAACCAAGTTGCGAGTACGATATATCACCCGTAAGGGGCTGAGTGAATGTTCTCGTTTCCCATTTCGCAGTATTCACCCCAATTCAAGGACGGGTTACAACTACGAGAATCCCGTATTTCTCGGTGGGAAATTTCTTACGGCCGCTGCCCGCAATCCGCTTGACAATTGGAAACCGCGGACAGGCCTGATCGTGGAAGTCGTGAGATATTCAGTTCCAGTAATTCTGTGCAATATTTACAAAACCGAGCACACGACCATCGGATGTGGGTCTAGCTTTTAGTCGCTACTCGACTCGAGCAACTTTGAGTTCTGATTTTATTTATTTCTAAGATACCCTTCCAGCTTGCCGTGTAACATCTCCAACGACATCTTCATACCATGTCCGTCGCTCTTCCTTGCATTGCACCGTACATGTAAGGCAATTTAATATCCCATTCATGATCTAGTTAATGATACCTCGTTCCCCGTGGATTATGTACTGACCTTTTTGGTTCATAGAAAGGGACGAACTCGAACGGCGAAATTATCCCTTCATGTGCAAATCACTGCACAAGGAGCTACTGAAACACGACTGTATGTGAGGAGTTTCCTCGCCTGTTGGATCTAGATAGTTTCTCCTTTATTCGGCAGACTGCGCGTCCGCTCGTCCCGATCATAAATTATACTGAAGGATCCCCGACGATGCGAGTCGAGGATATTAATTGGCAGGCTGGCAGACAACACGAGATAGACGAATGCGAAGTAGTCGAATCGTCTTGAACCCAGAGTAACAATAATTCGTCCGAGATAACCTGGGGATGCCCAGGTAAGCTTGGCTGAGTGCTACGTCCGACACGGGTCCTACAGTAAAGCCAAGTGCGAGCGGAGAGATTTTCCACGTAAGTGTGCCTTCTGAAAGCAAACTGGACATTCACAAGCCGAAGCACCGGGATTAAACCCTGCGCGCCGAAAGCAGGAGCCGTGCTCCAAGAATAGCAAACAACTTGATATTAATACTGCAAGTCGGGTGTAGTGAACGTCACGCGAAACACCCCGGCATTCCGAAAACTTTGAATACTAGAGGGATTCCAACGTGTGGCTCCGATCGTCGTTCAATCTGTAAGGGCGACCACGAAGGCCCGAGGTACTCAGGGACTGACGTGGGGGGTCCAAAGGTTAATTGACAGTAGCTAAATATACAGAGAAGCATACCTGACGTGGGGGGTCCAAAGAGAAGAAACTCTGAGGATTCCCACGTCAGACGTGGGTATAAGTAAGCTACTAGCTAAGACCATGTGACCGGAGTGATCGGCAGATGTCCCGGGCTCTCACATGCGAGGTGCCATCGGGGGTCCCCCTGGCGGGTCACGTGCCGGCTTCGGGTACCGGTTCCGGTAGACCGGTGACCGGGAGAGCGACCGGAAGGACCGGAGGGGCCGGAAGGGCTCTGGATGGGGGTCGGGACGGGGGTTCCCCTGACACAATCGCGATTCGTAACAATTGTTTCATTTTGTAAACCTTCAATCAGACGATCTCGTATTGCCTCTACGAATTTTCGGCTTAGACTTGAAGCTTTTCAACCCCACAGCCAGTCATCTATTCCATATGTGCCATAGCTCACTTCATGTAGATTTCTTTATGGAGTCTACAATTGTTCAGCGAGTTCCATCACGCAATGCAATTTCAGGCATAGATTCAACATATACGGCACTTTATAGTCTACCATTATTACAGCCGTTTGCGAAATTGATGACAGTCGGCTTGAAAAAAAAAAAAAAAAAAAACTTTTGATGCAGCCGCCTTTCAACGCCGTTTCCCTTCCTCTGAAGCCTTTCTCAAGATTTTTGAAGGTACAGGAGCCTTTTTTATCAACTAATCTATGATTCTATCGGCTTGAATGACCTGAAACCGTTGTCCGGAAGTTTCACACTTCTGCGGTATAAACTTACAGTCTGCTCATCAACGCACTTGTATAGCACACAACTTCTGGTCAACTCTGACTTGCTCGGCGCTTCTTTGGGCGCCTCGCTTCTCGGGCGCCTAACATAGACAGCTGTCTAGCCGTGGGTTTAGACCTCCGAGTCTCAATAGCCGCAAACACGCTCGCGTCTTATTCGCTTCCACCGCTCTGTCGCATAAGTACTCTCGCCGTCCTCAGCATCTTCCTTCACCTCGCTCTACATTCAATTTCTTGCTACACCGCATCATGCCCGGACACGTTGTTCAGTACCAGGTCAAACTGGCCGCAATGAACCTATTTGAGCGTGACATTCTGCCATTGAATGACATCCTCGACATCTGTAATTTTTCGGAGTCTACCTTCTGGCGCACCCGGAAACTGTGGCGCGAAACAGGATGGGTGGAAAAGCCAAAAAGCGAGATCCGCGGCCGCCGTCGTCTGCTTCATCGTGACAATCTCCACTACATCATGAGTCTCGTCAATCTTCGACCAGACTGGTTTCTTGATGAGCTACTCCACCTCCTCAAACACAACAGATATATCTCTGTCCACTTCACCACCATCTTTCGTGAACTCAAACGTCTCGGCATGTCTAGAAAGAAGCTCCAAAAGATTGCTTCCGAGCGCAATGAAAACCTCAGGCTGGATTTCGTACGACGGATGGCAGAGTATCCGGCAGAATACCTCGGCTTCTTGGACGAGACATCCAAGAATGATCGGACACTCAGCCGTGGATACGGAAGGGCAAGGAAAGGTCGCCGGGCGCGTAAGAAGGAGAAGTTTGTGAGGGGAACACGTCTCACGGCAACGGGATTACTCACCGTGGACGGTATGATGGCGAACCGTGTCGTGGAGGGATCAATGAAGCGGGCTGACTATCTAGACTTCATCGAACATGAGGTGGTGCGTCCCTAGTTCCTACTCAATACCATCACCGTCACTTTTCCTGCCCTTCCTTCTTGCCGCCGTGTTCACGGATCTAATAATCTAAAGATGCCCTTGACTACCCCGTTTCCTGGTCCATTGTCCGTCCTGGTGATGGATAATGCCCGTATCCACCATGGCGAGGAGATCCTCGAGCTAGCCGAACGTTTCCGTGAGTGTTTGCTGTTTCAGCGCAAACCTGTGTGCAAACTCCATAAACACAGGTGTTAGGATCGAGTTTTTACCCCCCTACTCCCCCGATTTCAATCCAATCGAGGAGGTGTTTTCCAAAATAAAAGCATTCATTCGACGGAACTCCGATATTTTTGCAGCGTCCATTGGTGCAGCGGCGATCTTTGACATGAAGGTTGCGATGGAGATAATCACCGCAGCCGACGCAGAAGGTTATTTTATGCATGCGGGCTACTTCTAATATCATTCTTTATGCGGATACATTATATACGTGTGAACGATTATCTTCACAAAATTATATAAAGTCGGCTTGCGAGACTAAGGAGACATGTCTAAACAGCAAAAAAAAAAAACCGGACTATGTCGGTAGCGCCCACTAACTATATGTGTCGTTTAATCCATATATGCATTAAGCTGATCTGATCTGATTATCATTGATGGGATCTGATCTCATCAGGTCAATTTTGTTTTTTTCATTCTTGCACAGCCACTACCCCACTGCCCTCCTCTGAGCGCATGCAATGACGCTTCCAAGAAGTTTAACCTCCGATGTTATTCAACTCATCGATAATAGTCAAGCCTTCACCAATAACTCTTTTTTTTTGTTGGCGGTCTGAATTTTATGAAGCCATGTCTTGTCTCGCATAATCTCCGGCTCTAACCAATATCAGACAGATTTTTCATTTTGCACAGCCACTGCAAAACTGCTCTCATGTGGCAGTGCAGTATTTCCATATGTGGCAGTGCAAATCCCAAATTCCCCTGTGGCTGTGTCGATCTCCCCACAGATCTCGCATCATGTCCTGCTCTAACCACCCTGGTACATCCCCTGCACACTCGTGCATTGAACCTTTATTGATGCCTCATGCAACCCAGGCCTCCTCTGCATTCCCATCTGTTCCTGTTTCCAATCCCTTATCCACAATTTCAATTGTGACCAACACGCGAATTTCACCTCGCCGTTTATCACCCGCAATCGAATATCTCACCGTCCTTTTCATCTTTCATTTCTTTGGTGGCCGATTCCCTCCCCTTTCTTGGCCCCCATTTTCCCACTCATTTTTCTTTCCATCATCTGTCCTATGTATCACACTGCACAGATATACAGACAGAGACCTGAGCTGGTGCATCAGGTCCCACTAACTGACTAAGCCAACAATTTTTGCCGAAATTTTTGACCACACCGAAACCACTTCCGGGATATCATCAGAACGGCAAGTGAACTCACCGGTGTTGGACTTCCCAATGATTGGCTGTGTCCTTCCCAACCGCTGTATTTTACATGGACCAAACTGCCTGTACACATATCCTACAAAACACAAGACACTTTGGGTGTGCAACGCGAAAACGCCAAAAAAACATGTGAAACACTGCAATCAAAACTCCTTCGTGCTGCTTTGCTCTGCCGCTGCACCACCCGGCTCCTCACTCAGTATGATACCACGAGACTACGCAATTCCTCTAGCCTAACCTAACCATCTGCTTGGTAAGGCCAATTAATTGCTAGTCCCATACAAAGGCGAAGAAGGCACCTGAAAGGAAGGAAACATGCCCAAGGGCTGAAAGCAAGTCGGTGAGTTGACGCAACTGAAATATAACTGTTCGGCAATGCTAACCCTCTCGGGAGAATGCGGTAAAATCGAACTACGGCACAAGATCCCAGTCTCAGCCTGTATGTGTTTGTGTTATAGACTGTATTTCTGCTCACTGCACTCTAATATTGATTCTACCACCAGCCATGTGTTTTTCAGTTTGCCCGTGTAGTCACTACAGTATTAACTATCTGATCCGAGAGCCTGGGCCGAGGTTCTCGGATGAGACGGATAGGGCTTTACCTGCTGGTCGAAGACTCAGACGCGGGAGTAAAAGCTATTCCTGCGCGACTAGTTGTGGGCTCCCGCTAGATAAGACGAGAAGAATACTTTCTGCCACGGGACATGGCAGAGCTCCCGCTGGAACTTTGAAGTTCAGCGGGGTGATGAAACAGACATCCTATTTAGGAAGCATCACCGGCGGGGCTTAGTAAAAAGCACGCCATACTCAGTTCACTATGAGAACCGCATGATATACCCCCGAAATACCCACGGGAGAAAATACCGAATATACCATTGGCCCGCTGGTCTCTTGGCAAGAGCAGAATGTGTTCTGGCTGGTTTCCTTATATCTCCGTTTGTAATTCTGGACATGTATTGTGACAGATGCGAGAAGTGTCGAGATCCGGCACACGTTCAGAGGGGATATCACTCGGGGAGAACTGGTGTAAGTGGTAGATTGACCGAAAAACGTAACTACAGACAGCTCAGGTATTTATAAGGCGAATCAGAGGCAATGCTTGGGATTGATGAGAGCATATGGATCGCGGGACGCCGCAGCATAGGATCAACATGGTAAGCATAAAGACATAATCGGCAAAGGATAGGCATAGAAAAATAATTAGGCACCCCGAGGACCTTACAAAGACTCGTCTCCGTTACATGTATATAAGCAGTAAAATAATTAGTAGAAAGAGCAGTAAACTATCCCCCGCTGTTCAGGGCAATATAGTAGACTAAGAAATAGAAATCAGATTTGAAAGACTTGACAGACGGAAGTCACTGAAATTGAGAAGTAGCCAACGTGAACAAACCTGCTTGCCTTGTAAGAGCTCAGCTGCCAGCTTGGAGCCGTTGGTATGCCAGCCATTCAATTGCAGCCACCGGCCCTAAACTAAGAGTCGTCCCGTTGGGATTGAGTTGAAGATGCCTCGTCAGTCGTCCGGCCGTTGTCATTCCCTGGCACGGTCTAGATAAACAGCCGTTGCCGTTCTCCCTCATTTTGGACAGTCAGATCCCTCATTTCACGGTCAAACTATTCGCCCCGCGGTAGAGGTTCCCCTGCTGATAAGAATTGTGCTCCCGCTGGACATAAAGGTCGCCCCGCCAGAAAGATTAAACTCGCATAACAAACTGGACGCATTTCTGTACCCTATCTCCCCAAACATAAACACACGAGTATTTGGATATAGGTTGTGATTGAGATTGGATTATATATATTAGTTGATAGTAGTGACTAGTTCACTGTCTTCACTAGTTTATTTTAGTCTTTAGATTTCACGGCTGCACCCAAGTGCACCGTTTCAACGGTCCAGTAATGGACGAGAAATGCTTGTTTGTCCGAGCAATAGGTTTGTCCGGCACGGAGGATAGTATCTGTATGTCTTTCGGATACGTTCAGTTCAACCTGAATGAAACAATTCATAGAGCGCGACTCGGAATATTTTGTGTGATCCTAATGCTTGCAAGAACGCGGTGGGCCGGCTCACCACTTCGTTTGAGAAACGAGCACTTGAATTGGCGCCGTGAAAAAGTTAAACAGTGATATTCGAGGGAATCGGAGCTGATTTGTCATAAGCAGAGTTCCAAATGGCTTCGGACAGACATGCGTAATTTTATAAAGAGTGACCACAAATTCAATATTATGGTTATTCGTGATTTCTTCCGCAACATGAATGGAATTTCATAGAACTAAGCAGCAACAGAAACATATGAGCCCAACATCAGGTCCAGCAACTTCGCCGTGGATCCATCCTCAGCAAGAACCTGTACATCCTCCACATCTCGATCAAACTTATCCAACACCTCAGCTGCGCCCGACATGTGTGCGACACGAGCACACACGGCATGGAGCGCAAGTAATCGAGGGTCTGGTAGTGGAAATTTTGTGCCGTTTGGATCCAAACCTGCTGCCTGTGGTAGGCTGACGAATTTTACCTGGCCTGGGATGTCCTGTCGAGCTATGCGGGGATAAGCGGCGTGGACATCATATTTATCTGCCTGTGATATGTCGGTAATTGCACGAATCTGAGATATGGAAATGTTCTACCTCTCCATCTGCAGTGGGCTCTAAGAAGAGATTCAAGGCATCGAAGTGCGCGTGAAGGATGGGATTAAGGGAAAGAATATTGACGAGGATGTGGACCCCAGAGGCTGAAGCAGGTTTACCGACAGTGGCGAGCCGATCAGTAAGGTCATCGAGACCAAACATACGGAGAATCCCGATTGCGGCTGATGCGTGCTGTCGCTGGAGTGCAGTGGGGATTGCATGAATATTCGCATTCCTCTAGAAGACGAGAAACAGACCTGAGGATCGTTGGGAAAAGTTTGATTCGGTTCAATATTTTGAAGGACCGTCTCATTGAAAATGTGACAGGCATTGATAACAGCCGATGTAGCGTGAGCAGTTTCCGCAAGTTTTCGAACCGCAGGATGTTTTCTGCATGAGGTCTCGTCATAGATTTGTGTTAACATGCACCGATAGCCGTCGCGTGAAAGGGCCTTTGGTGAATGGGTAAGCATCGAGGATAAGAAAGACAGTTTCTGAGTGCACGTACGGCAGTCCTGGCACTCCTATGATCCTTTCCCGACCCCTCCATCGTATCCATGAGTAGATCCACGAGGTCATCCATCGATGGCCGCGATGGGTGGTTGGAAGGAGGAGGATATTGAGTCGTTGTCGTACGAACTGACCTGGGTGTTCAAATGGATGTCCAGAACATCGAAGAGTTAAAACGCACACGCCCTAATAAAGTGATCGCGGTATATCCTTCCCAGGTCGTAGACAGCTTCGTCGGACGGGTTAGACAAGACCTCCGCCATGACTCTGGCGATAGGGGTATAGCCGAGCGATCTACGCAGTCTCTCAAGTTCGATGAAAAGAAAGCCTATGATCCGAGAAGCGAGGATCTCGTCGCCAGTCTTTCCCTTGGCCCATTTTGCACTGCTAGGAATTCCGTTGTGGCGCTGGACGGCATTGCGCTCAGCGCGAACGACAAGACAATAAGCGACAAGCATTGGAGCAATGAAATTATGATGATCAGGCAGGATGGGAGAATCAAGTGCCGGCTGATTTTCCTCTTGCAGCAGCACATTGACCTGAGCCATGGTCGTGGAGAAAGGAGAAGGCTGTCCCTACCCACGTGACGAGATCAATGCCTTGGTCTGATCCGATACATCTCTTCCACGCTCTCTTGACACTGGCTCGACCTCGGCGCGCTCGCTGCAACTGCGCGCTTGTCTCCGACTTTGGCGCTTCAATCCTCGTTATCCGCCAAACGCGCCTGGTTTTCGGAGGAGCTTCCCCGACCTCTTCACCTCCTGCAGCAACGCCACCATCACCGTCGTCCCATCGTTTCGCTCCCTGCTCGTCGACCGCGCAGCCTGCCACGTCGCCGCTGCCTGACGAGGAGGACGAAGAGGAGGGGGACATATTACCTATAGGTGCGTATACTCGGTCTTGATCATGCACTGTACTCAATAGGGCTACTTCAGCAGCGCCTGTATCTCACCGGGTGCTCGTGGATGAGCCACTTGAGGAAATCCCGAAGGGGACCCTCATCGACATGCAGGACGAGTAACCACTCGTCGCTGCACCTGTGCCTGCGCCTGCACGGCCCGTTCGACATCCCGCTTGTTCGCAGGAGGGTGCTATGGCTATAGCGCCAGCACCCGCACCCGCGCCGTCGGTAGACGAAGACAGCACGAGCATCCTTCGGAAGCAACACCACCGCCGGCGCTCGCCATCTTCGCTTTCTCACCCACCGGCTTCGCATTCGACAGGAGGGGGACAATCACAGCACGCACGAATGCGCGCGCCTGAAATGCCTCGGTACGTTTTCTGCGCTCCTTGCTTCATTATATTTATCGATCGCATACTAACGTTTGTTATAGACACCCCCCGCCCCGCGCGCTCTCCGCCCTCTCCCACACCCTCCGCAGTGCCCTCGCGGCCTCGATGCAAGCCGTGATAAGCGGGACTGCGTATGCGCAGGGTTCGTATTCGACATACTCGGCGTCTACGGCTTAACCGTACCCGCACGCGAATTCGAGTACCTACGACGACGTGCACAGGCGAGTTGGGGGTAGCGGGGGTATGGGACAAGGATGGGAACGAGATGGGGCCAGGGGGGGAGAGGAGGGATATTGGGGTCGCGGTGGGATGAAGTCGAGAGCGGGTGCGCGTTTTTTTTTGTTGTTCCCCGCTTTCTTTTCTCTCTGAGCGCGCGACGTTTTGCCCGCTTTCCCTTTTTGGCGCAATCCCGCTATCTGTTCCATCTCTGGGCGCCGCGCAGATTTTGTCTGCTCCCGCTCGCGCCTAATCGGCCTGCTCCGATTTCGAGTCGCTTGACGCCGCTCATCTGTCTGTCTGACTCACCGACTTACATACGGCTGTCCACCCATCTTCACGACGCATTCTCTTCTATTTCTTCCTTTCTGCGCCCCCTTTCATATCCTCGCCACTGACCCTTTTCCTTCTCTAGTACCCCTCAACCACCCACCGCCTCCTGACCCTCACCTACCCCGCCGGCGTCCAAGTCGGGGACGCGAGCGTCTTGGTCGGCGTCGGGGAGGTGCTGACTCTCCGCATTGGTCCTCGGCCTTCGAGAGAGAGGGCGTCTGGATACGCTGCGCGGCGTCGTCGGCTCTCCTCCTAAGCAGTGGTGGGCAAGGGTGGAGATGGGGAGGAAGAGAAGGAGAAAGGAGAGCGAGAGGAGAAGGAGGAGATGTACGGCCCGATCCTGGTCGTGGCGATACTTCCGCGTATGGCGTCGTCGGTGCAGGTGAGCTTGGAGTTGAGGATATTGTGCGTCTTTTTTTTTTTTTTGGCTCGGCTGGCGCGTTCGAGGGCGCGATGTCTGTATACCGGAGCTCCATGCGCGCGAGAACGAGGTGCTGCGCGTGTGGCGCGTGTCAAGCCCGAGACGCGGGAGGGCATTTGCACGGGGGGGAGGGTGGCTGGCGCAAGGCTCGAGCTTGAGATGCGCGAGATGGTCAGACGTTCGCTCGAGCTTGGGGTGCAGATCGGGGATGGGAATGTGATGCTCGTGCATCTGTGCATCTGGACGTCGGCGTCCTCGATGGGTGTCTCGCAGCGGTCCAGGTCGAGGATGAGAATGTTTACGCTGCCGCTCTGAGCAAGAAAAGAGTCGCTGGTGGAGTAGCGGAGCGGGGAGCACGAAGACATGCTCGTGCAACAGGAACGAGGACACGTCTCGAGGAAGGATTTGTGGTGTATGACAGGGAATGTGCATGTGGATGTCTGCAAGTTGCGAGTTGCGTTTCCCGGCAAAAGCGAGTCACGCACGCGCTCGGAGCCCGTGACATGATCTCGATGTCGCTCGAGGTGCAAATCGCGAGTGCGAGCGTCCGATGTCGTGTCGGGGACATGAGCCAATGTCGATACCTGGGGGACGATGTGTCCTTTGCGTGAAGATATACCGGGGACGATAAGCACCCGCGCTTGTCGTACCCGTCTTTGATGGCATTGCGCCCTCGCCCTTCCTCTTCATCTTCCATCTTCCATTTTCCATATTCTGCATTCCATCACGCTTCCTCCGTCCATCTGCTAATCTTCCTTTTCTTTTGCTGTAGGACCCCACACGCGCCATACGTCCACTAGCGTTCCCTTCGTCGCCTTCCGCTGCTTCCTCGCTTTCCTCTACTTCCTCGGCCGCCGTGACTGGGGATGCTTATGCGTATGGTGGGCGCGCGGACGGACGAGGAGAAGGGATAGAAGCCAGAGACGAAGAGGGAGCTAGAGGTGAAGCAGAAAAAGGGAAATAGGAACGCCGTGCACGTTCGAAGCGGCGGAGAGGGTGGTGGTCATGGTTAGTCATTTTCTTCACTGTCGTCATTTCTTCCGTGCTGATTCTCGTCCTCGCCCGCCCCTCGGTATAGATCTTGCACGTCTTGCCCGCCGCCCGCTCGCGGTGCCGCACCCACCCTCGTCGCCAGCTCGGACGCAAACAGAGCATCTTTCCCGCCGTATGCGTCGCCCGGGAACTCGCCGCCCTACACGTCGACGTCCCCACCCAACGGCGTGCACTCGTCTACGGTAAACGGCGCGCAATCCCCAGCTTCTCATACACCCCCACCGACACCCACCTCTGCGCTACACGGCCGCCTTCTCGCGTTCCTCGCGCCCCCGCCCGCCGCGCCTCTCCCCGCGCCCGGCGCCGCCCCGCTCGCAACCTGGGGCCGCACGCTCGGCCGTTTCTTCTCCCGCAGCGCACCCGCGGCGAGTGCGCTTGCTGCGAGCGTCTTCTCCGGTGCGGGAAGCCCGCCGCGCGCGGTCTCACTACTCTCTGCAGCCGGTGGTGGTGGCGCGGGAGGTGAGGTGAGGTGAGGGTTAGCGCGCGAGATGGATGGGCGCTTCGTGGCGCTCGCCACGCGGAGGCGCACGGTACATGTCTTTGCGGGGAATCCATACGGCGGGCGGGCGGATGTGCGGAGTCATCTTGGCGCGAGGGTGAGGGATGCGGAGGGTAGTGCGAGCGTGGGTGTCGGTGCGGGTGGGAATGCCATTGGCATTGGGAATGGAAACGGGGAGGGAGAGGGCCCGATCGAGGTGCATGCGCTCGTGCGGATGCGGCTGCCGCCCCCGCCTCAAGTATGGCAGCATCAGCACGCGGAGGGCGAGGCGCCGTCGTTGCCCCCACCCGCGCCACTCGCCATCGCGTTTGTCCCCGCCGCAGCGAGCGCGCTCGGCCTCCGCTCGCCCACGAGTCCCGCCTCGCAAGCAAGTGGAAGCTCCACCGGCGCCGGAGGAAGCGCGAGTGGCGTGCAAGACGTGCTCGTCTTCGACCCCGCGGACGGCGTGCTGAGTCTGCGCCGCATCACCCTCGCGCTGGAGATGCCACACGGCGTGGCGGCCGTGCTGCCCATGAGCGTGTCGCTCCCCGCTGCTGCGGGACGTCTCAGCATGAGCGCGAGCCCGCCGCCGTCGTATTCGCACGGGACGGCTGCGACTGCGGCTGGGGCGGGAGGGAATGCCGGGGAGGTGGCGCCGGGGGAGCTGGGCGGGAAGGAGGCAGTGGTGGCGACGTGGAGTTTGAGGAGGAGGCGTGGGTGGGCGGAGATTAGACGTGCGGAGAAGGACGGGGAACTCGTGGGTGACGGGCGTCCAGTCAAGGAAGAGTGAGTAGTACTTCTAGTCGTCTTTGGGGTGTCCACTAACGAACAAACGCGCAGCTGGCTCGCCCAGGCGGAACTCTCGACCTTTTCCAGCGCGCCGCGCGCCCTCCCACGCGCGATTTACCTCTCGCACCAATTTGCTTTCTACACGCTCGGTGAAGACTACCATGCCCTCATCCGTCGGTACCAGTTCGCCATCGGTGGCGTGAAGATCGACGTACGGCGCGAGGTCGAAGTCAGCGCCTTTGCGCTTGGTCCTGGCACTGGCGCAGGCGGGGAGGCGTTCGTGGAGGACTACGGCTCTTCCTCCCCGCGCGCGATCCGGCGTCGCAGCCACGTGTCATCATCTTTCGATGAGCCACTAGCAAGTGCACTGGCTGGTGCGCACTACCGCGACGTTGCCCGACGGCTCGCCTGCCTCGTTCCGCAGCTCGATGCCGGTGCGTGCCGTCGCGGGGCTCGGGGCGACGTGGAAGCGTCGGTGCCGCTCGAGTTTGATGAGGAGGACGAGGACTTTGCGGTCCCGCCGAACGCGGATGGCGGGGAGGAGGTGTTCTTACGCGTGCATGCGGACCGCGAGGACGACGATGCGCTGTCGGCCACGACGTCGCGCAACGGGGAGGAGTCGGTTGCGTCTGTGTCGACTCCCGCGACGAGTGTGCACCCGCTGGAGGACGAGCAGCATATCATCGATCTTGAAATGGATGGTGCGGTGGAGGGCGAGTGGCACGGATGGGCGTCGGAGGACAAGCTGGCGGTGGAGGAGGCGGAGCGGTTCGACGATATATCCGTGTTGGGGTTCTTGGATGAGGAGCAGGCGGCGATGCAGGCGGAGGCGCCTCGCCGCAAGGGTGTGGCCGCCACGCGAACGCGCACGAAGAAGAGAAGAACCTAAATCTAAGCCAAATATCAATGTAATTTTACTTGTACACTTGTAGAAGGAAGGACGGAGGAGTAGCATTATGCGGCGTCTTAGTTTCGCCGTGAATAACATTGCAATGTGGTTGAGATGCTTCAGGACTTGGGTTTCTCGACGCTCCATCTAGTTGAGCATACTATATATCCTGGCTGTCTAGCGGTTTTCACTCCTACACAACAAGCAATAGCTTGCGTTGTGCAGTAGAGTGAAGCAATGCCTGCAACGGTACTTGCAAGAATCACAGATAAAATTTGGAGCACATTATTCACCACGTACATTGAAAAATTGTTCTGCTTCTTGTTGGTACCGTCTCCGGCAGTTTTTCTTCATACCTAACGAGGAATACAAGTAGATGCCCTCCACCGTGCAAAGAAATTCGTTGAACGGTGCTTGAATGACCGCCGAATTACCGCACCTGAAAATCCGAGCTGCATTACTGCTCCACTGGCAGCTCGTCCAAGTTTCCAGAGGTCGTATCATCTTTCATGTAATTTAAACAAGTAAGGATGGACACGGGTACACCCGCGGGTACCTTTGGGCCTATCTATCTAATCCTGGAATGTGGCCCAACATCCCAGGATTAAATAGATAGTCCACAGCGTTGAAGAAGTACTAGTCGGAACATCGGGGCTGGAATTGCGGGAAAGAGGAAGGAACTGTGTGGGGAAGAAATGATCGCAGAAGTGTTCTGGATTGAGCGAGGGAGGAATCAGGATGCTTAGGCTCAGAAAATTACAATAGACTTTCAGGGCAGGACACCACGGCGTTACGGCGGTGACGAGGGCGGGAAGTCTTTCTGCATTCTGGCCGTCAAACGGCGAGAAGGCACGAGGATAAGAGTTGTCCGCTGCCAGCGTCAAGGCGGCTGATGGCGGTGAGTCAAAAAGGACCGACGGAAGACGCCGTCGCACATGCGCAAACAGCCGTGCCGGACACAGCCGACGGTCCGCGACAAGCCGCTACGATACACTCTCAATTCATTCCGGCATTCGGAGTTCGCGCGTGAAAATTGCTATGAAATTGACATCCGAATCATTATCGAAGCGGAGTGGTGGGAGGCGGCCACTGCGCTGGAAGGGGGCTCACGATTAAAGGCGTACTTGTCTAAGAAAGGTTAGCTGAGATTCCCCGCCAACCAGAAGACGTATCAAGTTTGCGCTAGCGTCAAAGAAAGGGGCAAGACGATTTTTTTTGGGGAGGTACACAGGGAGCCATAAGCCAAACCATTGGTCTGAATGTGCGGTAAATGTGTGTTGAATGAAGTAGGGATTTAAAACCAAAATACGACCAGCAATCAGAAAAATGACATCGAACTCGTTTATACTGCCCGCGACGCACCGGGGAAGGAATCGAAGTAAACCTCTCACCAGGTCCCTCGAAGAAATCTACCGGAACAAAACTGCGAGGCGAGGGAAAATGAACAACGGGAGAGTGGGAAGGGGTGCTGGGCCTCGTTGGCTGTTATAGTGACCGCGACACCGACCGAGAGGGTGTACGCGAATCGCGATCGAAGCTGTGGACAATGTGTGCTCACAGAGTTAAGGGTCGTTCTCTATGGGGCGGAGCAGACAAGAGGGGGGAACTCACGTACCCACGAAGCCGGTGCTTGGGAAGGATTTATGAACTCACTTTGCGATAAACACGGGGCGCTGCACGAGAGGTGTTATAAAATATAAAACAATGGCGTGGAGAAAAGATATGGGAAATGAGTGGTAGCTGCAGTCAGGTGACATGACTCTCCGCAGTGCGTGTATCTGGGGAATAAGAGAAGGTGCACGCACCGAGAGGACGTTTCCTCGTTATTGGATGTTGCTGGGTGATGCAGAAGAAGGCGGTGACCCTAAGGTTAAAGACCGCACCGGAATTGTCAACCTCGTGACATCGTCTTCAGTAGAAGACACGGAAGATAAGAAGCCACAGGACAACAAGAGTACGCAGTGCGCGATGCCGCTGCAATCCGATCCACCAACGTCGTCTGCATGTGATGGAATCAACATATCTGAAGTGCCTGAGCGCAGTTTCGGCCTGCCGTGCCAAAACTTGAAGTTGAAGAAAATCTGTGATCAAGTTAGCAGAGACTCAGGAGTAAGAGCAGAGGGACGCACTCGGAAACGGGGATGCCCCACTTTGAAAAAGGAGGTGGGATGCGACGCACCAGAAGGAAATAAATTACCTTCAAAGGGACTGAGGACGTGGAGGGATGGAAATACTACCGTCGTACGTTCACAGTAAAGCAAACGAGACGAACGCGCTTCAAGTGAAGGGCGGCGGTGCTCGTTTGCTGTTACAGTGAGCGGGATGGCGTCGGCGGAGGGCATATTATCTGTATTCGAAGCCCTCCGAATCAAGAGTAACGTGCGCGCAGGTGAGTGAAAAAGTAAGACGATGGGGGGATATCAAAGACACACCTGACCCTGCTTCGTTTCTGCACATGTACAGTGTCGGATCTATGAGGGGAATAAAAAAGACGAAAGGCTCGGGGCGCCAAAGAGCAGACTCGCGAACAGTACGCGAGTGCTGTGACGGATCGAGACCGGCGATTAGATACAATACTGATTTGGGGCATCGAATGCAACGCACTAGGTATATAACGGGTACACGGACATCGAAGAACCTAGCGCAGTCAAACGAAGTGAGTGCGAAAATACGTTCGTTGTACACGCACCAAATTATAGCGTTCATCCGTGTGAGGATTGCCTTTGCGTGCGGTTCGTCCGTTCTGATTCAATAGTAGTGTTAGGGTGCAACGCAGGAGCGTGCAAGTGATACGCAGAGGGAAGGAACATAGTTGATGAGAGTTCAAGACCAAAATGTACACCCTAGCCCCAAGTACTGGTAGCGTGTCTAGAAAAACACCAAGGGCGACATTGACGGAGTTGGCGCGGTAGATGTGTGACGTGATGGAGATAGAGCCAGGATGGGGGGAGGGACGTAGAGGCGGGGATACAAGCAGCCGTGCATCCTCCTAGAGGTAAAGACAAGCCCTAGTTCCCGGGCATGTCGTTGCATCCGAGACGAAGCCAGCGGCGATGGGACGCGGTGAAGGAAGCGGCGCGAGGTGTCCCCGCAAACGAGACTCGTTGGTGGGCCGGAAGCTTGAGCGAAAGGGGCGGAGGTGGAACGGGGGGGGGGGGGACGAGAATACACCGCTGCGACAATGAGATCGTGCGAGGGGCGTCGTGGATGTGCGCGCGAGGGGCGTCCGTACGCAGTGCGAGCCCAGGGGATGTGGATGGATAAGATCAATAGGGAAGATCGAGGCAGACATGGAAGGGACGGAGGAACGACAACAAAGAGGGCGGGGAGGGCGGGAATGAAGGCCATGGACGAAAACACTTGTATTACCCAACAGAATCGCCACCGTGAAACTAAAGTCGACAGATTGAAGCGTAGTTTTTGGCTACAGAGCTGTCTGTAGCGCAGATTTCTTGGCCGCGGGACGTCCCGTTGATACATGGCAGCAGAAAGGGGAGTGTAGGCGTTGGGTGTGGATGGACACGGGTGCGCGGAGTCCTTGATATTGGGAGCGGCGGATGGGATTGACTAAGGGAATAGGGGAGGAGACGAAAGACGCAGCTTGAGGACGCCTTCAGTACAGCTTTGAGTACAGCTTGAGGATCATCAGATTGATATGATGCGAAGGAGACGGCATAGTTTGGGTGGCGAGGGCTGGGTAGCGTCACAGAGGGAGGGACGACATGATCGCTGCGGTGGAGTAGCGCCAGACGACGCTGTATGTGGGGGACGGCGAACGCGATGATGGTGGTGTGAGTAAAGTGGCGGAGCCGAAGATCTTGATGGCCGCGGCATGATTGATGGGGAGCGGGAGATTCCGGGAGGCTGCCCGGCTGGTGCGGAATTGAGAAGACGGTGTGGAACGGGCGGCGGTTGGGCAGGGGACTGGGCTAGGTTTGGGCGGACGACGTCGATTGCGCGGGTTGCAGTAGAATGGGCGGTCCATCACGTGCCGGGCGGCGCCCTTGGAGAGAATCGGCGCCGCGGGTGGGCAGGATTTTGCTGTCGGGCGTTTCTGGCGAGCCCGCGGGCGGTTGTGGACTAGGGCTACGCGCTGCGGGCGTTTGAAGCCTGGAAATGCACGCAGGGCGCCGGCAAAAGGTTGCCGAACCCATGTAGTGTGTCAGTCGGGCGGGCGGGTAAAGGTGTGGGAACGGGCGGCCTAACGCTGCACAAAAACCGTTGATCTTTGATGGGGCATCAAATATCGATGGGCGGTCTTGGCGGGCGCGAACCGACCTCGTTTTCCCACGGGGAGCGGTGAAAAACCTACTCGCGGTGTCCAGGGGTTTACTCCTTCAACTCTCAGGCGAATAATCCAGGGAAAATACGTACTTGGAGGGGAGGAGCAGGGGATTTGATCTATGTGGTTGCCCGGAAGGGGAAAGCTTCGCGTAATTGAACTTTGAGCCACGGGCGGTGGAAAATCAGGTTTTGGGGGTCAGAATAGATTTCGGGACGTATCTTTCTCAATAATTAACCGCTTGGGTTGCGACTTTGAGGGAACATACTCTGGGACAATATGTAATGTTACCGCCCATTTGGATCAGGTGAAACCGACGGGACGGCATCGAGATCAGCGGTACGACGCTGAAGTTGCAGCCGCGCCCGGGAGAAACCAACCCTCAAGGGCGGCGCTCTTTGTGAGATGTGGGGAGAGAGGGTATAGGGGGTGAGCCAAGGATGTTCATAAATCACTTTCCCGAGGGTTTCCAGAAAAAATCAACTTTTTTGGTGTAGAGGGGATCAAGAACGAATTATCTGCAATTCCCTCGGGCCGATATAGACTAGGGTAGATAACCTGACTGCTGGTGTGAGCGGCGACGAGGCCAGTGGAGGTTTGGGCTTGGGACTCGATTGAATGGACTTTACTCGTACTGTCTTGATACTCTTCGTCGTCGTCGGATCCTCATATTGTATCTTATTACTCTCGGCCTTTCTTGTATATGGTATCTTTATACTGATCTTTGACTAATGTATCGTCCTCTTGACTGCGGTAGAATTGAGCGCCCGTGTTTCCTATTTAGGTCATGCATGGCTGTGTCAGCGCTTAGCGGCTTGCTTCCTCCGATCATGTTGCTGGCACTTTCCTTGCAGATGCAGGATTTCTGGCGCCTTGAAACGTAATCCTCCGGTGGAATCTAGCCACAGGAGTTCTACTGTGAGACTGGATCAACTCTGTAAACTCTGTGCAGCTATACGGCTCAAAGTCCGAAAATTATTACCTCGAGCCTGCCTCAAACCGCTCCGGAGAAACCTAGCTTATGTGCTTGCTCACTTTAAGCAACCTTGTTTTCTGCTTCAATGAAATTTGGGGCTTTCTTAGTTCTGTGGCTGATGTGATTTATTATTTCCTCTGGTTGCTCTCCATTCTCGTCCCAAATTTTCAACCCTCAAACCCTCATAAACAAACTACTCTAATCGCGCACAATAGTCGGATGCTTTACCGCTCACGCCTTCTCTGGTACTCTCACTGCGCTGGACTTCGTGGCTCTTTTTTGAACTTGACTTCAGCATGAATTTGAGCTTTCATCTTCCTGTGGCTTCGCAGACACAAAAGACAAAACCCTTCATCCAAATAAACCTTCTTTCCGATTAATGCTTCCTGCACCGCACTGGAGGCTTTTTCGATCGACCGAGGTTCTTTAATTTCGGGCGTGTATTGCCTCTAGGCCACCGGCTTGGAGGTTGTCTTCTGTCTGTGTCAAAGGGTATTCCTCTGCTCGGTACGATGTACCAATGAGAGATGTCTTGTGCTCTGCCTTCTGCGAATAATTCGCACTCGTACCTGACTTTTGTTCGAAGATTGCGATCCAACCGTTGTCTTCGACCTCTCCCAGCAGATTTTTCGTATCAATCCCATTGTATCCAACACTTTGCTCGCGTCTAAACCTAATGACGAATATTCCCTTCACACCACTTCAACACTCCACTCACTCAGAATGTCGCCGCTTTGTCGCCGCTCACAAGTAACGCACACATCCCACGCTCCCGGCGGCTCGAAGTAAAATGCAGTGTCCCTTTTCTTCGTCTTACCCTGGTCACAATGTGTCAATTCCTGCTGTCCGTATGCACCACACACACGCGTGTCCGGTTTTCTGCACGTCCCAATCTCCCGTGGTTCAAAAGACGGGAGTTAGGCTTTTGTCGATCGGCCGGCACTCGCTATTCCAGGACAGAGGTTCTTTTAAATGTCGGGCGTGTCTTCTTTTCAGGGTGATGTGCCGACGGTGCGATGTATTGTGCTCGGCGTTATGGCGAATAATTTGCGTTGAGATACAAGATTGTTCTCTGTCTTCCTGTCTGCCCTCCGTCCAGAGATAAACACTCCGGTGTTTGAGTCTCTACTGCGATCCCCCCGCCTGCAGCTCATCAATCCTGTCGACCAAATTACTTCCTGGTAATTCAAAGCTCCCCTCACGCGCGCAACAACTCGAGAAGAAATCCAGCATTGACTATTGCCTTTACCTATTCACCCTCTTACCGCGATCGCACCACTAACATGACTCAATCATTCACTCACTCGGAACGCCGTCCATAATTCACATCCCACGCTAGCTATTCCAAACTCCCGGCGCCGGTAAATTAAAACCGAAATCAAAATGCAGTGTCGCCATGCGTGTGTATTCTCTGCGTCCTGCCCGCCCTGCCCTCGATTCAAGTATGTAAATTCCCGCTGTCCTTGTCTATCGCCTTCTCAATCTTCAGGTGGTTCAAAGGAAATTTGAACACGTCTCGGTCTGCCTAAGTTCGAAAGAAAAAGCCCGGCCGGAATCAATGCACAATCTATTTCAGGCGGTTAATTAAAAAAAACCAAAATGCGGTGCGTTCTCATGCGCCAGGGACTTTAACAGAATATCAAATCCAAATGGTCCCTCGCATTGCCTCTCGATATCATCCAGTGCGAACGCGATTCTAAAGACCAGACTCGACCCACTTAACTCGATCAGAGCGCGATTAGCGAGGTTCTGTGAATGTCGGCGACTCGGGCGTGTCTTCTGTCTGCCGCCGACTCGGAGATAATCTTCTGTGCACGCTGCCCCTGCGCTCGGCGATGTACCGAATGTACCGATCCTGTGCTCTGCTAATCCACTCTCAAATAATTCGCGCTCGTACTGCACTTCGATACAAGCAAGATCCGTCTCCTGTCTGCCCACCGTCCAGATTACCTACTTCGGTGTTCAAGCGGCGTCTCGACTGCTGCCGACTGCGACACCACTTTGCCCTCACCTACGGTTTCTTCGCATATCAATCGCATTCATAACTCTGCTCGCGCGCGCAACAACTTGAAATCTAAGACTGGTTATGTGCTCTTCATAAGTTCGTTCTCGCGCGAATTCGCCATCACACCCCAAGTATCACTTCCACGACTCACTCAGAACGCCGATCATAAGGGATAACCCTACATCTCTGCACCATCGCACCCCGAGCTAACACTTCTGCGACTCGCTCAGAACTCCGGTCATAACCTGCCATAACGCACCCACATCTCACACTGTTCCAATCTATTTCTGGGCTCCCGCGCCAAGCACCCGGCGGCTGTAAATTAAAATGCAGTGTCGCCACGCAGAAGTCTTGCACCTTCTCTGCGTTCCGCCCTGGTTACAGCTACTCCTCTCAGTCGTGTGCACCCTTTTCTGCACAACCGGTTGCCTCGACCTGCGGGCAAACAGGAAGTGTGGTTCAAAGCAAAGACCGGAATCAAATTTAAATATCCCAATCACTGCATTCAAGGCTCCTCTAGAGTGACTCTATCTCTCTAAGATCTCTCTAATTCCAGAACGTGGCCCTGCATTCTGGGAGTAGATATGTATCCTCTTTATAAAATTACGTGCGTCTGTCTGTCTGAAGCCTTTATGTGCACCCTTTTCTGCACAACCGGTTGCCTCGACCTGCGGGCAAACAGGAAGTGTGGTTCAAAGCAAAGACCGGAATCAAATTTAAATATCCCAATCACTGCATTCAAGGCTCCTCTAGAGTGACTCTATCTCTCTAAGATCTCTCTAATTCCAGAACGTGGCCCTGCATTCTGGGAGTAGATATGTATCCTCTTTATAAAATTACGTGCGTCTGTCTGTCTGAAGCCTTTAAACTCCGTTCGATTCCCCCCAATGCCGTACTGCCCGGCAACTCCCTATTGGCTTGCCGAGCCTCCTGACTGCCAGGCAATCAACATTCGGCATGGCCGGCACTACGTCAAGCCGCCAACAAACTTTGACATTGACAGATGGCTCCCACTCCACTGAAACAAAGGCTGCCGCGGCGAACATCGACATTGTCGTATTAATTCAAAGAAGGGAATGGGAGGCTGCGAAGCGGCCGACCAGTCCCTTGTTTATTTTAGGATTGAGAGGCATGCCGTGATCAAGAGAATGTGACGGGCTTAATTATGGTGAGAATGATGCAGATTTTGTTCTTCTCTTGGAGACTGGGTTGCTTAGTTTCCGTAGACCGACACCGCAGAAAGGAAGATTCTGCAGGTTGAGTTCTCCGAGATCTCATTTATATTATTGTTCGTTCAAAACTGACCATGTCCGAAAGTAACGCGGCGGCCGCCGCCGCCATTTCTTTTTGCCGGCTATTTGTACGGTAAATCATACGGCCTCCGGGAACAGCGGAGGCCAGCTAACATGAGGTTCTCAAACTTCATTGTTCATTTACTTTGTCGATTGTTGACTCAGTGATCGGAGATACTCCGTTCAACGTAGGACAGATGAGTTATTATTTCATTCTATCGTACATAATGTTTCGTTTTTTTTTTCAGTTCAACATGAAAATCTTTGTTTGCTATCACTAGTACCATCACTCACTTTTACTTAATTTCATCTACGTTTTATTTCCTTCTATCCGCCCGAGTGACTGCTTCAACCGTTGATAACGGCACAAATGTTCGACTGTTTGTGGGCTTTCGGGCATGTCAGCGATGCCGCTTCCTTCAGGCCTTCAAGTTTGGTTTCGGGCTCTGGTCTGGAACGGAGTAAGGGTATGTATTTTTGTTTAGTCTCTATTTACAACACCAACAGCTACGCCAAACCAACTTTCTTGATCAGGTCAAACCACGAGAAACCAGACGAAGAGATCTCCTGAGGTACCTTTTTCGTGTACCGTTCCTCCGTGCGCCGTCTTCGCTCGGCCTTCCGCTCCGCCCTTGCGTGCCGGTCAGCGCGAACTCGCTCGACCCACGCGCCCGCCCGGCAAGCTGCTTCGTGGGGCGAGGTCTTGTGAAGCTGCAGATACCCTTGGAGCTCAGCCGTGGAAAATTCCTTGGCTGGGATCGCCCTCGCGAAAGCGTCTGCAAGGGTGGCCATGGATTTTTCAGATGGTGGTGTTGGCTGGGCTGAGGATGCGGGTACCGAGGACCGCTCAAACTTCTGGAAGAAGCACATGAAAAGAGCGCCAGCCTGGTCTGCTGTAGACAGCTCGTATTCAACATGAACATCGATGCGACCAGGCCGCGAGAGAGCCGGGTCAAGTCGATCCCAGTGGTTAGTCTGCGGAGTGCAATATCTCGGCGTTGAGCACATTTATAAATGCTTTGGCACGTACTGTTGCGAACAACAGCCTCCCCTCCTCGCTCGCCACGCCATCGATCACGTTCAGGAGGCCGGAAAGGGTGATGAAGGATCGACGCTCGCCCTCGGGGCTACCTCGTATGCTGCCTGGGCGAGACATCGTGATACCATCGCTGGATCCGTTCTCTTCGTCCTCATTGTCCCGGTTTTTGAACGCGCAGTCGATATCCTCGATGAGGAGAATGGCGTGGCTGGGGATGCTGGACGCCGCCCGCTGGAGAAAGGTGTCATCCATGCTGTTCAACGAATGCTTGAGCCTGGCTGTGTAGTAGAACATGGAAGAACGCACAGTCGACTTCCAAGAGAAAGCACATAAATCTCAAGCTGTAGTTCACTTGCGAGAGCGAAGACGGTCGACGCTGGACAGTGGCGAGTGAGGATTCAACAAAGAACCAAAAAAGAATGCTAGTTCACGCACTCTTGCCGGTGCCCGGAGGCCCACTGAGCAGATATCCACGCCGGTAGGGAATGCCCCTCTGGACATACGAATCCTGATCATTCAGAAACTCTTGTACATCAGCAACTAGTTTGTTAGTGACGCCGTCAGGTAGGATGACCGAGCTAGATGAGGACTCGAATGAGGAAAGGAGGGAGGCGGAACGGGACAGCAAAGGCACCAACCTGAGCGGACGGGGGACCTTGCGCACAATATTGGTCCAGGGATTTGCTGGAATATAGTTAGGCTGGCGATGAGAAAGAAAAGTAAGTGCGAGTGGTTGGCGGATGGATTGGAGTACAGACGACATCCGCGAGGTAAACCATAACGTATGGCTTATTGACCTCGACAAACTGGTCATGTGCTTCGTTAACCAGCTCGTAAAGCAACGATGTGTCCCTGGTGAAGATCCTGATTCCAGCATCATCGGTCAGCATCCGTTCAGGATTGTTGCGCCAGACAATACGCACGTCAGCTGGAGGTTCGACGACGAGCGGCTGCCGGTGCGTGGGACCTCGTTACGGTTGCGCTTTATCTCAACCAAGTGACCGCGCCAGTAAAAGATGCTCGGTGTGTCGTACATCGGGGTGTACTCTGCGCTTCCGTTCTTCACCTCCCGTTTGCGGCGCGAGTTGACGTAGCCTTTGCAGCGCGAGTCGATGCCCCGGCCACTGACTGAGAATTCAGTAGCGTTGGTTTGTGCCTGCATGAGAGAAATCAACACTGGGTTCACAGAAAGCCCCAGATTAGACGGTACCCACAATAAGGAGGAACAGAATCCATTTGTAGGCTGGGTCTTCCTCATCGAATCTCCCCGTGACAGAGATGGCTGAATGGCACAATGGACTCCGATATCAGAACCGATCGGATGAGTGTGAATTGGTACGCACTTGGGAAAAAACGCGCGGAGATCCAGGAGAAGATTGAATGAACAATCTGAATGAGTACAGGTACAAGATACAGGCTAAGGCTGGACGCGAGGTAGGGCAGGTACCCCTCAGGCTTCAGACTCAAGAACGAATGTAGCCACCACTGTGGTCCGGTCTGGTCGTGGTTGGTGTTAGAGTCCATCGCGGTCGAGAGGTGAGCGTGGCTTTGTTAAGTTATGATGGGTCACGTGCTGATGGCTTTGCGTGCTGTAACTCTTCCCACCACAACGAGTGCGTCGTGCGAATTTGCTTATCAGTCTGGATCCAACTGGCCTAGCCGCACGAACTGCAAAATTCTCCCCGAGTCTCTTCGCCGAAATCTAAAGTCTCTGCAGCCGTCTCGTCGTGGTGTGGTCGTGATTAGTGGTGGCAGGGTTCGGTTCGAAAATCGGTTCGAACCTGAACCGAACCTGAACCGAACGTGGGGTTCAGGTTCAGGTTCAGCGCCTGGCCGAACCGAACGCTAAGTTCAGGTTCAAGGTTCAGGACTGTAGCAATTTTGCCGAACGCGTTCGAACGTGGTTCGAACGCCGAGCGTCATTGATTTTCCGTGTCAAATCTGTTCGCTTGATGAGGTCGGAATGCCCGGCAAATACGTCGGCAAAAACGGCATTTGGTAATTCAAAGTGCCGTGATCGCACCTTGATGGGCCTGCCCACCACCACAACGTCGACTACAAACACCCTGCAATGACCGGGGGAGCACAGGGCCGCTTGGGACTCTTCACCCTTGTGATTTCGGCCTTCAATACACGGTCCGCCGTTGCTTCAAAGGACCTAAAGCCACCGATTGGTTGTCCCCGCCAAGGCCGCCCATGCTTGCGCTCATGCGCGTTTTCACGTTGAGCATCCAAAAATAACTTTAGCGGCGCGTTCCTTTGCAAGTGCATATGGGCCCCGGTGCTCAGCCGCAAGTTTTTTGATCCATCTCTGCGTAAATGTCGTGTTAGATCTCGTTTTTTTGTTCACATCCCAATACTCCACATTCCGCAGTCCCCACCTCCTCGAAGAGTCCCCAAAAAATTTCGAGCCGTGCTGTCTTATTCTTCTGAGGGCGATTCGCGAGCATTTTCAAGTAGTAGTCTGACCGGTACGAAGCTTCGAAACTCACTGCACCACGACCTCTTCGGTGCATTGCAGCTGCTCAAGAGTGCCTATCGTACCGGCCGTATCAGTGCCAGCGCCATTGCAGCGAGGCACATCGACGCACTCATTTCCGAGCTTGACGTAGACTTCGGGTTTTCAGCCGAGGAGGGTTCGGAGATTGATGTTTGATACAAAATATTTTACTGTTTTGTTTTCTGTTTGCGAATTTCACGGTTTTGGTAGGCGGAAAAAATTACGTTCGGTTCTGCGTTCGAACGCGTCTGAACGCCGAACCGAACGCGTTGAACCTGAACGCCGCGTTCAGGTTCAAGGTTCAGCGTGGGCGTGAACCGAACGCGAGGTTCAGGTTCGGCGTTCAGAGCAAAGGGCTCTGAACCTGAACCGAACCGAACCTCGCCACCACTACGTGGGTAGCAAGGAAGGAAGGCTGATTTTCGCAACAGTAAGTGCGAAAGTATCTATAATTCTGCTCCATGCTGAGTTATTTTACTCTGCAGACAAATCAAGCAAATCGTCTTGATCAGGCTCTCTTGCGGCCAGGTCGCATCGACATTCATATCGAATATGGGCTGTCGAGGAAAGACCAGGCGGATGCTCTTTTCCGGTGTTTCTTCCCGAAAAGGTCTGTCCCTGGGTCCCAGTCCTTTCAACCCTTGCAGACGTCCTCGGCAATGCGAACCCACCCAATAAGTTCTCTACCGCCGAACTGCAACAGTATCTCCAAATTCACGGAGCCTCACCTGACGAAGCGGCTTCTGGGGCACACGCATGGGTCGAGCAAACTCGTGCCGACCGGCATGAAAAGGAAAACGGGGAGGCTGACCACAGACGGCAGGTGGACAAACAGCTCGTGATGAAGTTACCAAGTTTTCTGTCTGGCTGGTTTCCATTGCTTGCAGCGTAGTTAGCTCCGAGGCCGCAGTTTGGGTTTGGGAATCCTCGGATGCATTAGAAACATGACAACTCCTTTTTTGGCGGTTTTCCTGGTAACTTTTCGAACGTCCATACTGTTAATTCTCACATTATTGACTTTCATACTTTCACTTTTTCGTTTCACCTTCTTTTACCCACGTATGTTGAAGTTGTATACCATTATAGACCAGTGCAGTGACTCGAAATGTGTTCTCGTGTAGGTGTTGTCCCGCATCCTTTCACATACAAGGCTGCATCAGCAAACCCTGATTTTTTTAGCACTGTGGACCACTATGTAGTGCTACAGAGTGGCCCATAGTGGACTATAGTGGCTGTAGTGGCTGTAGTGAAGGTTAGTTGCTCTGTAGTGCTATGTAGTGCTCTGGAGTACTATGTGAAAAATCAGGGATTGCTGATGTGGTAGCGTGCCTCCGAAGTCGAAATGGAGCGTAGGAATGAGGTCTTCGCCAGAAATTCCAATTAACGTTCCCCGAAGGCTTACGACGATCAACCTAGATTTTTCACAGCTAAAAAAACTATTTGGACCCTAGCTTTCTCATTAAAGAAACTGGGCCCGGGTTCTCGGTTCAGATAGTTAAGGCTCAAGCCCGGGTCGCGGGTATTCAAAATTTCTGAGCCCGACCCTGAGCCCTGCCGGGCCCTACCTTGGGTCGGGCTCAAAAGCCCGGGCTTGGGCTTGAGCCCTGAGCCCACCCATCACTATGAAGGAGCAAGAGAATTCCTCTTTTTTTTTTGAGAGAGAGAAGGATGTGTGATATTTCGTGCGTCACCGGGAAATAAATGCGAAGCAAGTACGCACTTACGACTAAATTGAGAGCTGGCTGTGGTACCTGCTAAAAGACAGAGACTCCTCAGCAAACGCGTAAGGAGACGAGCGCTGAGCGTGACATGCGCACAGCGTGATTACAGACGAATAAGGAAAGAGTACCGAAAGGGAACGAACGAGATTGGAAAAAGTACCGTATTTTAACACCTGCATGGAGATATCGAATAAATAAATAAAAATGGGGAGAGAAGTGTGAAGGTACTATGGATGAAGCCTGCCTCGACGTGAGAGCGTGCACTGGGGCTGCTCAAAAACAGGATAGACGTGGCATGAGTCCCAATTTCCTCGGGGTTTTTCTATCTCAACTGTCAGAGATTTCTTGCTTTCCCTCTGACTTCAGTACAAGCGCGCGCGGCGAAGACGACTAATTTCGATTATCACCCTCAATTCACATTAAGCGCTCCACCGAAAAAAAAAAAAAAAAAAAAAAAGACAGGATAGAGGAGGAACGCCGCCGACATACGGCGGCGATAATGTGACAAATGTATCCAGATGTTGCTTTCGGGCTCCGTTTGTGTTCACGACGGACAACTAAACATCAAGGTGGATGAGTGAAATAATTATTACATGAAGCTCACGACGTAAAATGGTGCATGTTGCAGCCTGTGGCTGGACTGTGCCATTCTCCATTCCTGATCATATCTAATCTTATCATCTCCGATCTGATCCTACCTCTTGCTTACTTATTTCACTTATATCTTGCTTACCTATCTGCTTACCGAGCATTACTCATGCTTACTGATCATTACTCATGCTGACTGAGCATTACTCATGCTTATTCAGACCATTACTCATGCTTACTCATACAGTGTAGAATACATATATAAGTAGCATACTCTTGCCCTGAGTCCTCAGTTTCTTACTGTTGACTTCAGGCAAGTACTTACTTCATATTAGACCAATACACAGAGTTTCTTACTGTTGACTTCAGACCTCTGTACTGCCTGATTCTAACAGGTTATGGGCCCCGGCTTTTAAACATCTAAGTCTAAGCTTTGAGATTCTCATCCCTATTTTCGCATTCTCTGCCCTTTCAGTGCTGTGTGTGTCTTTGTAGATAGGGACACCAACTGTTGGGACAAATCCTCTTTGAGAGGTAGTCTTTGATACACCAGAAAACAAACGGTAGTCAATCCTGTTGATTCTGGGTTTAGGGCCTAAGTGCCTTACAACTGGGTGTTCATTAGTGTTAATTTACCTACCTCCACTTCTCCTCACACACACACTCCTGAGGGCGCCATTTGCTTTGCATTTGGTTCTAGCACTGGGTTTTCAATACCCATCCATCTATCCTTGAATCTCTTCTCTCCTGAGGGCACCACTTGTTGGTTCTAGCCTTTGTGTATTATGCCTCTCAGATCAGACCCTGCCAAAGTGCCTACTCTATCCCCACCTTTTCCTGCTCCTGCTGCCGCATCTGCACGCATTTGTGTGTTCTGTCAGAGGCCAAATCATCTCCTTCTCCAATGCCATCAGTTTTTGAAGCTGATTGGAAAGGAAAAGCCTCGCAGAAAACGTGCAGCAGCTCCGTCCCATTTTGCCTCTCATGCAGACATCATTCAACATTCATCTTCGCTCGTTGCAGAGGAGAGATGGAACTCAGATTCTGGGGCTACATCACACATGACATCACGTCATGAGCGTTTGTTAAATGCCCATCCATACAGAGTTCCTATCACTGTTGCAAATGGAGTCATAGTCTACTCCGAGCTGAGGGGAGAGATTCCGCTGAGACCGCTCATTGATGGACAGTGTGGCCGAGAAATCATTCTCGCAAATGTCCTGTATGTTCCTGGGCTTTCCCACAATCTCATCTCTACTACCTACTTGTCTCGCATTCATGGCTACTCTGTTCTCATGGAGGGATCTGTGATCTCCTTCAGACGAGATAATGAGCTGCTCTTTGAAGCAGACATTGATGAGAGGAACCAGGCATTTGTGAGAGAGGTCACAACTCCTTCTGTTAGTTCAGCCTTTGCTGCATCGGTGACTTTGCCTCTTGATCAGGACTTGCTGCATCGTCGGCTTGGCCACCATTCTGATACTCAGAAGATCTTGAGCAAAGGTCTGGTTGATGGTGCGAAGCTTACTTCAAACCAGAAGTCAGATCCGATTTGCGAGCCTTGTCTTGCAGGCAAGCTGAATGCGGCTCCGTTTCCTTCTACTGGACATCGTTCTGCAGCGCCGCTTGAATTGATACACTCTGATCTAAAGGAGTACACCGTCTACAGCCGGGGAGGCTACAGATATTGTGTGCTCTTTGTTGGTGATCATACAGGCTTCAAATGTGCAGTGCACCTGAAGCGCAAGAGTGGTACATTCAATGCATTCAAAGTGTTCAAGGCTTATGCTGAGAATCACTTTGGACGTAAAATCAAGGCGCTGCAGGAGGACAAAGGTGGAGAGTACATGTCTACAGCGTTGGATAACTATCTGCGCTCTGAAGGCATTGTACGTCGTCATTCGACGAGAAACAGACCACAACAGAATGGAATGGCAGAGCGAGCTAATCGCACTGTCGATGAGCACACAACGGCTATGCTTCATGAAGCCAATCTGCCTCCGTCTTTCAGGGCATTGGCAGATGCAGCATACATTCATGTTACCAATATGCATCCTACATCTCATATTCCAGAGAATGCTACTCCTTATGAGCTTTGGTACAAGCAGAAGCCGGATGTGTCGCACCTTCGGGTGTGGGGCTGCCTTGCCTATGTGCATGTGCAGAAGGATAAGAGGGACACTTCTGGGATTCATTTCCAGAAGTGCATTTTTGTAGGATATCCTACAGAGTACAAAGGGTGGTTGTTCTACAACCCTCTTACCAGAAAGCTGGTTACATCTGAGCATGCCGTCTTTGACGAGCGCTACTTCCCTGGAAACAAGCCTTCATTACTAAACCATGTTCCTCGGAATCCACCATCCTCTTTTGTCGATTTGCCTCCTCCTGTTAAGCCACATGTTGTGCGCGATGACGGGGGAGATGAGGATGAGTCTCGCATTCATCGAGCACCTCCTGCACCAACTCCTAATCCATCTACTCCAAGTACTCCAAATCCTTCCCCTCCACCTTCGGAACCTTCAACTCGTCCTAATTCGCCTACGCCTTTGGAACAGTCTCTGGAACCCAAGCCTGCACCTTCTCCTTCTTCCACACCCGAGCCTACGCCACCTGCTTCGCCTGTCGGTGTTGCTGCACGTCGCAAGCATCACGGTCAAAGAACGGAGCATAGACCTCCAGGAGAATGGTGGAAGACTCAGCCTGCTTATAGAGAGCCTACTCTGGCGATTCCAAGCGATGCAGAGGACAGCAGCGATGATGAACTGCTCCTGCAGCCAGGGAGCGTTCTCATTGTGGCACATGAAGGCGATCCAACAAGCTCTGTACTCCAAGCAGCAAACGTTGCAGCAGTGCAGTCAGCTCAAGCTGCTGTTCACTCTGGCAATCCTTGCACTTATCACGAGGCGCTGCGACGAGCAGATGCTCATCTTTGGGAAGAAGCGGCAATTTTCGAGATAAATTCTCTTTTGGAGAACAGCACATGGGATGTTGTGGATGCACCCCCTGGTGTAAAGCCCATTCGATCGCAGTGGGTCTTTATCATCAAGCATAAGTCTGATGGGTCTATCGAGCGCTACAAGGCGAGACTCGTTGCCGATGGTTGTGGCCAGCGTCATGGCATTGACTACAATGAGATCTTCTCCCCTACCTTCAAACCGGCGACTCTGCGCATCATTCTTGCTCTTGCTGCTCAGCATGATCTCAAGCTTCGCTCCATTGACTTCTCTTCTGCCTACTTGAACGGAGATCTCGAGGAGGAAGTCTACATGACTCAACCTGAGGGATTTCCACAAGGAGAGCAGGGCCAGCTTCTTAAACTGCGCAAGTCTCTTTATGGGCTGAAGCAAGCTGGTCGTCAATGGCACAAGAAGCTGAGTGCAAAGCTCAAGTCTATGGGCTTTACCTGTCTCCAGTCCGATCGCTCCTGCTACATTTACTCCGATAGCACGACGCGCATCATCCTCCCTATCTACGTTGATGATGGCATGATCTCTGCAAAGAGCGATGCTGACATTGACCGAGTTATTGCTCAACTTGGCTCTTCTTTCAAAGTCAAGGATCTAGGTCCCACAGAGTGGCTTCTGGGGATCAAGATTGAGCGTGACTCTGCAACTGGAGACATCCATCTGTCGCAGCGCCAGTACGCTGTGAACATGCTTGAGCAGTATGGGATGTCCGATTCCAAGCCTGTTCGCACTCCAATGATTCCTGGTCTTGTTTTGACCAAGGAGATGGGTGCCCAGACTCCAGAAGAGGCCAGCAAGTACGGAAAGATATACTTGTCTGCTGTTGGCTCTCTGATGTATCTGGCCATCCAAACTCGTCCTGATATCTCCTACACCGTTGGACTCTTTGCGCGCTTCAACAGCAATCCAGGCGAAAAGCACTGGGGCGCTGTGAAGCATCTCATGCGCTACATCAACGGCACACTCGATTATCGCATCACATATCGAAAATCATCATCTCCGGCACATCCCTTCACTACTTACTTCGCTGCATCAGACCCAGAGCCTCTGTCCTCTCCTCCAGAGTCTGCTTCACCTTCTCTTGCAGTTTACTCCGATGCAGCCCATGGAGACTGCAAGGTGACTGGCAAAAGCACTGCTGGTTACTTGGTCATGATGAACGGCAGTCCTGTTAGCTGGCGGAGCAAACTACAGACTACAGTCTCTCTGTCCACTACAGAGGCTGAATACATCGCAGGTGTGGATGCTGGCAAGGAGATCAAGTGGGTGCGCAATCTCCTGTTTGAATTGGGCTATAGAGTGTCTGGACCTTCTCCTCTCTTCATGGACAACCAATCTGCTATTCAAGTTGCTAAAAACCCGGAGCATCATGGTCGCATGAAGCACCTTGATCTTGCATACTTCTGGCTTCGAGATGAAGTTGCCAAGGGCTACATTGCACTGGAATACACTCCAACGCAGGAGCAGATCGCGGACATCTTCACCAAAGCATTGCCTTGTCCCACTGTGGAAAAACTCCGTTCTATGATGGGAATCCGGGGGAGCTAGTCGAGACTGGTCTCGTCCCGGGGGAGTGTTGCAGCCTGTGGTTGGACTGTGCCATTCTCGCATTCCTGATCATATCCAATCTTATCATCTCCGATCTGATCCTACCTCTTGCTTACTTATCTCACTTATATCTTGCTTACCTATCTGCTTACCGAGCATTACTCATGCTTACTGATCATTACTCATGCTGACTGAGCATTACTCATGCTTATTCAGACCATTACTCATGCTTACTCATACAGTGTAGAATACATATATAAGTAGCATACTCTTGCCCTGAGTCCTCAGTTTCTTACTGTTGACTTCAGGCAAGTACTTACTTCATATTAGACCAATACACAGAGTTTCTTACTGTTGACTTCAGACCTCTGTACTGCCTGATTCTAACAGTGCAGATATTGGCCTCTAAACGCCGGATATCACTGTGGCAGCGCCGCAGTTTCTACAGCCATGTAATGTTTGAAGCAAACTGGAACGGCTAGACTTTTCGCATCACAACATGAGGTTTGTTTCACCAGCTGGAAACTGTGTCGTTGTGCGAAGGGAATATAAAGCACGAACATTCATTAGAGAAATCTCTGGAAATCCGTCTATGTTACAGAGAGGCGCGAACTCGAACACAATCCAGCAAGGGGCAGGACCCGTTGCAGTGAACTCGCGGTCCATGAAGTTGAGAAAAATTCGGAGACGGAGAAGATGAGGGAAGAGCCGCATGACTTCCAGAATGGCGGGCTGAACGGCATATATGAGTAATCAGCAGAAGCCAAGCCAGATGGCTACATCCACATACGCTGCGAACATCTATGCATGTTCGCCCGGTGAGCAGGTAGAAGGCGTGGCCCAACTCTAGGACTTGAAGGTGTGGGATTACGGATGTGACACATCGGATGAGCGGGGGTGTCGCAATTTCGTCTGGTGTAAGTGAGACCTCGGCGAGGTCCTCCAAGCGCGCTATATTCGTGTGAATAGTTGGTACGGCGGCATCAGTTAGTGGACGCTAGCCCGATCAATTGAAATCCGTTTCCGGGTTGATACCCATCGACCATGGCGGGGAGATGAAGGGACTGCAGCATGCGTGGAAGCTGTGCGAATATCGGGTCTGCGAGCTCTAAATTTGAGAGGGTGATGGAGCATAGAAAGGGGGAGTAGCGTGACAGAGGCTTCGTCTTCTTTGCCCAGTCGGAAGGGGGATACATTTCGCCGGCATCCTGATCGCGAGTGATATCCGCCGTGTGGAGGCCCGATAGCTCTCGTAGCGCAGGCATCTGAGAAATGAGGTCGGGGACAGAGATTTAAGGGCTAGGGGTGTCCGCCCTTACAGATCTTGGCATAGATGCATGGTCATATCTCGGACCAATGTCGTTGCGACCCTCAGCATTGCTCAGGCATCACTGGCATACAAGTTAAGTTACAACAGCCGGCTGCCGCAGTATAATCTGCAGTAGATCCGTCAGCAGAGTGCCGGGTGTGGGGAAGATAAGTAGGTGTCGAGTGGGCTGCAGGCGGCCGAATATGACTCAGACCTTGAAAGGCGACTTGGATCCTGCGAAGCAGCAGTGCCGTCATGCCGGCACCGTCGCCATTTTGTTGTGGATCACCAAGTCACATGTTGTCCAAGAGTGATGGGATCAAGCACGTGCACTCAACGTTCGTTGACCTTCGACCACCATCATTCCCATGCCCCAGCCCTCCTCTGTGCGCCCCCACAAGCTCTGTCGCGGTGTCGGTATATATACCACCGGGCTCGTCGTAACACAAGCTCAGATGACGAAAATTTCCCTCCGCGTTTGCGACGAGGACTTTCTGGTGGATTACGGCGGTGACCCCGTCCTCGTGCTCAAGTGGCGCGTCAGCGATCATAATTACGAACTCATACCGTTGGAAAACGGGAACCTCGCTGGCCCGCATCTCTTCGCCATCTCTTTCTTCCCATATCTGAAAGAGGCTGCTCCTTCCGACAAGCTATTCAGTAGGCTTTGCTCTTTGTCGGACGAGCAGAAGAATACTTGGCACGACCTGTATGGGAAGCACACTGACATGGCGCTCAAGGACCACGAGCCGTTCACGATGCGCTACCCCACGAACGGCGCAGGTGCGTGGTGACATCCTAGTCATAGCCTTTGGCGTTCTGATTTTTGGTGCACAGCGGCGCATTTTTTAGGCCAAGAACTCCAACACGTTATCAATGCAAACAAGGAGCTCTGGGAGTTCCTGGTGCCTCTTCCTTCCCTTTCCGCAGTACGATTCCCTTTAGCATGGTATATTATTTTTTCTAATATCTCTAGAAGCGCTTTTCCACCCAAGTTCCAGTTTCGTAAATAGTAGCCATTCCTGTGTCAGAACAACCGGACGAATTGTCAAATCGTGTATTCTGCTCTGGTCTTCGGATATCCAGATACATGTCCATATTGTAAGTTAGTCTTCGTGAGCCTCCTGGCTTGAACGTTCCGAGCCACTGGCGGGTGTTTCCTCATAAGCCCACTGAAAGCCCCACTTGTCCGTTTGGACTTCCGCCGCGAGTTCGCACATCTTCGCATGCACGAACCTGTCGCAAACGGAGTACCAGCTGACGCCAGTGTCGCTCTCCTTGACGATCGGCACCAGATCTTTGCTGGACTCAGCAAAACGGAACATAGCCACTTCTAGGCCCCTGCTCGCCAATTTGAACGCGAAAAATCGCATGTGTGGTGTGCCGCGGCCATACTTCTCGGCATATCTCCGGAGCTGCCTTATTGCCGCAGGCCCGTCTCGGAGCTTGTTTTCGCACATGCAGATCGTCGTCTCCGACAAGTCTGCCGGGTCCCCGGGGACGTTTTGATACAGGATGGAAAGGTCAGGCCTCTGGAGGCCTTCCTTCGCTAGAAGGACCATCCGATTAAGCTGGTCGAATCTAGCGGCAGCAGGCAGGGCCGAGACATTCTCGGCACGCGGTCTTAAGACGACCGGTGTAGCGTTGTCCTCCTCCTTTGCACTGACCTCGCGCTGTGGGTGGACTGGGTACAGGTTGACCTTGAGATCTGCACTAAATGATTCCTTTCCGCTGACTTTCTGGCCCCCGCTGAGTTGGGTCCGCGCGTCGAGCTCGGTGCGGAGTGGAAGTCTCCGGAGGGGTGAACAATAAACCGAGGTCATCAGACGAGTCTGCAACGGTAGACATAAGGTCAGCAGACAGACGCTGTCAATGTGGCTCTCGTGTGAGACGGCAACTTGGGCCACAGGTTAATTATCACGTACCGAACTGCCATCCCCAGCAGCGGCTACAACTGACCATTCGGCCTCTAGACCAACAAGGTCATCTGGGGCCAGCGCTCGGAACGTGTGCTGTGGTTGCACCAGGAATTGGTGGGTAGGGGGTAGATAAAGCGTAAACAGGGCGCATGCGAGCTTGTCGACCGTGGCCTCGTACATGAATCCGGTCTTGCTAGGAGGAACGGTGGTTCTGAGGACTTTCAGCAGGTACGCAGGCATAAGCTTTGGCTCATAGATTGGGTTGGGCACTGCCTTGTACACTAGAGGAATCCCTGGCAGCTCCAAAGTGGTGGCGCTCAGGCGGTTCAACGCTGCATCGCTCACCGCCAGGCTTTCTAGGGACTCAACCAGCTATAGTGATGAGGTTAGACGACGGCGGTAAGAATTAGGTACTGCTGACCTGCGCAATCCGCTCCCGAGCCGTTACATGGAGCCCCCTTTGAAGCAGCTCTTTTAGCTCTATACCCGGTTTTTCCCTCTGCAAATGTGTTAGTATACAGCCCAAATGTCACCGACGGTGACCAACCTTATTCACCAAGCCCAGTACTCTGTCGAGTTCCCGTTTGAACTCAGCAAGCCGTGCGCAAGCATCATTGGCCAACATTAAGTGAGAAGCAGCGTCCATCACTGACGGTGGCAGTGGGGTGTAAGCTGACAAGGAATCAGGTTTCAGATGCTTGGGAGAGTAGATGTGTGCCGAGCGGTGGATTTCAAAGGGGAGTAAGGATGCGACGTAATCGATAACGATCGGGGAGGAGGGCCTCCTTGATCCGTTACCACCACATCTGGAAAACACGTAGCCGAAGACGCTATGGAGCACTATATAGTGCTGCATAGTGCCTCCATAGGTACATTACAGCCACAATTTGCTGCATAGTGGTGTATAGCACTGCATAGTGCTTTACAGGCATTTCGTTTTTTCCAGATGCATCTCCAATTTTCTCACGTCGATCGCGCTGTCAGAAGCGGCGTAAACGACGCTGGCGGTGGCCCATGAACCGGGGAGTGGGTTTACAGCCAGGGTTTTTAGTCCCTGGGTGACCCCAGCTCGCGTGGCCCATGAGCCACACCGCCAATAGCGGAAGGTGTCTACGAGCCCACATACATGATCAATAGCCTATCTCTCTAATCCCGCAAACCAATTCTCTCTAATCCCGGAATGTGGTGGCACCACATTCTGGGATCAGAGAGATAGGTTACCTTGCTTCACACGTGCCTTGCAACGGTCTGGGATGCCTTGTGAGCTCCGCCGTTGTGTCTTGAGACGGCCTGAGAGTGGTTCCAAGTCGCTGTGTCAAGCCTTAAGAGCCCTCCGACGCCGTCTCAAGGTCCCAAGCAGACTCAGGCCGTTGCAAGTGATCTGGCTTTTTTCCGACATTGGATCAACGCAGAGCTGCTCGGTTGAGCAACAAATCCAAAGCGTGCAGTCAGTCTAGTGGTGGCGAGGTTCGGTTCGGTTCAGGTTCAGAGCCCTTTGCTCTGAACGCCGAACCTGAACCTCGCGTTCGGTTCACGCCCACGCTGAACCTTGAACCTGAACGCGGTGTTCAGGTTCAACGCGTTCGGTTCGGCGTTCAGACGTGTTCGAACGCAGAACCGAACGTAATTTTTTCCGCCTACCAAAACCATGAAATTCGCGAACAGAAAACAAAACAGTAAAATATTTTGTATCAAACATCAATCTCCGAACCCTCCTCCTCGTCTGAAAACCCGAAGTCTACGTCAAGCTCGGAAATGAGTGCGTCGATGTGCCTTGCTGCAATGGCGCTGGCACTGATACGGCCGGTACGATAGGCACTCTTGAGCAGCTGCAATGCACCGAAGAGGTCGTGGTGCAGTGAGTTTCGAAGCTTTGTACCGGTCAGACTACTACTTGAAAATGCTCGCGAATCGCCCTCAGAAGAATAAGACAGCACGGCTCGAGATTTTTTGGGGACTCTTCGGGGAGGTGGGGACTGCGGAATGTGGAGTATTGGGATGTGAACAAAAAAACGAGATCTAACGCGACATTTACGCAGAGATGGATCAAAAAACTTGCGGCTGAGCACCGGGGCCCATATGCACTTGCAAAGGAACGCGCCGCTAAAGTTATTTTTGGATGCTCAACGTGAAAACGCGCATGAGCGCAAGCATGGGCGGCCTTGGCGGGGACAACCAATCGGTGGCTTTAGGTCCTTTGAAGCAACGGCGGACCGTGTATTGAAGGCCGAAATCACAAGGGTGAAGAGTCCCAAGCGGCCCTGTGCTCCCCCGGTCATTGCAGGGTGTTTGTAGTCGACGTTGTGGTGGTGGGCAGGCCCATCAAGGTGCGATCACGGCACTTTGAATTACCAAATGCCGTTTTTGCCGACGTATTTGCCGGGCATTCCGACCTCATCAAGCGAACAGATTTGACACGGAAAATCAATGACGCTCGGCGTTCGAACCACGTTCGAACGCGTTCGGCAAAATTGCTACAGTCCTGAACCTTGAACCTGAACTTAGCGTTCGGTTCGGCCAGGCGCTGAACCTGAACCTGAACCCCACGTTCGGTTCAGGTTCGGTTCAGGTTCGAACCGATTTTCGAACCGAACCCTGCCACCACTATACCCACGCCATCAATAGGGTCGTTCACAGTAGCCTTTTTTCCACCCTTTTTCGTCCCCTTTTTCAACCCTTTTTCAGTTTCCCATCGATTTTCACCGGATTTTTTTCCCCTTTTAGCTTCTAGCATGTAAAAAGGGTAGAAAAGGGAAGAAACCAAGTTGATACCTCTAAAACTGCAAGAATTCGACCAAAAAAGGGTGCAAAAAAGGGCAGGAAAAAGTCTACTGTGAAACCCCCCACATGTATCCCCTTTTTGTTCCCTCTTTTGAATAATCTGAGTATGCAACATATATGACGAGTGCTGGAGAACATATGGGAATTGGGATTACCGGGGAATGAAACCGGGATCAATACCGGGATCAGCACCGGGATCAGATTGATCAGATCGGCAATCACGGCAACCTGCTCCTTACTTTCTGTTGCTGCTCTCATGGGGCCGCTGGCCTACTTCAGCTAAAAGATCAGCACATATGCAGCACATTTAAGTGTTACAAGCGGTTGACGACCCGCTCCGCGGGTCGTCCCCCCCTTGGTTAAACATGTAATTCCAAAGCATTTTGGGACTGAAATTTAATCTATGAGCAGTTGCACAGGTTGGTATTCCTCCCACAAACATAAAACATGTACATTGTTAGTTGGTTTTCAAAGTATGAAATTACAATAAAAGCTCGTTCCAAACATTGTTAATGGTGCGTGGGGATAAAGGATTGAAACATTTTCTGCCTCAGGAACACAGGTCATCGCAGAGTATAACTGTCCGCGTGAGAACGCTGGTTGTCTGAGATCGAGCCCAAGTCTCTGAACCGTCAAGCCCTGACAGCCATTGAAGGTAGTGGCATAGCAAAGAGCAAGGGGATCTGTTTTCGATGGACTGTAAAATTGGGTATAAGCCTATTTGAGTGATCCCATGTCGCAGGAGCGCCAAGACATCGTCTCTGCAGGGTTCGAGACTAATTGAAAGATAACCGCATTATCGAACACTGACGTGGGAAGCCAAGGCGGCAAGAACCAGATTAGCGCCGGTGGAGTCCTCAGGCGCCGTGAAAAGAATTGGCGCCTAGCGCTTGTTGTGAGAATATCGAACAATGACGTGGGAAGCAAGAAACACATTGGTCCTGATAGAGTGCTCAGGCGCTGTGAAAAAAAATTGGCGCCAAAGAGAGAGATGTGAGAAAATCCACAGATTTGGGTCAGTAAGACTATATGCAGGGCGTCAAAGGCTTCGGACAGACACCCGTTATTTTATAAAGAGAGATACATAGTCTCATGGTTGCATTTGGTCTTTGACTTGTTGTTGACGGTGTGGAGGAATCTGTGACATGTCACATCGAGCTCTTGATGGGACGTGACTGAACGTGTCGACAGGACTGACAAGGTGCCTCATTCCATGGGGAGAATACGAATACAGGTAGTAATAAATGTGGAGGTTGAAGTAATAGTCCGATAAAATAGGAGTACTCACTTTATCTTTGCAAGGGAAAGCCCTTTGTCCATGCCATTCAAAAGCCCACGGGGTGTCTTGCCCAGTCTTAATGCTTGTTTGCGAGCCACCTTGCACAATCTTGCAGCTGCATGACGTGTGGGGCGGATGTAGAGGGAGAGAGCGAGAAGATGATATCCAAATGCGGACATCATCAAAATTCGCCTAATGCCGATGCTGCCGCCGGTTTTGATTCCGGTCCATTCCCCGGTAGTCCCATAACCCATACTTTCACGAGTGCTGGAGGGTTCATAACTCATTCTGAAGGTGTTAAGCTTCACAGGGATTTTTTGCAAGAATTTAGGACCTGAACCTGAGCCTGAACAGAAGCGAACATAAAAGGAGCAAAAGAGGGAACAAAAGAGGGAGTGAAAAAGGGAAGGAAAAAGGGAACTGTGAACAACCCTAATCACATTCAGAATTCCAGCCAGTGTGATGGAGGATCGACGATCGCCCCCGGGGTAGCCTGAGCGCGCCGACAGTATTTGGACATAGTTGTCCTCGTCATCCTCGTCTCCACGGTTCCCGAATGAACAGTCGATATCCTCGATGCGATTTTCGTGTATTGGCGGGTTACGGCGGGAGACTGCCCAAGACTTATTAGCAGAGGGCTTAGACGAGGAGATATATCACCATACCACTTATACCTGATTCATCGTGAATTTGGAGGACCTACGTTGCGAGCAAGGGGATACTTTTCTGTGAATGGAGGAACATACGCCGGTTTTTGATTTTTCTCGAATTTGGCTGAACCAACCACCCACGTCATACCATGTGTTATCCATATCGGGAAATGATGGCACACACCATCAACTTTCAAACACCGCGCTCGAAGACCAACAACAACCTGCCTCAGGACCTACACCAAGTCCAAGGCTATATCTCTCCAGGTGCAACAGCATCATACTTGAACAGAAAACCATATTTTTAAGAGACATGGGGACAGAAATTAAGCTGTCGTCCTACTTCCCAACACGCCGACGCTTGGTACGAATACAATCCCCAGACAGGGATCTAACCTTCCGGGACGCTTCCTCGCTTAACCCATCGATGATGGTACATACTATTCAGAGTGAGCCCTAAATTTAAATTCCTTGGTTGCACAAGCATACCCATTTTATTTCGCGTCATCTTACAAAAATTTATGCTTGATCACAGCAGAATATTGGCGCGTGATTTTCAGATTATTTGCGCTTCATAGGCTGGGTCATTGGCCAAATGCGGAAAAGTACGGTGAGACTGCAGTAAAGATGTTCTGAGACCACATCAGTACTACATTAGATACACCAGAAGCAATTATAACATGTTTTAGACCTGAAAATCTTTCCCACCGGAAAATGAAAAAATTGACCTGGCTAACCCTAACCCACGGTCCGGCACTCACGGCCCGGCACCCCCTTGGTTGCGAGACCAACGCCTCGAAAAAGCCGCAGCTGCCAGCAATTGTTCGTGTGGACTAGCGGATTGAGGCTCGAAGTTGGTGAAAATACAAGTCGGAGAAGAATTATACGCTAACCGTGACGTTGAGGATGAGGAGCCTGGTTTGAGCGGAGCCGCGCCATGATATAAGCGAGGCGGCTTTAAATCGGATCGGCTCAGACTCGGCAACCCGGGATCACACGCAGCGTCGTGATCTGGCTCACCTTTGTCTGGAACCACCAATCGATTTCTGTACCCCATCCCCTGCGGTTACTGGTTGAATACAGGCGCTTCCAACAATGCAGGCTAAACTGCATTTAACCAGAGTGTGGTCCTTTGGCAACTTGAAAACCCAAGGAAGGTGAGTCTCGTTGGAGTCTCGTGTATGTCGCATCCGTCCACAAATTACAATCTTGCAAATCCGTGTTTGAGCCTCGCCGAATCACTCCTAACTCTTTTAGAAGGGACAAAAATGTACCCCCCGTCCCTTCAGTTTTGATCGGCCAGGCCCAAGACGCACACGATGGGGAAAAAATATCGACTAAGAGGAACCCACTCCAGGATGACGATTACGAGTGTGTGAATAAATTCGTCCTGCCGACCGATGGCTAACTCTTTTCGAAGGGACAAAAGTCTGCCACCCATCCCTTCAGTCTTGATCAGCAAGGCCCATGAGTCGCACGATGGGGACAAAACGCCGACACAGAGAAACACGCCTGATGATGACAATTTACCGGACGAGTATACGGATATGTTCACCCTTCCGACCGAAGAAATGGTTAAATGCTGTATCAGAGCTGTTGCTGAGAGCCAACGGTACGTTGCATATCGACCACTCGGGAAGCGTGCCTCACCAGAATGATTTAAAGACAACTCGCTGTCGTTCATCGTGAGATGCGCTGCATTCGGCAAGAACTCGATATCCTTCGAGAACACTGTCGAACAACCCCAACTGGGGGAGATGCTGTGGGTGACAGCTGATAAGAAGGCTGCAGAGAGCCAAAATGGAACTTCATGATTGATCGCAGACATACATCCAACTTGAATGCAAAACCTTGCGTATAGTATCCTATTTCTGCGAAGGCGTCCAGCCTCCACGCCTATCCCATCCCCATCTTCGGAGACACAATCAAGACGTCGCGTGAACCCAAGTATCGCCGAACTGTTCCGTCAACTTAGTCGTTACGCGTCAACGCCTCGCGAGTCGCGAGTCGCGACTTGTACCCGCGACACGAGCTAAGCATTGCCCCGTTTCATCATTCCGACGTCTCTGTATTTCCCCTGCATTTCTGCATATGCTCTCTGCATCCCAAGGCTTTCATCTGAACTTTGGCCGTGTGTGATGTGCAAGGCGCCAAATTACCTCACTCAACAACATGTCTAATTCGCCAGCCTAGGCCTACGCCGACCTCCAGGCACATTATCCCCCTCTCGCTCATGCCTCTCACCAATGCCCTCCGCTTCGGCTTTCGCGCTATTGGCGAGCTTCTCGTTGGAAAACCGCACCTTCCCCGCATCTACGAGCATCCTTTTGCTAGGAACATTTTCCTGGACAACGCGTTCAATGATGAACCATACAATTCTTATTCTCGTGCCGATCTCTTCCTGGATTATTTCTACCAAGTCGAGGCCAAAGATCGACTTGGTGGTGAGCTTATCACCCTTCCCATTGTTCACCATATCGTTTGATACGACGCTAAACTTTCTTGGTCTGAAAAGTGTACAGCCTTGTTCGCAGACCCAATCCCACGGTCTTATCAACACGGCTCTCTCTTTGCTCCCATGAATCGCTAAAGCTCATCAGTCGTTTCTATTCTGCAAATTTATTTGCGAAGAGGGTGCGCGCCTGCCCATTCAACGAGTGCTAGTGTGCGCGCGCCGATTTTTCGATCTCCCCTTGCTAAAATTTGATTATCATCCGCCATTCTCGTGTTTTCGCAATTCTTCCGCTTACACCTGTGCCCGAGGTCCCTTAGACTGCCCTTCCGCCCCTCTGTGCACCCATTTGTCTTGAGAAAACAAAGCCCCGCTGAGAAATAAATCCTAGGGCTGATCTAATCAAGCGGGAAATTTACACAAAGATCGTCCGTCAGTCTACCGCAATTTAAAGCGGTGCCTCCTCAACTTAATCTCTCCCCCCCCTTCCGAGGCATGTATTTATTTTGGGTTTTGATCACCCCGATATTTCCTGCTTTGACTGTTTCCTGAACCGTGGGACTGCACCGCTACTAAAATACATCACACCGATGAGCGCACTTTGTTAATGAGCAACCCCGCCCATTCTCGGTGCCTAGAATTAAATGTCCCCGCCGCCTCACCCTGCGGCCCCTCGGACCGCTGCCCACCCCGCCCAATGCGGACCAGCCCCACGGCTGCTCCTCCAATTACTTTCCCCCGCAATTCCGCCCCACGTTCAGGTTCCCTCCGCACCCTGCAGCCCGCCGCCTCGCACGCCACACGCGGTTCGTACCACCCGCCTTCCGGCAACCCCGCCATTCCCAGGGTGATGTCGCCAGACCGATTAAAACTGACCATGCCAGACGGCAAGCCCTGGGCAACCTGAGGCCATTTTTCGGCAAAATAAAGTCCTTAAAATTGATCGATTTTTCTCCTACACCTACCGCAAGGATTTCCCGGAATAGACTTCGAATTCGAAGCCTCAGACTGAGTCAGATAGCTCGAATCTTTGACGAGTTTGTCTTTCTTGGAACGCCACGCGGTATCCCGAAATGTTAGAATGGAAGAATCGGAAAAAAGAAACTCGGAATAAGGAGGGCGATGAACCCCAGAACAGGTATCTGATTCCGAGGATGTATTTCACGAGTCGGTACAAGGTCGGTAAGCAATAGTAGTTATCGGAAGGCCTCGATTCAAATTAGTTTGTCAGCACTCAGAGCTCGAAGCCTGAATTTAGGAAAAGGTACAAGATGTGCCTTCGCTTCGCTCCGGCCGGGCTTATGCGTTGGGTTTGCTCACCCCAATTTTCCTGGAGCTGAAAGCTGACGCTCATTCTGCTTCATCCGAACAGAAAGAGTCGGCCTCTAACGCTTATCTAATTCGAGACCCTAGGTCCAGGCTCTCGGATCAGATAGATAGGACGCGTTCTAATCTCGATTTTGTCAGCTAATTCCGCGCGGATTAAATCAATTCAAGTGCCGACTTGATACTGGCAAGTCCCTTTTCTCTTTCTTGTTTTATTTCCTCGATTAACATTAGCTTTCAACATATAGGTTCTCGTTTCAGCTGTACTCCGCGCTTTTTGAGTGAGTACCGTTGCACGCTTCGCCATATTTTCGATTTATTGACTTGTTTAACAGTGACAACATTTTCGCCTTCCGAAGCTTCGCCAGAGCTTTGTGAAACTTTATATCCATCGTGTCAAGGTGTGTGTATCCCTTTTGACGCGCGCTATCCTCTGGCATGTTCTACCCCAGGTTCTTTTTCACAGATCCTTGTTGTGACCGTAATAGGATCCTCACGACCAATTCAGGTCCAGCGCGCTACCAGAGCACTCAATAATAACCATCTGCGACAGGTTTTATTGGAAGTAAACCGACTTTGAGGTCAATTTGAATAGTTGTGTTGCTGACTCTACTCTCCCATTTGTAACCGTGCACGATCTCAACATACCCGGCGGTCCGAGACCGAGAGGGAAACGAAGGTCCGCTGGCGGGCGCGGCGCGCAGAGGAGTTAACGGGACTTGCGCACATCCAATTTGACTTCGTACTGACGCAGCGCACTTTCAGGTCTTAGCGCGGGGGCGGGGGGGGGGGGGGGGGGGGGGGGGGATTTATTATACTCGCGTGGTCCAACATCACCAAAAGCAGGGGATTCTGGTATTACCCGGTGAGATCGCATCAGGCAGGTGACCCTTTATAAAGCTTTTTGGTACTTTGGCAAAGTGTCATCAGGCATTATAACGGCTCACCCAGCATTGAATGCTCTCCCGCGCTCACACTGCCGGGCAGTCACGGCGCCGGCCCTTTGTCGCTCTCGCGGGCAGTCTTCGCGCGAACCGAGAAGGCGGACACGGGAGATAGCGCAAAAAAAAAAAAAAAAAAAAAAAAAAAAAAAAAAAAAGGAAATATATACACTTTATAACGTAGTACTTACATGCGCACTGCTACAAGTCAGTAGCAGTGCGCATGTAAGTCTTCTCTTTTTTTAAAAAGCTTGATACCTTGCGAGCACGCTTGCAGTAGCAGCTGAAGTGAAAGAGCGCGAGTGAGTGTGGGAGGATAAGCGAAAATTCGAGAAAAAAAGGAAAAAAAAACCCCCCTTTTCTGTCTCAAATTCAAGCGGGCGTAGACGCCGCTACGATGAATAAGGTCCGTCCGAAATTGATACGAGTCCGGCTGCATCAACCCAAATCAGCAATATGAAGAATAACCAAGGCCCGTGGGCACGCATCTTAAAGCTCGGCCTCGGACGCGCGTCTTCCGCGATCCGTGGCGCCAAAATACCATGCCCGCGATACATTCGATATCGCACAGTATCAGCTAAGCAAAAATTGAGTCGTGCACGCTGAGCGCAACGTGCACGGGACGACGGCGCCGCAGCGAGCGGACGTGAGCGCGGGATCCGAGGGTCGTATGCTGAGGGGGGGTGAGTAACTGAAGAAGGGGGAAGGAAGGGGACAGCGCTTACCCGCCGTTGATGCTCCTGTGCTCACCGGGCTTAATGCAGAGCATGACGTCGCGGTCTGCGAGCACCGCGGAGACGGAGTACACTATGGCTTCGGTGCGCATCAGTGTCGGTCGGCACGTAAGGAGAGGGGAGGGGAGGGACCGAGGGGAAGAGGGAAAAATGAGTAACCGCCGCCGGAGAGTGCCTTGCCGAGGCGGACGACGTCGGGGTGCACCGTGACATTATCGTGCTCGCACGCGAGTATCTTGCCCGTGCGGCCGAGGCCCGTCTGGATCTCGTTGCAGATGAGGAGCACGTTGTACTTCTCGCATAGCGTGTGATCCCATAAACGTATGAGCGAGCTGTGCAGTAGGCAGGGGAAGGACGAGGACGCACCCGGCCTCGCCTTACGGATCGGTAGACTGCCACCTGCGGGGGGCGGGGCGGGTTGGATTATATTTGTAGGGTGGGGTCTTGTAACTGGAATAGCACTAGGTATTGATGGCCTCTCACTGCTAACTATTAGTCGGAATTGGTACCTCAAATCTTGGACTCATTCTGGATTTTTGGGGTTAATTTTTGGGTTGATTGTTGGTGAGACGGCAGGAAAAACTGGGAAACCGTTTTCAAACCGTTTGCAGAACCGGTTGTCTGGCACGAGGACAAACGAAACGGAAATAAACAGGGTTTTAACCGTTCGAAACCGTTTCTGAAAGGAAATTGTTGGAGCCTTACAAGGAGTTCAGTGCCCGTCCATCCAAAGACGACACTGACGTATCGACGCGGAAGCAAGTTGGACTGAGCAAGCGTTGCTGACTCTTGGAGAATTCGTGCCAAGCGTATTTGGCGCACTGTTGGAATGTGATGCCGCAGCGGCTCAAATGTCGCACAAGGTCTGTGTGTTTTCTCCTGGCTTGGAGCTCAGCGGCGAAGCAGGGATTTCCATTGGATTTCCAGATCGTCGTGGTCCGAGCCGAAGCCATCGTCAGCTCAAAATCACACGACCAAACAATCCCTGATTTATTTATTCAAAACAAAGAACAAATGTACGATCATATCATATCGTATTGGTGGTTTATCCTGATATGAGCAGAAGGAGGGAAAAGGAAAGGAAAGTAGGGAATACACGGCGAAGGAAATTGTAGAGTATGCAGAGGGAGGAAGACACGTAATAGCAGCATGAAAAAGGCAACGCTAACGGCGCAAGGAGAATATTATATCGAAAAAACGTGTAGAGATTCTCTACACGAATGGAAGTGTCGTCCGTATCTTCACCGTGGACGGCTTTTTGGTTTCTGCGTTTGGAAGCCTACGCCGTAACGCCCTCCACCTCGCCTGCGCCCTCTCCAGCGTCGCCCGTAGCACCGACACCTGGATGCGTAGCCGTGCCAGCTCCTCCAGCTCGAAGGCCGGCGCCGACGCCGACGCGTCCTCACCCGAGGACGCGCGCGATCCCGATGCGGATGCGGACGCGGTGGTGTCTCAGGTAGGGCTCCAACCCGTCCCCGTTTTTGACGGGTCGACGGACGGGACGGGCGGGCTTTCACCCGGCCGTCTGGGCCCCCGAGCCAGGGCCAAGCCGGGACGGGTACGGGACGGGTCGACCCGTCGACGGGGTACCCGTTCCCGCCCGTTTGACGGGTTCGACGGGTCACCCTTCCTAGATGGAAATCTGGATCAAATTTAGATGAATTTTGTTCAGTCTCGGGGATCTTAGGTGAATCTCACCCATATATGGAAACCATTTTGCTGAAACATCAATTTCTGTGCGCGACGGGTCATGGATGGCGTTGCCGGGACTTGCCGATATGTGATCTGAGATCAAATTCTGATCCTTCGTCGCCTCAACCGCCGTATATCAGGGGGCTTGAGACAATCTAGGATACTCTGAAGATCCAAGTAAGTTCCCAGTTCGTTTTTGGATTGCTGATAATTTATAAACTTACTTGCACATCTAGTCCTCCAGCACCCGTCAAAAACGGCCGTTACGGACGGGACGGGTGGAACCCGCCCGTCGCGAGGCTCTCCACCTGACCTCTGACGGCCGGGTAGACCCGTCCCGTCGACAAAAACGGCCGTTTTTTTGACGGCCGTCCCGTTTAACGGACGGGTTGGAGCCCTAGGTGTCTGGTGTACAGTTGCGGACAATCAAACACAACAACCGTGATCCTGCTTTTTTGAGTAAAATTTTAGTAAATCTGAGTTCAGAATCAGATTCAGAGGGATGAAATACCCCCAAAACCAATTTTTCAGAATTTTCCCACGAGAAATAGGGGTCGGCGAAATTTTGGACGGGTTTGAACGAAATTGTGTGTACCTCTGGGGCCGTATGGGATGAGAACAACATAAATTATACACTATGTAGACATGCAAAAACACTATTTACGCATCCCAGCTGCCTCCAAATCCTTCAATGTAGTTGCTGAAACCTGTCTGTGGGACTTCTGTCTTCGAACAACCCATGCTGCAAGTCTGCCAGTCAGGCCAATTCGATAAGCACTCATAAAACGCCAAGAGCGTTGAATAAAGCGCTGAATGACCTCTGGGGGGCATGCATCTAGGTACTCAAATGCATGATCCTTAGCTTCTTGAAAGCTAGTTTTGGGTGATTGCCGATAGCGATACTTGCACCAACCCCAGTACTATGAAATGATTTAGCAATTTGATCCATAGAAAGAGAAGCAGCATACCATTTCAATTGGATTCAATTCACAGTGGAACTTTGGGAGGAAAATACACCGATGACCTCGGCCCACAATTAGAGATTCAAGCATTGATGGCTGGTTGAGAAAGTCCTCTTGCTGACTGAGCCAGCGTGCCATGCAGCATCCTTCACTATCCAATGGGCAAACAGGAGCACACTTGGCTCTTCTAAACTTTTGAGTATCGACACCACGCTCTTTGAGTACTTGCTCAAGTCCCTTGGTCTTTCCATTTATTGTCATCTTCTGTATGCCGCGTTGTGCCACATAGGGATTTGACATGGGAATAATAGTGTCTCGCTGGACCCGCTGCTTTCCTCCATCCCCTTTGTTCATTTCAAAAGCTTTCAAAGCATCTGGTCCCAGTGATGCATGTGCAGAGGATTGGTCAAACACAAAGAGAGCCTGGCATTTAGGATGTGCCTCTTCAAAAATTGTGATAGCATTATCAACTTGCTCAAGCAGTTGCTTCGTATCCCACCATGGATCTCCATTACTGCCAGGGAAAATAATCTTCCTGGCATCCTTCAAGATTTTTCCAGTGGGATCACAAATAATGAGGCGACCAGAAGCCTCAGTAATGAAGTCAGAGACATGTATCAGCCGACCACGGCCCTTCTTTTGCAAGATTGTCTGCCCCTCTTGGAGCCATGCTTTAGACTTGTAATCATTGGCATGGAAGCAGCACTCATCATGAAAGAGTGCAATAATCTCCTTCTCACCCTCCTTCAATTTTGGAGGCTCCTTCTTCAGACCAGGCCCTTCATATTTTGTCATGAGCTCCTCATACTTTGCCATAGTTGGCAAGAAGACATTGTCCCGATACTCCACAACATCAGGGCGTTCATGTCCATCCATGTAGACACCTTTGCGAAGGATTGTTAAGCGCCATCCAAGCTTAATGAGCCAGCGACGTGCAGTGCGCTCACAAAGAGGCTTCTTCAACACAACATCGAGAGCAGGAAGAATAGTGTTGTTGAGAGCATGCTGAAATATTTTAGGTGTGATGCTTCCCACTTGTTGTGTTTCAAGCCAGGTCCTTGCTGCACATCGAACACTCTCTTCTGAAAGAAGGGATCGAGAATCTCGTGCACCCCCTCTCTTTTCTTTGGGGAGATCTTGAAATATTTCAAAATGCCGGATGAGAATGCGCACACGGCGGGCAAAGTGAACACCTTTATCTTTGTGCCACTGCCGTGCAATTTCAACACTGGCCTGAATGCGACCAAATCCCTTAAGAGAAAGTGTTGCAAAGTTCCGAATTATAAGCAGTTGATTAACCTGTGCAAGAGGAGTATGACTTTTCTTTGCTAGTTTGAGTTTCTTGTCAACAAGGTCACGGATTTCTGTCCAAGTCAAGACAGGTGCAGGTCCTGCCTGGACTCGTTCATCAAGTTCTGCCTCCCATTCTTCTTCAAAGGTTATTCCATCTTCCCCGATTGCCATTTCAGGTTCAGGTGTTGGTGGTCGTGTTGAAATTGGGTTGACCTCAGCAGAGGAAGGCACCGGAGAGGGTGCAGACGAATGAGCTGGTGACAAGTCTACAGTTTCAAGTTCAACCTGTGGATCTACTGCATTGGGAACATCTATATCAATGTCACTGTGATTATTGGCATCGATGTCAAGGTCCTCTTCTGAGTCAGAATTCAAGCTAATATACTGGGTGGTTGAGCTTGAAGCTTCTGTTCGTGCCGCCTTTACAGGTCGAGTCTGAGTTTCCCTGTCATTCTGAGTTGCCCAGTTGTCAAGTTTTATCTGCCCCTTCATTCGGTTCCTCCATTTTGGTTCTCTGAGTGTCCGTTCAGCTTTATTAGCTGCCACTGGGCCTGTTGCATAAGTGGGGGCCCGATCTAAGAGAGTGAATTTAATTTAATTCTGCCTCAAATGGCACTCAGGACACACCTTTCTGGTTTCGTTTCCGCTTTCTCAACTTCTGTGCAACCTCAGGTGGGACCCAGTCTTCATCAGCACAGTCATTGTCCATTGCAACAGCATATGTAGTGAGATTAGTGTGCAAGGTCTCATCATTGAGAAGAGGATCAGAATTATCCCAATCAAAATCATCGACCTCTTCCCATTCGTTATCATCTGGTAGGTCTTGTTCTCCATCTGAATTTGCAAAAATGTTTGCCAGATTGGTGAATCCCTGATCAGAGAGCCAGCAGTCATCCTCAGGTTCAGAGCCATAAGCATCCTCCTCCTGCAAAGAATCCTGGACAGGTTTGGTAGGAGTTGGATCTCCATCTGTGTTACTTCCAGGTCCTAAGTGCAGTGAATTCTGTGACTTCTGGTTTCGAAGGCCAGAAATATTGCGTCCACCATGAGCTTTTCGACCACGCGCGGGCATGGGGGGAGAGAGAAGGGAGATGAGATGCCGGGAACCTGAGTTCTTAAGTATTAATAGGCAGTGGTCACATTGGGAGGTGGTGTGATCCAGCCGGAACATCTTTGGTGGAAGTTCGGAGGGTTCAGAAGCTAACCGGGCTGTCCATCAGTGCCATCAAACCTCAAATTATGGATGAACGGCTCGAGAGAATTTTGTCTTTTGTTCACTAAATGATAGCCCTCATCGAGAGCTTCAATTTCCGGGTACTCCGAGGTTGATTACATAAGATTTGAGGGTCGGCGAAATTTTAAGGGGCGACGGACACAATTATGTCATTATTTTCCCAACTTGACGACATGGAAAATTCACAATATATTCTAGAAGTACTTTTATCGACAAAGAAACAGATTCCCACGAGCCGTTCTCACGGCATAAGAAGTTGTCGTGTTTGATTGTCCGCAACTGTATTCGTCCCAGGCGGACTCTGCGCGCGTCTCGCTCGCTTGGTCACCAAGTCGTCGTCCGCGTCCAGCTCCTCTGAGCGCCGCTTCACGAGGCGCACGCTCGACCCATGCGCCACGTACGCCGACGCAGACTCCGGCCCAAGAGAAACCCCACGATCGGTGCGTACTCGCTTCGGCGGCATCCCCCCGCGCGTGTCGAGCTCGTCCACCGACCTTTTGTGACCTGTCCCCGTCCCCGTCCCTGCCGCCCACGGCCGCAGCGCACGCCCGTTGAAGTCGGCAGGGAGCCCCCACGATGCATGTCCCGGATGAGCGCCATCTCGCGCTCGTACGTCCCCGGGCCCTCGTCCGCCTCCACTTGCCGCCAGCAGGCCCCGTGCGCGTCGTGCGCATCTTGCGCGTCCCCGCTCTCGTCGCGGACGAGCGACACCACGCTCTCCGCACCGATATCATCGTCCTCGGCGGGGAGCAGTGCAGCACTAGCGGGTGCTCCGTTTTGTCGTTTTTCGTGGGCGAGGGTGCGGTTTTGTCGTCTTTCCTGGGCTTAATGTAGTGTCCCGCTAGATCTAGGGCTAAGAAAAACCAATTGATGTCAGACTCGAGGAGGTGCTGGAAATTAAATCCTGAGAACCTTGGTTGAATTTTGGAGAAATCTCACCTTCTTCCCTCCCATACTGAGCAGGTGGATTACAGAGGCGAGTGAGACTCACCTAAGTATCAGCCCTCTCCAGCGTCAAAACCAGGTAATATTGTACGAAGTGGTATCTTCTGGTGAGAACTAGAACTGATGGAGTGTGACCCCTGGTTGAATTTGAAGGGAATCCATACTCGACATTCTGCCTCTCTGTATTGAGCGGGAGTGCTGCAGAACGTGGGTTACTCACTGAGGGGGGCTTGTAAGTTGCTTATGAGCCCTCCAACACACCAAAAGCCGAGATTTTAGCTGCTCGAGCCGTATTATTAATATATTCGGAATATATTATAATATGTATTAATACATACGCAGATAATATATTACGGATACGATACGGCGCTGGGAGGCATGATATGATATTAATATAATATGATACGCCAAATTTCGTATTACAGCTGTTTGAAAAAGTAATGACACCCATCACATTTTGATGAAGAAGAACAGCTTTGATCCGCCGCATTGCCGCGCTCATATCTCACTCAGTTCTTAACCCCCTACCTTGATTTTGGGCGCGTTCGACGCGCGTTTGAAAGCATTTTCAGCGCATATCCAAATCTTCTGGTCAAAGAGTGTTTTTCAAAATTCAAAACTCCCCCTGCCTGTTTTGAACCGGCACATGAAACCGCGCGTTCTCAGTCATTCCTTTGCCGATTCGGTTGACCTTGAGTGATTCTGAAAGGTAAAATTGAGGCAATCATTTTAATGCCATCAACATTTATGGCACACATTATATGCGACTTCAAGAATGGAATTACTCTGTGATTTTCAAAGTCCATTGCTGAGGAATTATTTCATCATGCAACCAAAATTTTAGATATGCCAACCCTATGCCTTCTTATTAGCTTTCAAATGAATCCAGAACCATATTAATCGGCCCAGAACTGATTGGGTTCTAAGCCTTCCAAGTTAGCATTGAAACCACCCAAGGCGAAACCGAGACCTCGAATTTCGTCAGACTTACCCACGGTGATGGGTATGGTTCAAAAGCCTCGCTTCGCGCCTCTCAAACGCGACCAAAACCATGCAAATCGGTGAAGAATTGACAGAGAATTGAGCTTGGAAATGTGGTGTGTTTAAGTTGCTCTTTCTTATTCTATTTTTAGGTAGTGTCATTACTTCTGCAAAGAGCTGTAATATCATATGTGGACAGCACTAGTAACTTGTGTGCACCCTACAAGTTAGTTGTAGCACAACTAACACAATTCCTTTAGACACCCATCCCCATGAACGCGGCCTCTGTCGATGGCAGTACGGGAGCCAACGAACCCCCGACATTCGCCAGGGCTAAACCTAATTCCCGCTCTGCCTCTGTATCCCCAGGCTCACATAGGGCTGTCACCGAGGCCGCGGACGCGATGGACAATCCACTGTTTGAAGGTCCACTGTCCTCCGAGGAATCATCGCTTTCTCAGCCACCTTCACCCTCACCTAACAAGGGCAAGCAGAGTGCCCAACACGGTGGCCCCACCATCGAGCCTCCGAAATCCTCGCTAAAACGTCGGCGGTCAGGACCCCCTATAGCTAAAACAAGCCTTTCCGCCCGCAGTCTTTCTTCTGTCCAGTTTGAAGTACCGGACTCAGACGAGCCTCAGACACGTGTGGTAGAGGTGGACGACGTCTCCTCAACCGATTCCAGCGGGTACCAGTCGGACCCAAATGATTTAATTTATGGAGAACCACGTCAGCGACTACAAAAGAAAACGGGCGCCGCTGATCCAGGACCTAGTCCCAAGCACCGCAGCATTACAAAAAGTTCGGTGGGTTCTGTTGTCAAGAGACTTGTGAAGGCTGCAGACCCCCATGACGCAATATGCTTGCTGACGAACGCGCCGAAGCCTACAAAGGCTTGTCAGTACTGTCAGGTTGTTGCACGTCGAACGAAAGCAGAAATTGTATGCCTCGCCTACCCTTTCATTGAACAAACCCTGATATCTTTCATACAGCTTACGATGCTTGAATGGTGGTGGCAAATGAAGTATTGGACACTCTACGTCGACACACGTTACATTTACAATATCTTCGTCTGTAAGCTCCGATAGCAACGTTTCTTCCAAGATCATCGATCTTAATCACTTGAGGCTCGGACAGTAATGGCCAACTGGCACCTCGCGATGGATGGTAACGATTGGGCGTTGGTCCCTCATCATAAACTCATCACATCTGTCTTGGAGTGGACTACGAAGGTGGTTGCGCATGATCTCACCGGCTACAACGAAAAGTTGAAAACGCACGGATACCTATTTCTGAGGTTCGTGGAATGGCTCAAAGATTGTGCTTCGAGTATTAACATCACCCTGTACAGTCGTATGGGGACCAAACCGAATTTGTTTACTACGTTCTGGCGCTGTCGGAAGAGATGGAAGAGGTCGCCATCCATCGTTATAAAGAAGACTTCAGCCCACAGACAGTGATCGCTCACATCCACCCTTTTTCCACCATGGGGGCACTAACTTCCCATGTGCACCCGCACTTTGTCATCTTTTCGGCTGGCCAGAAACTGGTTAAAATGACTTCCGGACTCTCCGACGAAGCAGCCGACATTTTCCTCGATAAACTGGCGGACGCAGCATCTTTCGGCCACAAAGCGGATGTCAAAACAGCTAACAGAAACTCCCTCGGAGAAATAATTCAGACTTACGGGATATGGTCTTCGACTAACCACGTCCCCCAACCGGGGGCCGGACATGAATGGCGGTATCATGTGCTGGAACTAAAATCGCAGGAAGAGAAGTCGAAGGAACTCGAATCGCGGGAACCGGAAGAGGAACCGGAAACCCAGGAACCGGAGTTGTGAACAGAAGTCAAACAGAAGTGCCGTGCTCGCTGCGAGTGGTTGGATAGGACTGCATGTTATGCCATTTCTCGACATCTGTTTCCATTAAGTATGTGTCTGCAATTGAGGCGGGACGTTAGAGAAATTTATGAAAGATCCCTGAAGCTGAGATCTGACTGGAGTTTTTTTAGAGCACATCGTCGTTGGGAGCCCCTCTCGGTCCCAGTGTCCCGTCGGAGATGCCGTTCAAGGTCAGAGTAGACGACATTGCAGGAACGACGTCGATCCTTTCTCCCAGTGGTTTTTGGATGCGCAAATCGATATATTTCTCTGAGTACAGTTTTTCACGGGTCAATGATACAAACAAAATGAATTTCGGTTGCATGCTCTCCATGTCACACTTTTGGGAAGCTTGAGTAGGCCAATAATCATTAATATATCCCTAGAGTGCTCTCCCAAAATGTAGGATTTTCCCTGACATTGTTAGTGGGCAAACAGAATAAAAGATGTTGTATCATTGACCTGTATGTCCGAAATCAGTGCCAAACAATGACCAAACAATGGCTTTGTCTCCTTCATTCCTCCGTTCACAAAGCCTCTGTTGACTCAAATTGGGTTTGGACTGTAGTTTATACATTTATTCTACAGTGGAGATTAGGTTTGAGTACTGGCTGTCCGGTGCAGCTTGAGAAAAAAGTTGTATCATTGACCGGTATGTATCATTGACCCGTGAAAAACTGTACCGTATCTTTGCGTTTTTCATTTTTGACGTCCGACCTCACCGATGCTTTCCCAATGCTTTCCTACATTGACCATTTTTCTCTCAAAAAATCCACTCCTGTCGAACCCCTCAAAAGCCGCAGGTGAGCCCCCCCAAAGCATGCTCAGTCGAACCAATGACCTGAATATTTCACCGCCGGGCCGGCTTTTAACGTCGCGGCTCGGTTAACTCTCGACTCGCACTCTTCTTTCTCCCTAAAGCCACCATTGCAGGGGATTTCTGCACATCTCCATCGGCGAATTGGTCGACAATTTCTGGCCACTTACACTTACGTACCCGTCCCTCCGCATCCCCTTCCTAATCGAGTCGCGAGCGGTTGTTTGCACGCGCTTGCCATCAGTGACGGTGCCCTCTGCTTCGTTCTCACCACCCTTCCAAATATGTTGCTCGGGTAGCGCTTGCCAACTCTAGCCCTTCAGCCGCCTTATTCGTCGTCCAGTTTTTGCCTAATCAGGCCTCATCTAGTCTTCCTTCCTACTCGTTCGGGTCCACCTCCGCCTCGTCCAACCCGCGTCTCTTTCCCTATGCTAGGCACACGTCCGTCCCTCCCCTGCGTTGCGCCTTCGGTCTTCCCTGTCCCACTTTGAAGACGACTCGCGTGGCCTCGGCGTGCGCTTACCCTTGTGTGCCTGCCCTTGTCCCGGTCCTGACGCGCGCGCTGTGCGCGTCCCTTGCAGCGTACGGTTTGGAATTTCCTCCCCATGCTGCGATTTCGAATCGCGGGCACTGTAGGTGCCCATTCCCTTCCCCCGATCCTTGCTGATATCCTCCAGGTACTGCATTCCATCGGCGGCGTCCAGAGTCGAACGCGCAGGAGCGTACCTACCACGATCGCAAATACGCCGCTCTTCCTCGTACTCGCTGTATGTACACGGTCTCGTACGCGCGAAACGTGAAAGCCTTGACACCCGCTCGCGCAATACGTATGTACCACATCTTCTTCCATTTCTCCTTCGTTAGTTGACCTGTGCGGAAGAAGCTCGTACTCCAATCGCCACTCACCCCGCTACCAACACCATCACATACGTGCACTCGAGCCCACACCACTCTACGACGCGCGCCACCACCCGCTACCATCAGCTGCCTCCATGCACGACGCGCGCATTCTTAACGCGCCGCTCCCCTATCAGCTCTCACGGCCGTTTCCCCATCACACATTGCCACTTCCCTGGCCGTTGCGCCCCCTCTTCAGCGCCATCCCTGACTGTTCCTTCCCCATTCTACCCACTCGTCGCGATACTACCATGGTTTCCGGCTCGCCGATGTGCTTATGTAATCATGCGCCGTATTCTTCCATTGGACCCCTCGAAGCTATAATCATATTCTAGGCCTTAGTCGCCGTGTTCATCGTCTTCTCTCACACTACGCTCTCCTTCCCCCACATCCGGCTTACTGCTTCTTATCATCGCTGTCCGGTGCCGACCCATCGGCGTTCCTGTGCTACATGACAGTTTCCGGCGCATTGCGCCCTTGCACCTCCGTGGATGGCAGTGCCAATCGACGAGCATCCGTCTCGGGAAGACGCTTCAGCACCGTCGAGGCGTCGCCCCGCCACCCCATCCCGACGACCTCGAAGACGAGCGCACGCAATACGTGCCCATCGACGCGGACATCGCCCCGCATGCCACTACCCAGCACAAGCTCCGCGCGTACGGCTCCCAATGGCGCGGTGTCTCAGCGCTTGCGCCTGCGCCCCCGCCGCACACAGACCCACGTCCTTTGTCTTCCGTGCGCCGCCACCCGCGCACCCGACTCTCCTACACCCGTGCCCGCGGTCGACGTCCTCCTCCACTGCGGCGTTCACCTGCGCCGTGCTGCCTACCACTTACACGATCAGACCCACTGGCGTCTACCTAGGCGCGCCGACGAACCGGTATGCGTACGCCGGCGCACCGAAGCGCTGCGTCTGTCCCATGGATCTGCGGCTGGGTGTAGCCTTGGACGCGCGAGCTGCGGGCGGGAGAGGGAGATGAGTACGGAGCGTGTGTTGGCCAAATGCGCAGGTGCAGGCGTTTGTTTGTGGGGCCGAAGGCGAGGGACGAAGAGGGATTGGCTATCGAGTATGGAGGACGCGCAGAGAGGGGAGCGGAGGGCGAGGGGAACGGTGTCGGCGAGGCGCGTGCGCATTCTGGTATTTTTGCGACGCGCGCGCTGCGGAAGGGGAAGGAGATTGTGCCGCACTGGGAGTGGTGCATTGCCTGGGTGAGGTCGCGGGGAATAGAGGGTGTGTATTATTTCATTCCTTCGTCATTCCCTTTTGCTGCGCCTTCCTCGGCCTCGTATCGGTTTCGTTTTTTTCTCTCAACTCTCCCTTTCTCGTCCGGAATCTTCTTATCATACCTTTGCCCTCCTTCATATACGTCCCCCGTTCTCTTTCTCAAGTCTTTTTCGTACCCGAAATACTAACTCTCCATTGTAGATTATCCACTCTGCCAGCGCCAATGTAGCACCACCGCATCGCTCAGCTCACGAATATCTTGCGCGCGCTCGGGACGGACGCCGAGTGCGCGTGCGCGGGAATGTCGACCACTGCTGCTGCTGCATCGTCCTCGACACCCGTGGCGCCTTCGATCTCCCTGCAAATCCCGTTGGCGAAGGAGGAGAGGAGTTTGAGCGGGAGCGAAATGGGTCACGACGACGGGACGGAGGCTGAACATCGTAGGGAGGATGGGGAGCGGGCGTCGCGCGATGGAGCGGGTGGCCTTGTTTTTGTTTCGCTTCGAATGTTGCAACCTCTTCCCGCTCGCAGCGTCGGAGCATGGGAGGGCGAGGACGTGCCGTACACGCGAGCGTCCTCGTCATTCGCACTACTCTTGTCCACCTTACTGTCGACCTCGGGGCTACATCAGTATTTTTCGACTTTACACGCCTCTTTTGCATCCACCTCAGCGCCAATATGCAAGCCGAAGAGCATCGCGTGCCCCGGCGTCCAACCCCCGAGTCCGAGGTGCCGCAGCACGAACCCGAGCGAACTGGGCTCGCTCATCGGCGCGGCGTGCGGCGTGCGTGTCGTCGAGGTGATGGGGAGCGCCGGCTGAGGCGGTGTCGTCTTCGTCCGCTAGTTGTATGGGGACGAGTTTTTGGGTGCATGCCGCCGCGGGCGGGGAGGCGATGTGCGCTGAGCCCCAAACCTTCGCGGGCCCTGCTTTTTCCTGAGTACTGGATGTCGACTCACCGCCGCGCGACAAGATCGACCGGCGCGCCACTGCCGCCAGGCGGGGGCACGACACTCCAATCGTCGCGCTTCAATATCTAGACGCCCGCGCGGCGCCATGGTTGCGGCGAGCCCACCCCTCCGGAACGGTGGTGTGCCTGCGAACAAGCTGAGGATCAACGCACGCAATACGTTCTTTTTGAGAAAGACATCGTTCCGCACGCAGCCACGCAGCCACGCAGCGCAAGCTCCGCACGTACGCGGCTCAATGGCGCGAAGTCTCTGCACTCGAACGCACCCCGCCGCCGGACGGACATACAGACATACGCCCCACGTCTTCGGCGCGCGGCGCCCCCGCCGCACCCCACTTCGCTAACACCATGCTTCTCTCCCTATTTCCGTCTCCGCTTCTGCTGTGGCACACTCCTTCCGTCTGGCCACCTACGCTCTGTACGCCGCCGCCCGGGAGCGAGTGGGGCGCCAACGGGCGGTATGCCCATCTCGGGGAGAAGATAGACGTCGATATTGACATCGAGGGCGAGGACCTGCCCTGCATTCACGCATCGTCTTCCTCATTCCTCCCCGCGCCTCGGACAGCGCCGCGATTGGGCTCACCCTCGCCCTTCACAGCACCGTCGACATTGGCTTTGTGGCGGGGGAGGGTACTACGGGTATGCGAGCGGATACGTCGAGGATGGGTTTACCACTTCTGACTTTTTCTGACTCGGAGGTACATCATCTCCGTAGCCTGTTCAAACGCGAGTAAATTACTGTAAAATAGAATCCTAATCTTCGCTACCATTTGATTCGATTTCATCTGACTCAATTCGGTATCCTGTTCAAGGACCTCTCACCGCATGTCTCTCTTTATAAAATAACGGGTCCCTGTCCAAAGCATTTAGGGTCCGACATACAGTCTTTATGTCCTAAATCTGTGGATTCGCTAAGCGCCAATTTCGTTCACGGCGCTTGGGCTTCAATCTGTCTGTCTCTTACCTGGGATATTCACATTAGGCGCTCAGCATCGCCTTCTCCTTCAAATAAACTTTGATTATGGGTCCGGTCTCCGAGTCGCTCGACTTACTCCACCAGTAAGTAATTAAAAGAGAGAGAAACATGCGGCAATTTCTCAACTTCGCGGCCTCCCAACCGTTCAGTGTATGGATACATATCACTTCAATATCACTTGCAACGAGGTCAATTATTTGTCATCAATCCATTTCCCTTTGTTCTAGACGCCCAATAGACGCGCAAAGCCCAATGTCCGTGCGACGCCATGGCAAATGCCATGGCAGGGGTCGAAGCTACGTCGATCAAGCGCCATGAACCCACGCCCACGGGCTTTGCCGGCAGTGACATGAGCGACACAGAGCGATGGCGCAGAAGGGCGGGAAAGGGATGGTCTTGATATTTGAGGAAAACGAGACTCTGACTTCGGCGCGCATACGACCGCGGAGGATCCTGGGACCATCGACTGGAAGCTGGCATACATAAAACACGGTTGTGAAGGGTGTGTACGTAGCTGCGTTGAGACAAATTATACAAAACAATAAATGGTGCGACGAGAAATTCAATACAATCAGCGCTACGTAGCGGACAGATAGCTCTCAGCCCGGCATCGATAAGGGACGCCACAAAGAGTAAGGATAGAAAGGAAGCAGGAGCGGGTAAACGCCATGAGCGTGTGCCGAAGTATTGGTGCTGCCAGAGCCCACTAGTCCGCAGTGCCACACGCGCCTCCGGACTGATGTGCGTGTTGTACAAGGAGCCTTGGTCCCCAACATGAAAGCCAACCCGGCTCGTGTGCCTTGAGAGCCTCTAGGCGGATCGCGCACCGCCAGCGCAGCCGAGCGGTGTGGCGTACGTGGCAGCCGGGCGCACCGACGCCCGAGGTCGGGTCTGGGACGAACGTCGGGCTGGCGGAAGGACCGGCAGCCGCGGGAGGCGCCTCTGCGAGAGGAACGGCCTCGGTCATCTCGACGTCACGGGCAGTGGCTGGCACGACCTCATTCTCCTTATCCTTGCCCTGCGCATTCTTCTCCGGCTGCTCGGTTCGCGCTCCCTCTCCTGTTCCTTCTGCCTGTCACGCTCCCGCTCCTGCCCGAATTCCTCTTCCTTCCCGCGTTCGAGTTTCCGCCACGCCTGCCATCTTTGACGACCGGTGGCTGTACTGGCGGAGCTGTGGGCGGCAGCGATGGCTCGCGCGCAAGGGGCTGAGGCGCTGGAGCAGGACATGGAGCCGGGCGACGGCGGCGGCATGGCAATGGGGAACGATCCCCCGGCGGGCTGCTTGGGTACGCGTACTGTCCGGCCGCGGAATTCGGATTGGTGCACACAAAAGACGCGGGAACAGGAGCCACCGGCTGGTTTCTTCCAGCACAGACGGGCCCCGAGTGAAGACGCGTGGGTGTATCCCACACTTCCACAGCCCACCCCTACGCATCTTCCAAACCAGACTCCAGGCTCCGCAGGTGCGTCGAGCGGTGCCCTCCGTCTTCCCTCCCTCAGCCGGTCCCCTTGTCCATCTTTCTTGCCCATCCACACACGACGCGCGACAGACGCTGTAAGCGACAGGCAGCGCACGACGCACGACGGGCCCCACCTCCGCCCCGCCCCGCCACCGTAGCGCGTCGCGGAATATCTCGCATTTGGTCCAGCCGCGTCGCCCGCTCTGCCCACTCAGGCAACGCACACAATGGAGGGCGAATGACGCGGATGCGCACCGCGCACGCGCCGGCAAGGCGCACATACGGACGTCATCCCGACCCCGAACCCGTCCTCGCGACGACACGCAAGTGCAGCTCGCGCGCGCCGCCAGCTGGTATCCCTCTCCCTCACGCGCGCCGGATCCCCATCTTCCTGTATACGCGCGCACAACGAGCGTCAGGCGCGCGTCAAGGAGTCCGCGCCCAGCAATGAATGCGTTCGCTCGCGTTCGCGTTCGCGGTGGGCGTGAAGGATTGAGGCGGTAGTGGGTGCGGGAAGGAAGGATTGGGGATTGAGGTAAGGGGTGCGGGGGTAGGAGGGTGGATGAGTCGCCGGCGTATTCTGAGTCCGATATCCATCAAACCCGTGGTCGAATGCACTCCCGGGCGGCTATGAAATCCAATCCGACCCTCGCTAGTATCACACAACCTCGCTCGCGCTCGTGGACACCAACTCCCTCATGCGTCCCAGCCTTCTTCCCTCCTCTCCCCTCCATCCCTCCTCGTCCTGCGGCCGTGCTTCGCCGCGATGCTGTGGAGGCAATGCGCACGCGTTCTCTAAGTCTTCAAAATACTCCTTCGTGGACGGATGGACGGAGGAACGCGCGAGCGTGCACCACGTAAGCAGGCGGGATTAGCGGTCGATGCGAAGACTGCGGGACATGAAAGATGGGAGATAGGGGGTAGCCTTTCCAGTGGCAAGGACCGAGACTCGGGCGGAAAAGCACACAAGAACGAGGGGAGTGATGAGAAACACATGGTGCGGTCGGCGGCATCACGACTCGGGGCCGTGAGGACACGGCATTGGTGGAGGCGGCGAGAGCTGTGGCGAGAGCATGGCGTGCAAGGGACGGGCGGGAAGTCTGAGGTGGTACATGGTGGGGATGAATGCGTGATGTACTAGGGTTATGCGCCTGCGCATCCAAAACTACCGCTGCCGCGTGGGTCCGACGCGCTAGAACTCTTGACAGGGACCGCACACCAAACTCTGTGTATGCGTACGTATTGCGCAAAGTCGGCGCCCAAGAAGACAGTGCGCCGGGCTGAAGAGCACCCTCGCACGCGAGTCAGCGTCGTCCTGCACCGCCGTGAATCGAGGCACCAGACAGAGCACTGATGTATCTGACGCAAAAAGCCAGAGGTTCTGGTCGCACGCGGCGGCAATGAGCGCGCTGCGAGGTCGCGCCCCACATCACGGGGCATCCATCGGCACGGCGTCCCTGAGCCGCAGCCGAATGTACTTGGGGACTGCCCGGGGTCGATCGGATCGCTATGAGTATAAGCGCCTCGCCGTGGTGGTGGACGCACGCGCGAGCGAAAACGGGAGGGACGGTACGGAGGGCCAGAGAGAGTGCCCGCCTCTGGCGCGGGCGATTCCTGAAACCAAGCGTCGTTTCCCCATTCCCATCAGCCCTCATTCCAGCCAACGTCGCCGGCGCAGCGCGATAGGCGTCGAGCGCGGCGTTGTGCGTGCTCCCAGGCACTGCAAGGGGAGTTCGAGGTTAAACTGCAGGAATTCAGTCAGTGCAAAGTCTGTAACGAGTTGTCGACGCTGTACCGACCCATTTATCGGTCTTTCCCTGTAACGGACCCTGCTCGGAGATCCGCCAGTATACAAAATATGAAAGAGCTTCGCGTTTCTATGGAACACGATCTGGTCTGCCGCCTTTGCGCTGTCCCCCGCTGCCATTCCGCAAGTAAACTCGCCTTGTTATTATTCTTCCGGCCGAGTCTTGCGAGTCCGCATTCCAGTCGCATTCGGGATTACGCAGTGTAGAAGGAGAGCGTAGTCTTGTATGGTCCGTTATGAGCGGCCGACACAGTTCATTGAGGTCTAATGCAAAGATCGCGGGATTAGGGTAAGAGAGTCCGTTGATTGCCGACAGCGTCTCAAGCACACAAAGCCTTGCCAAACACACAAACTCCTCTCCCGCCATCATGATTCATGCAACGTTCGCGCCGAAAATTACTCTACCTGCTACAAGTTCTCTCCTGCCGCTGGACCATTGACGCTGAATGTAAACACTAGAGCTGCATTAGTACTGAATAGCAAAAGCAGGCCTGCCTGCCTGCGGGACCCAGTCTCGGAGTACGTTCCAATGTCCAGTCACGAGTCGTCCACTGCAGTCGCTGCCCTCGCGAGCTCGGCTTTTGAAGCCTTGCAGATTTCTCTGGGCGGGATCCAGTATTCTCATGCTTCTCTCCGGCTCTTCGCTTAGTCCATCGGTTCCTTTATACAACGACTATCGCGCCAGTAGGCCTGGATCTCCGCAAAACACGGACAAAACACGGAAGCTGCAAACCGCCGAATCTCGGTCTCGTTTTCAATTTTGCGACTCGGTCTCTGGGGTCTGATTCTTTAAAAACTTGGATCGTTTAAGTAGGCTCGTTAGCCTCGCAAGGCTACTTATCAGAACAGAGTTATGGTTTTAATTTAACTCTGGGTACATGAAATGGCGGAAACTGAGAGATATGGGGCAACTCGGGGGTATACGCGCGCCGATTCAATCCTGGCTGGCGAGCGGGTCTACATATAAGTAGTCTACAGCCATATAATCGACGCAATAGTCATTCCATAGCAACTAATTGCGCTAGTACTTCGCAACCAAGTTGGGAGTACGATATATCACCCGTAAGGGGCTGCGTTAATGTTCTCATTTCCCATTTCGCAGTATTCACCTCAATTCAAGGACGGGTTAAACTACGAGAATCCCGTATTGTCTCGGTGAGAAATTTTCTACGGTCGCTGCCCGCACTCCGCTTGACGATTGGAAACCGCGGACAGGCCTGAGTGTGAAAGCCGTGAGATATTCAGTCCCAGTAATTCTGCGCAACATTTCCAAAACCAAGTACACGAGCATCGGATTTGAGGCTAGCTTTTAGTTGCTGCTCGACTCGAGCAACTTTGAGTTCTCATTTTATTTATTTCCAGGATAACCCTCCAGCTTCAAGTTGGCGTGTAACATGCCCGGCGACATCTTCATACCATGTCCGTCCCTCTTCCTTGTATTGCACCGTACATGTAAGGCAATTCAATATCCCATTCATGATCTAGTTATGATACCTCGTTCCCCGTGGATTATGTACAGACCTTTTTGGGTCGTAAAAAGGGACGAACTCGAACGGCGAAGTTATCCCTTCATGTGCGAATTACTGCACAAGGAGCTGCCGAAACACGACTGTATGTGAGGAGTTTCCTCGCCTGTTGGATCAAGATTGTTTCTCTTTTATTCGGCAGACTGCGCGTCCGGTCGTCTCGATCGTAAACTATACTGATGGACCCCCGACGATGCGAGTCCAGGATATTAATTGGCAAGGTGGCAGACAACACGAGATAGACGACGATGCGAAGTAGTCGAATCGTCTTGAACCCGGAGTAACAATAATTCGTCCGAGAAAACCTGGAGATGCCCTGAGTGCTACGTCCGACACGGGTCCTACAGTAAAGCCAAGTGCGAGCGGAGAGATTTTCCACGTAAGTGTGCCTTTTGAAAGCAAAGTGGACATTCACAAGCCAAAGCACCGAGATTAAACCCTGCGCGCCGAAAACAGGAGCCGCGCTTCTAGAATAGAAAACAACTTGATATTAATACTGTAAGGCAGGTGTAGTGAACGTCGCGCAAAACTCCCCGGCATTCCATAAACTTTGAATACTAGAGGGATCTCAACCTGTGGTTCCGATCATCGTTCAATAGCGATTCGTAACAATTGTTTCATGTTGTAAACCTTCAATCAGACGATCTCGTATTGCCTCTACGAATTTTCGGCTTAGGCTTGAAGGTTTTCAACCCCACAGCCAGGCTTCTATTCCATATGTGACTTTGAAGTGCCATAGCTCACTTTATTTAGATTTTTTTATGGAGTCTACAATTGTTCAGCGAGTTTCATCACGCAATGCAATTTCAGGGATAAATTCGACATATACGGCGCTTACACTCTACAATTCTTCAGCGAGTTTCATTACGCAAGACAAATTCAGGCATAGATTCGACGTATACGGCGCTTTACACTTTCTTCCTCGGCACATTTGTTCCCTTCATTTTCGCCTTTCCCCACGTCTTTATATGGACTGGGCCACGACCATTGAGGGAGGAAATATGTGTTTTACCGTCCGCCACTGTCGCGAATTTTTCCCCACAAATGCAGTGAAACTTCAAGTCTGGGAAGCAGCGAAATATTTTTGCCTTGTAAGAGTGTCGTTTATCTTCATCATACTCCTGGCTGAAAGATAACTTGTGGTTTGCCTCATAAACATGTTCGAGTGTCAATAGTTGACGGGGGTCGCATTCGAGACAGAGCGCCTGAGAATTTTCAGACATAACATGATGCTAGACGAAAGAATAGCGTAGCGCTGGTGTCACAGGGCCTTCGGGAACCGTCGTCGGGGTGGACTCTATATCACCTGGATCAGAGCATTGCGGCGAAGTTCTCCCTTTTGACACCTGCTGGGGCGTGATTCACGATACAAGTGGATATAAGTATCGCAAACTTACGGTGCCTTCCAAAAAGTCTGACGTGGTTCCCGGAGTTGTTGCTTTGTCGTGGTTAAGGGGAGAGTCGGGGGCACTGAACTACACGTTGTCGTCAATATCTATGTGCGGCTGGAGGTAAAAAAAACCCCACCATCCCAAACCCTGCATCAGAGCCCTGTCGTTTGTCAGACATGAAGACCTACAATTGAAACCAATTTACCATGATATGCGGAGAAGATGGAGTAAGTGACGTCGAGCGCCGATGAAAACCGATTGGGGAGGTCATTAATTCAGCCTATGGCATCGTCAATTAAGGGGCCATGGCTACCCTTCGCTAGGGAGCAGGGGTACATACTGGTGGGGTAAGGAGCATGGCTTCACTCCACAAGTTAGTGAGTTTTGCTGGTCGCAATGATTAGTAACATTTTGCACCTGAGGAAGATGGTACCTGGCGTTGGGAAGAGGCTCTGTTGCAACGGCGACGGGGTACGCGGACAGGGACTCAGTGGGCACTCATAATTTTCAGACAGTGGCGCAGGGATCTGCATTGAAGAAGGTTGGCAAGAAGAAGATGGATTGAGAGAAATTTACCGGCGAAAGTAACGATCCCAGTTGGCAAGGTGAGCTCTGGATTGGATCTAAACCTTCACCGCATTCCTGAAACTTTTATTAGTTGTCAAAAAGGCAACAATAGTCTGACTTAGTGGAGGGCGCCAGTTCCTGAACGTACTTCGGTTGGAAGCTGCGTGGCCTGCATTTTCGGGGAGATGCGGGTGGCGCTCACAGCAGCAGCTGCGGTTTGTATTTTCTAACATCAATGAAGCATGAGCTGGCGTTAAAACACGGCTCCTGTACGCACGGCATATTGCTTGGACTTGAGTGGAGCATCGTCTCCCAGGCTCTCAACTTCTCGCAAAATGTCGGTCAACAAGGATAGAAGGAGAGATTGAGTTTACCTCGCTTTCTCTTGTGGGTGATCGGCTGCAGGACGACTAAGCGGCTGGCCGTCACTTAAGTAATGAGCTCACCAATGTCTCCTGTCCCCTTTCTTCAGCATTTAAAGGCTCAGGCGAGGAGTGCGATGGAGCTGCGATGGATAAGCTGGGAGATAGGAAGGGGCAAAGGTAGGCCACATACCTTTGCTCTGGCCCCGGCCCTGGTTCTCTTTTTCCCATCGATCCCTAACTCCCTTGAGATTTTCTTTCCATGCGTCCGCCAAATGCTTGGGCACGCGGGACTTAGCCATCCAGCTGGTCGCCCAGGGCTCGCCGGTCCCGGGGTCCAAGCCAGCCCGTCGGATCTCATAATTCATTCTCCTGTCGCCTACGATTTCTATATCTGACATGTCGCTATAGAGAAATTAGGCAGAGCGACGTCGAGAAATCAATCGGTGTACGCACGGGTTGCCAGATGGAGTCTCGTCGCCATATAGATTAGTATGCATATCCTGATTTGCTGCGTGTCGAATTCGCCCAGGCGGCCCACCCCGGGGCTGCATTTTCTTCCAGAGAGAAAAGGGAGAGGAAAAGAGAGAATTTCATCACGCAGTTGACACGTCCCGAATGAGCAGAGACGCCAGGGTAGACGGGAGAAGCTGCAGATATCAGGTTTAAAGTTTGTTTGCCACGTTTCGAGTGAAGCTGTGACGTATTGTAGTCAAGGTCGACGTAGGAAAGAGAATGGCATCACGCAGTTGCCACGTCCCGAATGAGCAGAGACATCAGGGTAGACGGGAGAAGCTGCAGATATCAGGTTTAAAGTTTGTTTGCCACGTTTCGAGTAAAGCTGTGACCGTGTGACGTGTTGTAGCCAAGGTCAACGTAGGAAGTCCAGCGGAGGACAGCATATATGTTGTATCAAAAGGCTGTAGAATCGATTGATAGGTCCGCAGCAGGCGCTGCGTGCTGGGCGAACTGGGTGGAACGGCCTTTGCCGGCAGAGCGTCGGCTAAACGTCGCATATGTAACCTTGATTTAGCCCAAGTTAGCCGATGCCTGATCGGCAGGCCGCGTTTCCTCAAGTATTTGGTGCTCTGGATGAGGAGCATGTTGAGTAGACGCCGGAGAATAAGTATCAGGTCAGGTGGGTACATACTACAGCTTCGTTTATGTATATTATCAGCGACTGCCTAGGCAGCCAAACGCATTGAGATGTATGATTTTTGAGATTTGATGCCCATGGGATGGACTACCAGTCTGAGTTATAAGGATGTCGTACATCAAATTCGAAGGCCAACCCAAGAGCTTGAAGAGGTGTCGACACACTGATCAACTCGCGTGGCAGTCACGTGTACGGTTTGTGGCTGGCTGGATCACTGGTCCGAAGACCCTTCGGATTTTTCGGGCATGTTGCCCTTGTGTCGCCCAACCCACAAACTTAAGAAAGTAATACAATGTATGTACTCTGTAAAGTGATAGGGACATTATATTGCCTAAATCTACTATGTATACACGCTTAATTGTCCCTCATTGCTGAGATTTCATGGTGCGATCACCTTTCGGACTTATTTCCAAATCTGGGTCCACCTAACCTCTTGGGCCAACCAATGCGGCGATCAGAAACTGTGGGAGGTTTTCTGTCAACATGGTAGCATGTGAACATCATTTCTTATCCCCGAAGGACCTGCCGGCTTAAATTCCTTATTTCTCCACCAGTTCCACACTGATTGAGGATTTTCTGGCTTCGTTCTTTTCTCTTGGTTTCTATGACTTGGGATTGAGCCTCTTCGAGGCGGGTGCTGAACCTTTCGGCCCCAAGTCGGCCCAGCTTTACTTATTTCTACGATCAGTCGAGTAGCAAACGGCAGAATGTGCAACTGATTCAAAAGACTGATGCCATCTCGGCCTGATGACTACTTTTTTACAGTGTGTCGACTTCTCTGTCAGAGGTTGCCTAAAATTTATCAAGAGCATTAAAAGAGCAGTTTGAATTAAACAAGCTTTATCCGACCGTCCCAAATAGAAGCCCCCATAAGTTACAAAATCCAATGTTATATGTCATTGATACCATCATATTTGTGTGTGATCTGGGAACTTGGCCTCTACTATCTTGCCGCAACTACGAAAACTGCGAAAATACATTCAATATACTCATTCAAAGTCATAGCTTCCAAAGCTACTACATTGAATCAACAACTGGAATACTCTCTAAGTTTGCTCTGAGCAACTCGAAGTTTGACGCTCTGTATACAACAGTCTGTATACGATAGGACGTGGCACGGGGCCGACGAACAGGTACTGCTCGGCTACTAGGGACTCTGAAAACTGATTAGTAGGTCGCTTTTTATACAGTGCAAAAGAACTTGTACCTGGTAGGCGCCAGTGTCCGGATCGAACCCTTCAAACGTGGTGTCCAGCTGAGTCAAGAGGCTGACTCGACCTTCTGGAACGATGTTGTAAAACCACGCCAACTGCTCGCGGGAATAAGCTTTGGTTTTTTCAGCCTTGAGCTCGGTACGTTTCAGTTCCTCTCGCAGCTCTTGGGATATATGGTTTTGGATGCGGTCGAGCCTGAAGGGACGAGGAATACAGAGCCCTTTGAGTGATCGTACACGCGATAGCATGACGTATGCACTCTGAATCGTCGGACAGCTTGCCAGATTGATGCAGCATACGTCGAGCGAACGGCCCTGGGCGTTATGGGAGGTGAAGGCAAAGGCCGGGATAAGAGGGAGCTGGGAACGGGTCGCATTGTAGGACTTTTCCGAGTTTTGGAGGCGGAAGTGAATAGCGCAGGTAATGGGCTTGAGGACGACTCGGTGAGGATATGGTGCGTCGGGATCGCTATTTTTATAGGCTCTGAAATCAACTTCCGCTGATATTGCATAGCGGCGCCCATCAGTCTCTTCGTAAACAATTGATATGAGTGTCCCGGGACTGCCGTTGGATATCCCCAGCTCGGTGGCCAGATTTTCGGTGCAAAATACGGCCATTCCCGGCATGTAAGGGACCTCAACATTTGGTGAGAAACAAAGTTTTACAAAGAAAGATGAAATAAAACTAATACCTTGCCGCCAAGGTCATTGGCTTCTTTGACAGGTACCGACCAGGCAGCCTCAGCTGCCAGACCAGTAAGCTGCTGCCGCTTACGCCCACGTCCCCGCGTGTCACGGGAGTGGTATACATGGCATTCTTGGCCTGTCGCGGTAGCGAAGGCCTCAGCCATGTTCATATTATGGCAATCTCGAGCAGCATTTGTATACACAATTAAAGGACATGCATGCGATGGGTCATCAATCCATCTCCGCACGTCGGTAAGATTTTTGGTGTCTGCGCTGCACTCTGGATTTGATAGCACATATTTGTCCAAGATTATTTTATCGCTTGCGGTACATGTCCCTTTCCGTAACCGTTTGAGAATGCTCATCAACAATGGATCTCCCTTTTGCCGCATTATCTCTTCTAATACAACAATATGCTCAACCTGGTGCCAGATTTGTATTCCCTTCACGTCCTGCCTAACTTTCTCGTGCAAGTCATTCAGATTATCGTTTGCATGACATTGAACAAGTTCGTGTGCAAATAATGAATTCCCCCCTGGCGGTGGGAGCTGACAGGGATCACCACAGGTTGCCCAATTTAAACCGCCGCATATAGAATCAGTGACGCCCTTCCCCATGCAGAGATATTCCGAAAGTCTCGCGACGTCTTGCGCACTCAAGAAATAAATTTCGTCTAAGATTAAAGTCTCCAGTGGCGAGATCCGTTCTTCAAGATTTTTGCGTAAACTGGGTATAGATTTCATTTTAGCAGGTGAAACCCGCAAGCTGGCTTCGGAATGAATCGTGCAACCACCAATATCACTAGCAACAACACCTGTCGGTGCAGTCAAGCGCAATCGTTCAGGATGACCGGTAATGTCATAGAACTCTTTCCAAGCTCCAAAAATTACAGACTTGCCTGTCCCACCGGGCCCAGTACATAGCAGTGAGATGGGTAAATCTTTACGGCCAGTTTCTAGTTCACGACCAATTTTATCAGCTAACAGCAGGAATGCACGAGTTTGTTCATCATTTAGAGTGTGTTTGATGATCAGCGCAACACATAGTTGCTGGTATGGATGTAGGGTGTCCCAATGCGAGTTGTTTGAGTTGGAATTTATATTTTGTTTTTCATACAACTCACGAGCTCGCTTTGCTTCATCTGCCAATGTCGTGCAAAGAGCTTGTGGTATCCTCGAAGATGTTGGGACAAAGTGTGCATTATTACCCTCTGTGCTCTCCGAAGCTTTTAGACGATGCTTGATACGCAAATCTTTTTCCTTCAGAAGATTCTTTGCAGCAATACTTGCTCTAAAAATGTCGTCTTCACTTCCGAGCCGTGACCTTTGTCCAAACTTGGCACACATATCACTGTCTGGTGTACCTTGCACAGAATAGAAGCCAACATGACCAGCCTGCAAAATGATTTGCTGTGCTTCTCGGGTCGCTCTCGTATTTTTTGTACTATAGTCTGTGTCCAATTCATCCAGATTACTGGTGGTTTGCATCGCATTTTCCCAAACTGGATCATACTCCTCATCTACCTCATCGGCTCCGACAATTCCGGTATCTTTTGCCATTCTTGTCAAGGCAGCCAGCCGTTTACTACGTTTTGCTGCAAAGTCAAACTTGGCATCTCGAGTCTGATACAAAAGCTGCATGTTGCGCATGATTCTGGAATGCTCAGGTGACATGGCGGGTTTAAATTCATTAAGTGCATTCACCCAAGATAAGGCTGGAGATTTTACAGGAGAAGATTTCATGTCTGACCATGGCTTAAACAATGTGAGAATGACTACTGCATATCTTGTCAGATCGTCGTCCGAGTCACTCCGAGGAATACGGTAACCCATCAGGACAGGTATTACAGGTGTGTCCAGTTGTTTAAAGCAGTGAGTGGTGTACTGAGGATGCCCGCGCTTGAAACGGAGGTATGTCTTTCGCTGAGTCTTCGACCTGGGCTTCTTTTCTTTGATGTAATTTCTCAAAATATCCCAGACACACATCATATCCAGCTCTGGCGGCCGGTAGAATATATCACTGAACAAGTTGGAATATCTCTTTTCTTGTGCATCGTCATCGAATTTCTCGGAATCAGGAGCTTGATTAAGATTCTCTGGGGTAAGCAACATCATTCCATCGTCCTCGTCGACCGGGATGATCAGGCGGCCATCTTCATTTGAATCTGGCTCTCCATGTTCATCGTTTTCTGTCGTTTCTGGTGCATCTGTCTCAGAATAATCCTCACAACCACCCACAAAGACGGAGCGTGCAATATCTCTCAGCATAGAAGACCACCAATGCTCCTGGTATTCGTCTGATAAGTAGTTGTTCTTCCGACCAAGTAAAAGACTGGCTGTCTGTTGGCCAGTCAACTCTCGTTTGCCAACCAAGGTATTTGTCGTTTTAACCAGCATTAAACGGGTCATTTCAGAGCGATCAATTTGTCCGTCTACATCCTGTGGAGGCTTATTCTGCAAAGTCTTGATCGACGCACAGAGAGCTGAAAATACAATCGCAGTGTCTAACTGCAATTTGATGGTGTAATTGCCCATATATTCAACCATTGCCATTGCGACAGAGCCTGATGCTGTTTGCTTGAGATCAGTATTACATCCAAGGCAAAGGGTAGCTGTCGGATTGTGACCATTTAAATGCCCATTTTCGCACCGTATTACAAGATCATCATCATCATCAAAATGTGTTCCTGTAACAAGGGGACGAGGGAGTTCAAACCTACAGTCCTTATCTGGATCAACGAGAGAGTGTATGTGACGTGGGATATGCTTGAAACACGTTGAACTATGTCCATGTATAAGTCCAGTATTCTCGCACAGATCTCGGTGGTGCTGATCTCGTTTATGCTGATAGTCTGGGGAATCGGGATCCAACGGCCGACTCAGAACAGGGAGCTGCTTTGGAGTACCCTCAGTCGCGATATAAGGGACTGTATCTTTTGGAAAACTCTGGCAAATAACATCATCGTACCATTCAGTAAGTCTCTGTTTGAACTCGGCATCGGAATTCATCCGTTCTTTCATGTCAAGAGGTGAAGCAGGGGCACCGTCAATCCATATCAGCAAATGGAGGTGGAGTGAACCACGTATCTGGGCCTCAACAACTGCGTACCACCCTTTGACCTTCCCGAGAATACCAATCTTGGAAGCCCGTTTTGTGCCGAGAATTATATCCAAGAACTTTGTTATCATTAAGTGAAAAAATTCTGCACCAGCTACCGGATTTTCGGCCAAAGTCTTTGCTCGGATACTTGGTTCCTTCATGCCTTCCAGTGGATGAAAAATCTTGTCCAGATCAATGTCCCGTCCAGCTAAGACTTGTGCGATTGGATTATGAGAGTCCGCAGGATTAACCGTAGCAAAGAAATGGGGTAAACCATCGCATATAATTTTGCTGTGCATTTGCTGCTTCATATTGTTCACATCCCCTACTGAGCCTGGGATATGATCCGAGACGTAACTAAGGTATCTCATCACCTTCGCTGCGGCCTTCTCACCTTCACTTTCAGGCTTCGCAAACGGATTTTTATCAAGCTTAGCCTGGTAGGTATCCATACATTGCGGGTCAATTTTTTGCATTAAATCTTGCACCACTGGAAACCATGATCGGTTCGTTGCAAGACGAGACTTGAATGATGACTGACGCCGCTGAACGATGTTGCTCATCACAAAAATGAAGGACTTGTGACGCTGGAAACGCCGATCTCTCATACTCAGCAAATGTTGTACATGTGGTAAGGTATCAACCTGATGAAAAGGAATCTCGGTTGAAATTCGGATGTTGTTATTGTCTACCATTCCAACACCATACGGAAAGAGAGTGGGCCATAGCCAACCAAATACCCGAGGATTTCTCGAGGTTGATAACGGTGTATTCCCAGACGGAAACTTCATAAATCCGGCTTCTTGTTTCTTCAACTTTCGGAGAGCATCAAGCTTTCTCTGCTGGTAAGTTGATGCAAGGCTATCAACATCGACAAGGGTTGAAGATGTGAGTTCAAAACTGTCAGTTCCCTCAAATAACTCAGCATTCGCTTGGTCTGAATACGACGTATAGGATGACCCTTGATTGTTCGCAGAGTTTGTACGCAGGAAATCTGTAATCGCAAGCGGGCAATCATGCACCGGATATTCCTCTAGATTACCAATAACAGCATTCCTATCAAGGTCTGCATAAAGAGGATTGTTATTGATCAACCAGAAAAGGGCGTTCCGGATCTTCCCTCGACGTACAAGTAAAGGTGATTTTTTCAACATGTCGGGTGTTACCTCTGTGTCGGGTGAGCCAACAAGAATCACGCAGATCTTGTCTCGCAACGTGGATAATGGAACAGGCATCGCTGAAATAACAGACATTGTATCTTGGGGCAATATACATACATTTCCGCGTGCTGAAAATTGCCCTGAGGGGCCTAACATGAGCTTGTACATACATTTTGTAGCGCGAGCCCGTGCAATACATTGTTCTTCCAAAAAGGTCAAGTCGCAGAGCTCTTTTGGAATATCGCCTACCCAAAGACCATTAGCATAGCTACGCAAAGGAATTGAACGAAAGGCATTTTTACTGACAGCCGAATTGCAAAGATGACAGAGTACATACGAACCGTTGATAGTGGAAGCAGGGTTGAATGATTCTATGCGAGGCTGGCGAGATATTGTACGAAGTTCTCCGACAGCTTTATCCAGAAGGGATATATCAAGCTCACGTGTAGATCTCATTTTAATGTGGCTAGCAAGCTCAAGTTTACCACAAAAGGAGCATGCATATCGTTTCAGTGAAGCAGCGTTGGTCGCATCGCAGAATTCACGGACAATTTGGTCTTTTTCGCTTTGAGGGAGCACAACGGGAAACTCAACACCGGGCACAGATGCCTCATATGAGGGACGCAGAGCTTTGTGAATATTGTTGGACAAGGAGTGGGCTTTTCGCTTTTTAGACTTCGAGCGAAGATCGAGAATCAATTCATATTCTTGAAGCTCACTGGGAGAAAGAGAATTTGGACTCAGCCCGATCAGTATAGCCTCAGATTTGAGTATCAGACAAGCGTCAGTACAATGATGGGCGAGAAACTCGGTACGCAGATCACCAGTACTTTTCTTCTGTCCGCTGAGCTCTCTTGCACACATATTCTGATGACGGGCCGTCATTTTTCTCAGTATGTCCAGGTTAACAGGTTGCTCAAGAATAAGGAAACGTACGACAGAAGTTTTGTCTCGAACATGAAGATGAGCAAAATTATCAGCACCGGAGTGAGACACTGAGACGTCAAGCATCGGTTCATTGCGAAACTCGTTCATTGGGTATTCAACATTTATAACAGGTTCATTATTCAAATTTGGAACACCTCGCGTACGGGGTGGGGCCGAATGCGTACAAGCGGCTACAATGTCTACACCCCGCGTACAAGGTGGAGACAAGGGGCGTAGTACTGCATCAGGTCCATCCCGGGACACTGATGAGGAGGAAGAATGGTCCACACCGGTGCCACCTCCAGCAGCCGGTGTAACGGACGATGAACCTAACAACGGATGCGTTAAGACTAATATAACAGTACATGAAATCCATAACACACCTGCGGGCAATGAACGTTCACCTTCTGTGCGAGACGCTGGAAGAAGGTGGCGTCGAAGATCCAGTGGTCCGGAACTTAGGTAAACAACGACTCTAGACGTGAAGCTGCAGACAAACTGGAACCAGTTCAAGCCAAGGACGAGATCAGAAGGCAAAGAGGCAGCGACGTGGACGTTCATTTCCATAGGGAAGGCCCCAGCATTAGACGGAAGTATTAAGACGCCAGAAGCATACGAGTCCCGGGAGCGGAGACCACACCTCATGGCCCAATCCAGAGATACAGAAGAGTTTACAGTTTGATCATTGAACACAGCGCAAACGGGAAAGCCGCAGAAGCTAGCAGGGGGCAGGGAGGACATGGGGGTCGAAAGCAAAGAAGGGACAAGGAGGACTCGTAGACATGCCAAATTGATGTGGCAACCGATCTCGGGGTTACCGCGATTACCGATTGATGTTGATGTCGGCAACAGAAATACTCCGAGTCCGCGTATGTACGGTGAGAACAAAAAGACTGGGTCAAGAACTTGTCAAGGCTGCAGAACAAACAGGATTTTTGAACTACGGTAGGTAAAGACAATGTGTTGTGTTGCTGGACGAAAGGGCAATTGCAACTAACATTCGATCAAGCATAATTATTGACCTGGGAAAATTGTGAGTGATGACTGTTGATGTATGACTAAAAAAAGGGCGAAATCCATCTTCTCCAGGGTAGCCAAACCTAAAGGTTCAGCAATGAATAACCCACTCTCATGCAATGCCGTAGTATACCATTTCGTTCAAATCAACATTCATGTGTCACGCACCCCCCTGTCGATGTCGAATTTTGGTCGCGTTCACGCGTCACGCAGGCATTTGTCGAATCCCGAGCCTGACCAGGGTCACAAAATCGCTCTGGATCGCTCTGGGATGCAAAAAAAGACAAAATTTTCGAAATTTTGCCTCGCAAAAGTCCAAATTTTCGGCGTGTCACGCAAAATTTCGGCGCTGTCGAATTAGTGTAACTTTGTTCTTTCTCACTCACATGCAGAAGGCATTGATTCAACATTGTAGGAACCCCGAAATGATACAAAACCCGTGCATTTGGAACAGGAAGACTCGTCGTTGGATGGCGAAACCATGTCGCACGAAGTAACCCTTAAAGTGATGAAGAAGGTGAGCAATTGGATTATAATATGCATCGAGCAAATGATTCAGTCGCGGCTTGTTTCAGGCCGATGATTTCTGCCTCAAACTGACCAGCAATCATCACAAAATTGTCGGCGCAACAGGTCCTCTCTTTCGTGATCACCTAGTCCGGGTGTCGCTTGATGGCTGGTCCCCGGGTGATGTGATCTCCGAATGGACCAAACATCTGGATAAAAACGCATCGTCTCCAGACACTAAAGCTGTGGAATAGGTTCCTTCAACTCACTTCGTCAACACTGTCGAATCCGAGCCAACGACCGCAAGAATCTTGAGAAGTTTTGGAAGCGATTCCTTAAGGGACGCCGTAAAGTAAGAATTTAGCATCTGTTTCCACTACATTCCGTCTGTCGATACAGTGTTCGTGTTCAGTGGTTCACGATGCACGAGACTCGAGCTATAGTGATTCCGATCCAGCTGCCGTCACATTGGATATGTTGTTTCGTGGATTTCGATAACAATTATCTTGCGATTTTCAATTCCTGGAAGCACAGCGCGATCCCCAAAAACTGGAAGGAGAGCGTGCATGCTCATATATTCAAGGTAAGCACCAGCACTTTGTAAAAGATCTGGCTGTATTGAACGCAAAATTGTGTAGTTGATTCAAGAATTTTGGCTTCACCGTTTATTTCTAGAGCTGGAAAGTGCCATCGACTGGACGGAATGGGTCCTCGACGCTTGCCCAGAGTTACAATTCCAAGATATCTCACTCACGTGGCTTGACGATATTGAATCCGGAATCAGCCGTATCAAGTGAACGGATGTGACTGTGGAGCTTATACATGCTTCATGATGTCTCTTCTTTCTCGCCGGCAAGTCAACGCTCTCACTCGCACTAACGAAGTTATCACCCCACAAGCCGTTCAGAAATTCCGATATGTGAGGCTGGCGACACAGAAAAATGTACCAATGACTCGGCAAGTGGCGTTGAAATCCTGTGAGCAACTTGCAGAATTATTGACGGTGTACTGACACGTGGTGAACAGGAACGAAGTGTAAGAGAATGATTCAGATGTAGAAGTTTCATCACAGTAAGTTGTGTCAAATAGCTCTCTGGATAACGCTTGAAGGATTCCTTTCAAGTCCTTACCACGAAAATCAAGCTGAATGACCACTATAAGCCGTATCCTGCGGTTTATCCCAATACTTGCATGACAGCAGATCTTCATTAACTCAGGAACCGGTACCAGCGCCAGAAGCCGCGACGAAGCAATCGCTCCAAAGCCAAATAAAAGTTGCTCAGATTGTGTATTTAAAGTAGTCGCATGCGACATTGTTCTTCAATATGAGGTCTGCACTTCTGAAGGAAACAAGGAGTATGACGAAAACAAAGGACTCAAAAGTCGGGCTCGGTTAATGATTGGAATAAATAAGGGTTGGGCTCGGTCAGTGGTTGGAACAGGTAAAGTTGGGGCTCGGTTAGTGGTCAGAACAGGTAAAGTCGGGGCTCGGTCAGTAATTAGAACATATAAAAAAGCGGGCTCGGTCAGTACTTTTGGTAATAGACTCGGTAAGTGCTTAGCTAGCGGCATAATCCTGTTTTGCAACGAGAACAGGCCCTGAGTGCCGGAACAAACAAAGCGCGCTGCGTCACGGGATCGCGTCTCGTTCTCTCAGTTGTCAATCAGTGACAGTGAACCACCTCTTGCTTCAAGTTCGATTCCGCGTCACGGTCAGCTTGCTGGCTCACGACCTAGACTTCGCGTCGATTGGAGACGGAGTGGCATTAGAGTGACTTGCTCGGACTTGCGGACTTGGCTTCCGAGGATGATTTTCATTGTGCGATAACTTGAAGTTTCATTTGGACACCGACTTTTATCAGTTGGTGAGTCTTGACAGTCGGCGCATTCACGGAGCTGTTGAGGCGAAGACAGCCGTTCGGCCTGCATGCAGGAGAAGAGTGGAGGGATGCCGAGTCTCGAATGTGGTGACACTGAGCACAGTTGAAACATTCATTTGCTTCTTGCAATATCTTGTTCAGGGCTCGACTCCTTCCAGGACGGCTATTAAGCTTGTATGGAACGACTTGTCGAGTCGGGGAGGACAGCGAGAGGGCTTGAGGCTTCTAAAGGCTTGTTGCTTCTGAAGGCTTTCGGCCTGCTTGATTTGTCTAAGGACCGCCGTTCAGCACCGTGCGGATGGGGAGAACAGCGTCTAAATGGGCGGATGATGATGGGGGAAAGAAGGCGCAGCAAGGATAGACGGCTGTTTCTTTTGTGCGGGCCTTGAGCGCGCGATCAAACGGCATGTGGCTCAGTTAAATTTGGGGAGATGTGTCATACCACAGCCTAAACTTAAAGTCAAAGCCTCGAGGCCGCTTTCCTTGGTTGAGAAGTTTAACTTGAAATTCAACTGGGAATGAGAAAGCCGGCAGGAAAAAAATACAATGAAAGCAACACACCGTGCAGTTTGGCATGAACTTCAGACAGAGCTCGTTACCAGTTTTGCTAGGACAACGGAAGGGCAGAATAAAAATAAAAGATGAATCTGATACCAATCTGAGAAGTTCGGGAATTCGCGAGCGCCCAGTGGCGTGCGAAGAACAAACATGTAAATCCTGATACGAGGCATCTGCTTAATACATGAGGTATGCCTGTTGAATTGAGGAACCGGCGGTGTGACTGGTGCAAACATAGATTACGGGAAAGTGACCTGGAAGGTGCCTGCTGATACTGTGTGTGTACCGGGTAAGCTCGGCAACGTCAACCGAACCTCGGCTGACGGCGTTTCCAAATTGCCGCTGACCTTGCCGAAACTTTGCCGGCTTCGATGTCAGGAAATAAGTTATTCCACGGCCCGCCGCGGCCTCCGGACCCTGATACAAATCGACGACCCTTGTCATGTGGTCAACAGTAGATAGATATAAACCGTATGCACCCGTTCTTAGCCCTCAGTCTTTGATCCCACATAGCGGGAGACTGAGGGTGAGTCCCTACCCACTTTTCATACCTTTATTTACTTCAGATCTTGATAACTGCCAGACACCTCCTGTCTTGTGCTGTCCGTGCTTTCTGTCACCCAATTGTCCTCTCATTCTAGCCTTCCAGCGTGCCCTGTCTTGAGAACAAAACAATGGTGGTGAGCACAAGTCATCGTGTTCTGCTGCATTTTTTCTAATATACAACGCAGGACAAGCTTCCTTCCACACAAACCGTTGGCTATAGGGACGATGGCTCAGATGAGGGATCCATCCCCGAGAGTGAGATGGATGTGGATGGAAACGAATTAATAAAGAATCGAGAGATCCATAAGGTCACATGAACCCTCTCTCAATCTTTTTCACTCTCACGTTTCTGCCAGGCTGCGGAAATGGGCTTGGATATAACACGCATTACTCTTGAAAAGCACAAGGTCTTAGATAATCTGGGCCTTGCCTATCTCAAGGAACTCCGCTCGATTGTGTGCATAGCCTGCGAAACTACCCTAATGTCCAGCAAAACGGATGCAGCCAGCTGCCTCTCCCATTACCAAACTTTCCATCGTCATAGCCCCCAACTCTCAAAGCGAAAGCGAGAGGAATTCATTGAAAAATTCGAAGTCTTTGCTCAAGAGAATGGTCCCATCCTCACAACTGGAGATGATGTTAACAACCTGCTCAAGAGCTTGTCACATGACATGGAGCGAATCCCGTCATTAGCTGCGTTCGAAAAGGGATGGGTTTGTGACTTTCCAGGGTGCAGGAAGACATGGGACCCTGAAGCCCAAATTCTTACACTCCGAGACCATCTCACACGAAGCCATAAAGACGAGAATCTAGTGTTCGAGCAAACAATAAGGAGGACTACTGTCCAGCATTTGGGCGGTAACAACAAGAAGTATAACTTTGCCGTCAATCCCCTCCTCAACAACACGGACCCCCAGTCTGAATGGCTCCGCTGGTCTCGTATCTTACATGCGGATCCTGATATTGAACAGAAGATGTTCCCAGGATCGGTCATTGACCCTGAAGACCGCGCTGCCACGGATAACTTTCACTCCAAAACTCACTGGATCCATCATGCCCAAGAGTACTCTGTATCTGACACAATCGGCTTAGTTGCGCTCGCCACTACTGGGGACCCACTCCTGAAGCTTACTGAGATTTCCCGCCGGTGGATCCAGCTACCACGGGAAACAATGGAGAACATCAATCCTATCCATCTGCGAAAATTGAATCATTGGAAACGAATTGTGTACGTAGCAATCTTTCTCTCATATTTCCCCCTCCGCTAAATTCTGGCCTTAATAGGAAAGACTTTCAAACAGTTGGAAAGGATTCAGAGGACAAATATGCCCTTCTAGTCCGCAAATTAGTCCTATTCCTTATTCGTGTCGCCTGCCGCAGCCCAAATAATCCCCAGGGACCCATGATGAGAGACAGTTGGGACAGTGTCAAGGAAATCAACAATACCATTCGTGCCGTTGACACACCGGACAACAATGATGTCGTTGACGCAATGGGTCCAGTTGCAGGAGACTTTGCAGATGAAGATGAAGACGCCACAGAAGACCAAAATGGCGATTTTGCAGGTGTCATGGACACGACTGAACCAGAAGAAGAAAACAACATTGCTATTGCAGGATCCCAAACTGCTGATACTGCAAAACCCCAGTACCCAGTATTTCTAACAGAAAAGCAATCCAAAGCAGCACTGCAACTCTACGAGGCGCTCCAGCAGGAATCCACAGACTCAGAGCTTGACATACTATTTCAGACCTGTCTCCTATCTGCATTCACGGAGATTGATTCTACACCTGAGAACCGGTTGCATACCCCGATGGAGGCCTTCTTATTTGCTTTACACCTCCGCAGTGATGGCAGCGTGAAGCCTGCTGTTCTTGTAACACCTTCCTTGTCAATGTCACAGTATGCAATCCTGCTCTGTATCTTGAAGAATGCTCTTACTTGCCCTGATGGTATTGAGAGGTGCGCCAATCCAGATAGCAGGTCTAATTTCACTGTTTAATGACCGCCTTTTTCAGTCGACTGAATGCTTTATTCCGGTGGTTCGACCCATCTCAGATATCTCCATTTGCAACTGTCCGCTATTACCAGGGTGTCGGCTGGTCAGTGGTCAAGAATCTCGTAGGAGTGGCTCGAGTACTGTTTGTCAAACATGGTGAACCAGAATTCATGTTTGACAAGATCAAATGCTCTGCAGTCAAGTGGATCGATTTTGTGCATGATCTGTGGAAAAAAGCAGAGCACATCCTTCGTGAGGAGTTGCTGATGGGCCTTACAGATGAAGAACTTGACCTTGGTCGTCTAAGGGCAGATTTGGAGGATGACGCACAGGAACTGGCTGACGGGTACGGATTCGCACCACGCGACAAACACACTCTCGACCATATCATGAAAGTGCTGTTCAGCCATCCACCTTTTGTCGCCAAATTCCTTCGGGGTGGCAATTTGTCTGTCGATGCTCTTTGGTCCTTCTGCAACTCTGCCAACACATTCAAAGAACTTCTGTTCGCCATCATTCATCTAACTTCTGGTGCTCCAAAGCGCATCACAGAGCTACTCCTGCACAAGCTCTTTAATACACAAGGGCGCCCTCGCAATGTGCGTCTGATCTTGGAGAGATTCTTTCTCATTGGCGACCACAGTAAGACCACAGCAAACACCGGGACAGACAAGGTGACCATTCATCTGCTCCCACCTGCATTGGAGCCACTATTTGTTCGGCTCTGTCTTGTTGTTCTTCCTCTCGAGCGTTATTTCCTCTTCCTCATCAAAACCCCTGTCCAGGAAAATGCCCATTCCTACTTGTTCTCTAGTCTTGGCCAGCGCTGGGGGCCTAAACGAGCCCGAAAGTTAATGCTCTCCCTCACCAAAAAGTTTTTCGGGAATTCCTTCGGTGTTTCTCAGATTCGGCACATCAGTCCGGCCATAATCCGGCACTATGGTCTGGATATTGCACATCATTTGTCTCGTGGTGCTATTGTTGCTCTCCAGCAGGGACACACTTTGAATGTTGCTAACAAACTCTACTCCAACCCCGAAATCTCCCAAATACTGTCACCAGTGCACGGGTCATGGAGGTCTCTGAATTCAGTGGAGTATTCCACGCATTCTTGGGACTTGAGTCCCCTGATGGTCCCAGGAAAGTTACGGCAGAGTCACTCAGAAGATTCGCAGAACGTTATGACCCAGAGGTAAAGTTTGATGCACTTACCATCAAGCTGGACAGGCTAACAACGGAGACACGGGATTTAAATATCTTCCTGCACCAACGATGCAGTGTCCTTGAGAACCAAATTTTTGAACTCCAGCATCCCGATCAAGACATCTTTGCATCGGGTATGGCATCACTACCTTTGCTGCTCCTCTGGACTGATGTCCCTTGCGCCAGCTGTCTCTGGACCAAGCAGTCAGCAACATCTGGCCAGTTCAGGAGCACTCTCATATCCTGATCGTCCTCCCGAAATTCACCGGCCACCTCTTTCTGGACTTAGTAGTCACCCTAAACTCAACCCGTCAACATCTCTTGGGTCCTGGTCTGTTTCCGGTACGACACATTTCTCACCATCATTGGGAGACTGAGATTGGTCATAGGTCAACAATCGAACCCCATACTCAATCCGGCTTTGCAAACGCCGCAAACTGAACTCGTCCGTGGTATGAAAACCTTGGTTCTGATTTGTGTGAATGGCGTTGATGAGTAATTGAATAAAGGGCAACTACCTCCGCAGTCTGACAGGGCAGTGACTCCGCCCTTGGAGAATCGGCTGAAGCGGAGTTTACCAAACTCCCCGTCAAAGCCTGTCGGGAGGGAGGGAGATATGCAATGTATGCACAGACCTCCCTTCCTTATCTGCTCCTGACCTAGCCCTATACAGTAGACACCCATGACATTCAGTTCAGACACAGCAGTTCGGGGGTAAACCCATCGCCCCTATCCAAAAGACACAAACCAGAGTCACCGATGGCTACCAACGTGGGTTTAACATACTAATACTTGCTTGGTACTTCTAATATTGCTATCAGCCGTCCGAAGTTCAACATGGGGATAAAACATCCATATCCAAATGTCCCGAGTGTAATGAATGCACCGGCAGACCACCCCGAGAGATATATCAGCACCTCTACGCAAAGCACCTGCGCCACTATCCAGTCCAACCTGCCGGACAACAACCGATGGCTTATATTTATCGCAGGATGCTGGATGGGCACTATTTATGCTGTTGCGGGGAGGACTTCGCGCGTGATGGCGACATTGCTGCGCATGTGGCAGACTTTGTGGAAACTTGGAAGATCCGGGATGCACCGCACTTTATTAGGCGTTTCGTTGAAACCCCTGACTGGTCCTTAAAGAGAGAAGATTGGTCGAATTAGCCCTAAAATTGTATTTCAAACATTTTGCGCTCAATGGAAAGTGTTTACAAAGCTGTAATTAGTTTATGTGACTAGAAACGAATTTACTTTGTCGGTATCAAACCAAGGAACAGGAACCTTAACCTTAACAAGATGTGCCTTCGCTTCGCTCCGGCTTATTTATTGCCATGCTCGCGCGGCTTACGCTTCCAAAGATGTAGATTTGGCATTGAGACGGCGATATTGTCTTCAAAATTCCAAGTGCGCATTTTCTTTGCTTCACCATGTGCTCCACCGTGTATAAAGTAGGGAATGAATCCAGGAACAGACGATTAAGTAAAGGTACGGTATTATGTGGCTAAGTTGGGTGGCGAGTTTGGATGAGATTTCGATAACGGGTATGGCCAATGTAGCCAACGTTGACAGGGGGTACAACGTACCGCTGAAGGTCAACACGCTCACGAAAGCCGTTTGGATCTATATTTAATTTGGAACAACAATATGTGGCGATGAAGCTTCAAGCGCGTTGGCTACAACGCTGAGAGATAAGTGTAAGTTTCGGGACAACTCTATATGATGACAACACACCGGTAGGACAGATAATAAAATAGAAATGGCGACATGGCTAGAGCTTGAATCAAATTATTACGGTAAGGGATGCACATTATCCAAATCACACGCACCATTACCAGAAGCATGAAATGTTCGACTCAAGAAAATGAGGTAGTCGTGGCTCCGAACATCTGGAGAAGTGTTAAGGTCGTGAAGAGTGAGGTTGATCAAGTCTATCTGCGCACATGAAATTCGTGGTACATCTACCATGAGAAGCGAGCGCGTCGTTTGGATCGGTTACGTATATTGAACTGAATCCAATATCATCAGTTTCCATGAAGCTGAGAATGCCGAATACATACCTTCTTAGGTCGATGCTCCACGTATAATCTTTCCAACGACAGGATGATCAGGCAGAGCGAAACCCTCCCAAAAAATCAAAGAAAACGTCAAACCCATTCATGAGCTTGACGCACATGGCAAACAGGCGGGACGGGACCATAACAGCAAAGCTCTCAGTAGCAGCAAAGTGTGGTTTGATTTTCAGAAAGCGCGCAAGTCTTGTGCCAGATTTTGAACGACTTGGATACCGTGGAAGACATCCCAGGGAACTAAAAGTCTTGAGAACTTGCAGCCGACACCCGCACAAAATCTTGAGCTCGTCGTTAAGATGTGTCGCGAGAGGATCCATTTAATTTCTTCGCTGAGGCGAGTTGATCGGTCCTGGATTAGACTCGCCGAAGCTTGGGGAGATTTACTTACACTTGAGCGGGATGAAGGGAAATAAGGCGCAAGTGGATCAACGGTCAAATAATGCGCCAGACAGATGCCAGATTGAAAGAGAGTTGCATTTGAGGATGAACTTAAGGCTTAGTTGAAGATCGAGCTGGATGGGCTGGCCTTGCGATGGCTGGGGAGACGGTGATGGGGAAAGGAACGACGGAATCTCGGGCAGCTGTCTTCTTTTAAGTGGGCCTTGAGCGCTCAATCTTGACCGCGTGATTCGCTTGAATGGAGCGGCAGCAGAACGGAAAAGGAAAGGTTGAAGTTAGTTCGTGATGTTCAAAATTAAATGTGGGAACGAAACCTTGACGCGACCGAGAAACCGGATTTTGGAGTTCGCAGCTTCTAATGCCTGTCACACATGGCGCTCATCAGGAAAGACCTCTTTTGGGAATGAGGCCAGATTACCACCAAAAGTGGTCCAATTCGGCCAAATTAGTTGGATTAGGAACATTAGCTTTTTTCGGACCTTCAAAATAAATTAGCGGCAAAATAGGCCAATTTACTTGGCCTTGGCAGAGTTTGGCATGCCATTGCTTGATATTTTCCTCCAATTTACTCAGGAATCCAGCTGAAAAAGATTGAAATCATAGTATTGCACACATATCTACAACAGGTGGTACTACGGAGACAAGTTGCAGCCCCAGACTACTGCTGACAAGACTGAGGGCAAGCCAAAATATCTACACCGATGCAAACCAGGAAGAAAACACACGAGGATTCCGCCAAAGGCACGTGGACAGGATGCGTGGCATGTATACGAGCTCGTTGAGAATAGGTTACCTGCAGAATCATGTCGATGAGGGGCGGGACAGGAGACAGTGGGCCAAACCCTAGGTTTAGTACGATCAACTGTTCTGGCTTGGTGGTTTCAGAACGGGAAAGCGTTGGACGTGTTGGCTGTCCAGTCAGCCTCTACGAAAGAAAGAGGGATAAACCAGTATGGAGCGAATAAAGATAAAGATGGTACTTACTGCGTGGGAGGTGTCTAGAATATATGCACAGAAGACACCCTGCTGCCTATGAATCAGATAGGGCTACGACAGATGAAGACGCTTACATTGAGGCGCAGTGAGCCGTGGAATGTAACTTGAATTGAGTGATTACCAGTGAACTCGGCAGGATTAGCGGCGCGGAAGGGTTAACACTGTGAAAGGGTGTGCAGACTGACATATGCTGGTCAACGGTTGCGACGATGCGTCCGTCCGTTTGAAAACGTCGAAGAATGAATGACAGCGGAGCAGCCAGATAAGTACTGATAATATTTTTGATTCATGAATACGCACTTGGTATCTCCGGAGGATGCTCCCATTGTACGGCCAGTAAACAGCGTCATCCGCAGACGGTCGGTTGCTGGTAGTGTATTGAAGGTGAATGATGTGGGACAAAAGACACGGCATTGTCTTTGCCGGGAGCCGATGTACTCGCGGCGAAAAAAGTCGGCGTCACTCGAGGATGGAAAGGGGACGAGGAATGAGACGGCTGTCACTGAGCTGTTTAGTAGAAGGCACCGCGACGATTGCAAGCGCGACACACCTTGTTTTCGCGTTGTGCTTTAGGCCAGCCTGCACCGAAACATCACATCATCATCACAGATAGTCTTCAAGAGAGTATGAGACTTGCCTTGTACCCACAACGAGGGACGGAAGCCACAAAGCGGCAGAAACAGAGTGGAAGGCGCAGGACAAGATGGGGGGAAGAAGAGAGAGTTGTTGACAGATGTTGTCAATCTTTCCAAATCCAGCCGTCAACCAACAGCACGTGCAGTACGCGGTCATGCAACGCCGTCTTACGGCAACTCTCGGCAAAGGACTTAGCCAAATTTCAAGCTCCCTTCTCAGCCGCTGGATCGCACGTTAAGGTCGGTACGTTCTAGCAGGTCACCTCATCACACAATAACACAAACGGACACGATTCCTACCTCCTGGAATAAAATTTGAAAATCACCGGAACAGGTATGACATGGTAACTTGGGAAATCTGGGCAATCTGGCCGTTTTTCTCAAATTTCCCCCGCTTTATCCAAATCTGAAATCCAGAACCAAATTTCCCCCAAATTAGGAAAGGAGGTTTTTTCCTGATGCTGGTGCAGGAGCAAGACACATCTGCTACGAAGGCAGCGAATCGAGAACCCGCTGGTGGGCCAGCAAAAATGGGTTTAGCGGTTGAGATGATGGGGTGCCAAAGAGAAAGGAAACGCCAGACCTCTTCCTTTTGGGCGGGGGTTGACCGGTGATCGGTGAGGTCAGACATCAACATGTGGAGATGAGCGCCCAAATTCTCGAAGTCAACACCTGATGTAGCCGGTAGGCTGGTCGGTCCAGAAGCCATAAATTTGGCGCCTTATGTTGCTAGTAAGGGGATGGGAAAGAGAAGATAAACATGGAAGGGACAAACACGTACAATCTGATTCAGGGGATCTCTTTAATATACGAAGTATTTTCAAGATTACACAAGCGCTCGGGGGACCGCTCCGCGGTCCCCCTCCCTCTTGATTGATCGCAGAAATTGGATGTTGTGGCAGAGCCGTATGGCCGAGGTGTGGAAATCCAACCACACGTTGGTTTCGGTTCGAGCCTATTTTATTTTTGGTTTTACTTACATCATCTGTTTGTATCGTAAATACGCACCCACGGTGCCAGATCATCATATACCCTGCTTCCAACGCTCATCGTGTGAGCCAGTGCGGTTCAGCGGCCGAAACCCCGTGTCCCATTTCGTTTAATATCGACCTACGTTATCTCGACTGTGCGCACTCGGTGTGCGAAACCCCTCGGCATTACGGATTCAATTGGAATCAGTCTCGTGGTCGTTTTTACGACTAGCGACACCTTCTCGTGCTCTCCACATCATACTCTACCAGCAGTCTAATCCTCTTCGCGTATATTCCTTTTCCACCACTCTAAAATCCTCCGGCCACCGACCCATTTCCTCAACCTGCATTCCGGGCAAACGGCTCTTCCACAATGTAAGTTCAAGTTCAAGGGCATATTTTTCACATATGTCCTTATTCTTTTGCTGCTTTTATTATTCTACCTCATTCTTTTGGCCTGTATTTTCTCCCTGTTAAGAGCACAGGCAGCAGGTGTATTTAGTAGCTCTGAATGCGCTTCATAATTTCCCCCCAAAGCATACATCCTCCAAAGCAAGGGCACAATTTATGAATGAAACACAAGTAAATTCATAAGTGTTGGGATTGATGACTGAAAGTAGGGTAGTTTTATAAGGAGAGAGAAATGCACCCAGGTATGGCATGAACAGCATCCCACATGGAGGAATGCGATTTTATTCTGTGGGAACTATGGGGGGAGTTATAGCTTCGACTTCACATCACATTTGACTGTGGCGACAGCAGACCAAAGCAGGGCTTTAATTGAGCGCCTGGAGAATCCTCGGAGAGTGCAACTGAGCTCATGAGTTCAGTAACATCGACAGATTCCATGGCAAAATTCAAAGAAATCACTTGCGAATTGAAAATTATCCCTACAAGGGGCTGGTCGGCCGCTTCGCGGCCTCCCATCCTCTTTTATGAGTTTATCTTCCGTCTGTTTGCAAATGGTTGTGATTTCATATATGACTGACTTCAGTTGAGTGAAACAGAATTGATATTTATTCGCATACATATTTGCTCATTCATTGTTGAATCTATGGGGAGTCGGGTGCAAATTGGGTGGAGGAATGATGATCAGTAATTCGAGGGAATAGCAGTACACATTCGGGGTCTGGCCAAAAAGGTTGCCTTGTAAAGCTGGCGCCTCGGATCACACCGGCTTTCTAGAATCGGTGGGCAGTTACAGCTGTTTGCAGTACAGCAGGTGCGGTCGGTTTTTTTTTTTTTTTTTTTTTTTCAACAGTTTTCAGCAGAATTGATGTCACGGGCTCAGTTTTGATCCAAATGCCTTGGGAGTAGGTGCATTGTATTCGCATTGAAAATCTGCCTGGGGCGCAATACTGGCACACCTAAGCAGGCACGATAGCATAGATGACTTGAACCAAATCCTTGAAAAATGGTGCCTGGCATGCAGAAAGAAGTTCAATGAGGGGATGTGGAGGAAATTGTCGAGGATACTCGTGATTTGAACGTTACTAAAATATGCGGTCAGCGGTGTAAATCCGTGGCTGTCGTTGTCGCATTTCAGCGAATAGATACGGTCTCTGACTTTGCGCAACTCGGCAGTGGTATGCATTTTCCTTCTCAGTGTCTGCTGAGCCGGACGCTTTGACAGGGTAACTGTCGCGACGCCGGCATTCTTGTGTGGTTCCGCTCCTATGGGGGGATCAGGATCCCGCTAGAGTCGTCAAGAAGCCCAGTAGTCACGCGAAGCTGAGTGGGTGAGGTGCTGAATTCAAGAAAACTGTCTCATTACCTACGCACTGTCTGTCTTAATAGTATTCTACTGTCCTTGTATTTAATTACCTTGTTCTAAAAGTTATTGTACCTTGTTACTAAAATGATGCTCTGTTTGTAACTACTGTATGTTGAATAAAGGCCGTGAAGCAACCGCTAATAGGGACGGTCAGAGTAGTCGATTATGGGTCGATTCTCGAGCCGATTCTGATGTCGATTCTATAAATTGATAAAGCTGGTAAGGCTGACGAGCGGCATGGTCCGCTACCAGGATCAAGAATGTCTCTCAGCTTGAATATATATTTTTATTCAAGCCACAGAAAAACGATGGAATATCCTGTGTGTGATATGCTCGCGCAACGAGGTGAGCTGGGGTTAATCCTGACAGCCAGACGGAGCGGAGTTGACTATCATAAGCGATTCTAGGCCCGAAGACACCCAATGCGAGCACAAGTGATTTCAGTAGCGGCGGCCCAAAGGCTGCTCCGAATTTGATGCTCATGCGTCGACCATCTGGCGTTGGGATTACATTCCGCCATGGCATATTCATGAAAATATAAACTAAATTCGAGCGTGCGCAGGCGTCGAGCAGCTCGCATTGGGCTGCAGTAATCCTCACATGCAAAATTATATTTCTGTTGCAGTGGATAGATCCCTCGCCGTGTTGGGGCACACAAAACGTACTCGATAAAGGAGACAAGACGTGCCTTCGCTTCGCTCCGGCGTAAGTGCTTGTATGAAGGGATTCAGGTCATTTGGGCTCACAGTACTGAATTCGTTCAAACGTGGATAATCGATGTAACGATACATGTACATTTTATGAATAAAGAAACATGCAGCGTACAATGTGCAGACATCACAGACATATGGTGATATGTTCTGGTCGCGGACGCCCACACTCATTACAGAACATGTTGTGGGCACTGAGACAACCAAAAGCACGCAGCGCATCAAGATAATAACGGTAAATACTTTGCTCACGGGCCTTCTGAGAATCGTAAAATGTTTATGCAGCGAGCGGGGGACAGTCACGCACCATAAGTTAAACTCAAGTAGACTCTCGAGAGGGTGAGTAGGACAAAGTGCAACATAATATCGTGGCGTGAGAACGTACCTCGTTTACCAGCCGCTGCAGAAAAATAAATGTCTAGGGCGACACCAACACATCGGCAATTTATTACGCCGCGGAGCAGGCGCGGTGGATGGGGGCTGAGTTGCCCAGTGACTACACAGACGACTGAACAGGGGTCCGGTAGTCAAATGCGATACAAAAAACATGAGAAGCATGGCCGCTCACAGGAATAGCAAGAATTGGATTGGAATTTGCCAGTGTTGGATAGCGCAGTCGAGGGCAGGGCAATTGATTTTGAAGCAGGGAGCGACTGGATAAACAGTAAAATCAGATACCGGATGGCGGAAGGCGATGGCAAACCGTTGGATAATCTTCAACCTTGGCTGGAGTGCGTTAGGTATGTACTCGGGAGCAGTGGCAAGGCAGACATCCTTGCTATGTGCGGGTTGAGCATTCAGCCAACGAATGAATGTTAAGCGGGCATCGTACCTGGAAAGGGAAGACAGTGATGGTAACTCCTGAGTTGCTTCTCGAATGCGGCACGAAAATCTGGGTATAGAAGTGAGCCGATGAAAAAAATATTAAAAGCACACGACCAGGAAGAACGTACGCCGACCGTAGAGTTACAGTATCGTAGAGAGACAGCATGATGGCTGAGAGAAGGAGAGTTGCCGGCGCATTGACACCCTAGAGCAGCCGGGAAACAGTCGGGAGTACAGGTGCTCTTTTGGATAACATGGAAAGTAAGGAGTAAGAGCACGGTGAAAGACGAAGTGTAACAAACAAAACGGCTCTTGCGGGTTGCGTTTGAGTTGTGTAGTCGTTTGTCTTGAATATCAGTTTTCCTGCTTGCTATGTCTTGCGGAGGGCTTGATTGATTAGTCATAATTACATAGTCTCAGTCGTGCATTAAATTCGAATTGAAGGGAGGTCATGTTCGACGACAGAGCACGGTAATCTTGCGATTGAGTTGGGTTTATGTCGATCTCGATGTTCCGACTTGGTGGGTTGCGCAGGGCTTGCTCGGACAGGTGTTAAAAACTGTATTGAGATGGGAGGAGAGCTGGATGGCGCGATGCACACGGAAGAAGATGTCCAGCAACATCAGACAGAAGGCGTAACAGAGTAATGGAGTTCCGGAGGAAGAATGAAGGGATAGACGCGACAACGGATGGAATGCGACTGAGGGGGGATGGGGGGCGAAACACAAAAGGATGCATGGGAGACGCTGCCTCTTTTCAGCGGATTTTGAACGGCTGATCGGGGAGGTTGAAGATAACAATCTTTGATCTATCGGGTAAATCCGAGGAGCGAAAGGGAATTAGACCGCCAACATACGCGTGTCTTGGAGCTGGTGAGAAAAACAAAAGCCTCAAGGCGACCGAGACACTGGAACGGACGGGTGGTCGAGAGAAAAAAGGGACAAAATTGGAAGGAGGAAAACACGTACATACGAAATCACATCTGCTTAAGTTACGAGTTATTATTCTTTCTCGCCGAGAACGACAAATTCGGCGAACTCATTGTCTGGGAAAGGAGCCAAGTTAAGCATAGTTTGGGAACGTGGTTCGGAAAATAGCGAACTGACGTGATGGCAAACATGTGCATACTGATACGAGGGATCTCTTTAATATACGGGTTATAACTGTCATAACTGCTGTCGAATAAATGAGTTCTCTGCTCGTAGACAGATATGTGGATCGGTCGTCCGAAATACGGGGTGTATGGATGAAGTAGAAATGGGGTTCACTGGCGACGTAGTCACGGTGGACTACTCAAGTCACTGGTTGCGTATATGGTGGTGGTTCGGTGTGAGAAGGATCTATATGCCCACATATGTACGTACAAAACAAATGATCGGTCCGAAGACCGATGTACCGTAAAGTACGCACGGAAATGTAAAATAGGGGGGAAACTACGAGCGGGTCATCCACCTCTTCCACACTGCACGGAGTCGTGCTATGCTACAATTTTCTGCACATCAACGGTGTAAGTGTATCTGCAACGCAAACCTACGAAGCTCTGGGTTAGCTTGTCGTAGTTTCATTCTTGTTCTCCATGGGACGACTTCGATGGCCATGCTTAATTAAAATTCACAGACATTGTTGTATAGGTGTGAGCTGGAAACACTTGAAGGAACAAGAATAAAAGCACGGCCATACGTGCCAGCCTCACGGTGCAATCCCCCATTTTACCAGAATTACATTTGGAACAACACATGCACCAGAAACAAGATGATGGATCAGAGCTTGTCGACATTGCGAGAGACTCATATCATGATGCGGCACAATATCTAAGGCAAGAGCAGTTTTAATTGTTCGTAGATCCGAGTGGAATACATAGATAGGTGAATGGGTGCGATAATGTGCATTAAATATATCCCGAAGGATATCGAGCCATGAAGTAGGGGGGGCGCGTACCTGTGAACAGCAGAGGAGGCATCTTGGCAGACGCAGGAAAATGGGGTAGCTGCATAAAGCTAAGCGGCGGCGGTAAGGGAAGAAACAAAATATTTGACCTACCGGGCTGCAGGAAATCCTCATGCACATCCATGGCAGAATGTTCGCTAGTGTAGATAGCTGGGCATAGAAAGTAAGAAACGAGAGAGGATTGATAGGGAGGATACTCTTACCCGGAGGATGTATGTGCACATATCTAGAGCCTAGGAAAAAGCGAGCATTGGGAAAGAACAGCACTACGCCATCCAGTCGCGGCCCAAAACGAGTTCGGAGGCCAGAGAAGACACGACAGTAAGCTTGACATTCATTGAGCGAAAGGAGCCATCACCGCAACGTAGAGATAAAAGGCCGCAAGCAAGAGAAGCAGACCATCAGGAAAAACCTCCCCAGGTTATTTGAGAAACCTTTGCTCAAATTATTTTGCCCTGATTTAAATTGACAACATCTGGCAAAATTCGAGAGAATTTCTCGATAATTTGATGACATTTGGGAACATCCAGCAACGAATTTGGGAAAATATGCGCAAAGGGCGTGCCTACGCAGTATACCCCTCTTGACATGCACCAAACATATAATTGCGTGAGAAATGCTGTGGGAATGCTAAAGAGTTTCATCCCGAATATACCGAAGTTTGCATGAAGTCATTCAAACTCCGCTGATGCCCAAACAAAGATACACACATTGCCAGATTTTGATGCCACGTCGGCACTTCTTTCTTCCTTTCCCCCACCATCCCCACCATTCTCCACCTCCTTTTTCGACCACCGACGTACCCAGCGCAGCCTTCAAGACCTCAACTCGTTCTTTTGACCACCCTATCTTCCTCCCAGCAGATTTCGATGCTCCGACCTTTTGTAGGCTCATTGTCTGGCCGGACCATCGGCAATCTGCTGCACAGCCATTCAGATACTCGATTCAAGAACAACACTTCAGCCCACATCAGCAGACCGATCACGAACCATTCGTTGTTGTTGTTTCAAGAGCTGGAAACCATGTCCGAAGATTGGATCTGTCTTCGTATGTGCATTTACTTCGCCGTCTCTCAAGGACCTCCCTCCCCCTCTTAAACCTTGCAACACTGCTGCCTTCCCACTGGAGTCCGCAAAAAGTAACTTGTGGCCGTTAACTTAAACTTTGATGGCCGGTTCCCTTGGCGGGGCTAACTTTACTTTACTTTACTTTACTTTACTTGACGTACCTTTTCCCACGCTTGGCGAAAGTTACTTTATGGCCACGCCTCAAAAAGGACCGCACTTGGATCGCAGGGGAGTTTCTCGGAGGTACGGGTTGTGCTCTGAACGTTCATTAATTGCCATTAAAATACAATTGGTGACTCGGTGTGCTATTATCAGTGTTTCAGATGGGTATTCAAGGAGCACAGATTATGGACCTGCCGCACTACAAGATACAATCGGATGTCCTCGCCCCAAATACATTGGACCACGATAACTGGTATAATTTTTATTCAAGGAATCTGGAAGCGGCCAAGCACAGAAGCACGGCTCCAATTTTGTTATATCAGGAAGTAGGTAATGGTTGCATACACAGTTGGGTACCTACGCGTGAATCACTTACTTGCCGGGGTCATCATTCATGATCATTCCGATATGTGGCCCTTGAGACCGTTATAGGCACTTATCGGGTACATTGAGCAGATTTGGGTAGATTGAATATGGAATTCGGAGTCCAATGCATTCAGCGGTACGTCTGATGCGCAGACTGGTTGAACTCGAAGTCATAGTCGCGCTTTCTATCCAAACGGAGCACCAGGACAATAAATATTCTGCCCCTGCGATGGCCATCCAAAACGACAGCTGAGTTGATGGACCCCGTAAAACGACCCGTAAAAGCCTTCCACAAGAATATTCAAATTGGATCAAGGCCCGCGATGCCAGGAAAATGCGACACTGATAAATTCGGAGGAGGCAATGCATGCAAAGCAAATGAAACTCTAACTTAAACTTGCCAAGAACTTCAGACACGCGGACCTACAATTACGGCCATGGCTACGAGTTTCACAGCGGGCTCGAGTGCACGATGAACAATGAGATAAAGGAATGGCTTGGTTTAGTCGCTATTCCTACCCTTCACTCAACTCGATCTGCCGGTACTCGAGTCAATGGGAACTGGTCTACATGTGAGTGTGAATCAAGTAACTAGCAAAAACGAAACTTTCCTCACCAAGCCAAGGGCTATGATTCAGTTGATTTCTGTCAACGCATGACATCTTGAGTTGCGAAGGATGAAATTCTGGGAATGGCTGAATATATTATGGCATAAAATATTGTGTGTTGGCCATTTTCTGAGTCTCACGCCTATACGGGAGCACAGATTCTGTGGTGCGGGGCACTGGGTGGATATTTTGGAGGACAAATGGGAGCTAGATAAAGTTTCACATGACATTTCAAATGTGTAACAACATGGCTGCGTGTGTCGGTGTCTTGGTGAAGCAAAGGAGATTAACCTTGTCCGCACTCTGGGGTCATGGTCGGCACGTCCAACTACAGCGCCCTGGGATGATCCCACACGTAATTTTCGTCGCCACCTCACGAGCGCGTTAGATGGAGTCGGGGCTTCGTTGTACCTGGACGTTGAAGTACACCCGGGGATTATGTTCAATTTGTTTCAACGCAGTAGTTGTTTGAACTTGATCGTGCTTGACTGGATTTACATAACTTATGCTTTTCGACTGACCTAGCCCAGGTGAGATGTCTTTGGCACGTACATAAATAAGCTACCGCGGCCCTCCAGATGCAGTGGTAAATTTGCGAGAAATTCGAAGCTCCTCCGAGGAATAGATTCTGTGTCGCACCACCGAATGCCCTTTCCACGTGCCTATGGAAGTATTTACAACAGTGGCTTGAAGCCTGATACCAAGGGGATCATTTGGGATTTATTGGCCAGCCATAATATATCTTGCAAAAATTTCTGTGGGAACGGTCGATGAAGACTGAAGGTGCCCTAGACTACCGAATTGGATCTCAAATGGGACCTCCACAATGCAGACAAGAATTGAGGGTCAATCTACGATGTTCTGGCATCATGGAAGGATGTTTTGTGCAAGACAGGTGGTAATAGGGGCCTTCCGAATGCGGCAACACTTTGTCTCACGAATCACGATCTCCACCATCTCTTACATCTACCAACAACATTTCCTCGGCTGTTTGAAAGTAACAAATCCCAGTAAACTACCCGCACTTCGCCGAACTTTCACGCACTTGACTGGTAACCTGCCCCGTCAAGTTAGATCAATGCCATCAGTAAAAGTAACTTATACCATCAGATGGCAAGTTACTTTCGCCCAGTCAAGCGGTTCAAGGCCAAATATGGGGTCATGGTGGTCAGGAAACTCATTGTTAATGCAGATACAACCATTTGGATGACAGCTACTGCCCAAATATCATGGGAAACAGCTCAAGTTAACCTCAAGTTACTACAAGTTAAAGTAAGGGGCAAGTTACTTCGAATTTCTTGAAGTTACTTTTTTGTACTTTACTTGTACTGTAGAATTACATTCAATTCGGCAGTCACGCGTCACAGAGGGGGTTGATGGCGCCGAACTTTGGTCGGTGTCACGGGTCACGGCGGCGATTGACGAATATGTCCGAGTGTCACGGTATTTTCAAAATTTCCTTCATGGGCCATATCTCTTAATTTTCTTTACCACAGCTGCCTTCTGGTGTAGTTTGTGCCCATTTCCACGGATTTCTGTCATGAAATGCAGAATTCTGCTGTCCAGGGGTGAAATATGTGCAAGTTTTCGTTCTTTATTAAAGATCTGGTTCAGCCTTTGAATGCTCGCTTCCTAGGCCCACCTAAAGTTGAGTTATCATGTGTGTTGAATTTTATCTGAAATCTCCATACTGACGAAATTTTACGTCTGTCACGGTCACTCCCCGGGGTTGACGAACTGACGAATATGTTCAAAATGTCACGCGTCACACCCCCTGCCGAATTGAATGTAATTGTACAGTACTTATACTTTACTTCACTTGCAGAAGTAACTTGCCCAGCCATAAGTAAAGTAAAGTAAGTTTTGGCAGGGCAAGTTAGTTTTCACAAGTTACTTTGTGAAGCATCCTTCCCACTGCCGCCTACCGTACCTCAACCGCGCAATCCTTCCAGGCTGGCACCTTTTCCGCTCAAGTTCTTTCACATCAAACATCAAGGCGGATCAATCTTTCTTCAAACGGACCCTTTGCCCTCAAGCTTCAACTTCCGAGCTCGCCTCAAAATAGCCCGGCAAGTCTGCTCAAGACTACCTTCATATCGCAACCTTACGCCAGACTGAGCTGTTCTGTTTGATCCACACTTCGTTCGCAAGCTTAGATTAGCATGGACTCTTACTTTTTCTCCCATCTGTGGTGGCTCGATATATCTTTATGTACCGTATCTGTGATATTTGTTTTTGTCTTCTGTTATGTGCATGTGAGGAATACAATGAATAATATCAGATATATTGTGCAATACTGCTCAAATACTGCTCGATAATTTGATGAAAATAAGCTCAATTTTTATTTGGGTAACATTATTTCGCCAAATTTGACCAACTGCAAGTAATCGAGATAATTTCAGATAATTTCGGCAAAAGTATCTCAAATTATCTAGGGAGGGTTTTCCTGATGACGCAGCAACACCTGAGGGTAGAACCCAGTTCAAGGATAGGGAGGAGCTCTGCAGGTGAGAATTGAAGGATGTCGAGTGGGCAAGGTAAGTAGCGGTGAGCGACATGGTGGGATGGAAGAGAGAAGCGGCGATGAAATTTTCAATACACCACGTCGAGATGACGGAAGGCTTACTGCCGGCGGTCTCCCAGGCAATCATCGGCAACTCTGCCGAGATGGGAACGCAATTGGATTTTGGCTGAGGAGCAGTGCTTACTCATGGAAAATGACAAAAATGTGATTTACTGCAGGCCTTACAGCTGTTTGCAAAACTTAGGGCGCAGCCCATTTAAAAAAAAAAAAAAGAGATTTGCATCGGATGGCTCTCCTGAGCTCAATTCTCAATCGTTTTCCTCTAAAATAAGCTCATTATGCTGGCATTAAAAGTTCAGAGGGCATGGCCTCTTCGGATTTTCTGATAGCTAATCAAATTGCTTGATTGGGAAAGTATCCGCATTTTGAGTAGGATGGCTGTAACATTAGCAATTGTGGTTCAAATGGCCTAATGTTTTGATACGATGGACTCACAGGTGTACCGGAGGGCATCAAATACCGGCATTTTCAATGTGATCCTTAAATCAGATGCAGTCTATATTACGACAACACCGCATTCTCTTTTCAAAGTTTCAAGCCAAATACAAGTGATATAAGAAATGCCGGTATTTGGTGCCCTTTGGTACACCTGTGAGTCCATTGTATCAAAAGGATTAGGCATTTGAACGACAATTGCTAATGTTACAGCATCCTACTCAAAACACAAATATTTGCCCAATCAAGCAATTTGATTAGCCATCAGAAAATCCGAAGAGGCCATGCCCTCCGAACTTTCAATGCCAGCATAATGAGCCCATTTTAAAGGAAAACGATTGAGAATTGAGCTCAGGAGAGCAATCCGATGCAAATCCCATAAAATAAAATAAAAACGAGCTGCGCCCTAAGTTCTGCAAACAGCTGTAATGATAGGGCGCCCTAAAACCCTTACCTAAAGGTAGCGGGAATTAGCATCAGATCGTGTGAGAATCGACCTCAGTCGTGACCGTCCCATTTCTTAAAGCGATTCTGCCGTCGATTCTGTGGTTAAAATATACATATTGTACCTTCGAAGTTCCCTGGTTACTTGTATTATTACTCGTATCTTAAGCAGATGGTGCGAATCACATTGTACATATTTGTTTCCGCACGCCACCGGCGTTTCTGCTTCCCAACGCCTCGCAAGCTCCAACGACTCTTTTCGGATACCCACCTGACCGGTCTATCTTTCCTGTGGAAAAGTGAACACTATTTTGAACCTTGCCGATTCACCGGCACACCTCTTTGCTTTTCGCACGCCATCGCTTCTTTCTGTTCTACCGTTCTCTCGGTCGCATCAAGGCTGTTCCTTACGGTTATTTTCCTCATTTTTCCCCATGCTCTGACCGGCAGCTCCCATTTGTGCAGCTCAATTTAATTTTCGGTGTTTGCCTATATCAGAAATTAGCTTTAATCCGGACAGGTGGACCTCCACTGTGCTATTTGCGACTTCCCCGATCAACCGCTTAACATCCGGTCAAAAGGGAAGCTCCTTCGCGTTCTTCCTCTGTCCCACTGCCACAATCTCCTCCATCACAGCCCATTTCGTCTCCCCCCGTTTCGTCTTTTTACTCTTCTCCAACTACGTAGTACGTATGCAAGGACACATACATTCTGCCTGCCCTTCAGTATGCACGAATCTCCGCTGCTGAGCACCAATAGATAAAAGATGTGCACGGGCTTCGAAGAAACTCGGCGCATTCCCTGCCGCTCCACTTTACAGCAGTCACCTGTCTTACGGTCGAGCGCTCAATGTAAGTTTAGCCGTTCACGGATGTATCCGAAATTAACTTCGATGCAGAGTACTGGACCCGCCACTGGCTCATTTTTGACCTCGCAGATCAGCCTCTGAATTTCTGTTCAAAAAGACCGGTGTCTTTCGCGTCCTTCTTTCTTTTTTTTTTTTTTTTTTTTTTTTTTTTTTTGGTGGTACGATAATTAGCCGACCGCAACTAACAATGGGTTAGCCCAGCGACTCGCAAGGTTTTTAGAAATTTAATAGGGGGCTTATTTCACCTCCCAGAGAAATGCGCGAACGCACGCCCTCTTCGGGCAGTGTGGGGCTGTCGAGTCATCCGATGCCGTTGTTAGGTTGGATTTGTGTTGCTCGTCCACCCACTAAAACTCTGGGTTCCCGTAACCAATTTGCGGGCATTCCGCTCTCATTGTCCAGTATTCCAGACCAGGTTTCTAAGACCCTCTTTGGCGCCAGTGCCGGTTTCTTCCCTTCGGATGGCCGGTTCGCCATCGTGGTGTCTACCTGTAGCCGGTAGTTAACCTGGTAGTTCAATCTATTAACGATTTCTTGTTCCGTTGCCGGCTCTCCGTCCCGTTGTATGACGCGTTCATTCCTGAGTCTCCATATCAAGTAAGCGGCCTCGGACATCAGGATGCGATACAGTCTCTCCGCTCCCTCGTCCCTCTTGCCATCGCCATTACGGAATTCTGCCAGGCCACTACCCAGGATTACTCCCAGAGACGGGGTTATCCATATTTCATTCTTTTTGGACCATATCTTCTCTACTTCTCGCCAGACAATCTCACGTCCCGGGCTTTCGCATTTGGCCAGAATATGGTCTATGTTTTCTTCGGTACCGCACTCTTGGCAGACCGCTCTATCCTCACATTCGGGAATATGGGTCCAATAGTGTCCTATCTTGTGTGCATTGTGAAGGCTCTTCCATAGGAACTGGGCTGACCGTGGCAGGATGTCTTTCCCACGTGCTGCTATCCATATCTCTTCGTCTGAAACATGCTTCTCGAGGGCTTCGATCGCGGATTTCTTCACCAAATCCAGTTGCTTTCGCGTCGCCGTTCGTGTGAGTACTGTCCGGTTTTTCGCCTCCCTTATCCTGCGGTAGAAGGACCGTTGACGGTTATTAACTAAGCTCATCCCTAGTGGTGGCAAGGTTCGGTTCGGTTCAGGTTCAGAGCTTCTCGCTCCGAACGCCGAACCTGAACCTGGCGTTCGGTCCAGGCATTCGCTGAACCTGAACGCCGGACGCACGTTCAGGTTCGGTTCCGCGTCCGAACGCGTTCGAACCTCGGGTCTTTCGGCTACCTCGGGCGACGGAAAGGGCGTCGAAAATATTAAATACCTGATTCTAGGGCACTATCGTTAATCAAAATGGGTTCTGACATACCATGGTTAGCGATAAGACGCCTACCAATAATAAATCATACTCCCGCAGATTTCGCTAGAAGATGACGTGACCAGAAAATGTCACCCCACCATATCAACTTGACAGTAAATTTATTAAATATGCCTCAAAGGTAAAACCAGATGCATTCTGTGATGTATTAGTAACTTGGGACATGCAATTCGAGGTACACCAAGGTCAAAAAGTCGAAAGATTCTTGTGCAAACCACTACCCTCGTCAATTTTCAGGTTCGGCGTTCGAACGCCCCGTCCCGAACGCAGAACCGAACCTGCGGTTCAGGTTCAGGTATTCTCTGAACCTGGACGCCGAACGCGCGTCCGGTTCAGGTTCGGTTCAGGTTCGGACCGATTTCCGAACCGAACCTTGCCACCACTACTCATCCCTGGGAGCGCCATCCCGTCTGGGACAGAGAGGTCTATTGGGCTTACGATATTTCTTTGTGCCGCCTGTTTCGCGAGGAGCGTAGCCTTCTGGTAGTAGTCTCTCGAGGATGAACCTGGTTCGGTCTTCTGGAAGAAAGTGGGCCCCTTCCTAGCTTTAAGCTCCGCCGCAAGGCAGCGTAGAACATCCCTGTGCTTGACATTTACCCAGCCTTCATGTTCCCAAGAGGATAGCTTTCTGTTCATCGCATTTTGAGTAAAATCTCGGCTGCTAACTATGGTAAGAGTGGTGTTTGCATCGGTATTTCTAACGGCTTCCAAGGCAGCGTATATCTCAGCGGCATACGGGGATTGTTCTTCCTCCTTCGGTATTCTGAAACCCTTATTTCTAGTGTCCTCAGCACTGTAAAATACGCCCGCAGCGGCGTTTTTCCGGCACCGCGGAGGTGCGTGGACCGCACTGCTCACGTACACTGTTGTGTCTGCTGGGAATGTGGTCTCCACTGCTCGTCGTCGCAGGTGGGGTGGCTGGCGTTCTTTCACCTCGGTTTGCCTCTTCGTCAATACTCGGAGCCCTTGCACCAGGGACGTGATGGGTTTGGGCGGGACGAAAACATTCGCGTCACTATCAGGGGCATCGGTCTGTGTGATTTCAATTTTTTCCGTCCATTTTGGTTTGATTTGCTTTATCCGGTTTGTTACCGCTACCGCACATGCATGGGGATTATTGCATCCTCTCTCAGTCCTGTCGTCAATACACTCGCTGCAGGAGCAATCTGCAGTATTTTCATGTGCATGGTCTCTTAGCCTTCCCGCCAGCTCCTTACCATCTCCTAGGGTTTTGACATGATGTTTTGTCCGTAGGCAGCGCGCTTTAACGCCGTTGTTGATTTGTGTGATGACGGCGTTCTCCCCGGGATGGTGCCACAGTGGTAGAGCACGTTGAATCTCCTCTGTGGGTAAGACCGTGTCAAACTTTACTCCATACCTATCTATGCATTTTAGCATGGCTTTATGAAGTTGGGGAAGATCTCTCTTCATCAACGTGTAGTTCTGGATCAACGGGTGCGTCCTAGCTTCATCGCTCACAATCGGAGTCTTTTTGACGTATTTTGATAGTCTGTGTAATGCAAGAGATGCCCACTCCGCTCGTTTCTCGGGGTTCGTCTCTGCTAAGGCCGCCGCTTTAACTAGCAATATGGCTTCATTTCTGGCTTCAATGTCCAGTAATCCGAGGCCCCCTTGCTCGCGTGGGGCCATTAGTGTGCTCTTCGCGATCATGGTGGATCTGGAGCCGTTTACGAACTCGCGTTGCGACCGTAGTATATGCTTCAGGACTACCGGTGGCATTCCGTTCACTTGCGTGAGGTATTGGGAGCGCGATCCTGCCACAATTTGGTCGATGTGTTTCCTCATTTCCATTGTAGGGTTTAAGTCTGACCACCTTGCGTAGTCCGCATCTATTTTCTCCAGAGTTGGGGTCCAGATGCTGAAAGTCTCCACATCATTCCCTATGAAACTCCCTAGAATTCTTACGGCTTCGCCATCCCCTGCAATGTGCACTCCTTGAGGGATTGGCAAGTCCTCGGGGTGTAACTTTCTGGAGTCGATGATGCGGTCTCGAAATTCTTGTGATCCGAACGGAATGATTTCAGTCTTGGCGACATTGAACTTGGCTCCGGATGCTAGGCACCATTTATCGAGGATTTCATAAAGATCTGTCAGACTGTCATGTTCGCTCAGATATGCCGTTGTGTCGTCCGCAAATAGTTTAACAACAGCTCGTTCAGCGACCCCTGGGATCTTGTACCCGTGCAAGCTAGAGCCGCGAAGCATCGCCGCGAGTGGTTCAATTGCTAAATTGAAAAGTAGGCATGACAGCGGATCGCCTTGGCGGACTCCCCGGGTGACTCTGAAGGCAGAGCTTACTTCACCATTTATGATGACCTGCGTGTCGGCGTAACGGTATAACGACTTCACCGTGTCAATAAATTTTTCTGGTATACCTTGCCGGCGGAGGGCCGCCCAGAGGTACTGGTGTAGGGTTTTATCATATGCCTTCTCCTGATCAAGGGCCACAATGACTCCATTTTGCAGGTCTTCTTCAGCAAACTCAACGACTTCTTGGGCCAGGTAAATTGCATCCGTTATCTTACGCCCTTTCATAAACCCGGCCTGGTCTCTGTGTACAATATATGGTGCGACTGCCATTGCAAGTTTGATTGATAGTGCTTTCGTGAAAATTTTGTAGTCCGAGTTTAACACTGTTATAGGTCTGTAGTTCGCGATATCGGATCTGTCCTTCTTTTTGAAGAGTGGGCACATCCAACCCAGTGCAAAGGCAGTGCCTTCGACCACGCCAAACTCTTCGATGTCATTGTATACCCATGTGAGCACTTTTACTATGTCGCATGTTTTTCTTGCGGGTTGGTTTTCACCACTCTCGTCTTGGTTCGCAGAGTGGATCGCCCTTAGCCTTTGCCAGAATTCGGACATTATTCCGTTTATTCCGGCTGCCTTCCCGCTTGCTGCATCACTTAAGGATGTGGCAATGTCCTCCTCGGACAGTTTTTCCCCTAGCGGACCCATATCGGCCTCTTGGTCTGTTGCCGGCAGTGCTCCAAAGGCTTCCTGCATCGCCGCCTCACGTGCAGCCTTGTCTATCTCGTACCCATCATTCTGGAGGTCGCGGTGGTAGTCACGGGCAATCTCAGCCATTTCAGATGACTTTTTACTCCCTCGCGGTGGGGTAATGTCAGTTCTTTGCAGGTAACTGATTGTATCTCGGGGTTTGTTACCTTGGCTGAGGTTCACTGCATAGCGTGTTATGCGATTTAGTTCCGTGTAGCCCCGCACTCTGGTTTCCAATTTTTTCCGGTTATTCTGGCGGTCTACTAGTTCGTTAATCTTTTTTTGTAGGCTCGCCACTAGTTCTGCTATCTCCTCTGGGGATTTCGTTTTGGGTTCGGTTGGAACTTCCTGTGTAGGCGCATCACGGGAAGTCGCACAGCCGTTGTTTACAGCTGTAGGTGGGTTCTTCAGGGCATCTCTTTCGCCTTGCAGTTTTCTTTTCTTTCCTTCTGTCACCCCGACAGATAACTTGGCTCTCACTTTAGCAAACCCAATAATTCGGTCTTTATAGTCTTTGAAGCGGGTTTGTGGGTTAGATGAGTCCAATCGTGTTTCATCCATAGTTTCTTCTAGCTTACATGCCTCCTCAATGGCATAGTCCATGAAATCTTTATCTTGGAGCAGGAATTGTGGTATGGTCCAGCGGCCCTTTCCAATATACGGCGCGTTCGGGGCAGAGATGGTCACTGAAACCATCCTGTGGTCCGTGAGTCCTCCTGCCGCATCGCTGATGTCCCAACCCTTGCAGTGTTTCAATTGAGTCGGTGACACACATATGCGGTCTATCCTAGAGTGGGTTCCACGGGTGCTGGTGTGTGTATAATCTTTCAGCTCTGGGTTATTTACCCTCCAGCCATCTTTGAGATCCAACATCCTCATAAATCGCATATAAGCATTTACTACCGCTTCGGGGTCGGTTCGGTGTGGGAGGCGATCAATCGCCTCTGGTACCACGTTAAAGTCCCCTCCTACTGCATCAGGGACCGGTAAGTCGGTGGTCATCCACAGTTCCGTCAGGCGGTCCCAGAAGCTGATTTCTTTGGCATCAGACTCGGTCGGGGCGTATAGCGCCAATACCGTTAGGGTTCTGTCCACGTGCCAAGGAATAACTGTGAGTAGTGCCTTGCCTGGTATGAGGTAGTGAACTTTCACCCCTTCCGTATTTGTTAACTCCCTGTTTAGAACGATAGCAATGCCTTTTGCAGCAGGGTTCTCAGGGTATTCATAATTTATTAGCTTGAGGCGCTTGCTCATGAAGCTATTTTCTATTTCAAGTGCTTGCAATGTAGACATGTGCGTCTCCGAGACTATTAAGATCCCTATTTTATTCTCCCCCATTAGTCGATGCACTGTGTGCCACTTATGGCTGTCCTGCGAGAGAGAGGTAGCTTTTAACCCGTTTAGGTTGATTGCCTGGAGGTTTATTGAGGCCCTAGTGTTTCGGCTTATGCGCAGATTATTTATCTGCTGTTTTTCTCTTTTTCTGTTGAAGAAGGCGGGAGCATGGTCTTCGTCTTGTGGGCAGCCTGCTGGCGGCCTCCTCCTTCTGGAGTTTGGTTGGTTTGCCTGCTGTTCGGCGTTGTTTACACCCTGTTGAGACTCGAGGTCGCTCGCCAACTCGCCTGCGTGGCGGCCCGCCGCCGATGGGTTTCCCCATCGGCGGCGAGATCCGCGCAAACGAGACGGCGGTGTCGTCCCTCTAGGCAACGGTCCCGGGAGACCCGTAGCCACGTCGCCTAAGTCACGTCGGTTTTGACGTGTGCGGCTAGCACGTTGTGAGTTTTGTTGCTCTTCGCTTGTCACAGCGGCGGCCAAAGCAACTGAGCCACCGCGGGGGGGGGTCTCGCTGGACGTAGCCGGGGCTAGGCCCCCGGTCGCCCCGGCTTCTGCTGGTTTCACTGTTTCGACTCGTAGCCTGCAGACACTGACGAGGAGGAAGCACCTGTTCCCCAAAACCCTCCCGCATTGCAAGAGGGTCTGTGGTGCGAAATGTTGTACATCAGGAAAAAATCTCCTGGCCGTAGCTCCCCGCTTAGATATATTGGCTAAGAAGCGATCTGTAGCTCGGCTAGCAGGCTGTGTGAGCTCGGTAGCGCAATCACGTCAAGATAGCCGCTGCTGATGTCTAGATAGGCCGTTGTAGCCGCCGCTATTCATCTGTAGTCATATACGAGCTCGGCGACGCTAATAGAGCTATCGAAACTATGTTGCGCATCAGTCGCATTGAGCACAAAAAAATTATTTCATTATGGTGAACATATCTGTGTGTATGTACGAATTGACCTGAAAAACATCAGCGCACTCAAGCACATTATTTGTGGTCCAGCTGGGATCTATGAGACGGGAATTACTTTTAGGCATGAGATGGCACGCCCGGACTATGGACTGAACAGAAATGACGGCTGCATTGCGACGATGATTTCGCGTGGAGCGGCGGATATTGAACATGCCCGAGACGCGGTCAGGCTGATTAAGCGGAGTAAACCACTCAATGTACGCTAGCGGGTGGGGGAATTGGCCGAACTGAGGAGGAAGATTGAAGATTACACGAATCTGAGCGACACGGAGACCTGGAAAATATAGTTTAGCATGGAACTCGGCAAAGTTCGGTGGAAGCTTACCATCCAAGTGAAAGGCATTGCGATACTGCGATGGGTCTTCAATTATGAAAGCCGTATCAAATTGGCCAGGAACTGCGGGCTTCCTGCCGCTGGGGGACTTCATCGGTGTCGCGCGAATCCGATTTGTGCGTTTAGCGGAGCTGAGGTGACGGTTGGCCGGGAGAGTGATGGTGATTTGTTTGAAGGCGTCATAGCGATCATATTTGCCAGGCTTGATGTACAGGTTGGAAGAACGCGCCGCAAGAAAGGTAGTTACGGCGGGAAGGAAGTCGACTGCACCATACAGAGTCTCGAGATCCGTGAGACTCAGATTTTTCATCGGGGGGACCTTGGCGACATGGTAGATGGTCGCGGAACGACCGGTGGTGCTGGAAAGGTGTGCCGCTACATCACTGTCACTCTCGTCATCGGATTCCGCCTCTGAATCCGAGTCGTCGAGCACAGTAACAGCAGAGAGGGGGGAACGGCGCCAGGAGATATAAGACGAGCGGATGAGAATGGCCTCCTGGCGCTGAAGCCACAAAGTCATCTGTTCTGTATAATCACGCTTATTGCTTGCGCGGTAGGCTTTCTTGGCGTAGTCGATATGTAGACGTTCCGGAGACTCGGTGTTGTACCCGTCGGCAGAGCCACGGGAGATGATGGAGTCGACGTAGTGCTGGAGAGAGTGAAGTTTTGGTATGTTGAAGTGCTCACGGACACTAAGCTCGACTAGGATACCTTTGTGTTCATGAAAGATTTCGAGACAAGACTGGAGCGCGCGCAAGGTCTCGGAGGTATGAGAGTGAAGTTGGGCGTAATAGATGAAATCAATCAAGGAACGGACGACGGTGAGAACCTCCGCGGTAACAGCACCAGCCATCACGCCAACAAACACCTTCTGCATCGCTTTGTGCTCCGTTCCCGTCCACTGCGAAACGAACGAAATCCCCTTACTGAAGTGCCGAAGACCCGGGAAGCCGCTCATTGCCTTGAATCTCGCATCAAGCTCCGCTTCGCCGACAATGGAACTGCACCATTTAACAAGATGATCTTTGAAGACGCCCTTGTGAAGTTGGTGGAGGATGTCGGGGGTGAAGCAGGAGAAGATGTCGGTGTGGGGGAGCTCAGCCCAAAAAGGCGAGTATACGGCACGTAAACCTTGTTCTTCGAATGCGGCAGGTTTCTTGCGCTTTTTCTGATGTGCCAACCACTTCGCCAGCTCCCAGTCATCCTCATCCTCAAACGGTGCCCAAATGGGATCTCCGTCGGCTTCTTGCCGTTCTCGCAGCTCCTCAAACACAGTCTTCCTATGGCCCAAGACAGACGCAACACGCCCGGGAAACTGTCCGAAAAATCGACCACAGACCCCGGGATCATCTTCATCCTCGACCTCTTCCACCCGAGCCCGTTTAGACGTGGGCTCTGAAGCTGCAATATCTGGCAGGGGCGGTGAACGCTCTCGGATTCGATTTGGGATGAAAAAGCTAGTGGAAGGTGCAGAATCGTCTGGTCCTGTGTCAAGCTCGTCCCAACCTCCCGCAGGCTGTTCCTGGGTGTTGGGCTGGATCGCGGGTGTCGAGAACTCGGCTTTCCATGCGGCCGAGCAAGCAGGTGTGTGTGCTACGTGCCGTCTAACTGCACTCTCATCGAGGCATTTCTTTCGACAGTAGGTGCAGCGTGTAGGGGGCATTAGGACAGGGCAGGAGTGCGCGCAGAATATTGAAGGTATACCCAGCAAATTCCTTCACTTTCCGACTTCCTTACTACACATGCTGACCATAATTCCCTCGGATGAGCAGCCCTGCCTGTCATTTGGTGCGTTAACCGATGTATCCTCATGCGTGCTTCCTGACGGTTTCCGTATTCAAAGCCCGACGACATCGTGGAACCCGGTGTTATCATGGTGGACGTGGCGGGTGCAAAAAAAAATCTCTCCTCCATCCCCCACAACGTCTTCCAGAGACGCCGACACCAGCGACCGCAGATTGCATTTTGACCACATTTTGCTGACGCTCTGCTGACTCAGAGCCCGATGGTATCGGTCAATTTCCTTCCGGAGAGCCCGTTGTCCGAGTCGACCCACTTTTTTTTTCCCTTCAGCGACGACGAGCACTAACGCCAGCGACCATGGACCGCATTTTGACCACAATTTGCTGACGCTCTGCTGATTCAGAGCCCGATGGTATCGGTCAATTTCCTTCTGGAGAGCTCATTGTTGACAACGGGATTGCAGCATCGACCCATTTTTTTTTCTCTCGCTTCAGCGACGACGAGCACTACAAAGAGTGGGATTCACCGCAGTGAGTGTCAGCCATCTTTCGCCCCCTCCCAGCCTCATGTCTTCCAACCCCAAGACCGCTTCGTCCATCCGCAATGGTATGTTTCTGTTGTAATTCCGAATATATGCTCATCTTCGTTGTGAACTTCGCTCTAGATGACCGTTTGACAGCCAAGGAAAATGTCCACAAAAACGAGAAGCGCGCTCGCCGCCTCACCGAGAAAGAGGCTCAACGTCGTAAGTCAAATTAAAACGGAGAATCTAGTCTCACTGACTACAATGCAATTCAGGCCAAGAGGAGGCAGAAGCTCAACAGCTCAAGGCGGCCAAGACAAGGAAGGCTGCCGAGCGCCAGAATGTACACGACTCCGAATCTGAGCTTGACCCCACTGAACGAGAGCACGAGCCGGCGGTATGGCCTTTATTCATTTTTGTGGCCCTGCACTCACCAATAATTTCTAGTTTTCTTCTCAAATAGTACCGTCAAAGCCAATCGAGACAAAGGCGAAAGCCTTGACCCACCGCCTTTCAAAAGTCCCCCAAGCTTCTACCAAAGTTTTCAAGGAGATAACTAACGCCGTGTGTTTACCTTTATGTCAAATCCACATTTTATTGGTTCCTAACATGAATATTTATAGGACCAGCGCTCTGGCCGCTCGGATGATCGAGAGGTGCGTATTGATCCATTAATCCCCCCTTTCTGTCTGAACCTGACTTGAACGTTTGCAGGGCACTTGCTCCGACCGAGGTGAAGAGGTATGCCGTATCTGTTTTTCAATCCAAATTCACTAATGCAAATTGTTACAGGAGCACTACACTCGTTCCGACAGTCGTGGCCAGCGTGGGAGGACTAGCTCACGCTCGATTTCACCTGCTGGCTCCGTCCACGACCGGTCTTCTTCTCCCTCAGTCGGCGATAAGAGACGGCGTTCCAATTCGGTCGATTCTGTCATCGCCCAAACTCAAGCACAGAAGGTGAATGCAAATGGTGGTCGACCCAAGGTTGGTGATTACGACGATGAGACTCAAGAGACGGCAAAGGAAGCCATTGGTGCATATCGGTGCTTCCTATCCGCTCGCAATCCTTTCCCACCTCCCGTTTTGAGTAACGAGTGGGCCAAAGAGGCCTGGTGCTACGGACAAGAAAATGCGGGCACAGCAGTTACTCTCACGCCGACATTAGCCAAGATTGTGAGTGACCAACTGTCTGGTTTAACCATCCTCACTGTCCCGAAGACTACCAAACGTGGATCCCAGTTCCGTGGGGAACTGAAGACAAAAGCTGCACCTGTTGTGATCTCCGCCCTCAAATTCCAGACTGGTGGCAACAAGAAAATTCTGAAGGCCAATCGCAAAAAGGCTGAAGACCTCAAAGAGGGTAATTCTTTTGTATATGAGGTATGATCATTTGTCGCCTCTTTTAATCTCATTCCAATTCTTTGATTTAGGATCCCGTCGCAAAGACGGGTCTCTATCAAACTTTCTTGATTCAGTTAATCGCCAACCTCATGTTTTTCGCGAACAAGCACGACGAGGGCATCAAGTATTTCGCTTATTTCAATCCTTTTCCCGTCTCGGCCATTGCTCTCATCCTCACCGTGGTAAGTCGTTCTCCAGTTACCCTTCTGTTCTAACAGGATGCCAGATTGAGTGTTGCATTGATGAATGGCTTACCGGTGTTCGCGTTGCCATCGAATTTTCCGAGGCAGATTATCGGTCCGTATATAACAACCATCTCCGAGATCTCATCGCGTTCGGGGATGCCACAAAGAAGTACGACCTTCTGGAGAAAATTCAGATCAAGATCCACAACCGTGGCCGGCATGTTTCCCTCCTCGTGCTATGCTATCTTTCTGAAATTCCACATAGATTCCATGCTGGGGTTCAGCCACTCTCCGAAGTAGCCCGGGCTCCCGCAATTGGCCCTGCTGCATTCGCTGCAGCTCTCAAGGAGTACGAGGAAGGCGAGACCACTGATACTGATGGCGAGGATGGGTACCTTTCTTCTAGTGATGCAATCCCTCCCAAAGTCACCTAAGTACTTTTTTGTAGAGACGCTGCCCTCTGATGATGATTTACGATATTTACGATCTCGATGACTTGCAATGATGATTTTATTTATTTATTTATGTCTTCTTTTGGCACCGTGGGCGTAAAGGAAAAAGGGGGGAAAAATGAAAATGCCCTGGTCTACATGCAGAAGACTAAGAAATATGGAGGGCTATAAGGACTCTGTAGCACTACATGGCTATGCGGCTAGTCGAGCTATCTATCGTACGCCTGCGGCTATCATACCGGATTTAGCAATACAGAGTTGATAGCCGTGGCTACAGATGGCTACAGGATCACTACATAAAGGGGGGCAGGCTACGGCGCTATAGCGTCTATCAAGGCTACATAGGACTACATTCTCTGGGAATTTTTTCCTGATGTATAAGTTGGTTGTAATGTCATGATGGTTTGGGGTGGTTAGCACAAGGAAAGGTTGATGCAAGTGCACGTATGTGCGCACTCTATCAGTTCTGATACCATAGCACTTGTGCCATTGGCTAGGGTACAGGTGACGGGAGTCCGTACAATGTAAGGCAAAAGAAATCATGATATTGTCGTGAAAGAAGAGGAGAACATAGTAGTAGCAGATAGGGAGTATGTAGCAAAGACATCTATTGTATTTGTAGCGGCGCGAGGGTCAATCAATACCAGTCGTCGTGACGCTTCCCCTTGCCCTTGTGGGCACTTCCCCCCTTCCCCTTTCCATCCTTGCGGGGCTTCTTGTTGCCGTGCGCGGGGCCGTGGCCACGGTTGGTGTTGGGGCGGGGGTTGGAGCCGCTATCAGCGGGCGCGGAGTTGTTGCACATGTTCTCTCGAGCCTTGATGGCGGCCTGGTGGCTCGCGTCCTCGAGGGCTTTGATGGTGGTCGGAGTCGGGCCGAGCCAGCCAGGGACTGCGGGGAGCGGGCAGAGGTCGGTGGGATGAGTGACGGAAGGGCAAATGTGGCAGTGGAAGGGGCGGAGGAGGTAGGCCGTGCCGTAGAGGGCTGTCATAATTTTGATGCGGCTAAAAAGGCGGCAAAGCTGGTCCCAAGCCGAGTGGTCGTTCGTGGGGGAAGTCACATGAAGCTGCCAGGTGACGGTGTCAACGTCGTTGGTAGTGAGGCGAAGCGCACGGACACGCATGGATGCTATGAAGGTGTCGAAAGATTCCTCTGCGGAGACTTGGGGCCCGAAAGCGTCGCGGTGCGTCTGAACAAACTGCGAGATGTCGCCGTTCCCACGAGCAGCTGCCTGGAAAAGGTATAGCGCACCAGTGTCGTCGGTGTCGGGTAGGGTCAGACCCCCGTACGTGCCGATGAATCCGTTAACTGGCATGTTGTAGGGGATGGGGTAGATCGTGATGCGCGTGGACGACATCACCGGCTTGGAGAGGATCTCCTGCGCTAGGTGAGGGCGGATGCCAGCGACAAGCCAGAGGTTGGGGGAGGGCCCGCTCTCGACGGTCGGAGGTGTACCGAGCTGGAAGTCAGTCACATTGATGTTGATGTAATTTCCGACAGCCTCGCGAATGTGTGCGTGAGTACGCATGATCTGCCCGTTTCCACCACTGACCACCATGAAGAATTTGGGCTCAGGTACCGACGCGTAGAGCGTAAGGAGCGTCTCAGGGATTCCCCGCCGGAGGAGGGTCGGCGAGTATATGATCTCGGGGTAACCACCCGCAGGAGTCGGGGTATATGATCCACGCGGGGGGTTATTGTCATCTGTCAGCCACACCGGTCCCGCGGCTATTGCGGCAGCCGTGGGAGGGGCTGCAGCGACGGCAGCGTAGAGCGGGGCAACTGTTGGGGCAGCCACAGCGACGACGTGTGGGACGGCAGGGATCGTGCCAGTGGCGACTGCGGCAGGGGGCTGGCAGCCTGCGGCGGGGGGCGGTGTAGCGGCGGTGGCAGCCACGGGTGCGAGGAACGGTGAGGTGCGGTTTGGGGTGGGGAGGGAGCTGGAGCCTGTGGTGAAACAGGATGGGGCAGCATCGCCCGCAGTGTTGGAGCGAACACGCTTAGCGGGGGAGCCGGCGGCGACGGTGGGGCGGCGCGAGCTGGATGCGCCCCCGGATGCCTGGTCGAGCACCGTAGTGAGGCCGAGGGAGGCGGCGGTGGCCAGGGCGAGGTCGGCAGTGAGGAAGGGGTCGTTGTCATTATTGTCAACGGCACCTGTGGCGCGCTCGTGGTGAAAAGTGGGTTCTGGGTTGGTGTTAGGCAAGTTGGGATGTTCGTCGGGAGACATACCAGCAGTCGCTTTCCCTTTCCCCTGTCCTTCTTTCTTCCCAACCCCAATCGTCTCCGCCCGTATTGCTTCGCTTCGTCGCTCCCTCTGTTTGATTTCATTGGTGTGTTATCTCTGCAACTAACTTCGGAGTTTCCTCTTAGAGCGTAACATGAGTTCATGAGCTAGCTGTGCTTGCAGTACCACTTTGAGGTGCGTCAGACCTTCCCACAGGACCACATCCTCATAGCGAAGTATGTTGGTCTCCAGCTACCTTCTCTTGCAACGCATCGAGCATAGGTATTACACTCCCTTCCTCTCCCTGTTTATTACAAATGTCGCCGTCTCATAGTTTTCATCACATTCACTTTGTTTCACTTCTATATCTCCTTGCCTTACTAGGGCCTTACTGTCTCTTCATACTATCACGTGTTTAGTTTTTTTGGTTCTTGACGGTGAGCTCTCAGTTCAAGCGGTTCAAAATTTTATCATCCTCCGAATCATTTCTAGCGTGCTGATCTTTGAGTGCGTCACTGTACTGAGATATTTCTGCTTCTGTACACAGTCTTTATTATTAGGCGGCGATCAAGAATAACCAATGGATCGAATGAAGCCTACCATCCCGTTATTAAAATTTCAACGTGCTTTCCCTGTACCATATCAACCAACGATAAGAGACCTGCTTCGATCATCATGATCCAAAATTTGGGCTGATGGTCTTTCAACTGCGGCAGCCTGCACTTACGCCGGAGCGAAGCGAAGGCATGTCTTGTAGCTATTATTTATATTTGACTCCTGTGGCTATGCTCCCTCTAAACGACGCGTCGCGCGCGTGAGTGCCCTTTTGAAGTCCTACATCCGCAACCACAAAGGACGCCAGCAGCGTGCACTGTTACGTCGGCGTGGACCCCGTGCCCGCCGAAATAATCCCATTAATTGGCCACCTACTTTTAGCGTCGACCTCGATTTGCCTCACAGTGAATTGGACTCGGACAGTTTCAGTGAGTCAGTGACAGCTCCAGTGGCTCATCCAAGGACAATACTGCAACCAGTGACTCTGGCGCTTTACCAGCGACATCCTTGTTGACGGCCAATTTTCCATCACAGAATCAGACAGCATGTCAGACTCTACAGGCTCCTCTGAATCGCAGGACATGGCTGATCTCTTCTCGGTCAGCTCCGACTCCGACTCGGAGTCAGAGATTGATTGGCATTGGTCGTCCGGGGCCGAAGGAGATGACAAGCAAAGTGAAGATTCCGATGATAAAGTAGACGACATCCAACGCCAATGACGACTACACCGACGTATTCAGAATGAAATTGAAGAGATGTACGAAAGCCGTTATGAGCAGCCTCGTGATACTCTCCCGCAGGGACCATCTTACCTCTACCATGTCCTCACTGCGCTCAAAGCAGGCCGCTCCGATCATTTCCGGCAAAGTCTTCGTGTCAGCGCGCAGACATTCGATACACTGGTTGCCGCCCGGGAGAATGACCCCATTTTCTTCAATAATTCGACTCATCCTCAGCCTCTTCCTGTGGATCAGCAAGTTGCGGCAGCACTTTACCGATTTGGACATGATGGAGATGCTGCAAGTATTCAGGCAGTTGCAAATTGGGCCGGGCTGGGCAAGGGGACTGCTGATCTCATCACCTGCCGCATGATGACTGCAGTACTCTGCCCAGGATTTATGCAGGCTGCCGTTCGGATCCCTACGGCTCCCAGAGGACAAGAAAAAGGTATGGGATTGAGACGTGAGCAATGATGGGAGGTGCTACTGGCGTTGCGAAGACAAGGGGAGTAAACTACGAGCTGCCGAATATATATCCTAGTATCCCCAAATATATAAACCCCGTAAGTAAATCTCTCTCTTTATAAAATTATCCCTGTCTGTCTAAAGCCTTTTAAACTCCGCTTTGGGAGATCAGGCCCGTGCCTTTGGAAGCGCTCAATAAACGGCGCTTCCTCGGGGTTTTTCGCCCCATGATCGGCTTTAAGCGCGCTGAGACAGCCCAAAACTACATAGGGCCTTCCATCGTGCATTTTTGCGGTTTATAGCAGTTCTTATAGGATTGCTAGGACGGGCAGATGCATTGCTAGTGGACTATTGACAGCCCTAGTACCTCTGTTGGGTGATACAAAGGAGGACCAGAGTGAGCTCCGAACGGCTGGTTGTAGTACTACTAGGCGCAAGCCAGGTACACGCACTAAGGAGATATATATACTGCCTAGTCCTGCCCTAGCGACATTCTCGCTACTAAAAGGACCAGCGACTGCATGGACAGCAAAGAGGGATATTGCGCTGAGACCTAGGAGCGGTGGATATGTTCTTTGACAATTAGTAAAGCCGTCTATAGGCAGCTAGGACTCAAGGATAACATATATCTTGACGGGCCTACTAGCAAAAGCTCCTAGGAATGCTTCCGAGGAAGCAAGCACATGACAGTAGTCAGGCAAAGTCCAAGGGACACACGTGATGTGCGCGACACCGTCGCGACTCACAAACCAAACCAAATACCCCTATGTGTATGACAAACGGAACGAATTGTCACCCATGCCGAAGATGACAATCACTAGCGGCATACGGGCAGATCCTAGTAGGCATGCACATGGACAGGAACAACTCTAGGCCGAGTCTAGACCCCTAGCCGGCAGGATTCGTACTTGCGGGTGCAGACGGCACAGCTAGGACATTTCCAATATACCCTGTATGGTGCGCCAATCTCCCAAATGGGATTCTGTGCGGCATCTATAATGACGACTCGACGCGGCATCCATTTCCGTGGCTGCAGCATGACCAAGAACCCCGATTCAGTCTATTTGTTTCTGTTTAGTATCTACTTCTCCGTACAGTATATAAGTCCTGTAAAACACCGCACAAAGGCAGTTCATCTCATCCCCACGTTAGCCTAGGACCAGGTCCAAAGCTTTCACAAGGTGTTGGTGTGCTCAGGATAGTGTGTGGAGATAGTTCTGTCTTCGTATAGTACCAGCTGTCTATAAATTGGAGTTTGTGTTGGCTTAAAGCGAGAGTTTTGAGTAAGCTTAAGTTCCTAGTGGAGTGACCTGTAAGAAGGCCTTCACACCCGATTTGCGGGGGGTAGCTAGGGCCTTGGTTTGACTGTCACCTTTACACTTGCACACCTCAGGTGTGGATTTGGACTGGGACATCTTGCCTCTCTACCCTAGGACAGCACCTCGGAGTCACAAACAAAGGTCTGCTGGTACGCAGGTATCATCGTCGGCTGCGAGACAATACTCAGTGCAAAGGGGCTGTAGTCTTGGATTTGTAGTGTTATAGGGAGTCGCGCCTACCACAAGTGTTTGCTGCTAGGGCACTCGACCGGTACGCCTAGGGCAAAGGATTGTCCCTAGGGTCCACCAAAACCCACAACCCTATATATATTTGCTAGAACCGTACATCCGGGACTAGGAAGCTATCTGTATAGTTAGTTAATCAAACGAGATTCATTGAAGAGGATCTTTCGATCGCTAGTGTTGGATTTGTGCAAACATTGTGATTCTGAGCTCTGCTGTCCGCATACTACGGACCGGACCCACGAACAAATTGAGGAGACGCATTGCTAAGTGGAGTGTGTGAGTTGTGTGTAGTGTGTTAGTATATATCTAGTGCCCTAGGGTGTTAGTGTGTGTGCTAGGAGATTGTGTATAGCCCTACGTCCGCGTCACCGTTTCAGCGCATGCACCTATAAAAGTGTACATATCGCCAAAGCTCTGACAGGTGCCATTTATTCAGACAACTTCGTGCCAGTGAGCGCTTGTGAACAATAAGAGCCGTCAGGAACAATACAAGCTGTCGGTCAGTACGAATGGGGAAACCAGCACCATTACAATTTTCATAGTCTGCATACAATAACCCACCAAAATCCATGTCATCCGAAGGTGCAGGGAACATATTGTACATACAGTTACGGCAAAATTAGATGAAGAACCCCATTTGGAACTTCCCATCAAAACCAGTCATTTCCACCATTCCTGGGCCACAGTAGGTCAAGATTTGCAAGGCAACCAGTTGAATATGCTTGTAATGGCTAGTAACAGGTTTGGGCCAAAAATAAATGACTTCATCTGCGCTGTATGCACAATGCAGACAGCTGCAGTTCAATTGACCAAATATCCGGTTGTGCTACTCGGACTCTGCTGAAAATTTATATGCAGCAGTACCATTTCATAAAGAGTAACACTTTGATAATACACAATATCCTAACTGAGCCAAGAAATGGTGTAAATGACCAGTTTTGATAGGAATTTCCAAATGGGGTCCTCCATCTAATTTCGCCGTGACTGTATCAAAGGGGCTACTACGCTGAGAAGACGACACAAGACTCCCCGAGAAGGACATGGAGCTGGGCCCTGGCCCCACCTGAGCCTGCAACTGTGCAATCCGATACTGATGCTCCTGCTCCATCTTGAGGCGCGCCAACTTCATCTTTGTGTCAAGGGAGTACCGGCATTTAAACCGGCGACCAAGGGCCGGTTAGTTAGTCCGGCCACCAGGCCGGGAAAAAAAAATTGACTCCTCCAATTTCTGGTGCTAGAATCAGTCTGTGGGTACTGAATAAGTCTGGGAATTCTCTGCTGGTGAGCCATTGTGGAACTTGGTGCTCCAGTCACTAGGAGCTCAACATTGCCCAATGCAGCCAGATGTGGCGGCCACATCTTAACATTGTGGCTGCATTTGGCATAAATTTGCGAGAACTTGAAATTACAGTGGAGGTGAACAAATTGCATCTTCCGTAGTCCTGGCACACTTGAAACATTGTTCTACATGCATGTGGGCTGTCTGTGGTGGTCAACGATAGTCCGGCAACTAAAGCACGTGCTGAATAACTATATATGGAGCGTGGGAACGCTTACGTTAGTCAGTTAGTCCAGTCGCCAGGTCAGAAAAAAGAAAATTGGCCCTATATCTTTTTTTTTGAATGCCGGTACCCCCTTGCTAGCTTTGCATCGGCCCTGGCCTTCAGCTTAGCCAACCAACCGGATCTCTCCTTTGCCCTGAATCTTTGCCAGCACTACCACCTTTGGTGAGTCCTGTGCTTCTCTTTCTCCAAACTCAATGCCCGCTGTGCAGTCTCCTCCTCAGCCAGTACCGTTGCTGCAAATCTGTTCTTCACATCTGTGGGCGGTGCGGGCGCACTGGGGGCTGACGTGGACGGCTGTGGTTTTGTCTTCTTTGTGATAGGTTCCTTTTCGTCCACTGGTGTGTCTGCGCGGTTTCGTTTGACAGGTTTGACGGTGAGAGGAAACTCTTCCGAGTCCTCGCCATCCGAGCTGACGTCGATGGCTTTAATAAGGGTGTCGTCTTGGACGCTCGATGCGGCAGAACACACACAGTGATACAATTCTTGATCTTGGTACACCAGGCGGTCCTCTCAGCAGGTGTGCTGATTTTGACAAAGGTGTCTCCATACATTTCGTGCTCCAGACGATTATGCACTCAATTGAAAGGCTGTTTATGTCCTCTTCCTTTTCCTCGGCCGGTACTGGCGCAGCGGCAGGCTCAAGGTTTTTCTTCCTTCCAGGCTTCTTTTTCGGTTTCTGTCACTCTTCAAGAGCTTCTGCAGCGGCAAGTTCGTGGGCCCTCACTGCCTTTTCAGAGGTGGTAGCTGCCCTCTTGCCAGCGGAGGCCATGATCCAGAGCACAGGTCGAGTCGTAGCAAGGAAGCGAAAATAATAATATTTGTCAGCATGCACAGCTACTATTGTAGTTCCAAAAACAAAAATGTAGTCTTTTAGATCAGAGTGAACGAGAATCAGAATCGATGTCAAAGCTCCTCCCAAGTCGATTTGATGATTCTCAGTTGATTCTGGTTTTCGTCGATTCTCACACGATTCTGATGTAAATCAATTTTATAGAATCGACATCCGAATTGACTACTGCTCTGACCGTCCCTAATCTAATCTGCTCAGCCCGGAGATTAGCACTGGAGCCGATGCCAGATGCAGACGGCCCTACAATTTTGAAGGGGATAAGTGTCGAGGAAACTTTATAGGGTTGTGAAGTACAACGGGGGTATTGTTTCCGTTATTCATGGTCTTTAGACTCTTGCTGTTTTTCTTCATTTTGACTGGTTCGACCTGGAGCTCTCTACAACTGATTTTTAGCGGACACAACCGGGGGGCAGCAGCCAAATACGCATGAGCTCTCAGGTATCTTTCAGTGGCAGCAGATTAGTCAGTTCGTGCTGCAGCCATTGGAGCCATCTGATAAACTGATGGCTAATGGCTCAATGGCTAAAATTCCTACCCGCGTTTTTGGTGTTATTCAGCCACTTAAGATTCTTACCACTCCTCTACCAATGACCTCTTCCCTACATGTCCTCATTGGTTGGATGGTAGGTACAAAATCTTCAATTGTACTCAATTTGAATTACTGGCCATTCCTTGAGGTCCATGTGCATTTGTGTGCTCATAACCTCTCATTCTGGCACAAAATGACTCACAAAGGTTCGCTTCATTAGCCATTCATCAGCCATTAGCCATCAGTTTGTGCAACGCCAAACAGCCATCAGATGAACGGCTGCAGTGAAAACACTCTAATCACTTGACTGGGCTAAACCCACGGCACGCCCATTGGTCTTGGTCTCCAGATTCCGAGCCACACATCCACCTTGTTGCAACGTCTGTGCCACAGTCTTTTGAATTTCAAGTGAGATGCTATCCGGCAAGGACTTCACATTGAATCCTTGGCCAAATGCGACAGTCGTGACCACAACCTGGCACAGGGGATCGTTGTGTATGAGCATGACAGTCTCCTCGTTCTCATTTGGCCAACATATGGCATGGTAAAGGCGGATCCGTCAAAGCCTCTGTCGCCCGGTGAAACCAGATGGAACAGAAAAACAAAGACGCGCTAGCATAACTTGATTGTTGCGCACCTTCTGTGAGATATCGCAGTAAGTCCGGAACAGGGGAGCGAGCAGAAACTGCAGATTGGTGTCCTCGTTTGAATGCCACAAAAAGATGGAACATTTTGGGCTGCAGACCCAGGCTTTGGCAGACGGATTTGGGCATAGAGCCTGGCTGCAGTGTCACAGCGAGGGTGAATACTGGAATGTGAGAAGGTGGTGTGGCAGGGTCGGAGGGCCGCCATGTGGAAATCCCATTATATTGCGTATCTACTTTCACTTTACATTCCCCCTATTTACGTTACATCATCTATTTGTATCGTAAATAGTGCCAGATGATTGAATCTTACACTTGTACCACCATCCTCGCGACCAGTGCAGGGCAAGCGCCCAGAGGTAGCATCGGAGCTCCTCGCCTCCTACTCCTGTAACGTCGCCAGTGGGCTTCTTAGCCACCAACACCTCGAAATACCTCGCTACAACCCATTCTCTTAACATGCCATTTCTGGACCCTTTTACTCTATTTCTTCGCTCTTTCTGCACTCTACGGCCCGAGACCTATTCCTAATGTTTATTCCTCGCATTCCCTCGACCTCTGCATGGACTACCGATCCTTTCAAGAACCAACAGTCGGGCATTCTCCCCTACCACAGTGGATGGCCCTGAATGAAGGTACCGATGTGATGGAAGGCAGCACAAATTTTGGTACCTCATTCATCGATAAAACACCCCTCATCATTCCACGCAAACACAATATTCTTGCTGAATAGACTTTGCGGTGAGCCTGTTAGATGCATGCAAATGTGTTTAATCATGTATATATAGTCTGAAACCTGTAATCGGAATCAACTGATTACAGTGGCCTTTTGGCTCAGTTGGTTCCAGTGTTAGTTTCAGGCACGGGATTCAATAGAGCCACCAGATCAACTGGGGGCTAATTTTTCTTGACGATTCGCCGGCATCTGAGGCCAGTTCAGCCACTATTTCTAGCCTCCAAAGAGGGGATAAAATTGTAGCTACCACAAGTCTGAGGCCTGAGATGCCATTGCGTGCAAGGAGGCACTGGTTGAACTGGTGGCTCACCGCAAAGTCTCTAATGGCTTGGAGTCAGTAATATGTTCCCACTGCTTGCCTGCAAGATATCCTGGACCAATCCAAACAATAGACCAGCAACACACAGTTTCCGCCATAAGATGCCGTCCAGTCCAGACTTGCACACATCGGTTAAAGTCTCACTCATGCACGCAAGAGCCAGCACACGGAGTTGAGTGATTTAGACCTAAGGAAATTCAAACATATCAGTTAACTCCCGGGGAATGTACCATGCAAAAAATATCACAGGGCTGAGTATGCTGGCATCAAACATTCACTAAAGGGCCAGGGATGCAGCAACAGCCCAAATAACTGTTAGTGAGTGTCTAGACCTCTGGGTCTGCTGAAGATTTGCATGGGAAGTCTTCAAAGGTGTTAAATCTATTTTGCAGAAAATCTGGCTGGCCTGAGTGCTCTTACCCCCAGTGGGTGAATCATCAAATATTTATCAAATGGCCAAGGATCCAGCAATAGCCCAAATAATTGTTGAAGGCTGTTGTCAGCAACGGCCTCTTAGGTCGGCTTGACAAGAACCCGGTGTGAAATACCCCAGCCGGGATTTGACTCGAAACTAGTAACTGGTGTGCTCACTGAGGAGTAGGATCAGTTGCACGGCCTCTTCATTAGGAGGGCAGATTCCTCTGAGACTAACCCGTGGCAGAGCGCAAAGGAGTCAAATGTGGTGTGGTATCTGCAGAGGAAAATAGTGGATGGGTTGCAGGCGACACGAAATGCCGCAAGCCAGAAGAAAGCCAGTGGAAGACAACCCGTAGTCAAGCCGAAGTAATGTCTGTGATTAGACGAGGTAGAATCTACTGTACAAGAATTCTACTGTAGGTTTATATACTCTTTACTAGAGGGTTCAATCATGAAGCTAGGAGCAGGGGCTAGGTACAACACCATAAGTTAGGGTGACTTGTCTGATAGGGTTCCACTAGGAGGGTCTGTCTTCTCCTAGCAGGATTTCCGCTGGTAGGGTTAATTGTAGACAGAGGAGTATACGGGGTTTTATGATAACCCGGTGTCTCGTGATGGATAATCCGAACCCAGGTTTGAGGAATCCGGTGTTGGGATTCCGCTATCATGAAAAACAAGCCAGTTCATGAGAGCTGTCCAGACCTCCAGCGGTGCTGGGAATTTGCATGAGTGATCTTTGAGAATATCAGATCCCTCTTCAAAAACATATTGCTGGTCTGGATCTTTCAGTACAGTAGGTAAATCATCAAATATATATCAAATGGTCAGGCATACAGCAAACAGCAAACAGCCCAACTTATTTTGGGGAGATCGTCCAGATGTCTGGGCCTGCTGGTAATTTGCATGGGGTGTCTTCAAAAGCATTAGACCTACCATGCAGAACTCTCACTGGTCTGAGCTTTCTAGCCCGGTGGGTAAATCATCAAATATTCACTAAATGGTCAGGCATGCCACAACAGCTCAAATAACTGTTGAAGACTGTCAAGACCTCTGGATCTACTGGTAACTTGCATGGGGAGTCTTCAAAGGTGTTACAGCTGCTCTCAAAACTAATGAGATGACATGATTTTTTGGCAGTTTCTAAAATCGGAATTTGAGAAAAGCAAGTGCACAGGCTTGCAAGTGGATATCAATAAAACCATAGGAACTGGACTAGCGACACCTAGTGGGAATGTGTTGTCTGAGAATGTGCCGCAAGCCGAACATAGCCAAGACCGGTCCGGATCAGTCAGATTGATCAGATCACGGCATCACGGCATCCCTTGTCTACCTCTTTATAAAATTAAGCGTGTCCGTCTGAAGCCTTTTCAAACTCCGCTTTTGGGAGATCAGGCCCCAGGCTTTGGAAGCACTGGGTACAGACCTTTGGAAGCGCTCGATAAACGGTGCTTCCTCGGGCTTTTGGTCCCATGATCAACTTTAAACGCGGGCGCACCTATAAAAGTGCACACAATGCCAAACTCACTGTTGAAGGTTCCGAGACACTAATGTAAGCGCCGGTTTCAATAGTAGTAGAAATAGTACACACTTGAAAGTGGGAGATGGTGCAGAGTGCCGTTGACCACTTGTTCTTACTGGGTTTTGGCTTAAATGTTGGGAGACCTTTCAAATCATTGCAAGAGATCTCACTCTTGCCAGTGAAAGAAACTGGATAGGCCAGAATTGTTACTGCAAGCAACAATTTCCTTTTTGGGAACTGTTAAAAAAAAACACCATCTCATTAGTTTTGAAAATGCCTGTAAATTGATTTTACAAAAAGAAATCTACCTGGTCTGAGTCCTCTAACCCTGGGGGTAAAACATCAAATATTCATAAAATGGCCAGGGATGCAGCCATAGCCCAAATAATTGCTGCAGACTGTCCAGACCTCTGGGTCTGCTGAGAATTTGCATGGGGAGTCTTCAAAGGTGTTAAATCTAGTTCACAGGAAAATCCAGCTGGTCTGAGTCCTCTAACCCTGGGGGTAAAACATCAAATATTCATAAAATGGCCAGGGATGCAGCCATAGCCCAAATAATTGCTGCAGACTGTCCAGACCTCTGGGTCTGCTGAGAATTTGCATGGGGAGTCTTCAAAGGTGTTAAATCTAGTTTACAGGAAAATCCAGCTGGTCTGAGTCCTCTAACCCTGGGGGTAAAACATCAAATAGTCATAAAATGGCCAGGGATGCAGCCATAGCCCAAATAATTGCTGCAGACTGTCCAGACCTCTGGGTCTGCTGAGAATTTGCATGGGGAGTCTTCAAAGGTGTTGAATCTAGTTCACAGGAAAATCCAGCTGGTCTGAGTCCTCTAACCCTGGGGGGTAAAACATCAAATATTTATCAAATGGCCAGGGATGCAGCAAATAGCCCAAATAATCACTGGAGACTGTCCAGACCTCTGGGTCTGCTGAAAATTTGGATGGAGAGTCTTCAAAGGTGTTAAATCCATTTTGCAGAAAATCTGCCTGGTTTGAGTCTTCTAGTCGAGTGGGTAAATCATTGAATATGTATCAAATGGCCAGACATGCAGCGACAGCCCAAATAAACATTGGAGACTATCCAGACCTCTGGGCCAACTGGGAATTTGCATGAGGGGGGTCTTCAAAAGTATTAGACCTACCTTGCAAAAGATCTCACTGGTTCCAGCCATCTAGGATAGTGGGTAAATCATCAAATATTTATCCAATGGCCAGACATGCAGCGACAGCTCAAATAAATGTTGGAGACCACCCAGACCTCTGGGCCTACTGGGAATTTGCATGGAGAGTCTTCAAAGGTAGGAAGCACACTTTTCAAAAACTCTCCCTGGTCGAATCCTTGAATATTTATAAAATAGCCAGGCATGTAGCAAGAGCCTCAAGAACTATTGGGGACTGTCCATATCTCTGGCCTTGCTGGGAGTTTGCATAGGGGGGGGGGGGGGTCCTCAAGTGTATTCAACCACCTTGCAAACAATCTCACTGGTCTGAGTCCTCTGGCACAGTGGGTAAAATCATTGAATATTCACTGAATGGCCATAGGCACAGCAGTTGTTGGATGATTTCCAGACTTCTTATGGTCCTCAAAATTTTCCTGTGGGGCCCTTAGGAGTACTAGATTGACCTTGCAAAAGATCCTGCTGGTCTGGATACCCTGGCCTATTCATTAAGGCTTGCAACTGTTACACGACTGCGATGACCTGCTGAGCCCACAGAAGATGGGATGGCTGAGCGGTTTCCAGACCTCTGACACTGCTCAAACTTTGCATGTGGAATGATTCAGTGTCTCTTGCCACCTCTGGAAAAACTTCCCATCATACAGGTCCAATAGCATAGTCGGTAGCTGCTTGAATTCCCAGAGCGGTATGCATATACGGTAGAGATGGAATTTCGATACCGTCCAGTGGTCAGACCTGGCTGAAAATTTGAGGGGAGGGACTCTGAACATGTACGATGCTTTAGGCCCAAAATCTCGGAGGTCTGGGCACTGGACGAAAACGGCCGTTTTGTACATACGAACCGGACTTCAATAGGTCTATGCCGGAGGAAGGGTTACACACCTTGATTTTTCCAGTCCAGTATCTGTAAGGCCGCCGAGTGGGGCATTCACTCGCGCATTTTTGCAGAGGGAGAATGTTCTCTTTGAGGAGCCGTTCGAGTCGGATCAGTACTGGCGGGTTATGGAGGCCGCTTGTTTTTTGCCTGACCTGCGAATTTTACTGGGCGGCGATTTAACAGAAGTGTGAGTTGTTGAGCCGAAATATATACTTTAGCTCAACTCGCCACACGTAGATTGGCGAAAAGGGTATGCAATTGTTGTTTTTATGAGCGATCAACATCTCGGCAGTCCAGGTATCAACTTAACTAGGCAGATGCAGGTTGTGAGCTCCGATGTGGCATGTAGAATGTGGACAAAATGGAGGCGGATTTGTCTCCAAGTGTATGTCTCGGCCAACGAAACCGACTATTGGTCCTTAGCCAGTTTTGTGGGCGCCCAGTTACTACATGGGGTTTTAGGAAGGTCATAAGAATCTTAACATGTCGGTCAGCGTGTTTTTCAATAGAGGTTTACAGGGCAAGAAATAACATGGGCATGCCGCTGAGGACGTCGCACATCCTCAAGGATGGCGGTGTCCGGCCCGCGACTGCGCTGCAAGCAGTGGCTCAAGTCTCAGCACGAACGCGCGAGTAGAAGGGCCGTCGGTATGCGCCAAGGTCGGCTGTGCCCTCCGTCTCGTCTACGCGCGCGCTCATGAAGGCCCGAGTGTCGCTCCCATGCACTACGCGTCGGCGACATCCGGAAGTCTGGCGACAGAAAACAGGACGTCAAGCCGGATGTTGGCAAACTTCAGACTGCAGTACATCTTCGAGCCCCGAGCAGACGGTACGTTGCCACTAGATTTTCCGGAACGCCAGGTTTACTTGGGGATAATGCTGTGGGAAATGAGGCCTCAAATGCTCAAGCTCGATGTTGCAATACTTGAACCGTAACTCACTTAACGCACCCTATTCAGCCAAAAGTTCCAAGGGAGCTGGGATAGCCATTACATGGAAGAACGTGGGGGAGCGGGCGGCCAGGCTGACGCGTCCCACCGTCGCTCAGAAATACGGTTCGCCAAGGGCGGGAACGAAGGTAAAAAGATGGAGGACGACGCACGTGGATTCCTGACCCGCTCAACTTCCTCCGCTGCCATCGATGGCGTCAAAGATAGCGGTGTCATCCCCCACCCCGCTGCTGCTACGTCGAAGGCTTTGGTCTTGTGCAGCAGCGCCAACACCGTCAAGCGGCAAGCCTTGGTCCCTCACGCGCTTTGGTCCAGGGGGTGAATTGCGCGCGTCAACGTCAAGAGCGCGAGACCCGACTTCCTGACGCGCTCCTATGGCGAGTGCAGCGGCAGGGGATCGAGGAGTGAGCGGAGGCGCGCGCGGTTTTGCGGGTGGTGGTGGTGACGAAATCCGGGTCTGGTGTAGCAGTACAGTGTTTTGGGGCTTGAATTCGCGGGCCGTATCCTACGCCATGGACGGGGGGTCCACCGTGAGCGCTTCGGCGCATCGACGTAGGTCCCCACGCGTTTTGGCGCAAGTCAGCGTCAACAAGCGGGGAGGTAAGCGTGCGCGTTGACATCGAGGACGCGAGACCCCAACTTCCTGACGCGCTCCCAAGGCGAGTGGGGCGGCAGGGGGTCGGGGAGTGAGCGAAGGTGCGCGCGGCTGTGTGTGGTGGTGGTGGTGATAAACACGACAAGATCACTGATGTGTGTGGCTATGCTGTGAGCACGTGATGGACGCGTTCGCGTCGCGTCAAATTCGATACTTGGCGAGTCGGCTCGATGATCAATCTTGTCTTATGGTCCATAGCAACAAGCTGCCGTACACCGACGCCATGCACAGAATAGCTGCCGCGCTGGTTAATTGTACCTCGTATGGCTCAGTGTGGACTCAATTGCAGGATCGGAGGTGCTGTTAACCATGCGTACGACCGAAGACGGAGACTTACCTCTGGCTACAGATGAAAATTCGCAGAGGGGAGTCACTTCAAGCACTGTTGTAGTTGACGTTACTCAAATTATTAAACGTGCTTTGACAGTACTTTGACGCGAGCGCTGCCGTACGGAAGTAACTAATGCCCTACTTCTAGCGTACCCCTAGTCATCTCTCAAATACTGCTGGCCCTGGGATATATATTGCATGCGGGGAAGACTCCAGCGAGGCGACTCGCTATTCAATAAAAACTTAACACTCTCAAAAACGGAGTGTTTTCCGTTAATAATCCATGTTCTTTGATTTAGGCAAAAATTGTTCTGGGCCAGAGTCGCGGATGAGACGGATAGGCGCTTCCGTGTTCGTTCTCATCGTCTGGCAGTGTGTGTTCCTCGCTTGTACCGCCGTCCCTGTAGTTGTTTCCAATTTTAATCTGAGTGGCCCATACGTCAAAATTGCGGAGTTGCCGACGGGGAAATGGGAGCCTAGTCCGAGGGCGAAGAGAGAGAGGCCGATGGCACCGATGGCGCCGATGAGGACGGTTTGTAGGGAAATAAGCCACCTGCATATGCGTAGGGTTCGCGAAAAGAGGTACAAACGAGATTCCCGAAATACTATGCGTCCGAGAATTAATTACCGAGGGGCGGGTTGTGGAATGCAAGTCGGAAGGGTACATATGTAGAATTGTAGTTCACTCATCTCGCCCAAATCGCGATCTCATGGGTGCTCAACCCCAACGCCTTCTTCGCAAGTTTCAGCTCAGCACACTTCTTGCCGCATCTATGTCGCGAAACCGTGACGAGGTCGATAAGGACAGGCCGTCCCGTGTCGGCCCATAGCACGTTGTGGATGACGTGCTTTGCCGGGTCCACCACATCGTTATGAACCCAACCCCCTTCATGCATCCGTTTCAGCGCCGCATATACGGCCCCTCTGAAAAAAAGGTTCAGTAAATAACGTTCTGGTGGCTCGCATAGTCCCATACCTCTCCGCAATTGTCAGCTTATGTTTCGGACCATGATCGTGTATAAGGGACGTTATCAAGAACGCTGTGCCAGAGGCGACGCAAATACCATAGCACTGTGGGAGGTACGGTCCCATGCGCTCCTTGAGCTCCTCGTATCTCGAAAACTCGGTCAACAGACCGTGTTTATCGTCGGAGATCTTTACGGCGACTGCAGAAATCAGTTTACCGTTGCGAACCAGCTCTGCGGCGTAAACAATGCCGTGACACCCTTCGGATAGACGGTTCCGAATGTGAACCGAATGTCCAGTAAAGCGCGCAAGTTCGCCGAGCCAGTTGCCAGTAAACTTTTGCTGCCCAGAGACAAGCATAGTGGAGCCAGACGATCGAGTCATTCGAGTGGATTTGTCGCCGAAAGAAGCAGGACTGCCGTCAAAATCGCCGGTTTCGTCTCCATCGTTGCCTTCTGACCCAGAACCAGACCCAGACTCATCCGATGAATCCCCGAGATCTCGTCCGTGGTTGGAGAACTCCCTTGTGTCGGGCGTACCGCTGGGGGTAGGGAAGTCAAGCCTAAAAAGAGTTGGAAAGAGTGGTAGCAGCCATGGACAAGAGTTTTTGGCTCCTTGCAGCGTGATGGCCATCACAAGAAGCGGAAGACCAGTTTGACAACTCCACTCCGGGGCATCGGCGCCAAATATGGCCTCAAGATCGGCCGGGGTGTTTGGGTCAACCTCCTGTCCAAGGTCGCGCCGGTTGTAAACCGGGCACCAGAACATGTGGTCGCCAATGCGATACCCCACACAATAAACTGTTGTCCCCGCGAAAACAACCCAGTCCGTCTCATACACTGCGGCATAAAGAGCACCCTTCGGGATCATACGTCGGAATAGTTATTGCCTTGAAGTCGCAGAGAACGTACCTTATTGGGAATGATCCACCAGTTTTGCTGGCGTTGCGGTGTCTGCCTTTCGACTTCGACAACCCTACAGCTCAGCCCACGCTTCGATAGCTCTGCGGCAGCCCAAGGCAGAAGACTGGCGCGCTTGTCCTCCATTCCCATTACGTTTCGGCCGCCCAGACTCATAGTGTGGTCGATTTCGAATAAGCCTGCAACGGGCTTTGTACGCGATTTCAGCAGAATATTCGGCGCGTTCGTGATCAGGCTGCGAACAGCGCGAAAAACGTCCGTCCCGAAGAGGAGAAGGAGGTCGGAAGCGGCGGTCGTGGCGTTCTCGAGCTGATCATATTCCATGCCGGAATCGTCACCTAAACGTCTAGTCCATTGGCGCTGCAATTCGTGAATGGCCTCGGAGAGTTGAGTCGCAAGGTTAGGGTGCTGGGGAAGAAGGACATCGAGATCGGCTTCAAGTGCTTCGATGAGCCTGTCCCCCAGGTCAAGCGCAATCGACCAGTGGGTGGCGACGGGGAGTGGCGTGGCCTGTAGCACTTGTCCTGCAGTGATGGTCGTAAAACCTGAGTTCCGCGAAGGAAGATTCGAGGTCCTTATACACTGTGGCTGAAGCCTGCAACGCAGGATTGCGCTTGCGTTCATGGCAGTGCGCAAGGATGTCGACTGATCCGTGATCGGATAGACACAGCCATCGCTAATCCCCGTCCCTTTGATCGCATGGATCTTTCAAAAAATGACTCGATTGTTTCGTCTTGCGCTCACATATCACACTTGCACATATACTTCCTCTTCACCTCCCCGCTTGTTCCTCGCCTCCTCGCCTCCTCCCCCTCCCCCTTCTCCCTAACGCCCCTCTCTCTCACAGTCTCAAGCCCCGCGCACCTCCCCCGGCACCAGCCCTGCGCGCCCCTTTCGCGCCCCCCGTTCTCCGCGCCGTCGCAGTCCTTTCACGCCAGCGCGCGCTCAGCAGCAACGGGAATAGTGCCAGGAGCGACGGGAATACCAGTAGCAGCGGGCATAACGGTGGCCCCGGGAGCAGTCATACCCTAACCTCATATAGGGGGGGGGAGAGTCTTTTCGAGGGTGAGTTTGTGTTTTTTGGGCCGTTCTTTTCTCTCTCCTTGTGCTTTGCCTCGTCGTGTGTTGTGGCTCTGTCGCCCATGCGTGTGCATGTAGCGGCGCGGGTACCCCTGCTGGTGCGCGGCCACTTCGCAATCGCTCGGGTAGTTCGACTCTGCGAGTCGGCCGCTTCTTGGTGCAGCTCCTGCCAGGACTTCGTATCCGGCGGCGCGGCGGTCGGACGTCTGCGCTGGATCTGCTCCCAGTCCTCTGCGTCCTGTCGCGTCACACGCCATTCGGTGTGAGTATATACGGGGAGAGTGCGAGTGCGACTCGTCCAGTCGCACTATCAGCCCGGGAGTCGCACTGACGTGGCCGTCAGTAGTGCGACTCGAAGGGTGTCAGTGCGACTCGCTTCAAGCCGTTGGTGATGACGGTCACAGGCGGAACACATGACGAAGGGATGCGAACAGCCGTGCCGTTTACTTGCCGTACGGCGTAGCTTATAAACAGTAGATAATCAACCACTGGGTGAGGCTGTGAAACTCAAGCTCAACCTGAGCATTAATTTGTATCTTAAGCAGATGCTTTGAATCACATGGCACATGTTTTTACTCCCCGAATTCCCCCATTTCAACGTCGTATCACTGATCAGCTTAGCCGCCGAAGGCGCTTCAAGTTGGCGGCTCCGAGTCCTATCCTCTGTAAATAATCGTAGGGCACAATACTCATGCACCATCAACTTGCAAATCAATCTCGCCCTCAAGCTGTGTTTAGTTCACTGTTGTTCTTTGTCTGTTGCGAGCATAAATGGTTGCTAATATGTATCATCGTCGACGAGAACCCGGTTCCAGGTCCATGCCCAGTTCAACATCAACGACGCCCTCCACACGCATCGACGTCTTTCTTCAACGCAAGCGTCAATAGTCGCTCTCCTTCTGACCTACATGCAACACGTTAAGATTACAAACACCTCACAAGAGCGTGTTTCTCTACTCAAAAATAAATGTGCGCACTGGCTTTAGTGAGGTGTACACTTCTCAAGACGCTTTTCTCAGCCTCTTATCTCGGGCACGTCAACTAGCACGATTAACCATTTTTTCCAAATCGTTCCTCAACTATGGAATACATCTCTGAATCGATTTGGGTCAAAACGAACCATAAATCCCTCTACGACTTTCACCACAACCCATCTCAAAGTTCGTTACAACCAATATGAAGAGATCATGTGCGCATTTATTCTCAACACATCGCGCAACTATCTCGACGGTCATTAGCGACCGAGGTCGTCACGGAAATACATGCCCTCAAGATCCCCAATGATCGATGCCCAACACCAGGCAAGAACTTGACAAGAACTAAGGCAAGCTGATAGCAACAAAGGGGAAATTTCTGTAAGTCTCCCAAACTTCTTGACTACGCACATCTGTTCTGACTTGAACTTCTCAGAGCCCACGCCAAGCCCTACGACACTTTCGATATCTCTTTGGTTAGCTTTCGCGTATGGTCGTTAACATTATACCTAAAGGTGCGTTGGTTTACATTTCTTTGTTGTCCTGGATAACTTAGCTCAATTCTGGCGGAGTTCCAGACTCGAAAAGCATTAGAGATGCTCCACCACTCGCAATGATGTTTTCTTTGATCAACCCATTTACAGATATTAGCGCCGTCCCCGAGTACCCGAAGAAATGTCGCCGTAAGTTCCATTACATCATTGACTGAATCATGAAGTGTATTGGCACGCGACAGTTCTGCATGTCCCATCGAACTTCCCTCTTTCTACCACGCCTGGCTAACTTCTCATACAAGCTGTACCTGTACAATCTGTGATTGGAAGCCAAGCTATTCAATCTCTTTTCGTTCTTAGATTGTCTCACTGCATTGCGACTGAAATTAAAATGATTCTGTGAATGTATGTAAGTTCAGGAGTGGAGTGCATGTCGGATGAAAAGGAACTGCCTTCGCCGGAGCGAAGCGAAGGCAGATCTTGTGTAATTTAGGTAGCACACTTGGTATTTAAATGAATAATTCCCGTGCCAAATGCCTGCATTAACATTTGGATTAAACAGTAAAGCATTCATACCAGGAATCTGAAAGCGAAAAGCACTCACAAAGTTTTGAGATGCATTGATATGTATGAAATGTTTTATACACTGTATAAAATGATTATATTATTCAGTATTCAAGGGCCGATGGCGGTGGACAACGGGAATGATATCAAAGCGAGCGGCGCGTACTCGGTGATGTCGGAGATGCGATTTACGGGTGCAGCGGACGCTAGCGATATCTAGGGAAAGATTGGGAAAAGAAGAGAAAGAAATAACCCGGCCGCAGCTCGGAACAGCGACCACACATTGATGGCCATGCTTAAGCGAACTACGCGAGTCGCAGTGCTTAATGCTGGGTCGCACTGTTACATGGGCCCAGTCGCACTGATGGTGCTGAGTCGCACTGTCAATCTGGTGACAGTGCGAGTGGCTGAGTCGCACTCGCACCCTTTTCGTCATCCCTCAGAGAGAAGTACGCGTCGGAGTGCGAGCGCAAAGTGAAGCGCTGTGTGCAGGCCTTCCGGGCGCTCGCGTCGAGTGAGCGGCTGCTGCTGGAGGTGCTGCTTGCCCGCGAGACAGGTGGAACGAAGCGTTGCAGGCGTCGCGGTGCCGGTCCGAGTCGCTCGCCTCGTACGCCCACTGGGAGGTCCCGCGAGGGCGAGACGGACGCTCGGCTTCTCTCGTCCACCCGAGGCGGGCAAGAGGGTGGATGGAGGGCGCTCCCGAGGAAGGTGTGGGTACGCTTGCACTGCGCGATGGCGTCACGCCTCTCGAATTCAAAGACGGACGTGGAGATAGAAGTGTAATCGGGAGCGGAACTGGGAACGGGAACAGGAGCGCGGACGATGCGACGATTGTAGAGCGCAGACTCGGAGGAGCACTAGATAATTAAGATAGAGATCTCAGTGGGCGTACGTAGACAACCAACTGAATATATTATGCACCTTAGATAATTAAGATAGAGCTAGGTACAGTGAGTATTAAGTATATAGGAATATAGCGAGTGGACTCACATCTCAGTGGGCGTACGTAGACAACCAACTGAGATGTACGTAACGAGAGGGAAAATTTAAGTGCACGTGAATTAATGTCCGAACAGCTATATATGGAAGTAAGTCCATAAAAGAAAGAGTAAGTAAAGAGAGACGGTGTAGGCTTGTACCTCAACAACGATGGCCCCTCAGCGCCGCCGCTGGCTTGCCTGGAGGATACGGAGCACTAGTCCTCGCCTCAGCCGCTCTCTCAATCCGCCACTAGCGATCCGCTACCGCAGCTCCGCATTGGGCGCTCGGCACTCAGCACTGCAAACGGGGTTTGTTCCCTGGCTTGGAGTCGGCGTGCCCTTCACCCCACTTGAAATTGCTATCACCGTCATCTTTCCCTCGACTCGGGATGTCTCGCGCGCCCCTCTCCCCATGGCTCTGTTCCCACTTCCTGCCACAGCTACGAGCATCAGGCTAGCGGGACAGCGGCCGACAGCGACTCGCTCGCGGGCTTGCTGGATGGCGCAGTCTCCGACCAGGCGCCGGACGCGGTGTGCTCGCCGAATTGGGGGCCGTCATGGTCATGGGCAATGGCGAGAGCAAGAATGAGGTTGGGAGTGATGCGCGAGGTATACGAGCGGGTGGAGGGAATGTAGCGGCGGCGCTTGGGTAGACAGCCTGACTGCTGGTGTGAGCGGCGACGAGGGCAGTGGAGGTTTGGACTTGGGACTCGATTGGATGGACTTTACTCGTACTGTCTTGACACTCTTCGTCGTCGTCGGATCTTCATATTATATCTTATTACTCTCGACCCTCCTTGTATATGGTATCCTTGTACTGATTTTTGACCAATGGATCGTTCTCTTGACTGCAGTAGAATTGAGCGCCCGTGTTTCCTATTTAGGTCATGGATGGCTGTGTTGGCGCTTAGCAGCTTGGTTCCTCCGCTCATGATCAGTTGCATACTGGCACTTTCCTTGCAGATGCAAGCTTTCTTGCGTCTGGAAACGCACTCCTCCGGGTGAGATCTGGCGATGCTACTGGAGTTTTACTATGAGACTGGATTAACTCTGTACACTCTTGGCAGCTATACGCTTCAAAGTCCGAAAATTATTACCTCGAGCCTGCCTCAAACCGCTCCCAAGGAACCTTGCCCACGCCGGTACATGCTAATTTTTTTCTGGGCCCCACGTTCCACCAGCGATACCTCCGTGGATATCCCCACCTGTGTGGCGCCAATCCCCGTCGCAGCTACGCCGCAAAATTTGCGTGTCTTCCCCCAGCCAGACGCATCGGTAAGTGATACTATAGCCCCTTTCGGACCAATGCTACGGCCACCTTACAGATCTCTTCTTCTCCCGTTACCGCCTTGGTTCCCCGTAAACGCAAGGTTGGCTCTATTGCTGACCTTGCCGTCCCTGCTGCTTCCAGCTCTCCGATTGAGGCTCCGGTGAGCCGGCGCCGACAGCTTGTTCACCTCACAGACATTTTCGGTCCCGAATTACACAACAATCGGCGGCGGCAGCGCCCGTTGACGCGGTTTTTAGCCTCGGGCAACACGGGAGAGAAGGAGAATGATACGGTGGTATGCATGGCGCTTACACGACTTCATGATTTGACTCGAGCATTATCGCTCTAGGATCCTTCTTCGGATGACGTCTACGACTTGGTTAATCCTGTACCGGAGAAATCCCGAAAGACGCGCGGTGCGCGTAGCATACGCAGTATCCAAGACGAGAACCCTGTCCGTGCCAAAGCCTTGGAGGCTGGGTACGAATACATTCTTCGTAAGCTCTGGACAGACGAGGAAGCGACGTGGACCGAAAGACGTGAGGCCGCGGCCCTCCTCGCCCAAGATGCTCTCGATTACGGCTTCAGAAAGCTCGGGCTCGATCCCTCGGATTTCGCGCCGGTCACCGACAAGGAGCAGGACCTGGTGAGCATTGTAGTATCTTCCACTCATTTCATTTTTACGCCGCAACGCAGATGCGTGAACGCTAGCAACGCTACACCCGAGGTCATCGACTGGAGCAAAGAACCACGCTATCCAAGGGGAGGTCGGGATTCGAAAAATGGATATGGGGTCGAAAAGTTTTTTTCGACCTTCAGCTGACCCCCCCCTCCCCCCCTCTCCTTCTATATAGGGAAGGAGTTTCCCACCCCTAGCGCCGGGCCGTCCATCCGGGCTGAGCGGTTTTCTACTGAAGGCTCACCCCAAGCCCACCTAAATTTTAAGAGTTAATCAGTCATCGCCTATAGCAATTTCAACCCCTGCGCACCATTTCTTTTAACTACTCACCCTTTGCAGCTCATCCAGGCCTGCTGAACGCTCCACCTGCCCGCACCCCAGTCCAAAACTAACTCACTTCATGTGCATTTCATGCGATATAAATATTAAAACAATACTCAGTATCTTGCACCTGTTCCCAAACCACAATACACAATTTGTAAGTTTTTCTGCACTGGAACGTAGCGGCAACTCCAAATGACAGCTAATCCCCTGGTGATCCGTCATCCAAATTGGGAAACTCATCCTCAAAGGGCTCCTGACGTCGTACAAACACACAGGGATGTAACCAAAGTTGCTTAAATGAAGTTTTGAAGGCTCCTAAACCTTCTACATAACTTGGCCAAGAATTTTTTTTCAGCCCTCCTCGGACCCCCCCCCGCACCCTATATCCGAAATTTTAATGCCGACCTCCCCTTGGCGCTATCGTCGCAATGCTTCTCCACAAGCAAGGGTTTGTGTTTTTGGTACATCGCAGTTTAGTTCCTCAAGTCTTCGTTGTTGATCCTGGCCTCGTGGTAGGACCCCTCCGATCGCACAATCCGGGGGAGCATGTTTAACCACCCTGCAATTCAAGCCATGGCTGAGGCCACTGCTTTCAAGAACGTGCTTGCCGACGTTATCCAGCACCCAGAGTGGTTTGATGATGCCCCGTCGCCCACTGATGACGACACCACCGCGCACAAGCCGCAATTTTCTGCTGTATTCCTGAATCTACTCATCTGTGCGGTGCATACTACATTCCTATCATTTTTCACTATCTCAGTCTCTTCTCAGTTGCGCGGCGCTATCAGCGAATGGTCCAGCGGTCATTGGGTCAAAGAGAGCTTCTGGCGCAAAGTTTACCACAGCCACTTCGAATCGGACCTCAAGACGTTCCGTGATTGGCAAGAATACACCTCAAACCCCACTGTGCCTCCTGGGCATGGCCCAGCCCGTACGCTCCCGCCGTCATACCTCGCACGCACCCTCCAAGAATCAATCACCAAAAACGCACGGTAAGCTCTAAATTGTTGGCATGCACACCGTATCCATCAGTAAAACAGCACTTTCGTCTTTGACGTCTTTGGCGTCTTTGGCAAGACGTGAAAGACGTCAAAGATGCATTTTCACCAAGATGTCGCATCTTTCGAAAGTAGATTATTTGTCTTAGCAAAGATGTTCATCTTGTCAAAGATGCCAAAGACGAGAGTCGTTTTCTCCCAGATTGCCTCAAAAATACTTCAAAGATACTTAGGATGCAGCAAAGATCAAAACAAGGAACATATATTGTGCAACGGAATTAATATACATGGCGTACACGATCCAAAACATGATTCGGGAAGGATGTCCGCAACCTCGAGACCGGCCAGCGGCACTTACACCGCCGCCCCAATTGAACGTTCCTCCTCGCGGCTCACGCGCACCCCCTAGCACGTTCGCGAGCGCATTCAAGAGGCGGAGATGGTGATCGCGCTGCGCGCGCAGTTTGGCGAGGGCCGGGGTGACTGAAAGAGGTAATGGGGGTGCACGGAGCGGCGGACGTCGGGAGGTCGCGAAAGGAAGGGGAAGAGAAAAAAAAGTGATGGGGGATCGCGAGGTGCAGGAGGGGGAGTCGCCGTTAGATGGTGACAACGAAAATGGCATCTGTGCGAAGGTCATTGATACCGGTAACAATACAGACTTAATGAGGACTTACAGTACACAGAGTCATTATCCACGACGATCCCGAAAGGAATGCGGACGAGCGAACACGAGCCGCAAGCGCAGGCATGAGATCTGTGGTAAATGATGGTCAGTGAACATGTTGCGTAGGCAACAGCAGCGGTAAGACATCCAGGTCAAAAGACACTTCAGGCCCAAGTAGCATGCAGCACAAACAGTCCCAAGCAACAGGCAGCACAGAGAACCTTCTCAGAGAGCACAATTTGACGGTTTGAGGTCCGAGTCATTGAGGGGTTGAGGAGGAAGGCTTGGGGGAGGTTTGAGGGGTCTTGAGGCTGGAAAACATGGTCCGACAAGGACATAAGGCCGGGAGTGCACAGAGGCGACGAGGAGAAGGTGGGGGAAGAAGAGAGAGGCAAGCGCCACATCAAGCAACCATCTTATTTTCGCGCGCAGCATCGGCCTGGGCGGCCGGGCTGAGGTTTATGACGGAGAACTCGCGGGACTCCTCTTTGGAGCCGGCAAAGCACTTGCGCTGGCCAAAGAGAATCCACAGATTAAAGAAATTCACTTCTTTGCAGATAACACGTCCGCAATCCAGACGATATTCGACCCGAAACCCCGGGCGGGACAGCTCTACGCACACGAGTTTCACCTGAAGATCTGTGCCTTCCTGGACGAAGACCCGGAGCACAAAGTGGAGATCGCCTGGTCGCCAGGACACTGCGACATCACCGGCAACGAACGAGCGGATGAGTTGGCGAAAACTGGCGCGGAATTGGCAACGACAGCAGACGGGACGAGATCGCACGCACTCCGGAAATCCAAGGAGAGGATACAGAAGTCGTGGACAAAGGAGTGGAAAAACACGCCGAAAACTGGGAGATACGCAATGGCGAACCGCTTCCCCCCATCACTAAAGCCGACGCCGCACTTCAAGTCCCTGAAGCGCGAGGTCTTTGGCCGCGTTACCCAGTGCCGAATAGGCCATTGCTTCACAGGCGAGTACTACAACCAATTCGTCCACTCCGAGAACGTTGACTGCCCATGCGGCGAAATTTTACAAACACGCGAACATATCCTCCGCGAGTGCCCACAATACGCGGAACAACGACCCATCCTCGAAGCGATCTCGAGGGATGCTTCCCTGCCCGAAATACTGGGCACACGTGAAGGCATTGCTGCCTTGGCCAAATTCTTGGAGGAGTCCGGAGCCTTCACAAAGACAGGCAAGCCGCGACACGAAGTCAGTATCCCGTCATTCGATGACGAACCCGACCCGGAAGAGTCCGACGACGAGTCCGACGACGGCGGATAGGCTGGCAGGACATGACGCGTCCCACGGCCCGAGCACGAAACCCACCCGAACCACTTCTAAGCTCCAACCCGGCTCCGCTCATATTTATTTTCCTATTTATTCCCTTCTCCCATGTGTTATGCTATATGTCCTATGGAACGCCACCCCCACAGTACGCGCGCGGTTCTTTCCAGCCCAGAACTGCACAGACGTCACTATCAACTCCACAATTACTCTATACACACACCGATATTAGACATACACAACACATACTTTACTTATTTATTGCCCTCGGGCACCGCGTCTTAGTAGTTGGTGTACTTGTTGCGGTATAGAAATGCAGATTCAAAAAAAAAAAAAAAAAAAAAAGATGGTATCACATGCGCACGGGCCACGAGCGGAGTTTAAACGACTTATACTGATTTCAAGTTCGCCCTCGATTTTCGACGCGTAACCTGTCCACTGATCGCGGTTGCATCGACTGGAGCCCTACATCGTAGTCGACATGGTGGGCTGTCCTGCTCATGCTCAGTTGGCCCACGTGATTGTCTCACGTTCGGGCACTCTTCATCAATTCTTTTTCGCAGTCACCGCCAGTGGGTCACCGCTACTATGCGTATCTAACCATGGTGTCTATTGCTATCAAAAACAAAGACATTGACTATACCACTCTCTATTTCTGACCAAAATACGGAACAAAATCAAGATGCCATCCCAAAGATGTAAGATGCCGGCACAAGACGAAAGACGTTCAAAGATTGGTCGCCAAAGATGCAAGATGTATTTTCAAAGATAAAGATGTTGAAAGATGCCGGTGAAAGATGTAAGATGTCAAAGATGAAAGTGCTGTTTTACTGATGTCAATTCGTATGCTTCACCTAGCCTCAAAGTCTTCAAGGACATTGTTGTACCTGTCCCTTCGAATGAGGTCTTGGACACCTCTGACTTTGCCCTCAATCAGGTGTCCGCCGCCAGCGGGGTTTTTCGCCCATCTAGAGTATTAATGTTCCGTAATTTTCTGTGATGGACGTCAATGCATTTTTTACCCGTTGGGGTAGACTCGTAACCAGTCTGCCAAGGTACGGAAAAATGCTTGCACTAAGGTACGGCAAAGTGCTTGCACAAAGAATTGCCGTAGCGCAGACTGGTCACGAGTCTACGTTGGGATCATTTCCGCTGTTGTATAACTGGTGTCTTCCTAAGGGGTCATTCCCGCTGTCGTGTGACTCCTGTATTCCTAATGCGATTATTCGCTACACCGGAGAAATGAAATCTTGGATAGTGACATTGCAGCAGTCACGCATTTGTTTCCGGGTCTGCGAGTGGTCTGCAGGTGTCTATCGTTCCGCCGAACTATCGGTCTGCGTGTCTGTTAATGTCTCTGACAGAAACTGCTGTTTGGTACAGTTAGGGGGCAGTCTGTGGGTCTATTTGGTCTGTAGTGTCTGCCGCAGACCGCGACAGAAATTCAGGATTTTCCTGATGCTGAGAAGTCCAGGGTTGAAGGCGCCGCTTGTCACGCATAGCCGCATAGGGCGTGAAACCGTCCGTATTACACACACCGGCCTGATAAGTACCCTGGACAGTTTGGTCATTGGAATCATATTCGTTCCAGTTTGAAATTGATTATCTTACCATGATTGACTTCCCAGAGTATGCCAGAGAAGTCCAGTGAGGCGCTGAGCTGAACTCGTAAAAACCCATCTCAAAACGGGCGTAATTTCTGGGGAAATTTTTGTCAACGGTACGGGTGTGGAGACGTTTTTTACGGTTCATCGTCCTATAAGTTTAGGGAATCGTTTCAAGCCGTAGTCAGGCAGGCAGTGCTTGTCACATTTTTGCTGTTCGGGTTACGATCGGGCACTTTGTGATCGATTGCCCCTATTAAACCATCGGTAATTTCGTTTTAGTAACCGTTTCGTCCCTTCCTTCTACTATGTCTTTCAATAGGGACAGCACCCTTGGGTATGTTCATCCTCATCGAATTTTCGAAACACGGCCATAATTCGTTCATCTAGAGTTCTGCTTGTGGGAACCTGGGCAAATTCGGTGAACATCTGTCTTGGCACGTTTTTGCGTTTTGAGACAATTATGGATGCTAGGTTCTGTACACCGTCGAAGTTATTCAGGCATAGGAGTCCAAGGTTCATGGTAGAGAGATGCTAAACGATTTTCAGGCAGCTTGCTACTACCGCGACTTCAAACAGGACAATTGGATGTTGAAGGTCTTATTCTTCGGTCGTGTAACTGTGTTAATTCTCTGATCTTTCGTCCGCCTCGTAGTTGCTAGTATCGTCTGCCATTGCGCTCGATTCAGTTTCGATGATCGCAAACTATGCCTCTGTATATCTTGTGTGTATCTGCCTCTTCTACCACATGAAAGGGCTAATATGCCGCGTACGTACAGTACACAGTCATTCACTGGGGTATGTATTTCTATAGATCTACTTGATCTACTGTAGCTGACTCAGTTCGCTTTTCTCAGGAGATTTGGCGTATCTGCAGAACCAGTATTGGGCACGTCATTTCGGTTCTATTGGAAGAAAGATAATCGAGCGCATGTCATCGAATAGTTTGACCCGCTCTTCATCTTTACGACTGGCGTGGTGGCAGTTTTGGCCCAAAGTTTCCTGGTTACCAGATACTGGTTCCTGTACGCGTTCATATCATTGTGTCGCGCCCAGCCTCTAATTCGTTCTAGAACCAAAAACAAATTCATCACCCTCATTCTATTCTTCTTCATCACGGTCGCAGTATGCTTGTTGCCCTCCTAGACACATTCAAACTCTGATTCCAACCGTCGCTGACAGGCCGGTGGTGCATTCGCTTCTGGAGTCACCCTTGTGAGGTTCCCAAAATATAAGGATCGGAGCAAAATCATAATCCCCGCCCTGTGCGTCATCATCTCTTCTGAGGTCTATTCCCCTCAAAATAACAGCCGAATGTAGAATCTGGTTCATCACCGAAGCCGTGACGGACATTTCCATCGCGTTTGCCCTTGTGTTGGAACTCAGGAAGATGAAGTCCCCTATCAAGAAGAACAGGAGGTGAGCTTGCAAGTCCGCATCCCTGACCGGATCTAATTCTCGTTGGTAGTCTGGTCAACAGACTGGTGGCACAAAGCATCCAGACCGGCACCGCTGGGGCAACCATTGCGTTGGCTGTCTTGGTCGCGTAGGTTATAGAAATGTATTTGTCCAAACTCATACAACTGTTCGCTTAGCTATCTGGCAAATAAAGAAAGCAACGGTGAGTTTCTGGACCTTCCACTTCCCATCCCTGACTCGCATATCCCAGTCACCACTGCCATCGCCTACTGCATAGGCCGCGTCTATTGTATTACCATGGTTTGTACTTCAAAAGAATCTCTGCGTTGGTGGCGTCTAACAGGCCTTGAAGCTTGCGAATCTCAACAACAGGAAAATCGGGAAAATGTGGTCAGGCACCCTCCTGTCTTCGAGTGTGAACCCCGGGACTCGCGGTGAGCGCGGAAATCCCGAGCGGAGCGACGGCGGCGGCGAGTATAGTGGCACGCGTGCGTTTCTTGTTTGCGATCTGCTGAGACTAGGACGCTGACGCAATACATGCTCCAGCTGTTATTCGGACCCCTTTGGTACCCGAATTTTCAGATTCTGAATAGATCCGTCGCTAATATTGCCTCGTAAGGTGCATACCGACACTCCGGAGGAATGTTCGAAAGGCTCTTTCAAAGCCAATGTGAGATATTTCTCTCGTTAAGCCTCCATCGCAGTGACGCTGATGCGGGAGTTGGGAAAGGCCTTCCTGACGATAGTCCCGCCATCGAAACAGTGGAGCATGCTGCGTCGTACTCGTCCATGAAACAGGACTCGTCCACTCCGTGATTTTCTCGGACTTTCGGTATGAACGTTAGCTTGGAGTGTAACATGTAAGCCATTTGTTCTTAGGACTTCGGAGATTGTCGCCCATTTTAACTGCTGCAGAATGTCTGAAAACATCCAGATGCCAGTGGCGAAATTTATGGAAATCAAAACTGTTCATGTCTGGACCTACTAGTTACATATGGGTTTGTCGAGGTACCTGCAGCTAAGCGCTATTCGACTAGGGGAATATCGCATTGTAAAATTGTTAGCGATATCGGCACGATCTGATGCGAACCCGTTGCAAAAATTCAGTCCTCCATGAATTCCTAGAATAACCGCAAGATTTTGATATGGGTGATGTAGCTGTTTCCCTTCTACAACTTTCGTTATACACCTCTCACTCCTTACCTTTGGATTAGTGCCGAAAAATGTCACACCTTTAGGCCTGGTCTTTCAAATGAAGCCTGTCAACTTGCCCAACCTTGGAAGACCTATCGCCCCTCCCACCGCCAAAATAAAACTCGACGATGATCCCAGTTCTTCACCTGAAAATATGGATTCTACATGGGCTATTAGAAGGGAATCACCGCTATTAGGCCATCCGAAGGTTCCCGGGCGGGTGAGCAGGGATATGTGCGATTTGACGGCTTCAGCAACATTCGCAGCTCTGGGTTCAAAAGTATACCAATAAATGTGCGGTTAGGCCCATACTTCGCATAGTAGAAGCCAGTAGTAGTGGAACCATTTGGAGGTAGTAATGTTTCCGACATTCCGATGGGACAGAGGTGTTTCAGATTATTATCAGTAGAATTGATAGATGGTAAAATGCGCCTGGGACCTAAAACCGTGTCTCAGAGAGGTATCGATTCGATGCATGGTCAGAAAATGGGGAATAACAGATTAATCCCCATAGAGTGAAAACTCTTTGCAGCAAGGTCGGCATCAAAGGTGTCGATATTGCTAGGGCATTTATCGTTGCGAGGCACGCTTGCATGGGGTGGCATGTGGAGAACGTGTCGTGTAAATCGATGAGATGGACCTTGCTACAGATACTCAGACGCGAGACATCAAATGGGCAAAACATTCATTTCAAGTCACGTAGAAAAATGCGCCTAACTATCGGGGGGTCGGGTTTGGTACAAAATGCTGATTTAAAAAGAAAACAGTTCATCCTCAGGATCTACATGTCTTTCAGGCTCTGGAACATAATTTCACGATCATGGGCATCTGGTCGCCTTTTTCCGGTTCAGCGAGCAAGACAGGGCGTTGAAGATTTCCCGTGCTACCGATTTCACTTGCCGGAACCGCGAGCTCGAATTCGAAGGCCCGAATGAGGGTGAATAGAAGGGCCTTTTGCCTTCCATCAGAGGTTGGTGAGCGGTTACAACAAACGTGAATAAAAAACTTACTCTGCGACCGAAAAGCGGAAGCCAATGCAATTGTGAGGCCCAGCGAAGAATGTCATGAGATGGGACCAGACACTCGGAATTGCCTTGACGGCTTCAGGGAGGTGATCCCATCTTTCAGGCCTGCGGTTCCTTGGTCACAAATCGGATGAGAAGCAAGTGATTAAACAACGCACTTGAACTCCGCAGCATCTTCTCCCCAGAGAGCGGTGTCCGTGTTCACAGCCAAGAGGGGGAGATATATCTCTTGTCCCTTTTTGACTCTGGGGAATGTTAATTTAGCACAAGGAGCAAATACGCAAGACGCACGAAATACTGTCATGTATAACACCCTTTCGGTCTGTGTACGGTGTGCTAAGTGGAAGGACGTCGTCCACCATCGCCATGCGTATAACAGATACAAGCGGTGTGTGCGCACGCAAGGCCTCCCGGACCACGTTCTCAAGGTATGGCAGGGCATTGAGCTCTTCCATAGTCGGGTGGTCCGTCGATACAGTCATGAGTTCCTTGCGAAGCTTATTTTGGGCGGATTGGTTCTGGGAGAGGGCATACAGTGCCCACGTAATAGCGGTGCTGATGCAAAATTAGCAGCCAAACTGGTCCTTGGCGCCGGACACACCTAGTAGTTATATGCCCAGCAACGAAAAATGTGGGAATCTCTGAACCTCCGTAATTATTCGCGGAATAGAATTCGAACAGTGACTTACGAGCAATAACCTCCTCATCGCTGAGCCGGGACTTGCCCGGGACATCCGCTGCCATGTTCGCTTTAAGGAGAAGAGAAAACAGATCTCGACGACTGGAGAAATCTTTGTCGCCTCCCGCTGCTTTGAGGGCTGCCTTGCCATCAAGTAATAATTCGTGGCCAATGTCGTACATCTTCGCCTTCGCATTTTTGGCAACTTTCTGACCGGGCAAGGGCTTGAAAAAATGACATCAGCGGTTGGTTTGAGTACGAGGTGTTGGTTTACCAAAAATCGGAGAAACGGGAACATAGCCTGGGCGCTCCGGAATGCGAACCCGATCCTGGACTTTGGGGAATGAAAAATGTGTGTGAGGGCCTGGCTCAATTCATTCGGTTTCCCCTGCGGCTCCAGCGCATTGAATTCGTAGTTGAATCCTGAGCAACACGTTATTAAGGCACACAGGCGGTTGAATTTTAGCAACGCACCGGCATGTCCGAGCATATCCAAGGTCACACTGCGTAGCCACGCGGTAAGTTCGATGCGCGCGGAGTCCTTTCGATCCCCGGTGGCCGCCGATTTCGTTATTTCGCTGCTCCACACATCGCGAAGCTACTCGGTGAACTATCAGTATCAGTAAGATCCGAGATGAGTGTGTATAATACCTGGAGGGATCTCTCCACAAATATCTCCGTAAGTCTGCGTATTTGCGCAGACCCGAAGGCGGGGTTCTGGGACAAACAGGGCTTCAGTTTGAGGGCATTGCATCTCCTCAGTGCAAATTACCAGAAGTCTCCTCTATAGTACTGAGATGAGTGCGTATGTTATCGACATCAGTCAAATACTTGCCTGCTTTTTGTGGGGATCTCCCTCGACGGTAAGAATTCCTACGGACGACGTTGCTAATGCTGTGGGAGAGAAGAGCGGAAACCTCACCATTACCAAGAAGACTTCGGATGTTCCGAATAGCGGCGAGTCCCTTTCCATATAAGTTGGTGTTTGTGACGATGTGATCAATTGCCTTGGTGTCGGAGGTGTACAGCATACGTCTCTGGAATTCTCATTAACTCAAATCTTGCCGACAATTCAATGGGCGAGCGAACATTGAGCAAACTCCTGAACTGAAAGTGTGGACCAAACTCCTCTCTCCATCTAGTGGTCACCGGGGCCTCATCCTATAGGACACATCAGCTCATGAATCTGGCGCGGAATTCCAGGCACGATTACCGTCATGTCGAAAAAGTTCCCAACAATCCAGTTATGGTTCTTGGGCCCGGGAAAATGACGAATCGGGGACGTTAGCTCATTATAGACCATTCGGCCAAGGTGGAAGAGCACATAGCAGAGCAAGGTTGCAAAAAGAGGGACAAAGAGTGATGGATCCATGAGGGTTCTTCTTCTTCTGAGGCTCCAATGCGTAGGGCTTTATATATGGAGTCGCGCCGACAGATCAGCAGGAATGACTGCCTGACGCCGACAGATAAGCAGAAATGACTGCTTGGGTAGGCCAGATGCCGCGTGTCCGAATCAGTATTTATCGGCTTCTCATGGCTGTCCAGTGTGGGTAGATATGCTCCCTGTCTGTCTGGTGAAAGATATTTGGGATGCACTCTGACGTCAGACGAGCAATAGCACTCGCAACGTCTCGTCGCAGCAACCTAGACAACCAATCACGAATCTGGTTGTACGAACTCCTGCATCCCCATAATAAACAGACTGCCAGGGGAGTTGCGTATCAAGGTGCAACTGCATTGCGCCGACAGTAGTCATTACATGAATTTGGCGAAGACAAGTCTCTGCGTCAGTCAGCGTCTGGCTTATCCCGGTCCTCGGAGATTAAGAAGACGGATAATCAAGCCTCTGCGTGAGTCAGCATCTGGGGGCAGTCATCCCGGTCCCCGGAGATCAAGAAGACGGATAATCAGACCCTCCGGGATGACCCACAAGCGAGAAAGCAATCAGGGACCCCACTTTGTGGTTCATCAAGTCCTAAGAAGCGCGGTCTGGTCCAAAGGTCACACTCTTTGAAAACAATTCGCTGTAACAGCTTCGCCTTGGTTTATGTCAGACGCCGTTGGGGGGTTCTTGGGAATGGAAGTTCCGCGGCAAACTGTGGGGAATCGGAGTTAACAACCCAATGAGACCGTGAGAGGGGTGGAGAGGGGTAAGAAAATCGACAAGAGCTCAGACGTGCTGTAGTCGCTGAACTCGACGTGGGAAATTCCACGCACTTTGCATTGAAGGTACAAAACAAGAGCTGTGCCGTACTGGACATCACCATTCCTCCACCGGACGTCGACTATACAACAGCTGTCCGGGCATAACCGACATACAGCTCGAATGTGTGAATGAACTCGTCCGCCGCTGTCTGGTTTTCCGAGTGCTAGAGAAATTTTGGGATTGATCAAAGGCTACTTTGCGCATCATGCTGCAAAAAGGCTCGAACAATACCTCGAGGTTTCTACAGATTTCAAGTCCACACTTGGAGTCTCCAAGTGCGTCCTCTGCAGGATCGAGAGGATGACACACCGTTAGAGGAGCTCCCTGAGCCGAGGCCTGACGGATTGGGCAGGGCGCTCGGATGACCGGAAGAAGAGCAGTTACAGTAGCCTGGGCTGCAGCTCAGAGTCGGAGTTGGCTGGATGGGTGTAGGATGTGACTGTGACGTGATTATCATCAACGTTGCTCGCTGCCGGCTGATGCCGTGGCCGTGCCATCATTATCCACCGGGCACCGTTGGAATTTTCCCAAAGATGTGAACGAAGTGCCTCTCAGCGGAGATTTGTCTCCTTTCTTGGCTCGAGCTCGTTTGAAAATTCAGTATCAATTCACCTGGCCGATACCAGTAAGTATTCCGTCGTCGGATCCAGCATCCAGTTGCTCAAATTGCAATTCCAGCTTCATGTTGGAAACGAATTGAGTGAATCGCAACGAAAAAATCCACACAGAATTCTGACAGACCCTAAAATTGATCGCGAGCAAGCTGTGCCAACAAGCACGCGAATCGTACACTACCGTTTTGGGACAGACCTGGGTCCTACCGTGAGACAAGGAACGCCCGTCCGGTACTACTGATCCGCATGGGTTTGTCCCAAATGAGCCGACGTCGATGCACCTGACCTCGAATCGACGTCGATTCAAAGACATCGTCTAGACCCCATGCCGGCGCTGAATACTTGTCAGATGGCAAAGCTGTGTTACACGCTGCTTTGCGCTGAATCCACTGTCTGTTACATTTCATTCCCAAACGGGCAATGGTATTAAAAATTGCATTGCACGGCGTAAGCAATAGGTGAAAGCTATCTACATTAAAACTAGTACTGGAACTTATACGAGAGTAGCTACCATTATATACAATCAATCATGCTGCGATTCCGAGCAAGTAGAAGGCTTTTACCGATTGAATATGGGAGGTTAACACCAGACACGCCGTCGCCATCGCCGCCTTCGGACTCGTCGCTCGGCTCGTTCTCTGCTTCGGCGAGATCTTCCTGTGTGTACCCATCCATCTCTTCCACCGCTTTCGAGACTTCTATTTGCTACGAGGTCAAACGCTGGCTGGATTTCTTCTTGGTCCTTGGCTTGCAAAGACTGAGGTGCAGCTTTTTTTATTTTTTTTATTTTTAATTCCATGTTATTTGCCCCTCGCCTCGTAAGGCATGTTAGGCATACTTCGACACAAGGTAGGTACTGGGTGATACGTAAAGAACTTAGTAGCTAGATAGACCGCGAAATTATGCCCATCCGTCATTAGACGAAGACGGACGGTAGCGCCAGAGCGCATTAATTGTGGACTGGATGACCTGTTGAGTAATGTAAGCGGCCAACAGTGTAGAATAAGGGGGGTGTAGGCTCCCGGCTAAGGTAAGCACTGATGAGTAAGATAAGCAAAAACTAGGGTCTGCAGGTGGGCGCTCCAGATGATGATCGTTTCGGGGTTTTGGCGACATAGTGAGAGACACGGCATCGAGAACCAAAAATGAGGGCCCCATTCTGCACCAGGTATTCGGCATCTGCTCTGGAAGCGAGAGCCACTCGGAATGGCACTCTCTTCTTGGTTAGGGGAATGTCGTTGCCGCCCATGACCGACGCAGCTTCGACGTTCCCCGTGAAGCCGCCTTTGAGCAACCACTCGTCGTAGCGACCAACGAAGTCATTGTAACCTGGCTCTCCTTCTTGGGGGAGTACCGGAACATCGTGAATGACCACAGGGTGCCAAGATCCGCCATGGTCGACCCGGGGACAAGGGTGACGCTTTGGGAATCGCAGGAGCGGCTGAATGGCGACCCAGATGGCAGGTGCACATTCCATAGCCTTGGCTGCTGTATATTTGTCGTCGTGCATGAAGTTGATAGCGAGGTTTCCGTTCCGCGTCCACCGAACACCGTCCGGGTGAAGACGAGCCACATCAGGGGATTTCATAAGGGCAATGAAAAGAGCAGTTGGATGGGGTTGGGTAGAGGGTCCTGGCTTCTCGAGATCCAAGCGGAAAATTAGGTCTGCTTTTAAGCGAAATTTCGCAGTAGGACGACTCTGGCATTGGTCGGCGATAATTGGCTTGGCCTCCGTCGGCGTTTCAGCACGATCAGTGGCAGTGTCTGTCACGATCTCCGCGTACGTGGCAATTTTAGCAGGGGTCAAAGTGGGGATCGGAGTGGGGGTCGTGTCTGTGGGCACCGTCATGGTGCCCTGACGTGGTGAGGCCACCAAGATACGACGACATAAGGCCCGAAGAACCTCAGTTGTGTGATCGGTGAACGTCGGAGAGGCGATGGGCGTAGCGGTGTCGAGGATGAGTGTCAACGCAGCAAGGGCAGAGTCAAGCAGAGATTCGAGTCGAAGGTGATGGGCTGAGGTGAGGTCTGTAGAAGGCTGCCAGCCACCAGAAGTAGGCTGAGGGGTCGGAGAGGGGGCTGGGGGCGCCAGGACGTGTGCCGGCGCCGTTTGATCATGGTGGTTACTGCGTGAGAACATCCTGAGGTGCAGCTTCAATGCCTCTTCAAATTTGCTCGTACGTCCCAAGACCTCAGTACAATGAATATTGAGCGAAAGAAGAAGGTCATACAAGCTTTCATATGCGGCGCGCCCCTCTAAGGGGATTTCTGCGGTTTTCTCCCGGTGCTCGGCCAGCTTGGTATTGATGTCATCCCAGAAAAGATCAGCTGGCGCCGCGGATTCCGTGTAATCAACGAGAGCCAACTGCTATAACATACGATGGAAGATCAGAATCCTGAAGCGACATGAAAGGAGCGTACGTACAGTACAGCCCATGCGAAGCGCCCCCATATCCGATCCGTCATTTCTTGTGAAGAATTCCAGGTGATAATCTTGACGAGATCGTAGATGGGTGTTTTTGCTTTCCAGCCAGTCGTCATCTAGTATTAACATTGTGAGCAAGTTAGGAATTCCGCAAATGAAACTGACCTTGCGTTTGATCTCCGATCTCGCCCCCGTTGCGACAATACTCACAGCGCTATTGAAAGTGGTGCCAGTAATTTCGCTGCGGAACTCTTGCGGAATCCGGTACGCCCCTGGGTTTAGTCGGAGATGTCGCTGAAGTAACGTTAGACATAGCTTGACAAAGTATCTTGATGCTTACCATGAGCCGACTCAAGAGGTTTGCGTCGAGAAACACTGCACGGATCTTGGAAACAACATTTTTCTGCCAGTACAGCTCAGTCTGGACACGTGCATGCAATTAATGCCCACCTTGAATTCAGAAGACGCTAGATAGGTTGCAAGTTTGTCCTCCATGTTTTCGTGCTGACCAGCGAAGACCGCCGCCAACGTAACAATAACCAGCTTATGGGTGGATAGCTCAAGAAAGATTTTAGGCTTCACAATCAAGAGGACTTCAGAGACTCGCGCAGATTTGCAGCTGCCGTAGCACCTTAAGCACCGTAACCCTAACCCTAATTTGGGATGTCACATTGAATGACATGCCTAACCTATTACCTTCATCATCTACTTACTCTTGATGAAGGAAATCACTTGAATGACCTGGAAATTGTGGATATTGCTACTTTGCGGTTCCCTCTGCTATCAAAATGCCCATAGCAAGTCAACGGTTGGAAGCACACCCAAAGTGTAAAGAGGGAATATCATTTTCTCATCAAGATCTATGTGTGCGAATATTCCCAGAATTTTCGTTTTTTTTGGGGGGGGGCCCCCCCCACCCTCCCGGGAAAATGGTTAGGCAAATTGTTTCAGTTGGGGGCAGTCAATGAGATTGGGAGAGTGTAGGGTGGTGTCGAGCTTGAAGACTAGGTCGTGGGAGTCTGCGGATTTTGCACGCGCACGGCGGTTGACAAGGTAAAAGGTCGAGTGGGGGCAAGGGCCCGCGAGATCCTTGCGGGGGGATGGTCTTGGAACACTTGCCCATGGATGGCCGCTCAGGCGTTGAAGACAGAGGAGGGAAGATGGAGCTGCATGTGGGCAGTGGGAATTTTATAATTTGGGATTATGTTGATGGATCGTACAGCGCGGGGGGAACGGGCTGAAAGGCTGAGATATTGGCGAAAGTGGACCAGAGCGCGGGTTGCGCGTTCAACTGTTTGGGGGGTGGGCAAGTTGATCACAGTTTGCGTTGGGCATGGGTTCTGCCCTGGGATTGCGGGACGAATTGTGGGGGGCGGTAGGTTCGAGATGGCGTAAGTAGTTGATCCAAAGAAGGGGGCGAAAAGGGGGCTGGGATGTAGATGGGCGGAGGGCAGGAAGGAGCTAGCTAGTGGACAGGTGTATTGAGTTTTGATTGTTGACCGGGGCCGTATGAAACAAGGAGACAAAGAAGAAAAGAAGAGGAGGGTGAGTGGTCACGTGCTCGAACGGACGGCAGCACGTGATGCGATTACGGCGCTTCAGGGGCGCTTATCTTGGCAGCGGGTTTGGAGTGGGCGTAGGTGAAAAGAGAAAAGAGAATTTTTTTTTACATAATCGACTCCCGCAGATCTGCGGGAGTGAATTTGGGGTGGGCGTGAGTGAAAAGAGATTTTTATTTTTTATTTTTTACATAATCTACTCCCGCAGATCTGCGGGAGTGGATTTGAAGTGGGCGTAGGTGAAAAGAGGAAAGATAATTTTTTTTTACATAATCGACTCCCGCAGATCTGCGGGAGTGAATTTGGGGTGGGCGTGAGTGAAAAGAGAAAATAATTTTTTTTTTTACATAATCGACTCCCGCAGATCTGCGGGAGTGGATTTGGAGTGGGCGTAGGTGAAAAGAGAAAAGAGAATTTTTTTTTACATAATCGACTCCCGCAGATCTGCGGGAGTGAATTTGGGGTGGGCGTGAGTGAAAAGAGAAAAGATTTTTTTTTTTACATAATCGACTCCCGCAGATCTGCGGGAGTGAATTTGGGGTGGGCGTGAGTGAAAAGATTTTTTTTTTTTTTTTTACATAATCGACTCCCGCAGATCTGCGGGAGTGGATTTGGAGTGGGCGTAGGTGAAAAGAGAAAAGAGAATTTTTTTTTTACATAATTGACTCCCGCAGATCTGCGGGAGTGAATTTGGGGTGGGCGTGAGTGAAAAGAGAATTATTTTATTTTATTTTACATAATCGACTCCCGCAGATCTGCGGGAGTGGATTTGAGGGCTACCTTTACTACTGAGTAGTAGTGGCCACCATTGAACGGTACCTGGGGTACCTGATAGGGCGGGCTGTGGTGGGGCAAAATTTGGCAGGGAAATTTTATTCTATAACAAAGAAGAATCTCGGGACGGAATTGTCCTAGTCCAGTCTTGTCTTGAATGGGGCATATTGTGACCTCGTTCGAGGCCAGCTGGCGGCACAGGAGGAGAGCAAGAAGCTGAAGAAGAAGGGACGATTGGTGGGTGATGGAATGCCCCGGCTACTGACAGCGTGGTGAATTTGTACACTAATCTTATTGTTTCAGTGCAGCCGAAACAGTCTTTGAATCTATTGTTTTCACACACAGATTCAGGCCCGCCGAATTTTCTAGTTTCACAGTTGGTGAAACTGCTTCTGAATCTTGGAAATTCACCAACAATTTCACGGTAGAGCAATTTGTTAACAAAACTCAGGATTTCAGGCGCGTTGAAACCATGACTTAATTTACTAACTTCGTTTACAGATTCAAACTGTTTGAATCTACAAAATTCACTTCCACATTCACCGTGGGTGTGAATTTCCAAAATTAACTTACAAGTTCACTGTGGGTGAATTTTCTCCTTTTGCGGTGTGATTGCCTTTTATGTAGATTTTTTTTGATGGCATCACATCCTCGAGCGGAAAACGCAAAATACACGACCGGAGCCGGCGGTTTCAGATACTTTTATATGTGAAAATGCAGAAAAACCTGAAAATAATCAGGGAGCTATATCTGACCACAAGACATGCCTTCGCTTCGCTCCGGCAGTCTCGTGGTCATTTAGCGTCTACGATTCCAACCCTTGGCGCATAGTTCACTTCGATTCTGTATAAACGTTCAAGTTGAGATTTCGAGTCAAGCTTAAACCGTTCCATTGAATGATATCAATGATGGATGTTGTATTGTGCGTAAATACAGGTAACGCGAATTGAATTGATTGCCCGGGATACAGTGAAGCTATAAACACTGCTACTGGGCATACAAACGCGCTGTGGTCAAAACTCTCTCGTCTACACGCTTGACACCACACGCGCTTCGGAGTGATGAGCGTGACTGTACAATGCAATGGGTCAGCACCAACAAATGAGGGTCCTCGGGTGTGTAGTACCAGTTTGTCGAAGAACTGATCTCGTGACGGCGGTGGTGTATGTACGAACCAATATCATGGCATCCATGTTAGCCATATTGACCCGGCTGTTGATCCAGTGCTCACCTTAAACAAATGATTCAACGAAACTCGTTACTAATAATCCCAGAATGGCCAAGGATGCTTGGGTTCGGGCATCAGACGAGGTGGATTGCAGCTGGATGTAAGCGAGCGTTAGTATGCTGCAGTGAATGAAAGCAAGAAAACGATCTTGGCGAGTGGCTTGGTCTTCACGTAGACAGGGATCGGACCTGCGAACGACGGCGTCCTCCTCTACAGCCAGAATTGGTGCAGTGACGGCGGGCGGAGAGCTCCGAGGGAGCCGGCAGTGCATATCGGGAGGCAGACTGGGTGCTGGAGGGAGGCATGGGAGGTGTTTAAGGATACATAGCAACTGCGAATGGAAGAGCGGCATACCTCCTGGGGCATCTCTCAACGCACCAATGCGATCACAAACGCGGCGGGGTTCTGCGTTCACGGGTGATTTGATTTCAGCGACAGAGGTAGGACATATGGAACGAGCACACCGTCGTAGGAGGGAAGGGGCTCGGCAGCTCAGCCTCGGCAGGAGAGTAACGATGAGCACGAATGTCTCCGTCCTTAGGTAATCTTGATGCTACTGCCAAACGCGTACCAGACTGGATCGCGCTCCGACTATGAGGAAGAGTTAGAGAAAGAAAGGAAGTTTCGCAAATAGACGCACCTTGCTTTGTCCGAAAGCGGCCTGGGTTATCAAGGCGGGAAATGCTTGCGAAATGAAGAGTACGTATGATGCCGGGCAGAAAGTCCATCGCGACACAGTAAAGGAGATGAAGACTGAGCAAGAGCTCGCATGGAACCCGAGAAATTTGATTAGAATTTCGAGACGAAGCTTCGGACAGTGAGTATTGAGGGCTTGGATCTTCTGATTGATGGCTTGCATTCGTTTCCCGAGCTCGTCGCCACTGTGCAAGAATTTGGAGACTGTGCTGCAGATTAAGAGCCAGCGAGATTCTATAACGCACGACCCAGAAGCCTTGAGCGTCGCCATCTTTCAGTTTGATCAATGACCGAACATATCTATATGTTAACTGAGGCGGCTCGTCGAGGTCAGAGGCTTGTGGGAATGTTGCAGAACTTACTCAGGTAGGAGCAGAGTACCAGACCCAGAAGATTCGGCAGGATGGACAGTGATGATGGGGGGAAGAAATGAATGATGGGAAACACAGGAGGCGTTGTTTTTGAACGGTTATTGAACGCTCCATCAGATAGCACGAGTTAAGCGACGGCGAATCGGCAAGTTTCAAAAAAAGCGTTCGGTTTCCCGCACAAAAGCTAATCCTTGATGGACCGGTCAGCTGGATATCTAGAAAGAGTTGTTGGGGCTCCCAGGCGGTGGGAAGCTGGGAGCGCTGGTGACATCTGAAAACAAAATGTGTGCAATCTGATTCGTAGGATCTCCTTGATATACGAGGGATGACGATGGCAGCGTAGGAGGAGCTGGAGCAATGAGGCGCACAGCGGAATGATGGGGATCGAACATATAAAAAACGACCCTAGCCCTGTCTGCCTTTTAAGCGGACTTGGAGCGGCTGATCTTGGGCTGATCGGTGAAATTAACCAAGCGCCCGGGCGTCTAAGCTAGTTTCGGATGGAAAGGTCAGCTAAGGCAGCAAATGCGGTATTTTCGGGAGAACAAACATGTACATTCTGATTCGAGGGATCTCTCTTCAATATACGAGGTATTACAATCACTTTCTACATACATAATCGCTTGATCCTACAAATCCTTGGCGTGGTAAATGCCCTTTTTCGGCTCTTAGACAGTAAATGGCTGATATCTCCCCAGCACGGGCACCGCACGGTGCTGACGCCACGACTACGTGTCCTCGGACCGTAGACACACGGATTTGCATCGCACTGCCGCGTCTGCAGTCCCATCACCGCACACGCCAGCCGACTGCATCGCGTATCGCGCGTCGCGACCGCCCCCACCACCCCCATCCGCTCCGCTCCTCTCTTCCTTTCCCTCCCCATCAACGCCATCTTCAAAACACAACAACAACAAGTAACTCACCGCCCAAACGCCGCCTCCCGCTCCTCATACCCCAGCCGCTCAAACGCGTTATTGAGCACGCTCACGGTGTACGCCGCGCACGCGAGGCAGACCGCGCGGAGGGTGCGGCATTGCGTGCCTTCGACGTCGAGCGCGGAGGGGGGGACCTGCTGGAGAGGGGGGAGTGAGTATAACGGGGAATGGCAGGAGGATGTATAAAGAACGGAAAGGAGGGGCGTGGGGGAGAGGAGGGAACGGGAGAGAGATGGTCGAAGCAAAAGTCTGCCATCGCGCGCATGGAAGTATCCGCGCAGGCGCGACGACGGCCACGAAGCGGACGTGGCGCGGCGCGCACTACCAAAAAGAGCACCACCACATCGCAATGCTTCGCGTCCTAGCAGCCGGTGCAGCCCGGACGCTAGGCCCGGAACCACTCCGTCTTGCCAATGCCTCGCACGCAGAGGACCCGCCCATCAGCGCGCCAGCGTGTACTATCGCAAGCAGGCCTCTCCTCGCGTCTTCTCTGGCCCACCACGGCTCGTATCTCCCCGCCCATCTTGCCAGTAAGAAAATTTCCTTTTTTAGAAAGTCTCCGCTCCTCGCAGCCCACGTCTCGACAGAGGAAATGAATAGACTCACCGTGCTCGTCAACAGCGTTACCACGCGGTTCACTACACCCGCTTTAACGTGTGTGTCGGTCTGGTGAAAAAGGAAGGAAGGATGAGTCAGCTCTAATCGATCAAGTGAAGACAGAGCGAGCGACCACAACGTCGGGGGGTACACTCCGTCGAGCGACACGATCTCGCGCACAAGTTGAGCCAAACCCCTGCATAGCGCACAATGCATTGTGGGTGCCCAGTGCGTCCTCGACGACTCTGATTCGCGACACCATACGACTCACGGGCGAGGGGAGAGTATGTAGAGCGATACTGTGCTTGTACACACAGCGCCGTCTGCAGTATACACCGACCGTGCAGACGAACTGAAGGTGACTGCAGCGTCTCGCGCGTATACCCATACCCCACCTCCGCATCTGCTCCATCTCACGACGCAAATAGAAAGAATCACGACACTGACCACCGGTTGCGTCGCCATGTCAAACAGCAAGAAATTCCGCTTCTCTGTGCGTAGTACCCCCTTGTCCACCAGGCCCTTGGCGAGACGCTCGCGCACCTGCTTGAGCTGGAAGCCGATCTTGAGGACGTTCCAGGTTTCACCTGAGGAATGAAAGTGAATGTTAGCGTCGAAGCACGGAGATAAGATGCGTAGTGGGTAGAAAAGGAGAGAAACAGGTCAAGAGAGATGCACGACACGCGCCCCAGATGGCCACAGCGTTGTGTGCAAGTCGGTGGGTCGCCGGAATTCAGGCGCTTACTCGCTACCGAATAGGCGCCAGTGCCAGCGGTACGCCCGCTCCCGCAAGCCAACGAACCCAGATACAGGGTACAGCCCACGGGTATAATCACGACCCAATGACAAGCCCCGTACGCAGTAAACGACCATGAACGCCGTCATGGCGATAACAAAGGGCAGCGGGCAAGTACGCCGCTGACGGCCGTGTGAGGCCGAGAGCCCGCCCGAGTTGCAAGCACAGGGAGAATGAAAGTAAGCGGAGCAATAGGACATGGATAAGGTCTGCGGGAACGCAGGACAGTAGAGAAAGGAGACACAGATTAACGGCGACTTCGTACACATACGGGCGTCCCGAGGAAGAAGTGACACCCGCCAGATGCAGCACAGCAAAATTGACAGCAAGCAGAAAATATGATGGAAATAGAAGCGAAATGAAGTACGCACCATTGAGTAAATCGATCCAAATACCGACACCCATCTTCTCCCCCGCATCCGCAGTCTGCTTCATCATCTTTAACGTCTCGTCGAGCAGTGTCTCGCCTGTCTGCCGCGCTGATATGACTGCGATGGGTCGGTCTGCTAGTGGTGATCGTTTCTACAATGTCTCGTCAGTCTCCAATTCAGATGAAGAAATGAAGGAACTCGCCCTCCCCGGATCCCTTACAACCCCAATCCGCCTTCTCAGGGCCAGCTCAATGAGAATACACCCCGCAGCGCATAGCTGATATTGTCGTTCCAAAACCAGATACCCCTCCTCATCCTTGATCCCGAGCAAGAGAACCTCTTCCATGAGCGTTAGCCTGGGTAACTTGCCGCCAACGCGCGCGTCCTCGCCAGCTTTGAGGAGAAGGTCGCGCGGGTCGTACGCAACGCGCGTGCCGCCCGCAAAGGCGCTCCCTGCGTGTCCTGGGCCGCCATTTTCTGAGGGGGATGGGGACGCTGGCGAGGAGGGGAAGGCAGCAGATGAGGGGCGGTCTTCGTCGTTGGGAGCGTGGGATGTTGCTGCTGGGGCGCGGCGGTGGGACAGTAGTCTCTCTTGACAGCTATCATGCTCAACTCGAGAAGTTTCTCGTTCGATATGAGTGTCACTTGAATTCGGCGGGGTTGCTTGCCGAAGTTTCCCTTAGCTCTGTTTTCGGTGGAGTCGAATCCTGGAGAAAGAAGATCGAGTGTCTGCTTGAGCGGATTCTAAACCCTGAGCTTGTGACGAAATGGACTGGAGAGCATCGCGATCCGTGGATGTGGCGGCAGGAGCGAAAGGAGGGGTAACGCCACATTGATCCGCACACCGCCACCGTGACCCTTTCTTCCCGACCACGACGATCACTTTGCGTCCCTTCTCTCTCGAATTGAACGGAACTCGGCGGCCTGTCTTAGCGGCCTGCAAGTGAGGCGCGTCCCTAAGCCCGGCTCGATTCTGCGGCATTCCACACTCGTTATTTTCCCGGAGCTGGAGCGCAGTCGGCAGTCGCCCCATTTTTGCACCTTTCCCTCGGAATTCAACGGCACTCGACAAAGTGTGGACCCTCACCTACGTGATTGAATTCAATAGCTCTAAGGGCAGATGCATACATCGAGAATTCTTTCCAAACTCTATCAGGTTATTATTCCTTCACTGAATTTGCTTTGCGCTCCTGCTTTTCGTCGCGGCTTTGATTTCTTCAGAGCCGAATATTTCACTGCTCACTGGCTTCGCTCCTGCAGAGCCGAATCTTACGACGCTGGACGCCTTACCAGCTATAGACTCTACGCGACCTTTTCGCGGCTCTTTTTGGGTCATTGATACGGGATAATCGTACCACCCGAATTTTATTCAGCAGCTGGTGGCTGGTGAGTGGTTCTGCGTGCCTCGCTGTGGATGGAAGTCCTTCCAAATTCCCGCACTTGTTGTGAGTATTTCAATGTCCTCCCGCCTTTAATTTAATGTCTGGTCCCAAGCCTTCCGCTGGAATCGTCGCGCACAAAGTGCTCGTAATGCCCGAGCATTACTGTCTTCCGCCTTGATCTTTCTTCCTTCCTTGGCCTCATCCAATACTGATCACTTTGCACGGAGGGGGATGTGCTGAGGGTAGACTTGCAACGCAATAATGTCAGTTCTTCCGTTCCATACGCTACCGCCCATTTCTTTGTTTGTCGTTGTCATTTAATTCGCTGCTATTCAGCATTATTCACTCAAGCTCCAGCTGAATAGGCCCAGCCCATGCAAGACAGTTTGCTCTGCTTCGAATAGCGGCATCCGGTAGTGGATATGGTGACTTCATCATCTTTCCCTTTCTTCGTCTCCGGTATTCTGTGCCCATGTGCCGGGGATCAGACCTGGTATTGCAGCTGTTGTGCGCTTCGTGCTTGCATCTCCCGTCTGTTGACGGGAGATGACTTGGTGGCAATGATGTGCTGTGATGGAACGGCGATCTCGCACACAGAGAGTGCTCATGATTCTTGCGGATAGATCGATGCTGAGCTCGAGGCGGATTATTGCAGGTGAAGGAGCCATCGCGCTGTGGGAAGGTACGGATATTCGTAACCGCATCAGTCCCACTGCCAACGATGCGACTGATTCAGTCGCATCGCTGGCACAGAGTTCCGGGGGAAATGGTTCGTTGATGGCGCATGAGGCGCGTGTGCAGACACTCGGGCTGTGCCGGTTAGAAGTGGTTCTGTTTTTGTGAGATCCCAGGAGACGGGTGCATGCGTACGCGTTATTGATGAGGCGAAGCGGGGGGTAGGCGCAGCGAACATGGGGTAGATAGGTAGATCCGCGGCGCGGTGCTGCCAACGATCCAAACGGTTGCGAACACTGTTCTTCCCTTGCTTCTTATTTTCTTCCCATTCCCCTTCATTGTTTTTCCCTGGTCGCCGGAGCAGCTGACGGCCGGAACCGTACCGCAATATGTTGGATGGCTGCTATGTACTCGGCCATCGGTGTTCTGCGCCACCGCTGTTGCCATCATGGCTGGCTTGCATTATAGAAGCGCGACATTTTCACTGTTTGTTCCGCACCCTACGCGACTCTGATTCGGTGGCCAGTTTCCATGGTACAGGTGTCCGTGCACACATGTCTCGCTTGCAGATGGCGCTGGGAAATGCAGGCAGATGCTGCTATACGAGATAGAAGCTGTGGTGTGTGCGCCGTAAACTAAGATAGTTGCTTCTCGGGCTGTGGAGCAGTGAGGGCAACTGAGGCTGTGTCTCCCGGCGGCCATAAAAGCAAGTCCTTCTAATAGGTTTCAGAAATTGATAATCTGGAGGAGGAGGATATATTATACTGACACGGTCCCACAATTGGAACAGCCAGTCTAATACGTATGACATCGTAACTTATGCAGGCTAAAAGTTACCCATCAATACATAGAACACTCGTACTACCAAGAGGGGGGCGGAAAGTCTAGGTACCCAATGATATTCCCGGCCAGGCTCGGACCAGAGCAGGCGGGTTGCCGTGGATAACCTCGTGGGAGACTGGTGATTTGATTGCTCAATGCAATGGCGGTGTTATGAGTCTAAGAAAAACAGTGATGGCAACAAGTATTCTGATCATGACTAAACCAGGGATGAGCGGTGTTATCAGTAAGTGGAGCTGTGCATGAGAGGGGGTTTTTCGTGGCAGGCAGATCAACTTAAGGGTGAGAATACTCCTTGCAGCGGAGAGGGGGGAAATGTTCCGGGAGCCGGACTCAAAGGGTGTCTGCGGGGTTGATAATATCTGCGGCATACAACCACTCTCTCCCACCCGTGTGTCCACGTATCTGGAATAGGTATTGTGAACACAAACTCCTTGATTCCATCTGCCAGATAAAGACGAACCCTTTCCTCGGAAGATGAACAGCAACCAAAAATAAAGAAATCCCAGGGTACGGAGCATAAAAGTGTGCACAAGACCCACACCCTACCATCAAGATGCCCACCCAACCCGCTGACACTCAAATCCCACTGAATATGCTTACCACATGCTTCGCCATTACAGTTGAAACACTAGAAATTCTTGCGAACAGTCTGCAGACAGATTTCTTGGAGGCCATTGTTAACATGGCACAGTCTCTGTTGAAAAATATTGAGGTGAATCGGTTATAAGCAGCATTGTAGCATAAATCTCACACAAGGAACCTAGACTGTCAAGAAAAACAAAAGAACCTGTATCGAGTTGATGGAGCAAACACATGAATTGCTCAATGCAATTATTGTGCTTCACATCAACTCAGATACCGGTGGAATATTGCCGCCGAGTACATTGCATCACATTGGAAAATTCACAGAGTACTTTTATTTATTTATGAACAACAATTGAGTCATCATACTGACCACCATGCTTCAGGACCCTCCGCCGAATCCACACCTTTGTGGAGGCTCATCAGAGCAGCAGCAAGGTTAAGCAGTTCTTCCGTCAAGGAGAGATAAGCACATTGCTCAAGGATTGTAAAAATGGACTGGCACAAGGACTTGATTTTTTTCGGGTAAGCTCTTTCATACACATTGCAACAATTCATTGCAAACAATCCTGTCTGCATAGCTCAAGAACATGGGTATAATGAGCAATATTTCCAAAATGCAGGCGGTGGCAAAACAGAGACATCAAGAAGTACTTGCCATGGTTGATGAGCTCTCTGATTCCGCAACTTCTGCCAGAGCATCTATGGTATGACAATTTTGAGTTTGCCACAGATTTTATCAACTTCTTTCCAGATGAGCAGGGTTTATTCTCAATCCCAAAACAGGTATGGAACATGTCTAGTCCTAGAACAAGATCATTGAGACTTTCTTAAAAGCTCTCAATCAATCTCAATGCTACCCTCAGAGCCCAAGATATTCCATGGCCGTGAATCAGAATTGTCTGAAATCCTGCAGCTGCTGAGGATGGAAGCTCCTAGGATAGCTATTTTAGGTACAGGTGGGATGGGGAAGACCAGCCTTGCCAGAGCAGTTCTTCATCATGCAGAAGTCTCAGCACAGTATACCCAACATCGATATTTTGTTGCATGCGACTCTGTGACCAGCAAAGTGGAACTTGCTGCGCTCATTGGAGTCCATCTGAGACTCAAGCCTGGCAAAGACCTTACTCAAGCAGTTTTCCAGTATTTCACCACTGGTCCATCCAGCCTCTTGGTTCTTGATAACTTAGAGACAGTGTGGGAGCCCATAGAGTGTTGTGGTGATATTGAGGAGTTTCTATCCCTCCTTACAGATGTGCAGCATCTAGCGTTGGTGGTAGGTGTCAGTAGTTCCTATGTTGATAAATTTCTCATAACACACAGATTACAATGCGCGGAGCAGAAAGACCTAGCAAAGTACACTGGACACGACCTTTTCTTCTTCCTTTGCAGCCCTTGGAACAAGATGCTGCTCGTCAGACATTAATTGACATTGCAGAAGATCATCATGACCCAGAGGAGGTGGACAGGGTGCTCTCACTGACAGACAACATGCCTCTGGCAATCAATCTGATTGCAAATCTGGTAGATGTGGAAGGCTGCTCCAAGGTCTTGTCTCGCTGGGCAGAAGAGAAAACATCTTTGATTTCAGATGGCTATGACAAGAGATCAAACTTGGATTTATCTATTTCACTCTCTTTGTCTAGCCCTCGGATGAAAGCTGTTCCTCATTCAGAAGAGTTGTTAAGCCTATTGTCAATGCTTCCTGATGGTCTTTCAGATGTTGAGCTCCTACAGAGCAAGCTCCCGATTGAGGATATTCGGGATTGCAGAACAACATTGATTCGAACTTCTTTAGCCTATCTGGATGACAAAAAGCAACTAAAAGCATTGGTACTTATCAGGGAATATATGCGGAAAACTCACCCACCTCAAAATGAGCTTATTAAGCCTCTTTTTAAACATTTCCATGAGCTACTTGAATTGCACAAGGACTTCTCTGGAACTGAAATGATATCAGCCACAGTTGGGCAAATATCATCAAATCTGGCCAATATCCAAAGTTTACTCCAGAATGGACTCCAAGAAGACGACCCAGACCTCGAGCAGAATGTTTCTAGTGCTTTGTATCTGAATAGCTTCAGCCGAGCCATTGGCCAATGGTCAATTTCTTTGCTTGGCCAGCTTCATAAAATCTTTCCCTACTGTTGTAATCATCAACTGGAGGTCCACTTCATTGGGGAGTTATTTGCCTCATACCTCCACATTCCAATTGCCAATCCAGAAACACTTGTGGCTCAGGCAGTAGAACACTTCAAGCACTTTGATGATCCAGATCTTAAATGTAGGCCAACCAACCTTTTACATCTTATACATGAAGAATGACTTCAGGAGTCTCAAGGTAAATTCTATCTCAGTGTTGCACACTATTATTCAGCATACAGTCCCACTTTTTCCAAAGCCATGGATTTTTATCACCTGGCTATTTTGTTGGCAGCTACATCTGGCAACACAAAAAGACATTCCCAAGCATTATCTCAGCTTGCGGGGATTCACTGGCAGCTTGGCGACTACTTGGCAGCCAGACTACATGCATATGAGGCACAGAGGTTGGCCAGGATTTCGGCCAATTTATCCCATGAAGCATATGCACTGTGCATAGAAGCAGTGGCCTGGACACCACTTGGCAACTACAAACGAGGCATCTCTCTCTGCACTAGAGCAAGAGGTCTTCTGGTTCTTTGTGGTATGTCTGGTGGCAGCACAGACCACAACATCATGAATCAGCAGGGACAGATCCACTTGTTCAAGTCAGAGTACTGTGAGGCACACAATATTCAAACTCAGATTCTTCAAGAATGCCCACTTCACTGGGATCCCTATCATCATGCATATGCTTTACTGAATCTCGCAGAAATGGGTCTATCTATGAATGCTCCCAAACATGCAGTGCAACAAAATATTGAGAGAGCCAAGAAAGTATTTCTCCCCTTGGAACGGATTGTACCGATAACAATGTGTGATATGATTCTTGCAGATCTCTACTTGAGAGAAGGAGACATTTCCACAGCCAAGACACTTTTTAAGACATGCCTCAGAGCCTGCAACCACTCCGAGATTAAATCCTATTGTTTTGAGCAGCTTGGTAACACTGGACGCTGGGGTCCATCTGGTCAGATGTCCAGTTGGACAACAGTTTACTTTGCTCATTCTATCAAATTCAAAGAGAAGTTAGGAATCCACAAGGCTCTTCAGTTTCTCGGAACCCTCTTCCTTGCTTGGTCTGATGAGAAAACAGCTGTCAGCCTGTTTATCATTGCACTCGAGGGATTCACCTACATGGATGTCCATCGCAGCAGAGCTGAATGCATGCTCCAACTTGGAAAAATTGCTAAGGAACATGATGACCTGCACAAGGCAGTAGAATTCTGGGATGCAGCAAGGCCACTCTTTGAAAGATCATCACAGACCGAACAGATTGAATGGATTGATGAAAGGCTAGCAAGTGCTGGCAAAGATGTTCTGGGGCAGCACAGAGTGAATTTAACCCGTCTTGCAAAGATGAAGGCACCTACCGGCATTGTGGAAGAGGTGGAGGATGATCTGTCTGATATTGAGGACCTGCAGGAGGATTCGGTTGGAGTAGTGACAGTTTAGAATTCCGGTGAACTATGGGGTATTGGTAAAGCAGTTTTCCATCTCTATGATTGCTGTTCACTTGGTTGAATAACCTTTATTTATTCATTCATTATGGGGTGACTCAATGGATTTGTGAGAAGGATGGAACACACTGTATCTGATCATAAAGGGTCGGTTTAGTGCGTGGAGATTGAATGAGTACATATTGGCACCACAGATCCAGGAGCAATTTGCTAAAGGTGAGTACCGCCGCACCAGAAATGTTGAATGTGAGCATGTACAAACTAAAATCAGTGAGCTTGAAGGACCATGCAAACACTCGTCCAAATTGGGCTTGAAATCTTGCATAATTTCGAGCCAAAATAATTTCACATGCGCAGAGTCTGATGTACTTCTTGTCCAGCATTGGCCGACATCAGAAGAAACAAAGGATATCTGTATTCCACTTCAACCGCCACTATTTGCTCTGTTTCTCGAGTTAGTATTACATAAGCAGAACCAACACAAGAGTAAGACTTGAAAGACAATCCGAAATTCTGTATGACAGCGGTAGAAGGAAACATCTTCAATAACCAACAGAACCGAAAGCCGGAAATAACAACTACTGCATGGGATGCACGAAACAGCCTCACAGTGGGAGAGAAAAACTTCACAGAAAGACCCCAATTGGGCAGTGCAGTGGGCAGTACATTACTCCGCAAAAGAACTCTGTTTGTGTGGGAATGATTTTCAGAGCACAGCGCAAGATTGAAATAAACCGCTTTCTGGGCAAAGTAAACATAATGGTCAGCTCTGGAACCACCTGTTTGAGCCTTCCAACTGGAAGCTAGAAACCTCGATGATTATTGGCGGGTGTCAGCGGCAGATAAATAATACATTGGAGTGCACAATCCTTGACTTAAGGGCACAAAACAGCTGCGAGGCGAGTGTGGAAAGGGATGCGGACACGGAATCGGAAGAAGACTAACTCAAAACGGACGTGGCCTAGCAAGTTGGGTGCTGTTACTCAGCGATTCTTTGAACTCTCTGAGGTTATGATGAGCAATGAATAAGAGTAAATTGGCAGATACTTACTATCGGCGATTACTTAGTCGGCCACCTTAGCATTGAGCGTTAAATGCTGCCCGTTGTAAGCATCTCATCATGCTCAAGAGCTATCACATACACAACAGACATCTTGAAAATTGGCTCAAGCCACCTTCCTCAAATTTAGCGGACAACGTGAAGGTACAGCAAGTTCTCTTCCGGCAACATTGGTTTCTGCCTTTGCTTATCGCTATTTAAATTCTTAGTCCAATCATTGTTTGTACGGTAAATACGGACCCACCACGCAATTTTACCTTCATACCACGACATCACGACCAGTGCAGGGCTCTCGCCCAGAGGTAGCATCTAGGGATCGGGGCCGTACCGTATATGGTACGGCACGTAATGATTACGGCCCCTTACGGCGGGCGACCCACACGTAACCATAACCCTAAAGCGAGGTTCGGGGCCTCATACGGGGCGGTACAGCTGGTTTTACGGTATTTTTACAGTGATTACGGCCGTACTTTCCGCGATTGTTTCTTTTGCGGCCTCTATAGCAGAGTAGATATCCCCAGTACCTATCTGTAGCATATTACATGGTCCTAATCAGCTTTAACGAGCGGAAAGACCAACAAGACAATTTTGCTGGTGTCAGACCACAAGACAGCGCCACATATCGCGTTCCGGATGCTGCAAAACCGAATTTGGGAAAAACTTTAAGTTGGGAAGACTTTTTTTTTTTTGTCAAATCCTAGAATGCCTTTGGACTGTATATCTACATAGCAGAGGCCTCCTAGTCTATTTCGGCCCCTCCTCATCTAAGCCAATTGCAACAATTCCCTTCTTGATCACTTCTGAACCGAAAAACTTGATTTTGCCCGCAAACTATCCGCAACCTCACCTATGATTCCCCTAGGTTCATTTCACATAACTCCCCCTCCCCTCCCCCTATCTCACAAACCGTGCGGCCCATAACCCTTATTTTTCCTCGGGCCATGCTGCAAACTCAGTGCCGTATGGCCAATATCAACGCCGTCCCGTCGGTTTCACTTCGTCCAAATGTGGGAAAAAGTTACATTAACCGTTCTTTAACGAAATCCCTCGTAACCTGTGCTGAAGCCCCATATAGCGTGGCTCGTTCGCTCTCCCTCTGACTTTCTGCCATTCTTAACTCCTTTAGTTTGTTAGGATTTCCCGCACTGCCCGAAGATATTCAACCCATGACGACATACGCAGTTGATTTCCTTAACTGCGCAACTGCGACCTGTCAACCAGAACCCAAATTGGGACCATAGACTGGTAGAGACGAGTCTCGTGTACCGTCAACCCACCACAAGACACTGGTTTCAGTATCAAATAGAGACTTTGCGGTGAGCCACCGGTAGCCACCCGGTGGCTCCCGAGGCATGCGGTGCTGGTGGCACCCGAAATGATGTGTATACCCCTTCAAATGAGCCACTGGCTGCCACCGAACGAGATTGTGTCAGCCACCAGATGATGTCGCCCCTGCGTAGCGCTGGTGGAGCCACTCAGTACCACATGCCTCGGGAGCCACCGGGTGGCTACTGGTGGCTCACCGCAAAGTCTCTGATTCTCACTACTACTTACGCGTTTGTCGTAATGTGGCTGCGTATGGATTGTTCATTTAAAGACCCTGCATCCTCCATTCCCCCGCAGCTTCCTTCCCGACGTCAATCCTCTCAAAAGTCTCCTCTGCAATGCACTGAATCCTTCATCTGTGGCTTCAAAATCTGCAACATCATTCCTTCAATCAAGGGCCTGCTCTGTCATACAACACCTCACAATCATCTGTTGGCTCTCTGTGTTTTCAAATACTGCTGTGCAACGCAATAATGATTGTGACGCAACGAATATTCTCGTTTACGGATCAATTTGTTGCCTTTCTGCACCGTGCTCACAAGAGCCTCGAGAACAACATTTAATTTTTGGTGGTACGTGGTCCTGCAATGATTCTGATTGCATTAACGTTCCTTTCTCCTGTACTGCAGGTAAGGTAATCCCAGTGTCCAGTCACACAATTATTACTGTGAGGCTCTATTTTTTGAACCTTGCACCCGAATAAATTCACTGAATGGTACTGCAGTTATTCTTCTCTCGTATCACCCGCGAGAATGGTGCACTCGACGTGCGCGCTGTCTAGTCAGACAATTTGGCCATCTACCATTTTTATCATACGCTCCAGGATTGAAGATGTTCTTTGGTTTGCTCTCCTCACTGTACGTCCTTGCGAGGCGGAAATTCAATATTTAGGTGGATAGAAGGCATCCGCACATTTCCGAGACGACAACCGAAAGCTGAAAACTCCGTGGAACGGAAGACCAGGCATCACAAGTGAAATTCCATCCCAAGTAGGGAGGCGGCCACAAGAAAACAAGATAAACAGCTCCAGTAAAAATAGGTATGCCTATGAAAGACAGGCCCTAGAAAGATGGCAGGAAGAGTGCGCAAGGGAAGTTGATTAACCCCGGTCACGACGCACACAACGGCCTAATTACAAGAGTGGTGGGCGACTTGGTGAGGCCTTTTTGAAAAAGGCACGACCAATCCACGATGAGACGGCTACATTTTCGTTCTCCACGACGGCCGAGGAAGTCGCCACGGGTTTCTCTGATGAAATCAAGGGCAAAACTGGTGGTCTTTTTGTTCTCCTTTCCCATCCACGCACAAACCTCAGCCAGTCTTGATCACCGGGTCGTCCATCGGTGGGATCGGACAAAGTCGCTCGTGTTATCGCAAAGCACGCAAAACTCGTAGTTATTACAGGCTACAATGAGGAAAGGTTTGGGTCTACTTCCCGGTTCCCGCAAACCGGCTGAAGGCCGATATGTCTACAGGCTCAAACTCTCAGAGGAGGCCATCAAGAAAGACATCCCGAACGCTAACATCCTCCATCTCACCGTGAACCTGTCTTCTTTTGCTAGCATCCGTAAGGCAGCTGCGGAGGTCAACGCTCTCCCGGAGCCATTGGATGTCAGTGTCCAGTCCAGCACGTCCATTGAATGCATATGCCGACTTCATAGGTGTTGATCCACAATGCGGCGGCATCCTTCGGGGATTTCAAGCTCACAGAGGACGGTGTTGAGAACCGGCTTGCTACAGATTATGTAGGACCATTCCTTTTCACGAAACTGCTTGCCCCCAAGCTCGTCGCTGCTACAACGCCGACTTACGCCGCGCGCGTCGTCTTTATATCGGGCTTGGGCCACTCATTTTGCACTGGCGTCGATTTCGCCGCCCTCACAGACCCAGACCCCGAGAAGTACATGAAGAATACCACATTCTTCCAGGCCGATGATAAGCAGGATATTGAACCACCTGTGAAATTGCTTGTACTATCTCACAATACCTTCCCAAAATTCTCAGGCCAAGCGGGCAATTATTGAAAGAGGTACACCCCAAAGTTCAGTCAGACCCCGAAAATCCGAATTTCCACGGCTCATGCCTCTGAGTTCGTTTCCGGGTAGCTTTCCCTTCCGGGCAAGAACATAGAAGCAATGTCTGCACCTTTAGCGCAGACCTTGTTGCAAAAACTGTCCGCTTCTTGGGGATTAGTGCATTCTCTTAATCCATGGAGCGATACCCCTCTGAGATACTGTTTTAGGTCCCCGAGGCTGGCGATTTGCGCGCTCATTTGCCCATTTTACGCGTCTGAAATCATTTACCACTTTTTTGAGTAGCGGGGCAAGTTTCTCCTCTGGACTCGTTGACGTTTTTTGCCTGACTTTGAATAAGTTCCGAGATACGGTTCAGGGACAGAATTCAGTCAGAAAAATCTGGTTTCCTGCACTTACATACTCTTGGACTAAATTCCTCATATTGATCTTTTGTATCTTATTTTCCCTCATTTTTTTTCGCAAGAGTCAGTTGAAATGGATCCAGAATAACATTCCACCACAACTTGGGGCCTAATATGGTAGTAAGCAGGTAGCATAACTCATTCATTTCCTATAGCGGCATCTTTCTTCGCGATTAGCGCCCATTCTACTCCGCACACGGACCGATGTCCAAAACATATCCAGCAATCCCCTCGTCCACCCACCCACCGCCGCCTAGGATTGAATTCCGCACCGTCTCATTGATTATATAAAAGTGTTCCGTGGCGGCGCTGTTGTAGATGCGGTATAACGGAACGCTTCCACAGATCTGCGACGGGTATATGTACGCCGAGATGCCCTCATAGATATAGCCTCCCTCCACCGCAAGGTCGCGTTCAGCCGCGGATGTCGTGTAGATGTGGTCGGCACCAATAAGTTTAACGGCACGGTAGAAAGGGACGGTGGAGAGCTCCGGTGTGAGGAATACGCGCGCAGCAACGCCGCCGAAGACGTATCCATCGTTGTCGACCGCGTTGGTAACTTCAGGAAGGATGCCGGTGTAGAAGTTGTCCGGCATGCCCGGGGATGTCATCACGTAGTAGAAGACCGAATCGTTGGGGTTGCCGCAGGTCAATGGTGAGGGAGCCTATTTGCCGTTGAGCCAGCGCTCAGTGCACTTCTGCATAACATAAGTACCTTAACCGACACATTCTGGGCCGGAGTCGAAGCGGAACAGGAAGTGAACAATGCCGCCAAGAGTGCCGACGTTGCGAAAGCAAGGTTGAATAAAGAAGACTTCATGGTTCTCGAGGGATATTTGAGGAGTGCCTCTTGGTTGAGATGGCTCTCCAGACCTCTCCCCGCCCAATTTAAATGCAATCCAACAGACGCCCAACCAATATATTCCTGCACATCAGCACCACATGCGCGGCGCTAGACGCCCCAGTGACACCCAAAATGTGGCACGGGAAATGGAGACTGTTGAAGTGAGGCGGCAACGGTCTGGTTGACCCTGGTAAAAAGCAGAAAGGAACGGCGTGCGCAAGCGCTGAGTACGGAGGAGGGCTCCGAATTGGCGCGCCGACAGTGAAGGACATTGATTGTTGATTGATTGCTTAGGTGATTCCGACTGCTTCTGGATCCGGCGTCTTGGGTCTTTGTTTCCAATTCAGCCCTGGAATCGACCTTTCTCAGCCTCAGAGTCATGCTCACGCGCTTTTGCACTGTATGTTCGGATCTGGTTCCCAGTAGGGCATGAAGCCGTGCGTAATACGCTGACGGGCGTATGAATTACGCCGTAATTTTTGTACGCCACGGTCAAACCCGTCCGTCAAGCCAGAGGCAAAAATGTCAAACGTGACGGGTCCCGTACGTACCGTACGTTTACGGCGTATTTACGGTCAAATTTTGGCTGTAGCTGCGAATGAAGTAAATCGATTTTTCTAAGCTACAGACATGGGGATTAAATGGCATCGTCCTCGTCCCCAGTGAGGTCGATAATTGCCTTGCGGGCCAACCGAAGCCTAGCCTTGACAAACATAAGGGTTTCAATTGTCTCGGCTTTCAAACTCGCGCGACGGAGCCCGATAGTGTCGCGGCCTCCCGAAAAGATTCGTTCAACCGCAACTGCAGAGCCTATACAAGAATAGCTCATTAACAAGTGTTATAGCAAAGAGAAGGAAAGAAAAATTACCGGGGATGCAGAGGATGTACGTGCGAGGCGGTATAGCTGAGGGAATTGGAGACGACGACTATACCACCATTGCAAGGGATCGACCACCTCAAATGGTTCCGGAACACTGGTGAGTCTGAAATATTCAGCAAGCTCATCTGAGGCCATCACAGCTGATGCCCGCTTTTGTAGCGGGCGGTGAAGTCGACCTTCTGAGGGGAGCCAAGTTCCAGCTGTGATTCTGCGGCTTCGGATGGGACTGGGGTGGCAGCAGCATAGTGTTGTTCAAAGTGCGACTCTAAATTGATCTTCGCGATTTCGAGCTCTGCGAGAAGCTCCGGCTCGTCGGCGTAGTCCTCGCGCAACGACTCATATGAGATGCGAGGGTCCAAAACTGACAAATATAAATCTGATTAAGCACCGGCGAAATCAAGACAGAGGCTTACGTGCGGCCCAACTGTAGTATCGCGACTGATCAAATTTTGTGAAATAATCGCTCAGCTTCCGGTGAGCATTGACCAGCCCATCTTTCAATGCAGGATCGGCACATTCCGGGAGCTCGGCGATGATCCCTTTAAGGCGTTGTTGAAGGCCGCGGAAATGGCGTGAGTGCTGGACAGCATTGGTTGTTTTGTCGCAGACATTTGAGTGGTTGCAGAACGAAACATCTTGAGCCATTGGGTGACCAGCTGCAACGCATCCCATTCCGCGGCATTTAGCTCGTGCTCACGTAGCTCACTGTCCTTGGCGACGTAGTTGAAGATCGGCTCGCGAAACTGCAGTGCACGCCCTGATAAAATCATAGGAAAGGTATTATTGGTGGCAATAAAAAAAGAGGAATTGATAGAATGCCTACGAAGCATCTGATGAGTTGAAGACCATCGGGTTTTGACGTCAAGGATGAGCATTAAGATGCTATTGATTGTCCCGGGTGAGCTCTCAATGCAGTCCCGAACCTCCTTCTGCCAAGACCTGCGACGCTGTGGGCTGGAGCGTACATGGCGCACGATTTTGCGAAGCTTTAAATAAATGATTCAGCGAGAAAACATCGAGCGAGAGGATATCCTTGCCTTGAAAACAGCACATCCAACGAGGCTAGTTGGTTTCATCACCTCATCATCGTCTCCATCATCCACCTCACTGGATCGATTATCTTGAGAGCGAGACAGAGATTCCATTGCAGCATCCTGGTAAGGAGCGGAGCGGGACTTTGCCTTCTTCTTCTCATCCTTTGTGAGGGCTCCAATCGCCTCAAGAAGCTGTTGGACCACCGTAAATATAATACAAGTCAAAAATTTTAGTGTATGTATACCTTGAGCGCTGCTAAGTGAATGGTGTGAGGCATACATCGCATGCGAGCATCACGGCTGGAAAATGGGATACCCAAGGCTCGGCAGCGACGCGCAAATGCCTCAACCATGGTGTCATTGTTGGTTGCATTGTCCATTACAAACGCCGTTATCTGTATCAAGATGAACATATGTGCACGAGACAAGGTGAAGGACGTACACGACTGATAAGCCCAAATTTCTCGATGGTATCCCAGACGGCGGCAGCCATATTCTCACCCGAATGCTCGCCAATCAGCTCGCGGAAATCGATGAGACATTCCTCTGACAGATGTATTAGACCCCAACAAGTGTCCCAAACTAACGACGTACCAAGTTTACCATTATTCCCAATGTAATGGATCACAATAGCAAGGAAGGCAAAGCCGTTGCTTGACGTCCATGCGTCGAGTGAAAGAACAAAGTCTGACGTATTCTCCTGCGAAAATCACTTATTGAATCGTGCACAAAAAAGGTAGCCGGGATGTAACAGACTTTGAACATTTAAGAAAGACTTGCAACCATTTCCTCGCCCATCTTATCGATGCGGACTTTGACTGACTTGGCATGCGGAACTTTGAGCGTTTTACGGGCGGGATGGTGGGTGTACTGGAGAAGTTCGCGAAACTCCACTGTGTCCACAGCGGAGAATGGCTGATCGCACGCGGCAACCCACTTTGCAAGTAAATTTTCAAAGTGCTCCTGATCCCATGGCTCCTGGCATGAAGTCAGTGATATACAGATATGAATATTGCATTCAACGCACGTCTAAGGCAGCCGCCTGCTTCTCAAACAGCTCCTTGATGTTGTTCGAGATTGAGTCAAGTTGCTGCAAATATTCAGCGGTCTTCTCGCGCGTCATGGGCATACTTCCACGGGCCAGCGCGAGTTCCACATCAGTGGGAGGAGTACTCCGACTGTTGAGAACCTTAAAAAGTCGATAGTGTGCAAGGAAGTGCGACTGCAAATGTGATTGGAGCCCTGAGACATATTAACGATGGAGAGCATTCAATAGTGAAGTCGGACACACCATTTGTATTGTAGTTCATCTTGCGCCCAATCTTGAAGACTTTTCGATTCCCGAGATAGCACTTGTAATACCGTGCACCCTCTTCGACGGAGCCATCCGCATTCGCGTCGACTTTTTCAAAGAAATAATAAATAGCATTCCGACTTTTCTGCAGGGTAGATCAGTAAAATAACCGTTGACACTCACGACACTCACCGGTATTTTGAGTTTCGTGGGAATGGAAGACGGTGGAATCGGGATGGAAGGGGTACTTCAAGTGAGGTCTTCCTACTCGACACATTAGAAAAAATAGAATGAAAGACACTGACTCCCGCATACCAAAGGATCTGCTGCCTTTGCCTTGCCTTTGGATTTTTTCCGTGGTGGCTTCTCAGTTTGGCGACGCCGGGATTTCTCAGGGATGGTTTTTGTAGGTAAGGCGTCAGCAAGCTAAACAAATGAGCGTTAATAACATGATCATTCACAGAGTAGACAAAAGTGCACCTCAGCATTAGGAAGTACTTCCTCGATCTCACTGTCGCTGCTGCTGGTGTTTGCGCCGTCATTCTCATCGATTTCAAAGTCGGAATCGTCTGGGTCTGAGTCCACCGGTTGGGCCTTAGGTTTAGAAGGCCGTTTGCGCTTTACGGGTTTGCAATGGGTTTCTGGGTTGCCGTCTTCGTCCATCTTCTCGGCTTCGAGGATTTCCTCGATCCGGGAGTTGTTTTGCTCACGACGTGGACGGGAAGAAGATGCGGTGGGTTGGTCTGAAGGCACTAAGTGGCGTTCAAGATAAAAGACAGAACTGATCACACACCTTGACTTCCACCACCAAGAATTATCAAATTCAATTGCAGATGAGACAGGTTGGAAACACCATACGCCCCGAGGGCTTCCTCCCACGGGATTCGACGCCCACGATAACTGAAGTAGAAGCACTTTCGGTTGGCGGGAACAAGACCAAGCTCAGCCAAACGGTTGTAGAGACCATCAGGTGTCATAGCTCCGGTAACAACTACAGCGATTTCAACCAAAAAATTCCAGAGGAAATAGAGAGCCATACCCATAGGGAGCGACCGGTGGTGGGCTCCGAGGATGAAGATGGTGAATCGATTTTTACCACAGGTCTGGTCGAGCCGGCGCTGGGACATGAAGGAGAAGTGGGAGCGGTGCCGGCGGCGACCTAGAATCAATGGGAGGATCAAGTGATATCGAAAAAATCGAGGGAGTGCGATAGTCACTGGCGCACAAATATTTAGACTTGATCTACTCTTGAACTCTACAAGGACTTACTGAAAAAAATTAACAATGACCCATTGTATACAGCCATATATGCCAGAAAGAAAGCGACATTGTGTGAAGATTGGTCTTTGGGCACAGCGAGACGAGACCCAAGAAGGAGAAAGGCAGCAAGTCCCGATGCAAAGGGCAGAAGAAAAATAGCGATGTTGACAATCAACCACTTCACCCAGTTGAAAGCCACGGCTTCGGAACGAGATTCAAATAATGTACCACGCTCTAGGCATTGTGGAACATCAGTATCATAGAACCGAGGTGTTAAATTGAAGGACATACTGGGCAGAAATTTGCTACGAGGCTGTTCCTCGTATTTCACAAGGCACTTAGGCATGGTGGGCGGTTGGAGCGCTGGGGAACGTTCCGTCGAGACTGGCTACCTTAAGTAGCATTGTAAAAGGATTATATTCGGGAGCACAAGACATATGTACCGGCAGAGAAAACCTTGGCAATATGGAATCGCTCCACAAACTAGGAGAAATATCCCCGAAAATTGTAAGAAAATGAGTTTGAACGGTTTGAGACTCATTTATGGGGAGAGAGAACCGCTGCAGTAATAAAGTGCTCCACTATTAATGCGAGCTTTCATCAAGAATAGCCTCTGAATACAGGCTGGGAGCTGTCGCTAAGAAAGCATCGTCAGGGTCAGTCCATTTCTGTGAGTAAAGGCAGGGAGTTACAAGGGCAAAGAAAGGATTCAGATAGGTCGAATACAGGCCGGGATCTGCCGTCGAGAAAGCCCATCAGGGTCGACCCACTCCAGCGGGGGTCAGACGATGGGAAGCGAAATCACGGTTATGAAAGAGGGCGATTGGCGCGCACATAGTTTGCTGGCATACAGTTACTAACCATTCTCGGAAACCCGTTTACGCGTAAACGGACGGTTACGGGACCTGCGTATACGGGTTGATCCGTACCGTGACCGTACCGTATCAAGGTGTCCCAAACTCGCTGACGGTACGGGTCCGTCGACCCGTCAAAGATACGGGACGGTTGCATGCCCTAGTTCCCAGTCGGCACAACACTCTCAACCCCCGATGTAATAATTCCACCGCGATGACCACTTCCTTCTCCTCCTCGTTTTTGTCTTCTCCTCGTCGTTCGACATCTTTCCACGTCCCACCACCATTTCCTACACGATCAATAAATTCCAAGTCTTCCCCAGGTCCTTCATCACAGCCGCAACCTCGGGATATTTCGGGCTCCTGTGAATCAGGCCTGTCGTCAAGTCCTTAATGCCTCGTCAAGTCTCTGAGGTTCAATCGAATGCACGTGGTCACGCTGAACGAAGCCTTTCTTCCTCCATAATCACTCACACGATTGCTCTGGCACTCACCTTCGTCCAAACATGATGTCCAGCCATGAATAGACAGGATGCGCAAAAGCCGTACGGTTTTCCCGGTGTTTTCCATTGTTGTTTCTACTCAATATTAACCAATGTCCCTCTAAACCTGTAATGCAATGACTGAAAGTCATATGGGATGGATGCGGAAGCCTGGGAGGCCGTTATACCGACGCATAATGCTTGCATCACTCGGGCCCCACTCACCTTTCTCACACTTTTCGCAGCTTGCACACAGCAAATGAAGTGCCAATAGAGTAGATTCACCTACCAGGGCCTTTCCCTCAAATCTGGTAGCTTTTCATTGAAAAAGTTCCTTGGCACACTTGAGAATCTTTTCTTCCACGCGGCTTTGCGCAATGCACAAAAGCCGCATGCAGCTCGTGCGGCTTTTGCGCAACCTGTCTAATTTGACTTTACCGCTGGCCCTGTCTACGATGGCGCCATGCCCACAGTACAGTATAAATGGAAGCCTCAAAACGCTTCCACCATTCACTTCATCGACCTCATGCCCTCCTCCGTTTCGACTCAATGAATGGCAAACTTCGATCAGTGCTGGTCAGGGGAACCCCGTTTCCAACCCCCGATCCTCCGATCCGACCCCCGGATCCTCCGATCCGACCTCCGGTCAGACCTCCGCTATCCTCCGACGTTCCCCCCGCCGAGCCAAACCCCATCTGGACGGATCCCCGCACTCCGCATGGCACTCCGCATGTGATCGTGCCCGGGATCACTGCCGTTCACTACGCCATCAACAAACCATGCGCAACCCGTAGTTAGCCCTAGCTGGTATATAGGCAGCCACCTGGCCGGGGAATCCTTAGACTTTCTCCTCTTCGGATCCCCCCTGCCAGGTGCGCTTCTTCCTGTAGTAGTGTACTTCAATTGACTTCGGATCCCCCCTGCCAGGACTCTGAGATATTTCGGGCCGCCAGGGTTGCCCTTACAGCAGGAGAAAGTCTCTAAGGGATTAACCGGTCAAGATTGCGAAGTTCGGCTTGGATAGCGACGATTCGGAAGACGATCTTCCGCAACCTCCGGATCCTCCGCAACCTCCGAATTCGAATCTTGCCCCCTCCTCCCCGTCCTCCGAAGCTGACATGGCCGATCCTACTTCCGCGACTTCCGCCGACATGGACCGCCTGTCCCGCATCGAAGAGACCGTCGCGCACCTCGCAGCGCTAATTGAAAACACCGCACAATCTTCCTCTCCTGCCCCGGCCCCTTCCGATCCGGATCCGGTCGGAGGTCCAGGTCTTTTCGCGAACCTCAGCCCAGCCTCAAAATCGGTCCTCCGTTTGTCTTCGACGGCGATCGCACGCAAGGTCGGGCCTTCCTACACGCTGTCAAGACTTACGTCCGGCTCATCCCGGAGGCCTTCCTCGAGAGCAGGGAAACCTCCGAGGAGAAGGCCGTGAGATTTGCTATGTCCTTTATGGCAAAGGACTCGGCACAGCGCTGGACAGAGCGCATGGCCGGGAAACATCCGTTCCCACTCTCCACCTGGGATGCATTTGTCTGGGAATTCCGTCTCCGCTTCATCGAGGAGAACGAGCAGGACCATGCTCTCACCAAGCTCGAGTCCCGGGGGTACTACATGGGTGCCCGGGACGTCTTCCGCTACACCGACGACTTCGAGGACCTCGTCGAGCTCGCCGGTTTCGAGGACCAGCTGGTGAAGGTCACCAAATACCGGACCGGCCTCACCCCCGCTATCAACCACGCGATCACCACGTCGAGCGATCCTCCGAGCCTCACGGATTATCCGGGCTGGCGCTCCCGTGCCTACCGCCAATACGAGGCACTGATCCGTGCACGAGCCGCCGGAGGATCATCGCAACCTCCAACGAGGGTTGTTCCCCGCCCCCGCCCGACCACGGTCGCCCCCGTCTCGGCAGTCGCTCAACCTCCGAGGTCGGCGGCTCCTCCGCTCCCACCTCCGGTCCCGATGGAGGTTGATCGGACCCGTGCCCGCGTGGTCCCACGCCGCACCTGCTTCCGCTGTGGCGATCCGGGACACCTCGCCCGAGACTGCACCACCCCGGTGGACATCCGCTCGGTGGACGTCCTCGACGAGGTGATCCGACAGCTCAGCGGAGAATTGTTGGAAGAGCTTGCCGCCCGACTCGTGACCCCCGAGCCGGCGATGGCAAACCCCGAAGTGGAAGTGCCAGAGGATTTTCTCCCCCGCGACGAGTGAGCGGTGCGCCTCGTTCGCGTCCTCCAATCGTTTTGCCTGTTTGTATCATGAGTCCGATAATAAAGTTGATTCAACAGTTGAAACGAGAGACGCACCCCCTGCTTCGAAAGGATTTCCGGAACCTCCGGAACTTCCGAAACCTCCGACGATCCCCCGAGTCCGCCGACCCAGCTGGGAATGTAGACTTCCGAAACGCTACACGGTGGCGGCCACTCCTGGCTCTAACTCCCTCCATCTTCCGGTGGAGATTGAGTCGGTCGATAACGCTGTCAAACTCTCGCTCAAGGGTTTGGTCGACTGCGGTGCCACCTCGGAGTTTATCGACAAGGAGTATGCCATCTCCACCCAAATTCCGCTTCGTAGACTCTCGCAACCCATTCCCGTTTTCAATGTGGACGGGTCTCCGAACGAAGCTGGAGCGATCTCGGAAGTTGCGGATGTAGTCCTCCGGTACAAGGGGCATTCCGAACGGGTCCAGTTCGCAGTCACGCGCCTTGGTAAGCAGAAGCTCATCCTCGGGTATTCGTGGCTTCGGAAACATAACCCGGAGATTGACTGGGAGACGCAGGATGTCAAAATGACCCGCTGCCCCGCCTCCTGCGCTACCTGCCGCGACGAAGTCCGAAAGGAACGCCGCGAGGCCAAGGTCGTAGCTCAGATCCTCCGCTCCGTCCGCGCCGGCCCCTTCCCATCCATCTGCGTCGTCGACACGGATGACCGAGAAGGTGAGGATGACGACGATGACGATCCGGATCTTCCGGAGTTAACCCCCGACTCGGAGGATAACTCGGACGATGAATGGCGACCGCATCTTCTATACGCGGTTCGGACCTTCGGAGGATATCCGGGCGACCTCCACCGTTTCCCAGAGGCTTGCGGAGGCTCACGCTAAAAACTCCGGACCTCCTCCGACGGAAGTTCCCGACTGGATTCGGGAGTTTGAGGATGTCTTCAATCGGGAATCCTTTGACTCTCTTCCAGAGCGTCGGACGTGGGACCATGCCATCGAACTCGTTCCCGATTCGAAGCCGGCAAACTGCAAGGTCTACCCGATCTCCCCCTCGAATAGAAGGAGCTCGATGCCTTCATAGAGGAAGGGTTAGCCACCGGCCGAATCCGTCCGTCCAAGTCGCCCATGGCCTCGCCGGTCTTCTTTGTGAAGAAGAAGGACGGCGCTCTCCGGTTCGTCCAGGACTACCGGGCGTTGAATGCCATGACCGTGAAAAACCCGTACCCGCTCCCTTTGATCAATGACCTCATTAACCGGTTGAAAGGAGCTCGGTACTTCACGAAACTCGACGTCCGGTGGGGGTTTAACAACGTCCGGATCCGCGAGGGTGATGAATGGAAGGCGGCCTTCCGGACTAACCGGGGATTGTTCGAACCCCTGGTGATGTACTTTGGCCTGACCAACTCCCCAGCGACCCTCCAGACCATGATGAACAACATCTTCCGAGACCTCATCTTGTCCGGAGATGTCATGGTCTACCTCAACGACATCCTCGTCGCCCACTCGGACCTCGTGCGCCACTGGAAGATCGTCTCGGAGGTTCTTCGGAGGTTGCGTGCGCACAAACTCTACCTCCGACCGGAAAAGTGCGAGTTCGAGAAGGCCTCGATCGAGTATCTCGCCGTGATCATCTCCCACAACCATGTCGAGATGGACCCCGTCAAGGTTGCGGGAGTTGCCGCCTGGCCGACCCCAGCGAACAAGAAGGATGTGCAGCAGTTCCTCGGCTTCACGAACTTCTACCGGAGGTTTGTTCGGGGGTTCTCGGATATTGCCCGGCCCCTCTTCGATCTCACGAAAAAGGGCATGCGGTGGTCCTGGGGAAGCTCGGAGGATGCGGCCTTCCGAGCTCTCAAGGACGCCGTAACCTCCGACCCGGTTCTTATCCTTCCAGACCCGTCCAAGCCGTACCGGCTTGAAGCAGACAGCTCCGACTTTGCCACCGGGGCTGTCCTGTCTCAGCCCGATGCCGACAGTAAGTGGCATCCGGTCGCGTTCTTCTCCAAGAGCTTGAACGAGGTCCAACGTAACTACGAAATCCACGACAAGGAGATGCTCGCGATCATCCGAGCCCTAGAGGAGTGGCGACACTTCCTCGAAGGCACGGAGCATCCGGTAGAGATCTGGACCGACCACAAGAAGTTGGAGTACTTCCGTGAAGCGCGAACCCTCAACCGCCGGCAGGCTCGGTGGTCCCTCTACCTGTCCCGGTTCGACTTCGCCCTTCACCACAAACCCGGAAGTTCCATGGGTCGCCCGGACGCCCTCTCCCGTCGTCCGGATCACGGAGGTTCGGAGGATAATCGCAACGTCACCCTTCTCCGTCCCGAACTCTTCCATGTCCGTGCAATGGAAGGTCTCATCGTCGCCGGCCCGGAGGTTCCGATCCTCCGAGACATCCGGAACGCGCTCTCTGGAGAGGCCGACCTCGAAGACCCCGTTGCCCGCGCCGCACGGGAGGTCCTCAAGGTCCGCGGCACCCGGTCCACCCGATCCTCCGAGTGGCATGTCGAGGGCGGGCTGCTCTACTTCCGAGGGAAGATAGTGATCCCCTGAGATACTGACCTCTGGCGTCGGATAATGGAGCAGCACCATGATATGCGGATTGCCGGGCACGCTGGCCATTTCAAGACGTTGGAGCTTGTCTCCCGGAACTACTGGTGGCCCCAGATGTCCCGACCCGTTACGTCGCCACCTGTGACCTGTGTTGCTGTACCAAGGCCCTCCAGAAACTTCCGATCGGAGAACTTCATCCGACGGAGGTTCCCCCCGAGCGCTGGCATACGGTCTCCGTCGACTTCATTGTCGAACTTCCGGAGGCCCACAGGTATAATGCGATCATGGTCGCGGCGGATGTTCTCGGTAAGCGGGCACACTTCATGGAATGCCACACGCAGATCGATGCCGTGGGCTCCGCGCGCCTTTACTACCGGAACGTCTGGAGGCACCACGGAACTCCCGTCCGCTACATCTCCGACCGAGGTCCGCAGTTCGTCGCGGAGTTCACTCGGGAGTTGTTCCGTCTCATCGGGATTCAACCGGCGACCTCCACCGCTTACCACCCGCAGACCGAGCGCATTAACCAGGAACTCGACCAATTCATCCGGCTTTTCACAAACTACAAGTAGGACGATTGGGACGAGCTCCTGCCAGCCGCGGAGTTTGCGTACAACAACCACATCCACTCGTCGACACAGCAGGTTCCGTTCATGACGGACTCCGGTCGGCTCCCTCGGATGGGGTTCGAGCCGAACGGTCCACGCTCGTGACTGGAGGACGTGAACGACTTCCGAGATCGGATTGCCTCGGGGGTTTCAGAGGCCCAAGCCGCACTTGTCAAGGCCAAAGACGAGTACAAGCGGTACTACGACCGCTGACGAACCCCCGCACCGGAGATTAAGGTCGGAGATCGCGTGTGGCTTGACGCGTCAGATATCCATACCACATGCCCATCCCCGGGGCTTTCACATCGCCGGCTCGGACCCTTCCGTGTCTCGGAGGTTATCGGACGTGGCGCGTTCAAACTGGACCTTCCCCCACGCCTCTCCCGATTACATCCGGTGTTTCCCGTGGTGAAATTGGAGTTGGCGGAGGTTGACCCCTTCGGAGGTCGTCCAGGGTACGAGGAACCCCCGCCTGTACTTACGGAGCGGACAGCGAGTGGGAAGTGGAGGAAGTCCTGGACGCGAAAATGCGCTACCGAAGCCTCTGGTACTTTGTCCGGTTCAAAGGATATGACAACTCGCATGATCAATGGGTAAAACATTCGGACGTCTTCGCCCCTGATGCTATCGCGGAATTCTACCGCAAATACCCTGGGAAGCCTCGAGCCATCGCCGCTGCCACTTTCGACGCCCTTCCCTTCCAGGACCCCGCCACATCCTCCGCCCACATCCGAGCTATGCGTCGAGGCGCCGCATTCCAAGGGGGGGGTGATGTCAGGGGAACCCCCGTTTCCAACCCCCGATCCTCCGATCCTACCCCTGGATCCTCCGATCCGACCTCCGGTCAGACCTCCGCTATCCTCCGACGTTCCCCCCGCTGAGCCAAACCCCATCTGGACGGATCCCCACACTCCGCATAGCACTCCGCATGTGATCGTGCCCGGGATCACTGCTGTTCACTACGCCATCAACAAACCATGCGCAACCCGTAGTTAGCCCTAGCTGGTATATAGGCACACACCTGGCCGGGGAATCCTTAGACTTTCTCCTCTTTGGATCCCCCCTGCCAGGTGCGCTTCTTCCTGTAGTAGTGTACTTCAATTGACTTCGGATCCCCCCTGCCAGGACTCTTGAGATATTTCGGGCCGCCAGGGTTGCCCTTACAGTGCTTTCAAATTCTCCGTGATCATCGTGTGGTTCTCGGCCTCGCATTGACGCCAGTAAAAGATAGATTGCTGAAGACGCAAGTTATCTGGCTGGCTCGGGTCGAGGGTCCTTGCGATAAATCGATGGTGCGGCGTCATGACTAAGCAACACGCAGTATGAAGCTCCCCGCGTACCTCTGGATTTGCGACGATCATAATAAACTTTTGCTATCTCCGTTTCAGCGCGCTAGCTCTGTCGATTTCCGAAACAGGCTACTTCCATCTGCATTGAAAGTTCCGAGTGCCAAATTCTAACATGAATCCTGTCATCATATAGGTGCTGGCCAGAGCGCTCAAATTAGCGCCCGGTGCGCTCTGATCGCTTCCTCCAACGGGACGAACGAGGGAATTTGGGAGGGGAACAGACACCAATTCACCAGATTTCCGGGATGTACTCGGTGCTTTGTCAGAAGAAGGGACCGGCAGTTACAAAACGAGTGATGAATAGGGGAGTTTGTGAGGAGACTGGAGAACAGACACCGATTTACGCGTCGGTGCCTGCGAAATACTCGGTAGTTTGTCCGAAGCGCCCAACAGGCACTGAATGAGTACTGAATGAGGAGTTTGTGCGGAGCAATGCGGAGAAAGGTGACCATTCTGGATGATGTCGAAATGCTGCAATGTACTCCTCAGTCTGTCGTCAGAATGCAAATCCAATTGACCCTCTGTTTTTGTCAGAACCATGTATTTTTTTTCTCGCCGGAGTTGATGGTCAGTGAATACATTTGGATCGGCACCAAATGGATTGGGGGACCAAGCTGTACGCAATGCCTCACGGCCCAAGGCTTTGTCGCAGCGAGCACCTAATACCTTTATGCTGTGGAAAACCTCTCTTCGGGAGCACCGTCGATTCTCAGAGTCGGTTTCAGCAGTGCGGGGGCACCGGGAAGTCTAACAGAGCCGACTAAGGTTGGAGGGGTGTGGCAGCTGGGGGTTCTGAATTGAAATGGGCTGGTCTCATCCGGAACGGTTCTCGTAGTACCTGTCTTTTTGGCTTTTGTTCTGTGGGGCCAGAAGTGCGGAATGAGAAATCTGAGCCCCGATTTTCGGGATGATCCCGGCAAAATTTACACACCATGAACTACTGGGTATGAAAAAACTCAGTCGCCCAAGCTACTTATTGTGGGCTCAGTTCTGTGAGTAGACTGGTGGCTGTACACTTTTGACTGTGAAAAAAAAAAAAAAAAAAAAAAAAAAAAAAAATTCTACACTCAAAAGTGTACAGCCACCAGTCTGCCCACACAACTGAGCCCAAGATAAATAGGAGAGACTATGGGTGAACCTAGGGGGTTCATGGTTCAGGTTGCGCATGGTTTGAGGACAAAATCAACTTTTGGGGGTTCAGAAATGGTCAAGAACAGCAATGCAGCAATTAGGTACAACGAGGAGGGGCCGATATCTCCTAGGTTCCCTTATCTTTGACTGTTCCGCAACTAATACAGAACTCCTTGCCCCTTAACACCCACCGGTTTGACTTCGGGGATTTTTTTTTTCGCAATCTCTCTGCTGATCATCTGGACTGCTCTGGTCAAATTCGAACGTTGCTCCTCCTCTTCTCCGACCGGATACCGTCAAGGTTGTTTCTCAAATATTCAACAAGCTTCACATGCAAACACTCTGCCCTCAATCGGCTCGTCTCACCCCTGAAACCCCGCATGTGCTTCATGCAACAGCAACTCATCGGCAAACCTTTCGTGCTCAATTGACTTTTCCTTAAGAGCTGGCTGGATTCATTATGGCATCTCTTTGGGTTCAAACCGCAAGTCTCGAGATACTCTACAGACTCTGCCGTTGTTGTATTTGGTGCTCCTTCGGCATTTTTGAAGATTGTGAACTTTTTACAGCGTTGTCTCCATAACCTAGCAATTTTAACGCAATTAATCTGATCTTGATCTTCGTCATCTATGGGTATATGCTAGCTCAATGACTGCCGGAGCGAAGCGGCGGCTCATCTTGTAGATAGGAAGCTTCTCAAGCTCCGATTAACCGCCACGACGGCATCCCTTGATCCACCGCCACTTTATTGCCAGCTCCGCTATGCCGATGTTTTCCGTGAGCGACCACCACCTTTTATCAGTCCTCTCTGTCCGCGGCCTACACCGCTCTTTAACTAGTACACGTTAAATGCGACGTCAGGCGGGCTGGGCCGACCCGCCGCCAAGCGACTCGGCGCACAGCAAAAATTTCCCAAACGGGATTTACGCTGAGAGGCAGTTGAGTGCTTTTTTACAGTAATCATTTCTCTTGAACCGCTTGGCACGTTTCACCTGTATAGGTATTGATTTGAAAAACAAAAAACACTTACGTTCGCGTCAGCTCGAACGACCGAATCTCTTGGCAATATCTAATCATCCGTAGACGACGCGCCATCTGAACGTCGACACTACCTGCGGAAATGGTGAACCCATTTCTTTCACGAATCGTGAATCGTCATACGGGCGCTGCGACTAAATAGCAAATACATACATTCACTTCTCGCGATCGAGAAGCAGCGCGCAAGGGCGCCCAAATATTGGAAGCTCCCGACACCTTTCCTTACATAATAGAAACACAGTATATAAACCGGAGGACCATGGCTGAGGGTACTTACCATCCAATCATTCAAGATGAAATTCGGATCCCTCATCGCCCTCAGTGTCCTTGCCGTCGTCCCAGTGTATGTACCCCGACCTTCCATATCCATACTACCTAACTCCCCTACCCCACAGTCGCGCATGGATTGAATTTGACGGGTGCATCTTAGTAGACCCTTTCCTCGGCACCTCCATCTCCGCCTATGTCTCAGACAACGGCGCGCACGTCTGTGATGGCGGTGCCCACACCGACCAAGATGGTCACTTCTGCCTCACGTGCTGGGACGGCTTCATCTGGTGCGTTACCAAGAACGGCGCGCACTCGTGGCTTCGCACCCCCGCAGAGGTACTCGACATCGACCAGACGCACGAGACGTCGTCCGACACCTTCGACTGCCAGGGTGCTTGCGATGATAAGGGTGGCGCTTGCTTCCGGTGCACTCAGTACTGTTGGAACTTCACAATTTAGGAGCTAAAGGTTGGTCGCTATCATGTGTTTGGAAGGTGTCCTTCTCATTACTTTGATATCCGCAGGATTATTGAAAGAGTTCGACGGGATTATTTGGACCCCAAGATTCGTCAGTATCCGCACTGGAGTATGTATGAACGTGCCGCACGACATAGAATCCATCTAGGAAGCCTGTAGTAGCAATGAAATCCACGCTGCTGTGCATCGACTCTTGCTCTCAGAAATAGGAAAACAACCGCTGGAAGGAGCGACAACAACACTAGATTCAAGTGCCACAGTGAGAAAATAGACCTCCATATAGTGCCACAACAGCAGTAGCCACAGTCTAAATTGTGCGAGAGGTGGATATACAAGAGGGAAGGGGGATTCTTTGGGATCGCCGACAGGAATCATGCTGCAATAATTGTTGTAAGAGCGTGAGGTTACCGGTGAAGAATCTCACCAGCGTTGTCTCATGTCCGGGAACTACCAAATCAGGTTTGGAGCAATACTTATCTGGGCCGTACTCCACTCGTTTGAGTAAAAACCAAAGTGGCATTGAAGTAGCAAGCAAGCCTAAAATGAAGACAAAAAACAGCAGAGTTTTAAATTGCGGACTGACTTCTTGTTCCAATAGCCACTGCCTCAATTGAATCCAAAGGATGTAGCGCCAAACCCCGAAGCCTAGTCGGAGTCTTGAGCCACTTATCAGGCCACCGTCGAGCAAACCGAGCATTACACTGCGTTTCGGTAACGCCTACCTATCTTCCACTCTGTTTGTAGTACGACACGGTGGCTGGGCATGACCCACCCACCGGCCGTGCCACAGGCACTGTTTCCTTTTTTTCACAAAACAGAGCGGCAAATGGGTAGGACCAATGCGAACTTCTTAAAATGTCAGCTCCCATCCGCGAACAAAAATCAAGGAGAAATGAAGATATAAGAGGTCAGAACTGCGAGTGAGTATCATCGCGCCGCATATTAGGTGGGAATCGAAAGGGAGACAGCGTAACCATTTTATACATTGTTGTTGACCTAAAGAAAATTGCGACTCCGGGCTGCTAGGAGGAGGAGGAGGAGAAGTATACGTTACCAGTATATTGAGGATAGCCAGCCATGTTCGGACTTTTATACGAGGGCTGGTTCCAGAGCTTAGCGCATGTGACCGAGGATAAGACAACACCAAGACACTGCATTGACCACGAGAGTAAGATTTGGCAAGGGCGTGTGCAACTGAATCGAACGTAACATTATCTATGCGGGTATTGTAAGACCATGCAGAACCCGTCGGGCCCGTACCGGAAGGGAGAAATTGGTAGGTTGAAAGGACAAAGCGGTCCTCACGGTCCGCTGTCAGGAGACTGGAAGGAGAACTATCCCTGATTAACTTGTTGGCCCTGCCAGAAAGACGGAATCCAAACCTGTCTCTCCCACTGTCAATGAGATTATAAGAAAGTCTGAATAACCTAACCCTCGGATTCAAGGTACTGACTTACGAACTGCTTTTCTCATTATCGAAGTGCACTTGAACGTTCTATTTTCAGTACATGAATCTAATAAGGAATCAAATATAGGAGCTAAAATGTGATGAAGTACGCGACGGACAAGGTAAAACCGACGAGGTAAGTGAGATATCCAGTAAAGTACCAAGTGGGACATTGACGGAGACTCCTAGCGTTAGCTGTGGAGCGCGGTGGAAGTGAGGGACCAACGGAGAGGGCAGGGAAAATCGTCGAGGTAAAGTCAGGGTGTGGGGGAGAGGGAGGTCGAGGCAGCGGCGGAGATACGCGTAGCCGCGCATCGTGCTGCGCATGGGGATTGAGATTTAGGGGAGGAAAGGGGTGGGGCCAGCGATGCCGTGGCTTGCACAGCGGCCGGGTAGTCTCGTTGTGTACGAGACGCGAAGCCAGCGCGAGCGGGGTTGGGAAGGTAGAATGTCGAATGCGATGCGCGAGGGGCGACGCGAGGGGTCAGCGCAGACGCAGTTTGCTGTTGAAAGCCTCATTTGAGCGAAGGAGAGACAAAGGTAGAAAGGGTAGATAGAAGAGAAGCAGGGGGGGGAGGGGAGCAGAAGAGCGAGGGGCAAAGAGGACGACAAAGGGAGAGAGGGAATGTAGGGAACGAGAGAACGTACTTTGTTACCGAAAGGTTTCGCCACGCGGAATATAAAGAATGTTAGCGTAGTTGGGCCAGAGAGAGACAACCCTACGTGAAGGGGGGAACTCGCGCACGATTGGCCGTGGTTCGTCTAACCTATACATCAGCGCGAGAAGGAGGGTGTAGGCGGTGCGCGGAGGGAGACACGAACGCAGGTAGGCAGCGAAAGGGGGACCTAGCGGGGGCAGGGGGAAGGGAAAAGGCGGATAGTCACGACTTGACATCGGGAGCGGGAAAGGCTAGTGGAGGGGCGGGCAGCTGGAATGGTATATGCGAATAGGGGGAGAGGAAGGTGGTCACGCTAGGCGGGCGTCAGACTTGGGCTGGTTGGGAAGCCTGGACTAAATGAGGATTAGTGAATGCACAGGCGTTATTCTAAAGTCGTCGTTAGGCTGGGGTGGGGGACGGGGATCCAGTCGTTGCGGTGGTGTGAGTCAAAGATGTGGCATCGGGGTTGATGCGCAGCGGAGAGCGTAGCGTCGACGGGCACGGTAGCTAAGATGCGGCGGCGTGGGGGAGCAGCGGCGACGTCATCGTAGCGGCTGAGGATTGTAGGAGAGGCAGCGGCGTAGCGTAGAGCGGCAGAGGGATGGAGTGCGGGCAGAGGTGCAAGCCGATCTCTCCAGTTACGGTCCTTCGATGGCTTGCCGACGTCGGTCCAAGACTAGGAGTGGGGAGGGCGTGGTTGTTGTGACGTGGCGTCACGCATTGCGCGGACGGTGCCGTCACACGTGCGCAAACAAACGCGTCGCGTGGGGTTGGGCAGGAGGTTTAGGCGCGTAGGGGTGGGCAAGAGAGGCGGGAGTAGGCTCAAATCGGACGGAGCAGGACAGAATCTACAGGCTCCGTGGTTACTCCGTGGCTGCTCTGTGATAAGGAATCAGATGAAGATCGGGTGGATTCGGAGACGGCGATGGGTGTGCGCCGTGCGGCGGGGTAACTAACAGTAGAAAAGGATGTTGAGGCGTGCTCCGAGGTCGGAGCACGATAGAAATAGGTGGACTCCGACGGAGCGTCGGGTGGGTTCGGGCGGAGCGCGTTGTCTTAAAGAGCTTTGACGTCATTAGTTTTGGTGGTCTCAGAGCGGTTGTCAAGGAAAATTTGAACGAGTCGGTCACGTGCGCGACGCGTTTTCAGCGTGTCTCGAGTGCGGCGCTGCAAGACTACGCGTTATTCGGGCAATAGTTGCTCAGAATTTATGATTGGGGTCTCCGCAATCAACGTGGGATTCCGTCAGCCCAGACGGGAAGTTGTGTGCATTTTTTGTTCCATCGGCAGAAGTGCAAAGAGGGAACAAATCAGAATTTTGAACAGCTTGCAGAGTTCAGTCTGTGGAGAGCACAATAATGGGGCGCTTCAGCTGGGATTTCGTGGGGAAGTGTATTTATATATGGGCAATTGATGTAGGAGGTCGCCCGAGGCCATAGCGACGGGCAAACAGTCGTTTTTGGACGACTCCGAGGGGAGATCTGGCTGAGGTTTGGCACGGAGTAAAGTAAAAGTTCTCATTTTGCGGCAGACAACTTGAGGGTAAGTTTTCATCGTATGTGGGAGTTTGGGGGCTCGAAGTGTTGGGAGAGGGGGGTAGATTCGGGCGTGTGAGTGTGGGAATATTCGGGAAATGCATTGGACTGTGGAGCACGCCAGCATCCGTGGCTCGACTTTGACACGGAATACCCTAGGATGCCCCTCGGCGATTTGCGACTTGCTTCCCTATTGCACGAACGACTTGCTCATTGACGGATCCGCCTTCCATGCGGTGCTGGTCTTCTCACCCATGCGCCTGAGTATGGGAGACCTGTACATCTTGTCCTTGTCCGCCGCCGCAGAATCAAGGGGGTCAAGCAGCCCACGCTCGCGACGCGCACCCCCAATTTGGTCAGCCCACACGGTGCGCGGATTCTGCTTCTCAGTCGATACCCACACCCGACCTCTTTCCTCCTCCTCATCCCGAGTTTCAAGGCGCATCTCCTCGTACCGCCCGCGTCCAATGATATCATTGTCGCTACCTCTGCCTGCTCGTCCCCCCACTCTGGCAAGCGGAGCGCTTCTGGACCCGCCCCCGCGACTAGACCATACAACACCCAGTCTGTCGCGCTTTTATCCCTGTGCTACAGGATGCAATTCCCTTCCATGTCGACAGGCCGGCGGCCGTCGGTCGGTTCGTCTCTCAATTCGGGTGCTCTCCTCACTCGTGCGCCTCCCATTATTACCCGCACCTCGTCGTTTTGGATCCATGCTCCATTGTCCCAACTGCTGCTTCCTGGCGGCGTGTGTATCTGATTCCCCATTCGCGCGCCGCAAAGTCTTCGAATTCGATTATTTCGTGCCGTGTTGTGTGCTGCATCTGGCATCTCGGCCGATTCGCATCCCCCGTCGTGCACCCCGCCTTCGGCGTCTGGGGTCTTTGGCATCAATATTCCGTCGGATACTCCAGTACGACGATTTTCTTAATTGAGACGCAAACGTTTCGCTCCATATTCGGAGCGCCTTTGGAGGTAGATTTTTTGTTATACTCGTGCTTGTATTCGTGTTTTTCAAGTTCCTTTTGGCTGTGCCTGTCGGTGGCAGACGGGATTTTCGGTGCTTGTACAATACAAGAGGCTGGTCGGCCGCTTCGCGGCCTCCCATCCTCTTTTGCGGAAGAGATGTGCTGTCGCGGTCGTGGTAGAGAAAGATATGAACGACGCATTTCGTCCCTCGTTGTGATGAAAATTGGCGCCAAGGCAGTGTGTGACACAGTTTAATTGGAAGGGGCAGCCGTTTAACCGCGCTAAACAGCGATGGTTCCGAATGATGATAACCTGGTGGGCCGGGCCAATGGCAAGCGCGCAAGGAACATGATCAAATCGGCAGGAGCTGGGGATCAGAAGGCATCAGCGGAGCTTAAAATGCTCAGGCGTAATTTTATAAGTAGAGAGAATACTGCGACATAGCTCTCCACAACGTCTGTGATCTATCTTGTACTTGTAAGCTTCCCAGCTTGAGTTGGAGAGTTAGTCAATGTGAAAGTGTATTTAGGTTTTATTTGGGCATAGAAAAGAAAAAGGGGAAAAAAAGGTTTTGAGGTAATAACCGCGAATTTATTTTGCGCGGGAACATGGATCGCGCGCCAGATAAACTGATTGAACAAACCGACCGTTTTTAGCGCGGACGACGTCAAAGGATGCATTTTTAACGCGCGGAGGTCGATATCTCCGAAATTATATTGCACGGGAATAAAAGTGCATTTAGACCGCCATAGTACTTCGCAGGAAGGACAGAGTTTCAGAGAGCGAGGGTAATTAAAGCAGCCAACGTGAGCCCTACGCTTATCGGCGCAATCTTGAGGGTCGCCCGTGCTCCGCCTGGCTTGCCAGCGGGCTTGGTATCCTTCGAGCCAGCGGGCTTGGTATCCTTTGATAAGCTGGCGAGCAGCGCCCCCCGCACCTTTACCGCATCTTTTGCGGCAGCTGCAGGGTTTGTCTGGGAGAGCAGCTGAATGGAAGCGTTCACGCTGCCGGGCGACTGCGTCGTAGTTTGGCCGAAGTTGAAACTGCATGGTGGTGAGAATGAGCAGTAGCAAAGTTGGATGAACAAAGCGCACATTGTATAGAAGTTGCGCATAAACGAGTCTCCGAGAATCACGTCAATGTCGGGGCTCCCACTGCCTATCCAGCCAGTGGCGCACACTGTGGTTGTGTTGCTAACCTGTACAACACCGGAGAGGTCCAGAGGGTGGATGGGAAACAATTGGCCCCTTCAACGTTTAGTCCATACGGGAGCGATTGAGATGGTTTAACGACGAAGATGCACCCGAATGTTACTCCGACACTGGATGTCGTGTTGCATGGAATGGTCCAGGTACTTGCCCCCCAACTGGCGCCAGGGCCGCCCCTGGGATACGGGAGAAGATGGCGTCGAGTACCGTTTGCGGGAAAAGCGCGGTGGGTGTGCCTATAACATGAGTCAGCAAGGCTTGTCCTGCGAATAGACTTGGCTGTACCAGTGTCAAGGACTGTGACGAGTTTTCCGGCAGGCGCGTTGGGATTAACAGACGGCGGGAGAGGGACACTGACGTTGTCCACGGAAATGCCGTCCATCAGTATATTCCAAAAGCCAGTGTTGGGGGGGAAAACCGGGAGAGCCGGCGCATTGACCGCTGCAGCATATGCGGGATCCACCTCATTGATACCGAAGGAGGCGCTGGCCGAGCCTTCGTCGTCATCAGTTCGCGAGAGTGAGATAGCAATAAATCTGTCATGGGCTGGTGTCTGATCAAAAATGCTGAACAAAAAGGGCTTGGCAATATTGGGATCCAGCCCTTGTGCCGCAAGTGTGTTCTGCATCAACGATGCTCCTCTTTGAGTCAGAGATATTCCCATTAGTCCATCGAGGCCGACGTCTTGGATGGTTTGGACGGTGCTCTGAGACGTTGAGTAGATTATAGTGGCCGACTTTGAGTATCTCGCACCTCTGTCACGTTGACGAATGCTGTGGGTAGCCATAATCATCGACATTTGTGTCGGGACAAATATCATAGACGAACCTTGGTTGAGAGCTGTGTGTCCTCCAAGCTCAACGGTGGCGATTCCCATAGTACCATTGGCGCTCGAAGCAAAATAGTTCTCATTTATGAACATTCCAGTGTTATTGAACGCGAAATCTTTCGGGGGCACAATCCTACGTCCATCGGAATTTGATCAGCTCATCGTACGTAACAAAGACGTAACAAGATAAACCAAAGGTCGTGAGAGCCCGAGTCCAAGGCAACACGGAACTGATGTCCATTCACGGTAATATTGGTGGCATACTATATCAAAGTAATGAGATTGGGAGTTTGGGAAAAACATAAGACATGCCCGGCCGTCAATGCGGTCCACCGTGCCCGATTCAGTTGTGTTGAAAATTGCGTCCAAAGTCGCCCCCGTTGCCCGAACCCGCGGCGGATGGGAAACTCTCTTGGCCTGCAAAACGAGTCCACATGATCGGCGTGCGCTTGTAGCAAGCAAAAAAAGGAGCGCCAGCGACCACATGAGGGAGAAAGAGAATGAAGGGAGAGCTGGATTAGTCGCATCTTTATATAATGACGGCGTGTTGCGATAAACGTGGGAGACCGCCGACATAGCATCGGAGTCAGCCCGCTGAATGACACAACTTGAAGAAGCGTCAGCGCTGATGAACTTGAAGTCACACGCAAGCGCCAATCTGTCTCAACCAGCAAGTAAGAGAGAAGTCAAGAGAGTTACTGTCACAATGCAGGGTGAAGCATCCAATCAGCAAATTCAAGTTCTCCGTTTCTGCGAGATTGGTCAAGGCTGCAATATTTTGGTCAATTCGGAAGTGAGCCGTCGAACTCCTTTTGTCAACCCACCGAAAAATTGAATGAGATCTCTGCGTGCTCCCCTTGAAATTCGAGCTAATGTTAACGTTGAAGTTGAAGGAGATTTGGGCGATCCGAGGTGCATTAGCGGATCAGCCGTCTGAAATTCCTTGGCTCGAGTCATGTTCAGTCATTGCCGCTCCGGCAGAGGTGCATTCGCGGATCAGCCGTCCATTATTCCTTGGCTCATGTTCTGTTCAGTCATTGCCGGCTAATAGAATCTCCCAGCGGAGGTGCACATCAGACTTTTGACATCTTGTGACCTTGTACAAGGTCAAAAGAGGCCGAAAAAGGGCCGAAAGGGTCGCAAGGTCGCAATCTCGCAAGGTCCAATTTTTCTTTCAATTTTTTTTTTTTTCAGGGGTTGTCCTGGGAACAATTCCCGATTCCATAGGGGGTCTTTTCTCCCTTCATGATCTTTTTGACCTTGTGAGCTTGCCGACAAGCTCGCAAGGCCCAAAAGGCCACACATTTTTTCTCAAAACGCTGATGCAATCGCGGATCAGCCGTCGAATATTCATCGGTGGAGGTAATAACCGCGCCTTCGATCAATCAATCCGTCTGCTTGGAGACCGCGGCAGCAGGGATGCCCAGCGGGAGCAGGATGTGCATCAATGTGAGCCGCAACTAGGGTATTCCGTGTCAAAATCGAGCCACGGATGCTGGCGTCCTCCACGGTCCAATGCATTTCCCAAATATTCCCATACTCACATGCCCGATTCTACCCTTCTCTCCCAACATTTTAAGCCCTGTAACTCCCTCATACAATGAAAACTTACCGTCAAGTTCTCTGCCGCAAAATGGGAACTTTTCATTTACTCCCTGCCAAACCCCACCCAGATCTTCCCTCGGAGTCGCTCAAAAACGACTGTTTGCCCGTCGGCTATGGCCCTGAGCGACCTCCTACATCAATTTCCCATACATAAATCCACCTCCCCAAGAAATCCCAGCTGAAGTGCCCCATTATTACGCTCTCCACAGACTGAACTCTGCAAGCTGTTCAAAATTCTGATTTCTTCCCTCTTTGCACTTCTGCCGATGGAACAAAAAATGCACACGACTTCCCGTCTGGACTGACGGAATGCCACGTTGATTGCGGTCAGAATGAGACCCCAATCATAAATTCTGAGCAACTATTGCCCGAAATAACGCGTAGTCTTCCAGCGCCGCACTCGAAACACGCTGAAAACGCGTCGCACGTGACCAAGTCGTTCCAATTTTCCTTGACAACTGCCCTGAGACCGCCAAAATTAATGACGTCAAAGCTCTTTAAGGCAACGCGCTCAGCCCGAACCCACCCGACGCTCCGTCGGAGCCGACCTAAGGCTTGATCTGCATCAGCCGAACGACAGAGGGACATAACCGGATAAGCCCGCAAATGATTTATCTCTGGTGCCGCTTCCCTCGCTTCCGTTCTTCAGGTTTCATGAAACAAACAAACAAACATGTTCTGATAAGTATGGAGCAGGAAGCAAAGCAGGTTGTGCCAAAATGAATCCCCCTAGCAAGAGCCTTGCCTTTCCTATGGACTTGGAACGCACGATTTTCGAGTGTGCCGCACTAGAGGATGACATGGGATTGGGCCTCTTCGAGGCGGGTGCTGAACCTTTAGGATTTCCTCCAAAATCTTTAGACATAGCATGGGGTGGGCGAAAGAAGTGAAGGATGGCCGGGAAGGAAGTCAAGGATGGGGAGGAAGTGAGGCAAGGATTTGCAGCATACATTATGACAAACCGTCCCGGCGAGTTGCATGACTGGTATTATTTCGACATTCAACTGGGGTAACAGATTGACAGATGGTCGAAACCTGTCATATGAAATTGAGGTAAATAAATGATTGTCTCTGTAGAAGCTACTACAGTTGACTGGCTCATAACGGATACGGTCCATGGACACCATTTCACCTAAAATTGTATGCATTATGAGGATTTATGTGTTATTGTGTGCTCATACAGTGGCACAAAGCAGTTTGGTGGACTCCAAACCTTCGGAGTTTATGTGTTATGTGTTATGACCTTATGCATTATGAGCCAGTCAACTGTACCACAAATCCAGCCGGGAATTCGGCTCTGGATTGTTAAAAAGTAAGGGGAAGAAGCAGGGCTGGTACAATGGCAGACTGGTTACCTGAAGGTGATACTGTTTTTAACAGAAACCAACTCACACGGGCGATTGCCGAATTTCGGCACTCCAGACGTTGTATTCTGAACTCGGTATTACTCTCTTTATAAAATTACGCGTGTCCGTCCGTCCGTCTGTCCGAAGCCTTTTTAAACTCCGCTGCTCATCTGACCTTTCCTTAGATCCGACATTACCCCTTTATTCACATCCTCTCATGACGTAGTTCGAAGAATTGGCGCATTTTCCCCGTCGGCCTATGTCTTTTATGCGGCCGTCTCTCAAACAAATTGAAGCGCCCCCCCTATCCACTGCGCCTACGGGCAATCTCTCAAACATCTCTCAAACAAACTCGGTGCGCCTGGTGTTTGTCAACTGGTATTTTTAGAGAGTTAGCGGCGAGTTCACCGTATGTCAGTCTATTTTTCCGCGGTCTCAGCTGATGAATTCTCACATGCCGTAGGATTGTCTGATCGCAGGGTTATGCCGGTCCCTCGCCAAGGGCGTCGACGACATGCCGCACCCAGTCGCCGTTCCATTTCAAATAAACTCAGAACAGGGGAGAAAACTGAGGCAACTCAGATATGTAAGCTCCAACAGAGCTCAATTCAAGAAGGAAAGTAACCTCCTGTTCAAGGGAAGGGGATGCGAGGCCACGAAGCGGCCGTTTTTTTTAACAGTGATTTCGACTTTAAATAATAAATTCCACAAAAGGGGATGGGAGGCCGCGAAGCGGCCGACCAGCCCCTTGTATAAGAACAAAATTCAGCTCACCCAACACCGAAGCTGTTTCCCTGATTTTCAGTTCCAGGATCAGCCCCTTATATCTCAGCTCTTGAATAGAATGTCCGGTGTGCCGAAAATTGGCAATCACCGGTGTGACACCTCCTCCTTCATTATATGAGCTTCAGAGTAACTCCGGTCTGGGCTCACTTTCAACTTCCCGAAGTCACGGTTTGAAAATACTGCACAGGGCACTTATCTACATATTCACTTTTCAACATGTTTTCAACGGGAGATGGAGCAGATATCGTCCGTGGTCCAGACCAGCCGATTGATCTCGGACTCGTTCGGAACGGCGTACTCCGAGCCCGATGCAGCCGGACAATTACAAAATGGAAATGACAAATCAGATTGAACCCGTTTGGGACCTTGGGTGGCAAATTGAACTTATTGAGGACACTTACATGCTGGAATGGGGAAGATTAATGCAGGAACCAAATTGCAGGAGCCCAGTAATTTTTCTTCTTTCGTGGTGAGCTGTTTCATCATGATGACCAATTTCGTATGACCAATATCTTGTTTGTGCATATTAGGAAAATAGATCCCGATCAAATCCAAGTTCTCCCGTGGGTAGCCAAACCTAAAGGTTCAGCAATCACCGGAACATCTGTGTGATGGTCCTTGTCGCGCATCGTGTGCGGGCGTGGTAAGAGTTCTTCGCGGTTTCTCCATGACATCTGTTGAGTGGTGTTTTCAGGGTAGAACAATTCTTGTACAGGGCAGTGATACTCTCGGACCCTGTGATACGGCCACTGAAGTCATTACGACTTGGCCCCGAGTGGTGGACAGAGAACTGGATGCAGCTCACCCAGCACAAATCAGCGACGTTCTGGCGCTCAGCTGTCAGGTTCCTGAGCTGTTTGGATGCTTCTTGTGCCGGAGACGTCAACACAGTCCTGGCCGCTTGCCAAGGCGTCACCAATCTGGAATTGGGAGCTACGGTACGGGAAGAACATCTGAATGCCATTGCTGGTCTCGACGCGCTGCGCTACTTGGAGGCCGCGTTCGGGCTGCTGCTTGGTGTGTTGAACAGGGACAGCTTCGGCCATCCGGCGTTCCGCAATCTGACGTGCTTGCACGTCAACCACATTCTCGACACCGAGGCAGCGCCAGGGGCATGGGTGGGGATCGGGCAGGCTCCTCATCTGACCCATATCGCCTTCGACCTCCTTCCACTGTGGCAGGGCCAGCGAGCTAGGATGTGGAAATCTCATATAATTAATTATTCCTCCATACAGTCACTACATTTTGGGGCGGCTTCGGCCAACCCCTTGGCCGAGGCCCTCGGCCAACCTCGGCCAACCCTGGCCTCGGCCTAGTCGGTCGAGGTTGGTCGATCTCAGTTTTGATTTGATGCTGGTCCTCTAAGCACTTCCGTTTGACTTCCCTTGCTACTGGTTGTTGGAGAAGGCCCAACGCTGTGGACGGGCACTGCCCTTGATCGATCTGGCGGCTTTGTACCTGTCTGTACACAAATGCAAATCAAAGGGAGGCTGATTGGCGGTATTGAGGCGGCGTGGACGCTCGTTTCAGCTATTCATGGGACAGTCGAGGTCGGGGTGATGAGTGTAGAGAGGAAGGACCAGAATGCCAGCACATTATTGCTCCTAGTGACGTTGTCGAGGACACACAAGGCGCGAGGGCCAGCGAAATAACCCTTTGTTGTGACTCGGGTGTAACACATCGGCGAACTAAAATTGGCAACACTCCCACACCCTCACATGGCTGTGGGAAGGCCAGCCGACGGCGCCAGGGATGCTGGGCGCTGGGACAGAGATCAGGGGCTCGGCCAACCTGGCCGAGATGACCTCACCCAACCTCACCCAACCTCAACCGACCTCGGCCGACTTCCCCTCGACCAACCCGGTCGAGCCCCCTCGGCCAACCTCGGCCAACCTCGGCCAACCTCAACCAAGTCGGCCGAGGGGCCATCAAAATGTAGTGAGTAGTTTACCCAAATTAGTAGTTACCTACTTAGCTTGGCGTTAACTAATGGATGTCAGGGGAACCCCCGTCCCGACCCCCATCCAACGCCCTTCCGACCCCTCCGATCCTTCCGGTCGCTCTCCCGGTCACCGGTCTACCGGGACCGGTACCGGAAACCGGCACGTGACCCGGGGGAACCCCCGATGGCACCTTGCGTGTGACCAAGCCCGGGACATCTGCCGATCACTCCGGTCACATGGTCTTAGCTAGTAGCTTACTTATACCCACAGCTGACGTGGGAATCCTCAGAGTTTCTTCTCTTTGGATCCCCCACGTCAGGTATGCTTCTCTGTATATTTAGCTACCGTCAATTAACCTTTGGATCCCCCACGTCAGTCCCTGAGTACCTCGGGCCTTTGTGGTTGCCCTTACAGCAGAAGAAACTCTCTAAGGGATTAACCGGCCAAGATTGCAGGCTTTGGTGTGAATGGCTCGGACTCCTCTGATAGTGTCCCAGCCTCCCCTACCCTGAATCTTGCCCCCTCCTCCTTACCTGTAGAGCACTCCATGGACGCTGCGAGTACCGCCGCCGCCGCCGCGCAAGCAGCAGCTGAAGCCGTCTCCGCCCGCATGGACAGGCTCGAGAGTACCCTTGAGCAAATTGCACAAAAAATCGACCCCACCCGTACTGCTTCACCTGCCCCGTCCCTTGCCGGCCCGGCTCCGGACCCGGGTACAGGATTATTCCCTCCAGCAGTTCCCGGCTCGAAATCGGCCCTCTGGCCGAACCCCCCGTTCGTCTTCGACGGCGACCGGAAACAAGGCCGGGCGTTTCTCCATGCCGTCCGGTCGTACATCCGGTTGCTCCTGGAGGCGTTCCTCGAGGACAGCAGCCCCTCCGAAGAGAAGGCGGTCCGGTTCGCCATGTCGGCCCTCTGGCCGAACCCCCCGTTCGTCTTCGACGGCGACCGGAAACAAGGCCGGGCGTTTCTCCATGCCGTCCGGTCGTACATCCGGTTGCTCCTGGAGGCGTTCCTCGAGGACAGCAGCCCCTCCGAAGAGAAGGCGGTCCGGTTCGCCATGTCCTTCATGGCCAAAGACTTCGCATCGAAGTGGGCTGAGCGCCACGCCACCAGAGCCCCGTTCCCCTTCTCCACCTGGGACGCGTTCGTCACGGAGTTCCGGCTCCGGTTCGTCGAGGAGAACAAGCAGGACCACGCGCTACGCACCCTCGAGTCCCGGTCGTATCACATGGGCGCGCGGGACGTCTTCCGGTACACCGACGACTTCGAGGACCTCGTCGACCTCGCCGGCTTCGAAGACCCGATCATCAAGGTCACGAAATACCGGACCGGTCTTAACCCAGCGATTAACCTCGCTATCACCGGGTCAAGCGACCCTCCGGACCTGCGGGACTACCCGGCCTGGCGCCTCCGGGCCTACCGGCAGTATGAGTCGCTCCTCCCGCGAGACGACCGGTTCCGGTCGCCACCAACCGGCCGCACGCTCGGGAACCCTTCCGGTTGCGGTCACTTCCGTTCCGGCACGTTTTACCGCACCGCAACAGAGAGCCGCCGCCACCCCCGCGCTTCCGCCTGCCGTCCCGATGGACGTCGACCGGACGCGTGCCCGTAGCGCCCCGCGCCGCGGTTGCTTCCGCTGCGGGGACCCGAACCACTTCGCCTGGGACTGTACCGCACCGGTCGACGTCCGGTCAATCGATGTCTTGGACGAGGTGATCCGGCAACTCGGGGGCGACTTGCTCGACGAGCTGTCTGGCATCGACGGAGGCTGCCGCATAACACGCCGCCGCCGCCGAGCCGGAGTATTTTCTCCCCCGCGCAGAGTGAGCGGTGCACCCTCTGTCGCGTCTCCTAATCGTTTCGCTGTCCTATGTAACGAGTGTGACAATATATCTCTTGCATCCACCGAACCGATAGACGCACCCCTTAGACCGATCGAGACTCCTCTCGTTCCGGTCGTTCCGGTCAAACCGGTCAAACCGGAACCCCGACCACCCCTCCTGCGGACACCGCGCCCCCAGAAGAAACTGCCTGGGAGCGCCGCCTCCCGAAACACTTTACCCTTGCTGCCACCTCGGAGAGCAGTAACTCCCTCCGGCTCCCCCTCGAGATCGAATCCACCACCGACGCCGGGAAGCTCTCGCTCAACGGCCTGGTGGACTGCGGGGCTACTTCCGAGCTTATTGACACGGAGTACGCTGCCGAGCACAAGATACCGGTCCGCCGGCTCTCGCAGCCCATCCTGGTCTACAATGTGGACGGTTCTCCCAATGAGGCCGGCTTCATTCGGGATGTCGCAGACGTGGTCCTTCGCTACAAGGGCCACAGTGAGCGTGCTCAGTTCGCCGTCACCCGCCTCGGGAAGGAGAAGCTCATCCTGGGCTACTCCTGGCTCCGGAAGCACAACCCGGAGATCGACTGGGCCAACCGCAAGGTTAAGATGAGCCGCTGCCCTACCGGGTGCTGTGCTACCTGTGTCGCCGAGGTGCGCACCGACCGGAAGCTTGCCAAGGTCTCCGCTCGGATCCTCCGGCAGCTCTGGTCCGGTCCGGTCCCCCGGATATGTGCCATTGACATGGACAAACGTTCCAGCGAGGACGACGACACGGAGTTTGACGAGGACTTACCGGAACTCGGGCCGGATGACGGGGAAGATTCGGATGACGTGGACGACCCCGTCCGGGAAGGAGATCGGGTTTTCTACACTCGGTTCTCCCCCCCGGAGGACATCCGGGCGACCGGTACCGTTTCGCAACGGCTGGCAGAAGCGCATGCTAAAAACTCCGCGCCCGGTACGGACGAAATTCCCAAGTGGGCACGTGAGTTCGAAGAGGTCTTCAACCGGGACTGGAGCGTTGACTTCGTCGTCGAACTCCCGGAGGCCCACGGGTACGATGCGATCATGGTCGCGGTCGATGTCCTCGGTAAGCGCGCCCACTTCATGGAGTGTCACACCCAGATCGACACGGTCGGAGCCGCCCGGTTGTACTACCGGAACGTCTGGAAGCTCCATGGCGTGCCAGAGAAGTACATCTCCGACCGGGGTCCGCAATTTATTGCGGAGTTCACCACCGAGCTCTGGCGCCTTATCGGCGTCAAGCCCGCGACCTCCACGGCATACCACCCGCAGACTGATGGCCAGACGGAGCGCGTCAACCAAGAGATGGAACAGTTCATCCGCATCTTCACCAACTACATGCAGGACGACTGGGACGACCTCTTGCCGGCCGCCGAATTCGCCTACAACAACCACGTCCACTCTTCCACGCAGCAGGTCCCGTTCATGACCGACACCAGCCGGCTCCCCCGGATGGGGTTCGAGCTGAAGGGGCTACGTTCGAAACTGGAGTCAGTAAATGAATTCCACGACCGGATCGCTTCCGGTGTCTCCGAAGCCCGGTCCGCGCTGGTCAAAGCCAAGGAGGAGTACAAGCGGTACTACGACCGCCGGCGCACCCCTGCGCCGGAGATCAAGGTGGGTGACCGGGTCTGGCTCGATGCGTCGGACATCCAGACGACCCGGCCATCTCCCGGTCTCTCGCACCGACGACTTGGACCCTTTAAGGTCATCAAGGTTGTCGGCCGCGGCGCGTACAAGCTGGAGCTCCCGCCCCGGCTCTCCCGGCTCCACCCGGTCTTCCCGGTGGTGAAATTGGAACTCGCTGAAGACGACCCTTTCGACGGACGGCCCGGCTACGACGAGCCGGCCCCGGTCCTCCCAGACGCACCCGGTGATGCTCCGGAATGGGAGGTCGAAGAGATCCTTGATGCAAAGGTGCACTGGAAGTCGCTCTACTTCATGGTGCGCTTCAAAGGGTACGACGACTCACACAATCAATGGGTCAAGCACTCCGACCTCTTTGCCCCGGAAGCTGTCGCCGAGTTCTACCTGAAATACCCAGCCAAACCACGCACCATTGCCGTCGCCGCCTTCGACTCCCTGCCCTTCCGGGATCCCTCCCTTCGCATCCGGTCTATGCGTCGGGGCGCCCCATTCCAAGGGGGGGGTGATGTCAGGGGAACCCCCGTCCTGACCCCCATCCAATGCCCTTCCGACCCCTCCGATCCTTCCGGTCGCTCTCCCGGTCACCGGTCTACCGGGACCGGTACCGGAAACCGGCACGTGACCCGGGGGAACCCCCGATGGCACCTTGCGTGTGACCAAGCCTGGGGCATCTGCCGATCACTCCGGTCACATGGTCTTAGCTAGTAGCTTACTTATACCCACGGCTGACATGGGAATCCTCAGAGTTTCTTCTCTTTGGATCCCCCACGTCAGGTATGCTTCTCTGTATATTTAGCTACCGTCAATCAACCTTTGGATCCCCCACGTCAGTCCCTGAGTACCTCGGGCCTTCGTGGTTGCCCTTACAATGGAGAGGGGACTTTTTTTCTCTCTCATACTACCATCGTCCGACCCAGTGCAGCCAAGCGGCTAGAGGTGGAGCGGCCCCTTCTCAACCTATACAATGTTTTTGGTCACTGTGGGCTATTTAGCCATCCCTTGTATCCTTTCGGCATTGTCTATCGCTACCCTCACCTCCACACTCTTTTTCACCCTATCGACACACTCTTTTGCACTGTCTTCTTCGTTCTACGGGCCAACGACAATCTCGCATTTTGATTCAACACTTCGTACTACACATCTCGACCATCAACCCCTCTCATCGAACCTCCCACTAGGCTCTTAACCCTACTTCACGGCCCCAGGAGCACTTGAAGGAGATTGTGGCCGTGGTGTCTCGCTTGCGGTGCATCGTGCTGTGGGTGCCCTACACCTATACACCGGCCGCCGACGAGCCACCGTTTTGGACAACCGTGTGGTGTACATCCGCGATTCCGGCGGGTTACTCAGCCGGTGGTGGAGACACTCAAGGATCGTGGATGAGCCGTCAGACAGGTACTACTTCCACGTGGATGGAGATAGGCGCTGGCTGGTTCCCGAATTCATCGCCACGAAGCAAGTGGGGTTTCTGAGCAGTGAGTGACACTGTATACTTTTTCCGCTGGCTGGAGGCCGTCGTGATGTACGACGTGCTCGGCTATCCGCATTCGGTGACACCGGGATCACATGCTCTCGACGCCGTCTGCGACGACGAGCTCAAAGAATTCCTTAAAATTCGCGAAAAAAACTATGTATGGGGTGGAAGCTACCTAAGAAGATTTGACAGAATGACGAGAGTGAATAGCGACGCGATGAGGCTCCAAACCGTGATTCTGGTAAAATAAAATACATGGCACCCAGCCGCGGCTGTGGCAGAAGGGACGGAGACCTGCGAACAAATTGGTGGGTTGCCAGAGAGGACAAGACACGTTGCGCACGTCAGTACGAGGTGTATCGTGCACGGTCAGAGTGGTTGGGCAGGCAAGCACATCATAATGCATTATCTGCAACAAAACCCAGTGAATTTCTGAAATGAGGAACAGACTGGATTACGTACCTCGGCTCTCTGCGCCACAAAACAAAATTGTGGACAAAATATAAGAGCCAGAACCGACGTTGGACAGGAAAATATGCTGACAAAAGTCAAGTAAGCAACGTCGTGGAGAGGCGAGATCGAAGCCAAGTCTCTGAATGGTAACCGCGGGATACAGGTCGACCGCGGTGAGAAAATACTGCATCAGCGATGCGTGGCGTCGTTTTCTAGGGAAAGAAAAAATAATCGCATTGTAACCTGATTAGCAAGACGAACACGAGAAATAAGATCGACGCGCCATCGGTCGCAAACGATCCTGAAATCAGAAAACAACAATAATAGTATAACGCACCAGTCGAGAACGTCTTAGTATACGAGCAGCGCGAGTCTGATCAGACCGGGCCAAAGCCCTGCCCCAGTAGGCGAGGCGGATACACTGACACGGGGGGCAGCACGGGGGCAGCACATATGCACATATGCACGTGCGTGCATACCGGCAGCACAAGCACGACACGCTTTGCACATTGGCGGAAGGCACACGGACATGCAACCGCTCACTTGCCGCCGTCTGCATGGGTGCCGACAGCGCACGACCTCTGCTTCTCGACACGGCCGCCTCCCCATTTCGATTCAGCGGCTGTTCGTAGCTCAACACAATCGCAGCGCGGTTCGGGGAAGCTCAAGGGTGAACGCGATTCTAAAGTCCCACGCGGCTTGCTGCGCAGGCGCGTGGGGCATGCGCCAGGACGCAGGCAGGACGTGGCGGAGAAAAACCCACGCAGAATGCCGATTGCGGGTACGAGACTGAAAGTAAGGACATGGGGACCTTGAAATCACTATAGACGTAGCGCCTAGCGTCGACTTGGCCATCCAGAACCTTGGCTTTCGGAGAAGCACAGTGGAAAGATGGAAGATATATAAAAACGCGGAGGAGGAAGAAAAGGAGACGCAGGAACTGGGAAGAAAGTAACAAAAGGAACCACCGAAAACAAGGGGAACGGAGGTGAATGTCTGGGGATATCGAGCCGGAGACACAGCGGGGATCTCTAGAAATTTCGTTAGCCGATGCGGAGGAACAGTGAGTCGAGGCGGAAGTACCTACCGAGTCGAGAAGAGCGTGTCCGTTCTGTGAATCGAAAGAAATCAGGCTCAATTGGGCCTTTAACCTGGACGAGATGCCGCACGCTTCCCGAGCTGTACCGCGGGAACCAGGAGAAAAGGTCGACCGCTTGTTTCTACTTGGACAGAATGTTGACAGATGAAAAAGAAGGAAGGATGACACAGTAGCGCAGAGAAAGGGAGAATATGAAAGAATGAAAGCAAGGCACGGGCCCCGTAGCGCAGAATCCTCCTCTCGGGAGTGAGGCACAGTGAAATTTTCCATCTGCACGCAGGGAGGCACACCGCCAAGGGATGTGTCTCGAACTAGGTGGGAGAGGTTACAGTAAGCTGGAGAAAGAGGCGGAAAGAGAGAGGGCCTAGACGAGTGTAGAAAAATAAAGATCAATACTGAGGTGGAGAGCCTAATTGGCACAAAACAAAATAGGCGTTGAGCACGGGGCTGGAGAAGGTGGAGGAAAAAGCAAGGGATAACAATAGATGCGGTGTGCAATAGAATGGGAGCGAGAAACGGTGGAAAAGTGGGGAATAATTGAGGAGAGGAGGGATTTGAGTGGGTGAAGACGTATGCATTGGGTTGAAGTGGGGATAGGGAGACAATAGATGGAGGCCAAAGGGATAAACAAACAAGAATGGCTAACAATGATCCCTGTGCTGCCGGAGCGAAACGAGTTGAAAAGTGCGGAGTTACGGCCACTCACAGCGAGAAATCAGATAGACTCGTCTCTGCAATCCTGGTATCGCAATGAGCAGAAACATGTTTATAAAAACAAATAAAAAGGCTCAAACTCTGGTTAAATTGTCAATGCGCCCGTCCGCCTCAAAGAGGAAAAAGAACCTACCTGTACCGTTTGCATGGATACTTTCGCTTCGTGGGAGCAGAAGTGGATCAGAGGGCATAAACGAAAGGAATCGAGGGATGGGCCTTCTTGTATTGGCGCGGGACAGGGAGAAAGAGAGACAGAGACAGAGACAGATAGACTCGTTACCAGTCTGCCCAGAGGCGGCATATCTTAGTGCAAGCACTATGCCGTAGGCAAACTGGTACAACTCGGGCTGTGCAAAGGGGCTGAGCCTGAGTTTGAAATTTTGAGTGATGCCGAGCACCGGCATCACGGTGGCTGAGCAGAGCCATCAATTCCCGTATAAAAGTGGTCATTTGGTCCTCGCCCCCAAGGGGGCTGAAAAAAAGTCTGAACCAGCAGAAATGAACATTTTCATTCCTGAAATTAATCACCCCTTTACACATTTTGTAAAGCAGGTAAATTGAAAGACTTGAGTTAAAAAGAAAAATCTTTCAAACTCCGCGCTCAGGCTTTTGGCACAGCCCGAGTTGTACCAGTCTGCCTACGGCATAGGGCTTGCACTAAGATATGCCGCCTCTGGGCAGAGTGGTAACGAATCTATCTGTCTCTGTCTCTGTCTCTCTTTCTCCCTGTCCCTTCCTGTCCCTCCCACTGTTTCACTGCTGTCCCAATATTCTACCATGTTGCACGCTGACCTTTACTCGAATACAACGCAGACTTTGCGGTACAAATGAATGATTACGACACCGACTATAGCCTGTGTGTTCGCTTCCCCATTCTGTCTTTCCCCGTGGTTCGCGTCCACATCTATCGCCAATACTGACAGCGTGCGGACGTTCCTAGACTACTACAAGCCGCAAACTGCCGAGGTGGTTCAGTTGCTGAACTTTGCGAGAGCAGGTATATTTTTGCCTCCCCCTTCCACTCCAATCGCTCTTTTTCTGTTTGTTTCTCTGTGGCTAACAAATTGATAAAAATAGAGATGTCATTCACGGTGGGGTTCTGGTCTATCCGATACGGTGCGCTCGTCCTTTTATTCCCTTTTAAATAAGACCAAACCTAACGAAAACATTGGGTGAGCAGGCGACAAAGTCGGCTTTCAATTCAGCGGCCTCACCTACGCCTGCGTCTTCATGTTCTTCTTCCTACCCGTGTTGTGGATTATGTTGTGCCCCCTCTGCGCCCTCCCTCTCCTTTCATCCCTTTCATCCTTTAGAATGGACCCGACGCGTGCTAATTAGCGTGTAAAACACGTGTTCATCGTAGTTCTTCTTGAGTAGTAATGTGGGGGAGTATTCCTTAACCCTCTTAGTTGTTACTTCACTTTATTTCAAAGAGAAATGATTTACTTGCACTCAATTCTCTGTTTGCTACTGAGAATCCCTTGAAAGAGAATAAAAGGCAGGAAAAGAAATTATTCGAACTTTCGGCTCTATCACAATACTCGATACGTATATGAGTACCCCCTCAAAAAATTTCAGCTTGTATGGACGAGATTTGAGGTCTGTAGTTGGGATTTATGGCCCGAGGAACCTGATATGACCAGGAGTGCAAAATAACATATTTTTCACAAGGCTTTTCTATCACTAATTGCGTATGAATTAGGCTGAATTAACTAGCTAGTTTTCAGCTCAATCCATCCAGAATCCATCGAGATATGGCGGGATCGGTCGCGAGGATCAAAAAACGCCCAAAACGGCATTTTTCCGATCCGCGCCTTCGGTACTGACATCTGCTGTAAATCACGTACATCGAGTAATCTCTAACCTTTCATTTTATCCCAATTGCATATGCTTCCTACTCTCTCTGGAACCTTTTTGAAGATGATTTCTTGCCCAACCAGCTAGCCTTTCCCTCAGTGTTTGTTTCCATAATGGCTTGGTGTTATCATGACAATATTGTGGCGGCCCTTAACAGCCAGTTAGTGTAGTGGTATGCTACGTGATTCCCATTAATTTGGTCGTGTTGCTGAGGTTCGCGGTCAGAATTTCGCGTCTGCGGTCCTTTTCTTTTGACTTGGCTTCCGATTAATCCTGCTGCAGCAACTTGTGTGAAAATTTAATGTATTTCTACAGCAAATTGTGCGAACGATTAAACTTTCCAGCTCAGTAACTTGTGTCGAAATTGAGCCACATCTGCTGATATCACTGATGCCTCGACGTCCCCACCGGCTCGACGGCCAATGGCGTCGCGGATATGGACATGCACCGCCGGAAATACGACTCGCCAGTCCATCCGCAAGCTCGCTCCTCGAGTCGGATCCCCCCTCGACACCAGAAAATACCAAATTGCTATGAGCCGTTGTATCGCCCTGCATAGACCCTCATAGACCCCATAGACAACTTGGCAGGTGCCTATAACGTCTATGGGTGTCTATAAAAGACGCTATAGCAATTTTGGAATTTCCTGAGGGCAGATTGAATGGAATGGAATGGCCAAGTGCATCGCTGTGACCAACGGCGATTCTACCGCTGGGAACCCTGTGACTTTGTGTTTTCTTGCCGTCTACAATGGACGCGGTCTGATTCCTTGGTCACCAGATTCAGCTATGAATGAGATGCCTCCGACAGCAATCCTAACCAGAAATGGGTCGGTAACCCAATTGTTGGACATGCAACCCAAGTATCAACTTTGAATCTGAACAAGTGTACGACATTACATTCCTTTCAACTACCAAACATTAATTAGCTCGCAGTAGACTCAATTTTCATTATTCTGGCTTCAGACTGATACGATAAGCGCCGCGAGTAAGCCTGAATATGGCTGAAAGGTGTACTCGGAGCCTGAGAGGAACACTGTGGAATATCGTCGAAGTTTAGGAGAGGCGGAACTGCGAGGTAGGACAGGGTTGCGAGCATGAGAGAGGCGACATGTATTGGTTGAGTAAATTGCGAAGCACTTCTTTGTAGGGTGCCACTTTCGGTGCCGTGCTTTCTGAAGAATGGTACATGCCCTGACGGAATGCGATCGATATTTGTATGATATGCGATATCTACGCCATGACCTATGACCCTCCGGTTTGGCCCTCGAGCAATGCGAACTTCAGGCCCACGTTCTTCATCTCTCGGGAATATCCAGGAAAAATAAAGAAAGACATGTTCAACGATCATGGTATTAACTCTCAGAGATGAAAAAATCAGATGCCCCTGTATAAACCTCACGAACCGTTTCGTTGACTAGTAAAGACTCTGCTACTATTGAAACTGTGAGTTCGTTTTTGGTCGGAAGGCCTGGGGTTATCTAAACCCGGACAAATACTCGGCTCGGAAGTTGATTTGAGACAGGAATTCATGGAAGTGTAAAAAAAAACAGCGTATTTAGGTCGTGAACGATTATATACAAGAGAGCATGCTCCATCAAGGACCAACACCTCAAGCGTTGACGTCAACTTATAGGCACTGGGAGTAGTCTGAGAAATTATATCAGTGCCGGGACAAGTGCTGCGATCAGAGAAAATAATGCTCACATGCGTTCATCTCTTTGCAAGTGAACGGCGAGACACAGGCAGTGGGGCCGGTGTAGGCTGTGAAGTGACGGTCACTTGAGCGGAGTCATAGCCTGACCGAAGGTGGACTCACTTAGACCACCGCACTGCCCGAACTGGGGAACACTGCCGCCAGTGGGTGTGGATGTCCCGGTGGTAGTGGTGCCCGTGGGGGGGCTGGTGCCGGTGGTGCCGTTAGCGTTGAACGTCGACCCGATGGGGCCAAACTTGATGTTCGAGTATATGACTTGGGAGTTGGCGTTCTGCGACTCCACGGTGGTGGGCGCGCCAGAGCTCGGCGAGCACGTTCCACGCCTAGATTTTATTTGCGCTGAGTATAGATAATTTGGGGTAAGGGCTAGAGACTCACGTAACACCGGGAGCGCTCGCATCCTTGGTCGGCGGGTAGGGCGCGTCGAGCCAGAGCATGTTCGCGGCGTGGTCGTCCTTGATTGAATCGGTGCTTAGTAAGTCGTGTCGACGGAAGAAAAGCACGGGAATACCCAGATGGACATGACGAGGACCATTCCAGCGGCGGAGGCACTGGACATGGTGGCCAGTCCACCCTTGGTGGCAAACGTGTTGGTGTCGCCGAACGCGGTCTTTTCTGATGAATAATGAGCAGCGAGTCAAATAAACCATCGAGTGAGTAGCTTACGAGCGGCGCAGAACGAGTCGGAGATGGAGTTGCCCGTCACACCCGAGACGGTACTCTGCGAGTTGGGGATGACGTTGCCGTTCTGCACGTAGAAACGGTTGATCTGGGTAATCGGGCTCCCGACGAACTGTGTCACGACAGTGAACTTGGATTTGGTGTCAACGGTGAGGCCGGGGCCGTAGAACGACGTGTCGCCCATGCGGTACGAGTTGAAGTCACAGCCGGCCTGGTCGCACGTGCCTGCGGTGCTGCAAAATAGTTGCGTTAGTTGTCGATCGCAAGTAAATATGAAACATGCGTACGAGTTGGGCGCGGAGCAGGCGTCTCCAGTGCAAGTACTCTGTCCCAGAGTGGCTAAAATTCTAATGAGCCCCGACTTTCGAGGAGGAAGCGCAGCCAAGACGTACTGCAAGGGTGCGGGGTGAAAGCTGCAGAGATACTGTTCGCTTCCTACAGTGATTTTGTGAGTTCATAGACGAGCATAAATGCGGGCTGCGAACTCACCCAGACATCCATCTCGGGGCAGCACGTTCCCATGGTTCCAGTGCCAGCGTTTGCTGCAAAGAAGCTTTATCAGCTCACTCATTCCAGAGGTGGGGACCAGCGTACTATCGTTTGGACTAGCTACCCATCCCGCCGAGTTGGCGACACCGTTGATGAACTTGAGGTCTCGGGGGCACTGTGCGTCACAGTAGCCCGTACCATATTTGGGACCCGCTACGGTTGGTAGGTGTTCAATAGCAGAAACCGGCGAAAAGACCAAATACCGCACCCTTGTTCACGCCGTTGGACTTGGCGACGCCGCCGTCGGCATCCATTTGCGAAAATACAAAGCTCCGTTAAGGCCTGGGTTAGTTGGAAGAAGTTAGATTAGATGAGATACGATCAATGCATCACGTTACCGCAGGGCAGCTTTTTTATGGGTCAGTGTGAGCGCGGAGGAAGGAACGACAAGGGACGTACTTGAGAGACATCGACGTCGAAGCTGCGGCGGTTGAGAATCAGATGATCATCGGATCGCAGAGGGGACTCACGTCTAACGAGAATAAAACAAGATAGATGAGTGATGAGGTAATTGCCTGAACGTTGCAGAGGACTCACGAATTCCTGGTTGCGGAAGTCGAAGGTCTGGTACGCCGACGTGCTGCCCGGGGCCAGGAGGTAGACACGGCTACCGATGTTGGGCTGCTGGCTCACTGCAAAATATGTTCGCACGGAGATCGAATGATAGTCGACTATGCAGGAACTCACCGGTGACGAACTTGAGAGTGAGCGCGTTCCCGCTGGTGCTGATACCGTATGTGCCTGAATGAAACAGAATCAGCGGGATGCGCCACGAAGCAAGAGAAAGGTTCAAACCGGAATAATCCGCGCCTGGAGAGACATTCATTCAGTTTCTTAATGAGCTTTATTGCTGTACCGCGGACTTACCATCCAGCTCGCAGTTCGCAGCGCAGGTCTTAGCGTCGGACAGATAGTTGCGTCCCAGGTGTTTCCTACGGCAAGATGAGGAACAATGTACAGTTCTGGGAGAGAAGACCAAACCTGTGTAGCAGTTCTGGCTGGCGTTGTTGTGAACCCAGCGCCAGTTAGCGTCGATCACGACGCTAGCGGACTGCGAGGTACACGAGGTACCTGCATGATATTAAGGGGAAAATAGGACGAGCGAAGGTTTACTTAACGTACCGCCAGTGCCGGTACATTTTTGCCAGGTGAGAGTGGGGTGAGTCTCTGCGAGGTTCGTCCCAACCCCTTGGCCGAGAGCGAAAGGGAGGAGAGCGGCGAGGACGAGGAACCGGAGCGCGACATTAGGACCGTAGGACGAGTGGGACCGTAGGACGAGTGGAATGAGACTCAAGTTGAGGCTCGTTGGAGCTGTGGTCGTTGTTTATATAGATATGTTCCCATCTTTACGATATATTGGGCTGAGCCACCTTTAGCCGCAAGTCAAGACACTTTGAGCTAAAATACCTCACTCAAGTCAATCCGGCATTTTTCCTTGTGCTTGGTGGGAGCACGAGAAAAAATTCTCCTTTTCTTCGGTCCGGGATCAAACCTAAGCAGGATTATTGACCCCGTGGGAAGGGATGAAGAGGTCTCGTGCCCGACCACTTTGGCAGGATATTTGTCGGAGGTCCCGGTCGCAATTTTCTCGGTAAGATGAGAACACAACGTGAAAGGCAATGTTTTGTGGATGTGACGTTGGAGGAGCAAGGTTCTTCGTTGAAGCCCGGAAGGAATACGACATGGCGAAGTCTCGGGTTTTGAGCGTGCACTGTAGTCAGGGAGAAAGCACGCGTCACATGTCTTGTGATCAGCCCGGACCCTTTTCTCTTGACGACGACATTCCGCTTGTACTGATGCAAGCGCCATGGCAGAGCCGTTGCCGACCTGACCTGCTCCATCCTTGGGTCATCCCTGGCTCATTTGACCGGCCACCGCGAAATCCTGCAGAGAAAATTAACAGCGGCTACAAAGCCTGGGAGCGGCTACTTTACGTCTACGGCGCCGGCCCAGCTCTTCTCTACGGAAATATAGATAGAATCCGAGACTCACTTCCAACGCACCCCCTCGAGGAACGGCTCCGTGACCACCGCGCCCGTCTCGTCCGTGCCCACGTCGCGCCAGGCGCTAGAAAGAAGAGGAGTCAGTATGAATGCACAGGGGAGCGAGGGAAAGGTGAGAAGAGCGATACTCCGATTCGGAATGCATCGGGCACTCAACCAGTTTCTGCGCGCATACACCTCGGCCGGGCACATTCACGCAGAATTCGCCGAGCGCCGACAGGGCGCGCGCGGATCACGGGGCAGAGATGGTACGAAATCCGCACCCTGCGAGCGGCCCCCCCCCCCCCCCTTCGACTCCTGACTCGTCAACGACCAAGATGAAACGTGAGGGAAGGCCACGCGCACGTCGTGCCGAGCACAACCTCTCCATCGTTCCTACCTCGGCCCTCGACCTCATCCAATGAATGCCCGCGTCTCATCACCCTCAGTCTCCACCCGCATCTTCTGCATGCACACGAGCCTCCAACGCCGCTTTCCATGTCGAGTGCGCGCACACACACATCGCATTGACCTCGTCTTGACCAGCGACACCGACACCGACACAGCCCAGGAAGAAGTACATGGCACGCACGCCTGCATATTGTGCCACTGAGGGCGACCGCGCCCACCTCCACCCAACTCGCCACGCCCACTTCGCTCGCACACTTCGCAGCGCAAAGAATCGAAACGGAAACAGAAGCAGGTACGACACACACCTAATCGCCCAAAATAAAATAGGCATCCGCACCCAGTTGAGCCCCGCCTCCGCGATTTTGGCGATGTCCTGCTCGGTCTGGAGGAAAAAGAGGCGAATATCAGTTAATAGCGAGGGCAACGGATGAAGCCGAAAGCCGTAAGGGAGAAGGGGATGACGGCGGCGACTCCATTCTCGCGGGGCGAGCGAGGTTATGAACGCCCCAATTTTGGTGCAGCGACATGGACATGCAATCTGATCGTCGCCTACGCCAACAACCCAGCTCCGGCATATAACATCCATGGCGCGGTATCGTAACGACCGGAGGAAGGAGGGAAGACGCAGAGAGAGGAAGAGGGAAAAAAACTGACAATAAAAGTATCATAATGCGTCTCCATCGTTCGCTTGCAGGGAGCCGTCTGCGCGCATGAGCGCGGTGAGCGTCCATTCGTCAGCGGCGGAGGGGCAGGCTTGGAAGAGCGCGGGGAAGATGACTGGGGTGTGTGTTAGTAGGTAGGGGAGGGGAGGATTGTGAGGGGAGGAGGAGTGTGGGTAGGGAAGGAGGGCAGGGAGGATGGAAGTCGCTGTAAAACTAGGCAGAACGCGTCAAGCCTGACATCATCGACGCTGTCGGGCTCAGGCTTATACTCGCGTCCGATTTAGCAACGCGCGAGTTGAGCATGCATGACGAGAAGGAATGCATAACTTGGGACATACACGGCTCGAGGACAAACCACCTTCCCAGATTAACACCATAAGTTTCGTCTGTTCCCCACTTCCAGCTTTCCTTCAGCGTGGGCGTCCCCGAATTGGGCTTGGCGCCGTTGAGGAAGGAGTCAGCGGGGTCGGCCACCCCTGTGGAGGGAGGTCTAAGTAAGCGAAAGGAGGAAAAAGGGGTAGGTTACGCACAATATCCACCAAACGAGTTATGATAAACGAAGCTCGCGCTCGTGCTCGTCACGACCACGCTCCCATACCCGCCCGCCACCGCACCCCCCCCACAATATCCCGTCTTCCCCCCATGCCACTTGTGCCCCGCTCGAAGACGCCGCGTTGTCGTTGTGCTTCTTGATAACCAGGGAATGGATGGGGATCATGTGTAAGGTTCCGGTACTCGGGCCGCCGCAGTCGTCCTCTCGCAGCCGTTTACTTACGCCGTAGTCTTGATCCGTAGTCCGTTGTGATTCCGTAGCTATACTGACTCATTCCGTAGTTACTTGTAGTCTATTTAAGCACCCGTAGAAATAGCCTACAGTAGAATACTTCCCTTGAACAAAGAGCACTTACCTCCGTTCTCTTTGTCCCCCTCCTCTGAGCTCCTGACATATTGTGTGCTTCACTCCTAAAGGACTCGAAGCTTCACACTTTTTTGAACGGTCACTCAGCTCTGCGTTCATTTCGCTCGCCGACGGCTTGATCACCCGATACGGCATCCACCAATTTTTTTTTGCATTCATTCATTGACATGGTTTCGACTCGTAGAGCTACCTACGAGGCTCCACCTCCGACGCCCAGTCGTCGTCGCTCTCTTCACCAAGAGGCAGCCGATGCGGACGTGATACCGCACGGGGACCTGGACACCGAATCGTACTGGTCTGGAGCCGAGTCCTCTGAGGACGCCGCTAGCGAAAGCGCGGCAATCGCGTCGAGCAATGGCTCCGCAGATGTCTTGAGCAGTGGCTCAACGAAGGGCTGGAGCGGTGGCTCGCCCAAGGCCATGGGTATTAGCCCGGCCGGAGGGCGCAATGAACCTGATTTTTCGCAATCAGTTTCGAATTCGCATTCCATCGCAATTTCACGCACGTCATTGCCTTCTATGGCAATTGGATCCTCGTCTCGAGATGAGACTGGAGTTTCCCCGGGCCTTCGAGATGCCCTAGATTTTGTCGCGGTCAGCTCTGTGATACCTGAGCCGGACAACGCCTCATTGCCTTCCACGGTAATTGGATTTACCTCGTCTCGTCATGAGACCGGACTTCTGTCGAGCTGTGTACAAGCTCCTTCTGCTTCTGCTTCTGTTCCTGTCGCGGCCAGCACTGTGATCCCTGTGCCGAACAACTCTTCTGTGGTGACAGCGGGCGATGACAGACGTGTCATTGTGGCCGGCACCGGCTCAGTATCCCTGCCTAGTTTCGGGTCTAGAGCGGATACTATTTACCATGTTCCTGAAGACATCGTGAATCAATTTGTTTCGCCGAAAAAATTTGCACAACGCACCCATTCCTCCATGAATGCTGGTATTGAAACTTTTCCGAGATTCTTCCCTCTCTGGTTCAGGCAGAGTATCGAGACAGGGCAAGACTCAACCCAAGGACTAGCATCTTTCGAAGATTTTTCAGGTGCTGATTCCGACTCAGACCAATCTTCGAGCCAACCAGTGGTTATGTACCAACCTCCTGCCAAGTTTATTCACTCCTGCGCGGTCATTGTAGAGGTGAACGAAAGTGATGTTGAAGGGCCGACGCCATCTTCGTCCAAGAAAGCCGGGAAACGTCGCCAGAGGTCCCGCAGCAAGAGTCGCAAGTCAAGCCAGAAGGCACGCGGCTCCGGCAAACCGGCTCCGAAGGCTCCTGGTAATCAAGACCACACAGCGCGTGGCTCATCTTCTGCATCCACCTTCAATCGCGAGGATTCCGTTCCACGGGGCGGTTACTTTTATCGTGCCATGTCGAGTGCCCCACCGGATCCTCCTAGCTCCTCGTCGAGCTCTTCTGATTCTTCGTCGCCTTCTGAGATTTCTGACTCCTCGTCATCTGGGGAATCTTTCAGTGATTCGACACCTCCTGCTTCCGCCTCGGCGCGTGCCTTTAGCAAAAAGAGGGCTTCTAAGAAACGCAAAGAGGATCGTTCCAAGAATTTAACTAAGCTTCTGCGCTCCGTTAAAATCAAGGCTCCCTTCATCTATGACGGCACGGCTGATTTCGACAAATTTGAGCAATGGACTTACGAAGTCGACACCTGGATCGACTTTAACTCCATTCCGACTCGCTGGGCTGTTCGTCTCATCGCCGCATTTGTTTCTGGGTCTGCATCCGAGTATTTCATGGACTTTGTTGCCACGGATCACGGCTCTTTCAAGATGAAACAAATATACTCCGGACTTTTTGAATACTGCTTCCCCGTCGAGATTCGTCGTGATATGCGTCGTGATCTTCTGTCTGCACGACAGCGTGACGACGAGAAAGTGCGCAACTTTATCCGTCGTATCACTCGGCTTTACAAGCGCCTCGGTGATGTTTCTGATCGCCAGATGGTTCAGATCGTTTGGGACGGTGCTCTGAGTTATCTCCGTCTTAAATGGGCCGATGCTGGCTTTGACTTCGAGACCTCTTCCTTGTCTGCTCTCGAAAATGCAGCTAAGGGATATGAAGTGGCCGAGACTATTCGGCGCATCGAAGCCGCTAAACGTGCTACTGAAGCTTCTTCAAAGGCTGGTTTTCAACCCTCTGTTAAATCTCCTGCTTCTGGTGTGTCATCGAACGCCGCTTCCAAGAAATCGCGGCTAACTCCAGAAGAGCGCGATCAATTCCGCGTCGAAAACCGTTGCTTCTATTGCCGTGAGGTTGGACATTCTAAGCACAATTGTCCATCGCTTCACGAAGCTCCTGCTCCCAAGATTCGCAGTGGAGCCGCAACTGTTTTAGAGGACCGCTATGCGTATCTCCGGAGTCTTTCTACCGATTAAAGAGATGCTGGCAGCCCGCCAACCTTAGATATATGTTTCTGTCTGTGTCTGTCTCTGTTCGTTTCCTCTTTCCTTTTCTTTTCTCTCTATAGTTAGTAGATAATTGTGGCCAATTTTCGGAGGGCGAGTGTAAGGTTCCGGTACTCGGGCCGCCGCAGTCGTCCTCTCGCAGCCGTTTACTTACGCCGTAGTCTTGATCCGTAGTCCGTTGTGATTCCGTAGCTATACTGACTCATTCCGTAGTTACTTGTAGTCTATTTAAGCACCCGTAGAAATAGCCTACAGTAGAATACTTCCCTTGAACAAAGAGCACTTACCTCCGTTCTCTTTGTCCCCTCCTCTGAGCTCCTGACATATTGTGTGCTTCACTCCTAAAGGACTCGAAGCTTCACATCATGATCGCGGCTGCAATAACGATAATGCTCGCGACGACGCCAAGCTCAATAAGCCGCTTTTTCCTCCCACTCGCAACACCTGCGCTGTAGCCTCGCAACACCTGCGCTGTAGCCATTACATCCGCCTCCGCCGTAGCTCCGATCCCCGAGCTTGCCCCGTGGGTTCGCCACCGTCACAGGAGGAGCAAGCCCTAGTTTTCGGGTGGGTAGCCCGCGGAGAGATCGTCGCGGTACCCGCCGTCAGTGATGTGAGATTGAGACCGGCTGTACGGCGTGGAGGCGTAGCTCGACGTAGTCGGAGTAGCCACCGCTTGGGTCTACTGGTGGGAGCCGCCTTGGGGCGAGTACTGCTGCGGCTGAGTATGAGGCGAGGAATAGGAGCCGAGGCCCCGGGAAGCTCCACCAAAGGGTTGTCCGGAAAATTCCTGGATTTTGGCCTCAAAAACCCAATTTTGGGGGGCTCAAAAACCCAATGTCGGACAAGGCTCGTAACGCGTCACAGGTGTGACCCCGCCAAAAAAATGTCACAGCGTCGGCATTTTTTCGCAGATTTCGTCGTGTTCGCGGTTTTTGGACAGTTTTGGGCTTCATCTGATAGTAGGACCAGATCAAGGAGCCAGCTTAGATTGTCCCAACACTGACCCGCAAAAATGGGCCGGAAGTGGGCCGGATCGTCCTCAAAAACCCAAAATTTGGACAAGGTTTGGCAAATTTCGGCCTGAAAAACCCAATATCCGGACAGGGAAATGGCCATTTTTCGAGCTCAAAAACCCAATTTTTCGGACAACCCTTTGGTGGAGCTTCCCGGGGCCTAGGAGCCGACGAAAGGATCGCCGTGCTCGCGCTCGTGCATCATCTTGTCTGCGCGCAAATGCTCAAGTCGTCTATTCGAATAAAATGGGTAACGGAGAGGGCTTAAGGACGACGAGGACTAGAGAACAACAAGGATGGGAAGCGGGGAAGAGCAAGGACGGCGCCATGTGCCTCGCTTAGCGCTGCCGATCAGCGTTGGCATCAAGGCTTGGTTCGGCATGCCGTGATCATCCTTGCTTTTTCCGTCCATCTCAAGTCATCGTCTTACAGGCGGCCTAAGCAGACGTGGGCGCCCTCCCTTGCATCCATAAGACTCCTACAGAACAGTCAAATCACCCGAAAATCCCCGTCCTCCATCGCTGTGGCTCACACACTCCAGAAACAGCCCCACCAGCGAGGTCGACGAGGTCACCATATTGCAAAACTAACTCCGGGGCGCTCTAGAGCTCTCTAAGGCGGTTCGATTTGCCTAAACAATCACGGAACTCTGGGCAGTCTTCGTCGAGTTATGCCCCGCGCGAGCTGGGATGTTTGAGTGGCGTGTGTTTGATCAAAACGCGTGACCCCCAACTATTTTGCAAACAGCAATAAAATGCTAAAAACATGTTTTGAGACTGAATCTTTAACACCCCTTTCATAGGGCTTTTATTCTTGCAGTTTTGAAAGGCTTTCAACTCCACTGTGACAAAGGAATCACATAAAAACACAAACGAGTCAACAAGAAGTTGCGTGGGAATTCTTGTGTTTGGTGCTTACGTCGTGTATTGATATTCATTCCCAGACTGGATATGTGCAGGAATGGACCAAAGTGCTTCAGAACATTGTGCTCGTACTTTCTTATGGGGGTCATGTTCATGAAACCGGACGCAGGTGCGACAGTGATGTACAATATCATTCAAGTTGGTCTTTCTAGACATAGGGTTGCATGGGAAGACTAGGTGCCGGTGGTCACACTCTACGCGCGCTGGACAAGAAGGAAACAGCAAAAAGTATATCTATTCCCAGGCCACTACTGTACTATTTCGACCAATTGTTCACAAATTTCGAATTTTTCGATGTCCGGGATGGCCGATAAGTTTCCTTTCGATTAACGGCGATTTTTGCACACATCAAAAGAAATGAGGTGTCACCGTCACCTGAACAATTGGTCAAAATAGTACAGTACACGCGATTGCTGTATAACGGACTTGGCAGCCTGGCGAAAACGCATCGAGGATGGGATCTCGGCAATCCCTAAATTCAGCACTTTCTTGTAATCGAATCGCGGCCGCTGATTGAATAATGGCCCAACACCCACGCAGTGGTGATTTTCTCCTTTGTTGCATCGCAAGCTGTTCCCTTCGCCAAATACAGCTCAATTGATACTTCGCTCTTTACGGCATTCTCGCTTTCGCAACAGGTGTACCTTACCATCTCGCGAAGGCTGTGTATTTTCGCAGCAATGCACCATTCTCACTCATATCACCCGCCTTCTCCGGTCCATTCAATTATTGGCCTTCGTGTTTCTGTCCCGATCTATCGCATTTCTCCAGTTCCCAGCAGGAAAGAAGGTCATTTTCCCCATTCCGCAATCATATCTCGCATTTGAGCTTGCCAATTCCCCATCATTGACAAACTTTTGCGGTCTTTGCGTGAACTGTTCCCTTCAGTTAAAGTGACAGACAACATGCTCAGTTTCTGAAATGTGCTGACAGGTTTCCAGTACTATTCCCCCCCCTTACATCTCGGACACTCAAGAAGAATTGCAATATATCAATTTATCCGATGTTTTTCGGGCCAAGCTGGGTATGTAGATCGATAGGAATCTGTCCTTTACCCCAGACCCAAATCTTACTTCATGAGAAATGGGTAAGAATTGCTCAAACGGCGTCTTTTTTGCCGGAATACTAGGTAACACATCAAATTTGAATTGCCGGCTTCGTATCTGACCCTCTTGCAGTCGAGGCGCCTCCAAATCTTATAGGGCAGAGCTACTCAATAAGAAGTATGATATCCATGAAGCAGTAGCTGAGGCATGTCCTGAATGGTCAACGGGCAGCATGAATTTTCTTGCCATCATTTTTGCCAGTTGAGATATCAATTTGGCAGGCATGGCTTCATCTTTCAGCTCAGTGTGATGGCTACAAGACAGCTATGCATCTGAAATTTTATATGGAAACTCTTACGATGTCAAGGTATATTTTAAATGCATTCAGAAGATAATATGACCCTCTGGTCAGGGCCCTAGGCCTTAAGATAGGCTAAATTTGCGAAAATGGCCCAAGTTGTCAACTTTCGGCCGTGATATATATTCGAAATATGTTATATCTCTAGAACACCTCCTACCGCTTATGTGAAGCCAAATATTTCATGAAACGGTCCAGTATTGGACGAGAAATGTTTGTTTGTCCGAGTGTAAGGGCAACCCTGGCGGCCCGAAATGTCTCAAGAGTCCTGGCAGGGGGGATCCGAAGTCAATTGAAGTACACTACTACAGGAAGAAGCGCACCTGGCAGGGGGGATCCGAAGAGGAGAAAGTCTAAGGATTCCCCGGCCAGGTGCGTGCCTATATACCAGCTAGGGCTAACTACGGGTTGCGCATGGTTCGTTGATGGCGTAGTGAACGGCAGTGATCCCGGGCACGATCACATGCGGAGTGCCATGCGGAGTGCGGGGATCCGTCCAGATGGGGTTTGGCTCGGCGGGGGGAACGTCGGAGGATAGCGGAGGTCCGACCAGAGGTCGGATCAGAGGATCCGGGGGTCGGATCGGAGGATCGGGGGTTGGAAACGGGGGTTCCCCTGACACCGAGTAGTAGGTACATCCGGCACGGCGGGGGGGGGATAGTACATGATGCCTACGATATGGCGTACTGTAGCCTTCAGACGGCCCGAACGAGGTAGTTTATCGCATTTCAATAATCCCGAGAATGTCCGCAGACCCCGATCAACCCTTGGCGGCGGGGGCAAAGTATCTATTGTATGTGAATGTAACTTCATCATCCCACCTCCGCATGTGTGTATCTTTGCTTTTAATATCCATGGCGCAGTATCGTAACGACCGACGGAGAAATGAGGGAAGACGCAGAGAGAGAGGAGGAGGGAAAAAAAAAACTTACAATAAAAGTCATAATGCTTCTGCATTATCGCCTGGAGAGAGCCGTCTGCGCTGTTGAGGAAGAGGTATTGCCTTTCCTGGCGGTTGGTGTCCAGTTCCTGTTACGGACCGTTTCTATTTTATTTTGTTATTATGTTTCACTTGCGATCGTAGCCATCATATAGTGGAATGCCCGAGCTGGCATCGCTCCCACTGCTGCGGCCGCGCAGGCCACCAAAGCAACTCCACCCGCTGCAGCCCCAGTTGCTGCGACCACCGCACCTGTCGCTGCCTACAGGTGGTGTACGCAATGTTGGTGTCCATCCCCATTCTAAACGAGATCGTTAGTTGTTCCGTACTTGATGTATTAGAATTACCGAGCGAAATATACACCGTGTTTGCCTCCGATATGCCTTGCTGGTGCTACACATTCCTGGACAGCGGCGCATCAGAGCACTGCATCGTCAATCGCAAGCGTTTCATCACGTATGAGCCTCTGGCCATCAAGGGCGCGACCGCAGTCAAGGGTGGAGGATTCACCGTCGCGGGGAAAGGGATAGCCGAGCTGATGGTGCGAATCAGCGACGGATCAGCTCACAAGGTCTGCTTCGAGGCACTGCATTGCCCGGGATTTGCGATGAACCTGATCTCCGTCCCCACATTTGATATGCGGGGATTTCACGGGGAATGGGATCTGGAAAGTTATCAGTACGCGACGCGTCGGGGAAACTTCTCATGGACGGAGGTCTGGCTAAATCCATTGGAAACCGGAGGTTGTATGATGTAGAAGTCGTCGATGATATCGACAGCCAGCGTCTGCCTGTCGCTGCCATCGCAGGGCGGGCGACAAATGGTCCACGTCGACGTCCGCCGGATCGAAAGAATGGCGGTGAGGGGGCTGGTCGATGGTTTGGTGATTACCCGCAAGATGTTGTGGGGTATGTGCGAGGACTGCATCCTTGGGAAGCAGGACAAGGCGCCGTTTAATGACGTCGTAACGCACGAGACGGAGCCGCTTGAGCGCGTGCATGTCGACCTGTGGGGGCAGGCGCGAACACCGAGCTGGTCCGGGGCCGTATATATGATGCTTGTCTCGGATGGCATGACGTCGCTGAAGTTTCCGCTGTTTCTAACGAACAAGTGGAAGGAGACGTCGATGGAGGCGTTCAAGGCGTGGATTGTGGAAGCAGAGGTGCAGACGGGGAGGAAGCTGAAGCTTGTGCGCGTGGATCTGGGCGGCGAGTTCGACAACGACATCTTCCGAGGCTTATGCAGCCGAAGGGGGGTCCTGATTGAGGTCGTCCTTAAGGACTTGTCATCAGCGAACGCCCATGCAGAACGGGGGAACAGGACGGTGGTAGAAGGAATGCGCACCCAACCTTGACCATCGCTTCTGGGCTAAAGCAGCTACAGCTCATTGCTATGTCCGCGGTTTTGTCCCTTCAAATCGCGATCCGGACGTGGTTCCTTGGGTCGCATGGTTCCGTCAAAAGGACATGCAGGGGAACCTCGTCAAGCTGAACGTTTCGCATTTGCGCATATGGGGGAGTCGTTGCTGGGTCAAAGATCTAGATTACGTCGAGGGCAAGTTAGGAAAGCAGGGATGGGAAGGTAGAATGGTCGGGTACATGGGGCGCCGCAGATACCGCGTCTACGACCTGTCGTGCTACCGCATCTTCTTGGTGCGGAATGTCATCTTCGAGGAAGGTGAACCGCATTGTATGCGCCCGGATGCTGACGACGACGCGCAGCTGCCCCACGACCTTCGAATATTTGAGGACGATGTACCGTCTGATGACAAAAGATTTCCAGACCCCATTGAACGCGTCGACGACGCGCCGGTGCCTATGCCCGCACCTGTTCAAATAACCCCGCTTATCCCCGACCCTCCACGTCGCAGTAATCGCGTGCCAAAGCATACACGCGCCATCCTCGAAATGGAGCTGTTCCACCACGGGGAGGAGCAGAGAGCCGGCGCGTCGTTGATGAATTCGCGGCCAAGTGGGACTTGAAGGAAGTCAACGTGGTGTTGTTGTTGGGGTTGACCGTCGAAAAGCTAACCAGCGGATCAATTGCACTTTCCCAGACCCAATACACCGAAAAGGTCTTGGATCACTTCGGATATGCAGATCTCGCTCCGCTCTCGACACCGCTTCCCGCCGGCTATCAGATCACCGCTTCGCCTAATGCGCTTCCGCTCGAAGACGCTGTCTTCATGAAGGACAAGCCGTTCCACCCCATCCTGGGTACTCTGGTCTGGGGGAGCTCTGGAACTTGTGTCGACCTCGCCTACGCTTGCTGTGCCCTCGGCAACGTTCAGTCTAACCCGGGACCCGATGAACGGTGTGCTCGGGATCTATGGCTAAAACACTCAAAACACGAAAGCAGCTTGGTGTGACATGCTTTCGTGATAAGGTCAGGGATCCACTGGATGTGGATCTCTAACACTAATCACCCAAAACACACACTACACCAACCACTAAACTATGCTTGTAAGCATACAACATAGACGATCCGACGAGTTGCGTTCCTCGACTTTCAATTGATATCAACTGGTGGTTGATATCTCATTCTTGGGTCAGGAGTGAATGCAATCTCAGAAGCTGAAGTGTGAGCTACACTTGAGCTAGTGCGATGCTCTGGGTCTGTATTATCGAGAATGTGGCAAAACTAGGCTTTCAACCGAAGGTTGAACATCCTTCATTGCAACAAGGTTGGATTTAGAGTCTCCAAGACTATCAAGCACTTATCACGAAAATGCCCCTGAGCCCAAATGCAAGTACACGTCGTATCCCGTTCCAATGCGTCCCCTGATATCACAATAATCACGTCGGTACCCTTTGTTCTCCCTTGATAGCCCGCCAAAATGTAGTTGATTGTGGTATTTAATGATACTTGGGGTCAAAGGCCCAAGCACAACAGTAAACACCTTGATCAACACCCCCAGTGCAGAGGACACAAGGCCATGCTAGTTGGGGTGCTGCATCAGTGCCTACTATTGTACAGAAGCCCTCCTTATATACAGTACAAAACTGGCTTACTCTACTATGATTATGCTACTCCAAAGATGGTTTGTAAGTGTCCAAGCCTCTCACATGATTAATATGTATTGAGTCGAGTCAGAGTGAGTCAGAACGAGTCAGTGCGATGTCATGGACGACACCTGTCGAGATGGTTGCCTTCAGATATTTAATTGGAGCCCCTAGTTGTCACCAAAGTCTCCTAACCAAATATCCGGTGCAGACCACACATCTCTCCCTTGAGAATGATGTCCAGAACCATGTTCTAGCATTCTGTAGCTTTCCAATGATACCAAGAAGTCCAGGAGACACCAAGTGGTTCCCACAATAAATGGGTTCCCATTTGGTTTCTATGTGATCACTCCTAAATGAGTGATCACAGTCTGTCTCTTCAACTGTGCAGGCCTCTCCCTCGAACAGAGTATCCAGAATCGAGTTCTAGGACTCAATAGCTTTCGATTGATACCCCTAAGTCCTTGGTAGGACCAGTGCCTGGTTCAGAAACCTTATGCTGAACTTCGATCTTCCTAATTCAGAAGATCATGATGATATCGGTGATATCCGATCAAAGCATGATCGCCATGTTGGCCAGCCGGACTTGATCATATTTCGCAGCATGGGTCATGTTTCGTGATAAGATAGAGTCCAGACTATCCACTCTAGATGTTTCGTGATAGTGTCTGTCCTCCCTTTTGCCAGATAGTCCTTTTGGGTATGGACTGTTCCCAATAAGTGACCACTCAAGACTCATAGACTACATGTTTCGTCTATGCCCTTAGTGTCTGATGCTACATGTCAGATTTACTGATAGAGACATACATATTCCATGTATAGCCTCCTAATAGTGCTCCTTTTGTCTATTTTCATGCATGCTTCAAAACACGGCTTATCACCGAACACTGGGAAATCCTTATTGGGGTTCTTCGCTGCATCAAGGGCACGTTGGACTACGGGATCCAATATACTCCATCTGCGGACGCGAACACATCGGGTTCCGGGCTCAAACCAGGAGGATTCGTTGATTCAGACTGGGCCGGTTGTGTGGATACAAGCCGCTCGACGTCGGGTTATGTTTTCTTCATGGTTGGAGCTCCTGTTTGCTGGTTGTCGAAGAGACAGGCAGTTGTGGCTCTCTCGTCAACGGAAGCTGGGTACATCTCCCTAGCTCGCAGCACACAGCAGTCCAATTGGATGAAGAACTGGCTTGCCAGTGTATTTCTGCCCAGGAACTTCCCTTTGGTCTCCATGGCGATAACCTCGGCTCGATCAGCCTCACGGAAATGACAAAGAGGCATGGGCTCTCGAAGCACATCGATACGCGCTGGCACTTATCTGCGAACGCGTACAGGACGGGGAGATTGTGATCTCATCTGTTCCGGGAAAGGAGAATGTCGCCGACATCCTCACCAAAGCCCTCGCTCGTCCGGCCCACGAGAAGTTCGTATCCATGCTAGGATTGGATTGGAAGAGACGTAACGCTGTCCGACAGGGGGAGTGTTGAGGTAGAGGTATTGCCTTTACTGGCGGTTGGCGTCCAGTTCCTGTTACGGACCGTTTCTATTTTATTTTGTTATTATGTTTCACTTACGATCGTAGCCACCCTATATATTAGGGCGGCCCCTCACAAACGTCCCTCAGTCTCCACTACATCTGTGTGTGACTGAGGGTACGTCTTCCACTTATATCTGTATCCTACAGACACTTACCTTACCTGTAGACATTATTCTTACGTTGTAAACTCTACAGGTTAATACCATTGAGTCTCCACTACATCCGTGTGCGACTGAGGACATTATTCTTATGTTGTAAACTCTACATTAGCATCATGGCTGTGTCAGCACGTGATCATCCTTGCTTCTCACATCCATCTCTCCTCGAGTCATCGTCTTACATTGGTGGCTTAACTAGATGTGGGCCTCAATCCCGTTCACTGGCGTATGTCACCTACCCACGCTCAATCTGCCGCAATCTCAGACCCAAAAACCGCATCTAACCACGCCTCAAAACTCTGTTGAGATCTGTGCTCGTTCCGCATTTTGACCTCATCTCGTGTCAACACTTTGAGTGGGAGCATATTTACCCAGGCCTCGGGCCCACACACCCTCTGAGTTCAGGCTCTTGATGCGAATCAGCAAGATAATCTTTTCCCGCAATTAAATTCGCTCCTTCATCAATGCGTGGCAATCCGCAACTGCATCCTTTTCTCCTGATTCTTTACAACGCCCTCGTTCCGGATCGTCGCCTTTTCATCATCTTTCTTTCAGGTCGCATGCAGTTTACGTGGAGGACAGCCCAGTTCTGCCTAGCAATTCCGCAATCTCATGCTCTGATTTTCTTTCGCTGGAAATTTGAGGAAATCAATTTATCCCGGCCTCAAAATTTCGAGCCTCCCCGTTCCCGGACACTATAGATACAAAGCTAGTGAGGCATCGAGCTATTCTTGTCGAATGACTTCTGTTTCGTCCCCGCGCGCGTAGGCTATAGTTACAGCAGTTTGCAGTACATAAGGCGCGGGCCTGTTTTTTTTTTGTTTGACAGTTTTGACTAGAACAGTCGTCACAACTTCAATTTTCATCGGATTACCTCGGGAGTATTCGCGTTGGAGTCGCGCTGAAAATCCGCAGGGCATGGAGTACCGGCTTTTTTGATGTAATTACATAATGGAGTTTTTTTTTTAAATTTATGGTTTTCACTAGAACAGCTGTAGCGCACTGAATACTGGGCCAAATAACCTAGTTCTTGGATATGTCGTGTATGGTAACTACCGCCAAGGGATGGTCCATTCATCTGGGCGATATTACCACTTATACTCATTTAACACACACACATAATCGAAGATAATTTTTGGGTACCATCATAAGCAGAGCTCACTATGCGGATTTGGTCCAACACCTGTCTGTGAGTCTTGCAGTCCTCAAGCAATAGCCTGGATGCACAACATACCTCGTATCTTAAGCAGATGCCTCGAATCAGATTGCACATGTTTGCCATCACCTCAATTTGGCCGCTTTTTCCCAACCACGTTCCTCCTCCCATCATGTACGACTAGCTCGGAAATCCGTCCACCGTTTTGGCCTGATAAAAATCTGTTCTCTCTCACGCGCACAGCCCACATGGAAACAACCGAGCCGCTCAAGCCTCGCTCAAAAGGAAGACCACCACGTCAATTGCGTGTTGCTTCCCCCCCTCATCCCCCGTCACTCTTGAAAACGATCCTCGGCGTTTCCTGGTCGATCTGATGTGGCTGCCTGGACTCTCTATGCTATACCTTGGCTGCCAAGTCTTATGCAAGCCTCAAGACCCTGGGAGCCAGTTCCAATCACGCAATCTTGGAACCGCAACTTCACGCAAGTTCCACGCAAGCTCAGATCCACAAAGCTCAGGCCAACGGCACTACCACACATCAAGTCATTCTTCAATTTATCGTTCTGGTGCTCCGGTCTCTGCACGCCCGACTCTAGGTGGCTTTTGGATGTGCTGCAGTTGTCTCTGTGCGCGACCCCAACTCCTGGTGTTCATTCCGGCTCGCGGGGAATCAGAGGCGGATGTAGGACTTGGAGCCCACGGATGCGACGACGAGGTACATAGGTCTTTTGGGCAGGGAACGCGGATGTGGGATGTGGATCCTCTCGCGTTGAAGAGGTACGTATGTCTTCAGCTTGCATTTGGCGCACCTGCGAGTAACGCTTGGTGCAGGTACCACTGCCCGCCGCCGTCCTGACGCATGTGTAGGAAGAACACGCTGTGCAGGGATTCGTGGATGCGGGGCTCGGGAGCGGGAGAAGGAAGAGTCGACGCACGGGCGTGGTACGGCTGACGCTCGGGTGGCGGCTCCCATTCCTGCACAAAACCCGCAGCAGGTATGTACGTGTCTGCTCCCTTGCTCCATCCGCCTGACGCTCATGGACTTCTCAGCATTCCGCGCCACTGGCACGGCTTTCATTCTGCGCTGCCCCATCCCATCACGGGAGGAGTCCCGACTCCCGTGCGCTTGACCCGCCCTCTCTCCCGCTCCCTCCTGTCCTAACGCGTCCGACAGGGCTTTCTAGCTGTACGCATCGACGCTGGATGTCGTCAGATTTTATCGGTCCCCTCTTCGCGCAGTATGGAAGGATTGGAAGGGTATGATGTACGGCAACGGGGCGACGCGCATCGATGCCAAGGTACGTATGCGTGCCCCACGTCCCTCCACTACTTTCAGTTCGAGGGGCGCATCGCCTCTGCGGGCAGTTCTGCTCGGAATGATCGGCGCAGGTACGCGGGGCAATACACTACGATGCTTCTCCACGGCTGCTAAAACGATCCCAATCTGCAGCTCGTCGTCGCGCAGCAGCTCATTGGTACGCTGACATCCTCTGTCTTACCCCATCGCATCCGACCCGGCGTAGCCGTGAAGGAGAAAAGACGCAAGGCACTGGAGAAGTATTTTGTCCAGGCCGCGAGCTTCCCAATGAGGTGCGTCCCTCGCACTTCTATCTCACTCAAACTGACTGCTGGAAAACTTTCCAGATAATCAAACCATGGAGGATCTGAAAGGCACGGTCGACGCGATGTGAGTTCCCATTCGCATTTCCTTTCGTAAGCTTCCTCTCCTCGCCCTTCCTTTCCAATGTCATGCTGCTCACGACGACTGAGTTCCCCGGGTGGCGCTATGCCTCCATATGGGAGATCAACTCAATGAGTCGAACGATTCCTGTTGGCCAGGCTCCATTCAACCTCCATAATCCGCGCGTCGCGAGCTTTGCTCTGCTGTTGAGTACTGATATAATGCCGGTAGGATCAATAATGCGTGCGACAACGTTTATCCACTTGGTGGGCCGCCGGTGTCGCATGTCGGATCGGAATCTGAAGTGAGTCTCGCCATCTTTTCTATCTGACGTCCTTCTGACTACCCATGCATCACAAGGCGAGGTAGTTTCTGTGTGACTCGCATACCCCGGCGAGTTTCGCTTCGAGGTATTGTAACTAGAGAAGGGGTGGGCAAAGCGCTAGAGAAGTATGCAAGTATGTAGGCTTAAGCGCGCTGACGATGTCAAGTCGGTCTGAGCGGACCAGGCTTTAATATGAGATTGATTTTACATGTGAACCACACGAGAGCCGTCCAGTTTCGGGGGATACACATCTCTCACTGTAAGTGTAACTATCATAACTAGATTTCAAGAGCTTGATCAAGACCTAAGTGGAACATCGTGGTTTGTGGACCTCAGAGAGACATGAGGCTTACTCTCATAGCCGGAGCGAAGCGACGGCATGTCTTGTATCCAAGAATTAGGTTATTCGGCCCAGTATTCAGTGTGCTACAGCTGTTCTAGTGAAAACCATAAATTTTTTGAAAAAAATCATGTTATGTAATTACATCAAAAAAGCCGGTACGCCATCCCCAGCGGATGTTCAGCGCGACTCCAACGCGCCTAATCCCGAGGTAATCCGATCAAAATTGAAGTTGGAGGTGATGTGCGTGCTGGCGGAACGACTGATGCACTCCTACTAATCAAAGTCTAGCACACATATAATATACACACAAACTCAAAGAGCGAGGCTTATTGATCCTTAGCTCTGCCCAAGTGTTTGGACGTAGTGCCAACAGTATCGACTCTATGCGGACCTCGAGTCTCGATCCCCACTGGCACTGCATCACCACATCTGAATCTCCCCGGGAAACGTCGCACTGCTAACGATTCCTCTTTATCCGCATCGTTGCCAAGATAAAGTATAGGTCTAAAGCAGAACGCCCGCACCTGCTACTGACGTCACCATAGCCCGCTGACGCGCAGCAGGACGAAGAAGAACCACCAGACTCAGACACCGAAGAGGAAGGCGAATCAGACGCAGATTCGGATGTGAAGAACGTGCGTGTTCGCGCCCAATCGCCAGCGCAGGCGCTGTAAGTGAGACATGGACCTGGACACCAGACGTTCCCAGTTCAGGGCATCCCGCACACCACGGTCGACCCACGCCAGCCGACACCGCCCGCCGGTGCGAGGGGTACGAGCGGGGCCTCAAATACGCTTACGAGTAGTGCGAGTGATGATAGACCTCCGCCCGCCTCTGTCCCCGCAGCCTCGAGCAGCAGTATCGACGTCCGGGGGACGCGGCTTATGTGTGTCTCTCCCTCTCCTTCCACTCTTTCCCTCTTCCCTCCATCTTTCCTCCCTCTATTCTATACTTCCCGTCTTCTTTCTTCCCTTCCAGTCTTCGACTGTATTGATTATTTCTTAACAGTGTCGCCACGCAAGCCACGGCCGCCCCCCTGCAAAGAACGCGTCGGCCGCAGCTGCCTCCGCTACTCTCAGTTTCATCTCCCTGTTTTCTTCCCCCAACACTCCAGTTCATAAAGCACCGAGTCCCCCTCGTTCCGATCGTGGCCAGTTCTCTTCCAGCTATTCAATGGCCTAACTGAGTAGATGTACACCTAGATCTCAACGCTCAGCCACCTTCTCCGTCTACACCAATCCGGCAGACGGCGCGAGCTCCCGTGCGGCAGACTCCGGCCGTCCGGCAATTCCCTCCACCTTCGCCTCCGTGGAGTGCAGCCTCATCCTTCGGCGGGGTGAGCCCATTTGGACGATCAAGAGATATTTGCTACAGGTTAGTCTATACAACCCTGTTCTGAGACAACACTCAAAGCGATGCGCATTGCACAGTGCGGGGTATGTGGTCACTGGGCATAGAGTTTGTGATCGAGTTGATGGACTTGCCGAGTTTAATAATTTCTATACTGCTTTAGATTGCCGCAATGACCGAGGCTCTCCGAGTCCAGCCCCATCCCCAGGGGGGAGCCAGTTTGGACGGTCGAGAGATCAGGATATTTGCTACATGGTCAATCCCAACAGCCCTTTCTGCGATGCCGCTTAATCAAAAGTGATGTACAGTGGGCAAAATATTTGCTCCAAGGTTAGTCTCAATAGTCTTGTTCTTCGACGACACAATCAAAAGTGATGTGCAGTGCAAATCACCTGGTCACTGGGCACAAGGTTTGAGATCCAATTGATGGACTAGCCGAGTTTCATGTTCATACGGTAGGTTGCCCCAATAGCCGCTCTAGGGCGCAAGATATTTGTTACAAGGTTAGTGTCAACATCCGTGTTATGCGACCAAACTCAATCACAGTAATATGTAGCGCAGTTTGTCTGGTCACTGGGCCCAAGGTTCGTGATCAATTTGAGGGCCCTACCTAGTTTCTCTCTCTTTATAAAATAACGGATGTCTGTCTGAAGCCTTTAGCGCCCTGCATTTGGTCTTTCTGACCCAAATCTTTGGATTTTCTCACAACAAGCGCTGAGCGCCAACATTTTTCCCAGTGTTAGGGCCTCGATCGGCGCTAATCTGTCTCTTGCCGTCCCTAACTTCCCATGTCATTGTTCAATAATGCGGCGATCTTTCAATTAGTCTCAAGCCCCACAGATCTTTCCCGACGCTTAGGACCTCAATCGGCGTTAATCTATCTCCTGCTGCCCACACTTCCCGTGTCATTATTCAATAATGCGGCGATCTCACGTCCTCTTCATAAAATTATGGGTGTCCGCTCTTTTAGGCCCCACTTTGGGTCTTTTGTCCCCGAAACTATGGATGCTCACACGCCAAGAAGTGCTAATTTTCCACTGGTACCTTTGGCGCCACAGCCTCACCGGCAATATTTCAAACAATCTCAGGCGCCGGAATACTCACACACTAAGAGGCGCTAATTTACCACTGCCCTTCGGCCAGACAGCCTCACAGCTCAATATTCAGCGCCGCGCGTCTGTCGATTGTACGGTGATTCCCAAAACTTTGGATGCTCCACTGGTGCCTTTGGTGCCACACAGTCTCGCCCAGCAACTCTCAAACAAACTTAGGCGCCCAAATACCGGCACACTAAGAAGCGCTAATTTCCCGCTGGCGTCTTCGGCCACACAGCCTCACATTCATTTTCCGCCACCGCGAATCAGTCTATTGTGCGGCGATCTATGAAATAAACTTGGACGCCTCTCGAGAGACTGCATTGATTTTGTGTTTCCACCAGCTGTGGCTGCCGATCCTCTCATCTGCATTTCCTGAGCTATTATCAGTCCTTTTAACACCTTCGTGAAAATTTCAACGCAACCATTTTCCACAATACTCCCGACAAAATACACTGCTATCACAACCGTGTGTCCGTTGAAGGCGATGCTGAGGGCTTGAACGAAGCTGTTCTGGCAGATCCAGAGCTCTTGAGCTCCTCGAAAGAACCAAAAATCTCACCACATGAATTAATTTTGACGCTTGGAGCCATACGCAGACTCATGCGAAATTTTGATGTGTCTCGGGTCTTACAAAAAATACCCGAGTAACTATTCGCAACTTACTGTGATATGCCGTTGAAGTTGGGTCATTTTCCTGGTTGCTGATAAGGTTGTTGACCCAGTACGTCAATTGATTCCAGGTAATGCAGTTGATTTCGGGACAATATTTAGTAGGTGTATCTCACAAAATGATTGCCATCTTCAACCTCAGGGATTAAATTTTACTTTCCACAAAAATCAAACCTCCCTTGCTCTTTGCTACGCCACTACTTTCAACGGCTGTCAACCCTTAACAGTTGAGAAACTTGGCCTTGATCTGCAAAGACCTGTGTTTTCGCATAGACAGCTATATTCTGCAATGACGTGTGTCCCTGATTGTGAAAATTTCCTGGTCGTGAAATATGAAGGTGATTCGTCTACACACACAACTAATATTGTTTGGAATGAGCATCATTTGTAATCATAATCCCAGAATTAAACACCAACTTCATATTTTGTAAAGGGGATGCCAGCCCGCTTCGCGGGCTGGCAACCGCTTGTAATATCTATGCTTTGATAGATTGCCCCAGTAGCCCAGGCTCTCCGAACAGGAATACTTGCTACGAAGTTAGTCTCAACAGCCTTATTCTGCGACGACGCTCAAACAAGCGACATGCAGTGCGGTGAATCTGGTCACTGGGCAAAAGGGGACTCGATGGGTTTACCGAGCTTTAATGTTTATACTGTCATAGGTTGCCTCGGCTAACCACTGGTGATCACTTTTTGTCATTGGTCTCTCTCAAGGGAACTTTTCGTGAATAAGATAGGATTAATAACATGCCGAAAGGAAAGATGGAGATTATTTCCCAAGTTGTATTTATTGAACCTTTTTTTCTTCTTTTTCGTGTGGTTCAAGGGTGTTGGATTGACTTCCGCACTTTCCGCCTCAAACGTAAGCACCCGATATGGAAACTGTTTTCGCTCTTTGTCATGATCAGGCAAATATCCAACACAAGTCTTACAGGCGGCCTAACTAGACCTGGGCCTAAATACCGGTCATTGACGTATGTCACCTATCTTAAACCTGCCACAATCTCAGCCCCAAAAACCCACATCTGACCTCGCCTCAAAAGCTAGGCGCGGCGCCTATTTCGCATTTTGGCCACATCTTGCATCAGCAGTTCGAGCCCGAGCAAGTGTACCCACGTCTTGGGTTCTCAAACTGTTCGGAATCAGGTTCTTGAAGCGAATCGGCGTGGCGCCCGATAACATCCTTTCCCGCCGCACTTAAATCCGCATCTGCAACTGCATCCTTTTCTCCTTGAATCATTGCTTCTTCTTCTTCCGAATGTTCGCCTAGTGATCGTCTGCGTTCTATACAGATCCGCGCATTTCACGTGGAGGCAAGTCGAGTTCTGCCTAGCAATTCCGCAATCGCATACTCCGACTTTATCTCTAAATTTGGCGCTCAAGCAGACACATCTATCTACATTTGAAGCAGCCGCAAAATTTCTGTTCTCCCCGTTCCCGGCCATGACAAATATAAAGCTAGTCCGACATCGAGCTATTCTCATCCTATACGCTGCCAGACAGTCAATGGGTCGAGGCACACCCTTCAGTATTGTGAAGTAAATCAAAGTTCCCCGGCCTACCCTTCCCGCACATAGCAGGGTTTTCCAGGGCACACACGTTAAGTATTTTTGAGGATGGCTCTGAAGCGGCCTTCTTACGAATAACCTCTGGACGTCTCGGTCTATTTTCGTCTCACCGCCCTTCCGGACGGACACAAGTTATAATTAATTACCCTGAGTCCCGCAGCACCAGTGTGGATCTCTCGGGTATTTCTGGATCTTCAACGGCGTCGCGTGTACAGTCCCACGCTAAAGATCGCCGCTCGCTCGGTCTCACGCCCTCTAAATCCGGACAGCCCTCTCATGATTAGGAGCGAGCATTTGGAAAATTCCTCCCAATATGGCGAGCCACATCCATTCTCCGTTCCTTCTCTTTGGCGCTCCTTCGGTCGAAACGGTAAACTGCGCTGTATCCGTAGGTCACATCTGCCCTTCCGATGTTGCAATGAGCCTGCCAAAACTCACCCCCAGTCCTCGAGATTTTTTTCGAGTCTGTTTCACACTTATTGCTGAACCTTAGGTTTGGATACCCTGGGGAACTTGGATTTCGGCCTCCTTTGCCACGTGTACAAACAAAGACTCGTCATTCGAAATTGGCCATCAAACAAAGTCCAAAAAGAAAATTGAGCAAAAATCTCTGCGGTCATAATTGGAAGCTTCGGTGCTACGAGCTAGTCCAATCCTTCTCCGTGGAAGGATTTCTTTCTGGTGTACAATTTTCTGTTACCGCCATTGGGAGCACCTTGAGGCGGTGCGTGGTCCCGTGATGCACGGATGTGGCGGTGTCGTGTCTCTTTCTTCCTAACCGCCATCATCCCATTAGTACTTACTGCACGCAACTCGACAAGAACTCGCTTTTTCATCCACCCACCGACGCCTTCATATCCGACCTTCATTTAGCAGATTTGTAGATGTCCGCTGATCGGACTCTACGCGAATTGACCGGCGGCAGGTACGCTGGTTCCTTACCTGATTTACCTCATGGAGCTTCATTCGAATTTCCAATGCTCTATCAGTGTGCCCAAGCTCCCAATGTTAATACCTGGCATGGACTTCACATTACGAAGAGCAAGTTCTGAACTACCACTGTTTCGGACTGGACGGCATTATGCTGGCATCAACATACTCATCAGAGATACATCTCCAATTTACTTTCCCGTGGAACCCCGTACTCAGAGGCATAACCATGCAAATAGAAGTTGGATGTGAATCTTCTGCTCGATCCTGGTGCGCCAGTAGTTCTGAGATCAACTGCCATGTTTAGATGATCAATGGTGAAATGGTTCCTGAACGAAGTTGTACTGGTTCAAAAATGAAACTTTACGTTTGAATTCAGTCATGGATAAACATATACACATGTGAGGCCAGCATTTGCCACTTGAACAACGAAACCTTGGCCGAGATGCCCGAGGCGCTGTCAGTTGTCATGTAGCGGCAAAAGAGAATAGCCTACAACAGAAACCCACTTGCATCTCATCAGCATGTCTCAGAAATTAGAAAAAGGAAAAGGGTTGAACTGGAAGGTTCACTGCAGGTTTAGTACTCTGACGTGATGAAGATGCGGCCTACACCATCGGGAGCTGCTACCCTCGATTACGATCGTTACAATGGTCGCTTACTATCCAAGAATTTACCATCCTCACTTGAAAACTCAGAAAAAGTCCTTACCTGCAAACAACCCAACAGCCACTTTAAAGGCATACTTCGTAATTCTACCAGAGTAGAAATCAAAAGACCAAAACGTAATAGATCGGAGTCGTTGTGGAGTTGAAGGTCACCGTGACAAGATCAACTTTCTCCTAGTCGCTCTGCCTGAGTGATGAGTGAACCTCGTGTTTGGCAGTAAAGACCTAGAAGAGAGGACAGTGGATTTTTAACAGCATGAAGATGCATTGAACATGGGTATTCTACTGGCTAACATCACTAGGTTCACAAAGGTTGGCCCCGGTAGATGTGCTTATGCGACTGTTGACAACTTCAACGGTGAGTTCCACCGCATGGAAAAAATAGGGTGAAAACTCGAGAATGGAGGAAATTAATGATGTGGAAAACGACGGTGTTGTCCAGGCAAAAAAAAAGACTTACCAGTATCACATGTGTTTGGCACAATGCCGACAGTGTCAGGGGAACCCCCGTCCCGACCCCCATCCAACGCCCTTCCGACCCCTCCGATCCTCCCGGTCGCTCTCCCGGTCACCGGTCTACCGGGACCGGTACCGGAAACCGGCACGTGACCCGATGGCACCTTGCGTGTGATCAAGCCCGGGACATCTGCCGATCACTCTGGTCACATGGTCTTAGCTAGTAGCTTACTTATACCCACGGCTGACGTGGGAATCCTCAGAGTTTCTTCTCTTTGGATCCCCCACGTCAGGTATGCTTCTCTGTATATTTAGCTACTGTCAATTAACCTTTGGATCCCCCACGTCAGTCCCTGAGTACCTCGGGCCTTCGTGGTTGCCCTTACAGACAGGCCACAATCTGAGAGTGCTTCAAGTCATCAAACCCAGGTTGCAAATTTGGTCAAGTATATTAAACTATAATGACATCTGTTCCTCAAGGTTCAGCTCCCGCCTCGAAGAAGCCCAATCCCATGTGATGAAATCAATATCCTCATCTCGCCGATAAGTACTCGTGAGGCAACTGCAAGGAAGCAACCCTACCTCACTGATCTTCAAGGTTGACCTCAACAGGAATCAAATTCTGTCTCGCCGCTTGAAGTTCTGAAACGACTTCACAGAAAATCGGTGTGTGTCAGATACCAATTGGGTCCTTTTTGCTTCTGTTCGCAAGCTCGTTAGGTGCGTGCATCAGTAAAACAACACGTTTTGCTTTGGCGTCCTTGGCGTCTTGGGCAAGACGCCAAAGACGCCAAAGACGTGATTTTGCCAAAGACATATGTCTTAGCCAAGACCTCAAAGACGCAATTTGTCTTAGCCAAGACTATCTCAAAGACATTTCACCGCCACTCAAAGCCAGAAAAAATGGGATATAAAAATGTGTATTGGCCGACTATCACGACTACAGGAACATGAACACCGATACACTCCATCGAGAATAGAGGTGACGACAAAAAATATCTTGCTGCCAAATCCTATACCCAACAAAGAACGACGTTAGTGATACATTTGGGAACATGAAGTACGCAGGGCGTACCTCATTTTCGGAAGACACAACAAGTGTAGGAGAAGGTCAACCTAGATGAAAGAAAGAACTGCGCAGTGTGATGTCAGTTATGGGGGGATTGTGAATCTGATAAGGCTTACCGGCTGTGGATAGAATTCAGAAGATTTGAGGAGGGGGCGAGGGGGAGATATACAAGAAGCGTGAGATAGAAGCATGGGGTATGAAGGGGATAGCCACATGCGGCAGGCGTGACACGGCACAGATTCAGAACGTGCGATGTCGAATGCAACATCAGGTAAGGGGATGAATTCATATTGAAGGCTTGCTTGCTTGCCGCTGGCGGCTGCCTTGAGATGTACGACTTTGATTGAGGAGGAGCCGCAGACGACACAATTTGACCACTGGCTGCGGAACTTGAGATTGATGGAAAAGACAGCTTGAAACTTGAGGAGGAGGCGGCTGGAGAGGGCGGGGCGTGAGGGGGGAAAGTGAGTGGATGTAAGCAAGAGTCAAGAGCAACGAACCATTTGATGCCGTCAAATGGCGCCATCGAGCAACCATCATTGATTGAGCGGAGTTTGAAAGACTTGGAAGAATCCCGTTTCGAATGCCAACTCACACTTCCCTCAGTAATTGTCGCTGAGTCCCACCGTTGGTCCCCTGAGTGCTGCTTGCCCAATCAAGTTATTGAACCCCAAAAAATCTCACAATGAAGAAAAATGTTCTCGAAAGACTTATGCCGTTGCTGCCAAGACAAAGACGTCCAAAGACAGCCTCTCAAAGACCAAAGACGCTCTTTCCCAAGACAAAGACTCGGAAAGAGTGTTCCCAAAGACAAAGAAGCCAAAGCAAAATGTGTTGTTTTACTGATGTGAGTATCCACTTCTCTCGCGACTAAAAAAAACGGGTGCCGGCAGAATGGGGAATCGAATATCATTGTGCACTACTTTTTAACAGTGTGTTCATTGCGAAGCTGCCCGCAGTGCCGCCATAGAACCTGGGCAACTTTCCATCCCGCTCACCGGTATTCCTTGCGATTCCCATGCGAATTATGATCATCATGGGCAGGATATTCTATTGATGCCCCCTCAGAATTAGATTGAACAGGTAAATGGACAAGTCACGCACTACCGCCTGTCTGACCTGGGATTCACTTGTTATTGTAAACGCAGTTACTCCGGAGAATCGGCGGACATTCTTAAGTATGTTGGACACAGAAGCGATCAATGGTGATTGTGGGGACCCATTCTGATGACTGGGTGGCAAAAGCCGACCTCGCCAGTTGGGCCGGCATTGAGGGATCACGGAGCTGTCGTCAGTTAAGGTGTCGGAGCCTAAAAGGCTTCGGACGGACAGAGAAGCATAGTTTTATAAAGAGAGTGAAGCGATTCGTAAATCGTCTTCCCACGAAACGGTAATTCATCCGGTTGGTCCAAGTTGCGGCCGATTCTCGGCCAATTATGAAAACATAATCGATCGACAATCGATACCAGAATCGGCGCATTCGCTGCAAATTCGACTTCCCCTAATGAACACTCTCGAAACCGCCCCGTCCCACCAAGCAACGTTAGCAGAGAAACTCGCAAGCTTCTCCAGGCATGGACCCGATTCAAGCGTCCCGCAAGCACAGTATCGCCTGGATCTTGTAGCAAAGTGGCCAATTAACGAAGGTGCGCGCGTCCTGGAGGTCGGATGCGGCCAAGGCGACACCACAATCGCGCTCGCAAACGCTGTCGGCGAAACTGGACATGTTGACGCGGTGGATCCCGCCCCACTCGATTATGGTGCGTCCAAGATCCATCATCCTGCTAAAACATAAAGTTGACCGCATATCCAGGCCAACCAAAGAACGTTGAGCAGTCGCAAAACATCATCTCCGCGAGCCCTCTAGGACCGCGTATCACCTGGATCCACGCCGAGCCCCTCGAGTTCCTCAGCGCGAACCCAGGCGTGCCGCGGTACGACGTCGCGGTGCTCTCGCACTGTCTGTGGTTCTTTGCCTCTCCCGCGATTATCCTGGAGACACTTCGCGTCCTCTCTATCCGCGCGCGCCGTGTCTCCATCGCGGAGTGGAGCCTCTCGTGCGCGGAGGGGGCGAATGGGACGCCGCATATCCTGGCGGTGCTCACGCAGGCTGCGCTGGAGTGCGTCAAACCTTTGTCCGAGTCCACCATACGGACCACGAACGTGCGCACCGTCGTGTCGCCCGCGCAAATTAAGGACTTGGCCCGGGCGGCAGGGCTCGTCTTGCATACGGAGGCACTTGTGACTCCCGGATCCGGCGTGTACGAGGGGCGTTGGGAGACGGCACTTGTGTTACGGGCGCGATTTTCACAACATGTGGAAGAGTATGTCAAAGATGAAAGACAGAAGGGCATGATTTATGCCTCAAGGGACGCAGTGCAGGCAACTTTGGCGAAGATAGGCGGGATAGAGGAGGTGCGCACGATGGATGGGTGGGTCGCTGTGTTTGAGGGAATGGAATAGTTCTCGATCAACCCAGTTTGACGATTATACAACGAGACGGTGACAGACATACAATAAGAGCCATTTTTTTCTTCACGTTCCGACGGTAATCAGATAGGGAGATCGCCCCATAACGGGTGGAGATCAATTAGATTACAACTAACAGATGTGGCCAGGCATGCGGAAGCTGCTCTTCAGGTTCTCGAGAAGCTTGGGATGGAATTGTGGAGGGTTCAAGGCTGGGGGCATTGTTGAAGACCTTGCACTCTGGCTCACCAAAGACTGGTTGAAGACAGACAACGAGGACCAGACGCTCGAGCTCCTTGCTGCGGATCTCGGGCTCAGTGATGGAAGCACGAGTGCAATCGAGACGACATACTTGGGATCACACTTGCTCAAGCTTACTCCAACCCTGATGCGTACCGCACTGCTAGCCGCTTTGGATGGCTTGAGCAGCTTGGAACATCGTTTGCGGGCTCAAACGCGGAATCACACCTGTAGACACGCCGCGCACGCGAAAAATGGTTTTTGGGGGCCTTTTTTGCCAATTTTGTGACTGGTTTTGCACCTTCGAAAATCTCTCGGTAACCCGTGACAGCTTCGAAAATTTTCGAAAATTTTGGGCCCTGTGACGCGTGACATTCGAAGTGATTTAAATAGTACAGTATTTGTATTGAGCATGAAGGGCACGACTCATTGTCAAGCCTTCTCCATCTCCAGTTGAGTCCATGTCTCGCTTCTCCTCCTTCAAATCTACAGCGTCCCCCAAGGGGGTTCGGGCCGGTCAAGCCGTAAGCTAGGGTGGGTCCGGCCACCAGCAAGTGGTGATCGGCAATGCACCGCCAAATTCAAACTCCGACGATGGCTTGTGAGATGGTCAGGCTTCGTAGCTCTTTATCCGTCTACTTTGGCAAATCATCGGTGCATAGAGATATGTTTGGAAAGACCACACTCACACATCCTTGGGGCCAGAATCTTTATAAATGAAGCTGAACCATAAAATCCGATCAGTTTTGACCTAAGAATGCAGATTTCTGGGGGAGTTAGGGAAGAGATCGAAATTCTGGGCCAAAGAACTTGTTCCTGGGGTCTGAATACGTAGGGCTACGGCTGGAATCCAGTGCTGGGCGCTCAATGGACGCGAAAATTCCTAAGAGGAACAGTGGACGGCAATTACGCCAATAATGATATTAACCCATTTTGGCAGGGCAAAGTCAGTTCTAAACCAAGTTAAATCAACCCATATGATTGTTCTGAGTCGATTTAAGATGCTCTGACGATGTGGAAGGATGCTGCGAGCAAAAGAGAAATAGAAATAGGGGGCACCTGCCAAATGCGGCAATACCGATTTCTCCATCACTGATTTCCGGGAGGGTTGCCGACCACCACAGCAAGCCACTTAGCCACCAGGCCGAAAAAAAAGGTGTCTTTATATTTTGGTTTGGAAATGGTTCAGAGCACCCGCTATAAGTCTACTAATCATTTTAACACTCATCGGTGGAAGGGCAGAATGCCCACTATCTTTAGTAGTGGGTCCTGTAGGCGCCCTATTTTGAGCAAATTTTGTGAAGTCACGTGAACCGATGAATGTGGTAATCCGAAATGTCGGACGTTCGAACCTTGGGCTGCACTTCCTTTTTACGATACCTGTAAAAATTCATTTCGGTTGGTTCTCAGCTTATTTTGATGTTTGTAGGTCAATGTTTACTGCTTACTGTGGAGTGTTGAGCCTGTATCAAATTTCAGATGGATGGTGAAGCTGCCCCCATGGTTTGCATCCCATTCATGCTTGACTTGAAGCCCAACCACATGCTATTCAATTGATTTGCAACCACAAAGGACATCATCATATATCTTCTGCCTCTGATTCACTGTAATTTTCTTTCCACTGTGCTGAAATATACCAGGCTCAGGATTTTTTTCTTTCCGTAAGCACTGCAACAAGTATTTGCAACCCTTGGCTGCAAAGACCAACCTAACAAGCTTGAATCAGAACCAAAGATTCAGCCAGCCAATTCCCGTTGGGGCTAAGAACTCTATGAATCCGAAAAAATCTCAGTTAATTTGAGTTGAGGATGAAAGACCGGTGAAATACATACATCAAAAAAAAATCAGTCTCTTTAAGCCAAAGGCCAAAGCACACACTTGAACTTCAACTATAAATTCAACCAGGCTGGCACCATCAGACCGAAGAAGTAGTCCAACTACTTAAAAATTTAATCAGTGTTTCAACACAACTTGCAGGTTTATTAGCCAGAAGCAAGTCAGTCGGCATAAACCCAAGGGTGGTAAGCATCACTCTACTTATAAGATTACTAGCAGTTACCCGTGCTACGCTACGGGATATTAAGGAAGCAGAACACTGAACTGCAGGCTGAGTACCAAGTGGGATTTCAGATTTCTATTGGACACTCGTCACCAACCTTCGGTTGGTTCCTTGTGTCCTGGGACCCATTTTACCGAGGACCGAAAGAAATTCAAATCCATGCACAATATTTGTTAACCAAAAAAATATGAGACTGGCAAAAAAAAAAAAAAACTCAATGTATTGGATAGCAGTAACCCGTGCTCCCTACCGATTATTAAAGAAGCAGAACACTGAAAGCTGAGTACTGAGTGGGATATCTGATTTCCATCAGACACTCGTCACCAACCTTCAGTTGGTTCCTCGTGTCCTGGGGACCCAGTTTACCAAGGACCAAAGAGATTCAAACCAACTTGAAACTGGTCTACATATATGTACTTGCAATATTTGCCAATTACACCTTACACCAAAAAGACCTCTACCAAGGACCAAAAGATGTACACTTGTACAAAAATAATCTGAGCACAGCAAATATTTTTTCGTCACATGCAGACAGTAAGACCACACTTACACTGACAGGCCCATGCATTAATATGCCCTCATGATTAGTGCCCTGTGCCCTGCCCCGGCCCAATAGTACAGGAAGAAAGGCAGGGAACCCGGAAACTCCGAAGAGACCCGATAAGTCCGATGATTGTCAGTGTTTGGACAACTGCCAAAGGACAAACCTGATTGGCCAGTAGAACTCTTACGTTACCCTTGTCTTTTGTATAAGTAGATGTTTCTCCGTCTGTCCAAAGCCTTTTGAACTCCGCTGATGCCCCTCTGAGCTGCTTTGACACTCAACTGCTGGGCTAGATATGCACCTATACTAAACAACCAGCTCAATAATTCCGTACTATTACCACCCAGCGCCGTTGACAGCAGCTTGCCATCACCATTCTTGGTCCCAGTGGTTTCAGTCTGTTAGAAGGTACACCATAATCGAGTCATGTTTTGCTTCAGTTTTTCTCCGTTTGTGGAGACAAGTTGAGGTTATACTTGGGATAACCGCTCACCTCTTGAGTAGGCTCATAAAAAAGTGGTTGTTGATATACACCTCCACAGAAGCAGATGTGAGGCCACAAAGCGGCCGAGCAGCTGCTTATGCTCCTTGAAAATCCAAATCATCGGCAGTCATTTTGATTTTTGAGTCTGTGAAGGCTAGATAGTGGGCTTTGCCGCGAAGCGCGCTACCATGAGTTATCAAGCAGTGGACACCCTATCTGCACGATGAAGCAAAAGACACAGGAGTTTTACATTTACCGACCACCCATCAGCCGAGGCCACACATGACAGAATTAACTTCCGAACCAACAAGTGCAGGTTTATCGTGTTCCAGATGTTGCAAAACTGAAAACAAGTTTTTTTTTTCTGTCAGAAACTTCTTTTTTTGCTCGGGTCCCAAAATCCATCCATACTGCATCAGTATATAAAATATAGGTGTGATCACAGTTCTACAAGGTCTAAGGGCCTATCATCGCGTCGTAGGATGAATTTGTAGCCAAATTTGAGTGCCATCGGCAGAGTTTGATGGCTCGGGATATGCCGTCAGAGTCAAACATGGTTACAACCTTGGTTTCTGACGACATTGCCCTGTGAGCCTCCTTTCAAATGGATGGTCAGATTTTTTCAAGCCTAAAGCTCACAACTTCAGAAATTGGTGAAGTTTGGACTTTCATGGAGATTCAGAACTTTTTGAGTTGCTCAAACTTTTTATGAACTCTATGATCATCTTGCACTGTTTGACCAAGGACGACATCTGTGTTCATTCCACATATGCCATCAAGCTTGTTTACAACGTAAAAAACCTCGGACAAAGGCACCGGAATATTCCGAGCCATCAAAGTTGGTTGATGCCACTCAAATTTGGCCACAAATCCATCCCCCGACGCAATGATAGGTCCTTAGACCCTGTTATTACACTCATATGGTATGTACTGATGCAGTATGGATGGATTTTGGGTCCCGAGCAAAAAAAAAAAAAAAAAAAAAAAAGGTTGCCAAAAGAAAAGAAAAAACCTGTTTTGAGTTTTGCAACATCCGGAACACGATACAGGTTGCGTCTCCCAAACCAACTTGATTTGCTGGCTGAACATGATGTGCTAAAATTTCGACGAAGGGAAACTTTTTTTTTTTTTTTCCGAAAACGAGGATGTGAAGGTGTGCCTTTTTTTTTGTGGTCTGAACCTGAATTATTTTACAGTATATAGCCCATACTTCTGCTTCTTTGGAAATTCACCGCCCGAAAACAGGGAGCAAGTTTACAAAAACCCCGAGCACACCCAGAGCCCATCGGTTTAGAAAAGTCGAATCAATTACGACCAGCGAATCTTGAGGTTTTCTGACTAACGGACTAATTACCCGATTGAACATGGCGGATGAGTACCCGAGAAAGGCAGGCCGCGTGATGCGCTGATACATCGAAGGGGCGCTCTATAAGATGGCTCCGTCATGTTCCCTAAATCCAGCCTCTACCCCCTCATATAGGCTCTTCTTCCGGTGTATATAAGCCTCCTACTTCAAGCTCATCGCACTTGCCCCACTGGCAGCAGACGACACACGGTCATCTGCCTTCCAACTCGCGAACTCCACCCTTCGGAGAGCTCAGTTTTTAACCCGACAAGCTTCCACCACAACCACTTCAGCCATCTAGGGTAACATGAGCGCTAAATCGTGCCTCGTCCAAGCCAGGCGCGCGGCCATGCGGACTACGGCTGGCTCAAGATCTTCCACATCTTTTTCCTTTTGAGTCTCCAATGTTGTAATCCGACACATTAGCCATAACTTATGAGTCCATAGGTATCAGGACCACAAGCACTCCCAGTTCGGTGCACTTCGAGGCATAAATGAGGACAGTGGCTCCGAAAAGCGTGAGATCTTTTCCTACCATGTCGTTGCCGGGCAACTCAAGCAGTACGCAATCCTGTCTTCTTACAAGTAAATCATTCCCATCTGACATTCACTGAAGTAAAGACTCGATGGGGAACACCGAGATCCTGAAGCGGAGTGACCTCCATCTTACATCCGCTGGGACGGGCATCCCCTCAATAACAGTTTTTCTAGACCTTGGGATGACGTGAATTCGCCTGTGATAGGACAAAAAAAAAGAATTTGGCTCCACGGATGAAGACGAGGTCGTAGTTGGTGCACAGTCGAAAGAGGGGCCGACCTCGAGTTGAAACACGCTTGCGATCTTTTGACTCTCTGAGATGATCAGATATGGAAGGCGTATCGGATCCCGTTCTTTCGTTCAAGTCGCCCATGCCGAGTATGCGGAAGCCACCAGCGTGTGCGATAGCAAGGGGGGAGCAAGAGCTGGACAGGGATCAGATTCTAGTTCGCTGGCCCAGTTATTGCGTTCTGGCAGAAGGTAGACGTCGTAAAGAATAATATTGCCGATTTGAATTGCCATGAAGTCAGGTCCAGCCAGGTCTTCCGGGATTTCGAGGAACACGAGCGGTGTTGGAAGCAGAAGCACCCCGGACCCAAGATTTCGCACAGTTCGCTTTAGGTCTGCGCATTAGAGATGGAATGGAATAGCCATCCAGGGCTCGCATGATGCCGTGTTGCTGAGGACGAAGATGAATTTCTTGAAAGAAGCTGAATGAGGCAGAGGAAATGGTGGAGTGAATATGTACATGTACAGGAAATACATACGTGAGAGTCCGAAAAGGAAGAACATGAGCTGCGCGAGTCAGTTTGGAGGCGTGGATTTGTGCGACGAGCGACGGTCAGAGTAGCATATGGGAGCAAGCGGGCAGCACTGGCTAGGGATCGTCACCGTACCCGTCCAGGACGGTTGGACGGACGGACGGACGGACAACCGTTCCGTCCCGTCCCTGGGCTACTGGTCTCCCCAGCATGCCGTACCGTCGCCGGACGGCAGTGAGGACGGCCGTCCCGTCCACCGGAAGACGGAAGGACGGACGGATGGTTCTGGTCGTAATTTCTGTTCGTAATTAATCTGCCGGTGGCTCAGGGTTAGTAAATCTCCAGGGAAAACTCCGTGAATATCGTGGAAATTGTTGCAGAAATTGTCCCAAATACATTTGTTTCTCCCGTTCTCTCCTCATTTTGGACGTCAAAACACGCTCGTCATCAACATGCATGATGTTTCGTAAGTCAGAATTCTGGAATTAGGACTTCTCAAATTAATACGCACAGGACAAGTGCTAGGATATTGAGTCGTTGTGGACGTGTATGTTGTCACAAAAAAAGGACCGTCGCACTACATGTCTGATGAGGACTCGGATGCCATCAAGATTGTCTCTGAATGCATTTTTCTATTCAAAGAGCTACAGAGCAGATGTCAACTGCTAAGAAGCCGACACTCTCTCAGACTCACACCATTTTTCGCATCCTTCAGTCGGCCATCAAGTCAAGTATCTGTAATCTTCCTGTCCTGACTCACTGGCCCATAGAAAGTTGCAAACGAGCTCTACTTACGATTCTACTGATTTCCATTGATTCCTTTCTGTTCCTCGTACTTATTTCAGACTTACTGACAATTAAACTCTGATAGTTCCTTTTTATACATGTTTTACTAAGTTCCGTCCGACCGTCGACCGTCGGACGGCCGTCCCGTCCACCGTCCCGTCCCGTCAAGCGTCATGAGAGAGACTCCGCCACCGTACCGTCGACGGACGGTCCACTGGACGGCCGTCTTTGGCACCGTCCGTCGGCCGGGACGGACGGTGACGATCCCTAGCACTGGCAGTGAAAACGTCAACGAACCAGATGACCTGGGTCTCGATGGCGGATTCACAATGAATGCAAGGCCTTTCGGCCTCTTCCTTGTCTTTCTCGTCCTTCCCAGCCACGCACCGGTGGGCGCGCCAGAAGACATTGTCGTACAGTGTGTCCGGAGGGGCGCCTCGGATGATGAGCAGAGACAGTGGGAGCGTGAAAAATACCCGGAGGAGTGGTGCAGGCAGCCTTCACGACGCCAGGAGAGGGCGGGGGAGTCGAATGACAGCCACATCGGTGACCGGATGGCTAGCAGTAATAGTTACTGGCAAGCCGTTGGTGATAGAAGTGAGCGCGGACACACTTTTGTTCGCGTCTTCGAGGTGAACGCGGACAGCGCGACCGTCGCGTGTGGGACTCGGAGAACGTGCGCGCTTCGACTCAGCAGCGAACATTTGCTCCAGGAGTCCCTCGAGACGCACCAGGCGCCCCTCGGTGGAATGGACAGATTGTGCAACAAAAGCAACGGGAGGCCAAGGAACGGGGACTGCTTGACCAGGACCTGAGTGTCGGTAGCTGCGGCCGCGCGTGGCACAGAATAGGCGGATGCGGATGCGAGAGCTCGCGAAGCGTCGAAGCGCTGGAGAATGCACTGCTGATCAGCCGCCATTTGTTCGAGTAGCCCACTGATGTCGTTGGCCGTGGCACTCGCGCGAGCTACGTCATGCGCAAGTCAAGAATAAAGAGCTCGTTGGCGATGGTGAACAACATGTCGGCCGTGGCATCTTGTTCCGCGAGCGCGATATGGACCCCGATAAGCTGGTCAAAAAATTCTAGATTAAGGCCTCAGTATAGGTCCCTCCAGCAACACTTGCTGCGACGCACCGTGAGCGCCCTTGCGGTTTCAGCCCAGCATTTGTCTGCCGTGCGGATGTGTCTGCCAAGCCCCCGGGTGAGCCTGCATCTCGCGGATCTCCGTCTTTGAATCGATTTTCTGGCCAAATGAAAGGATTCCCACTAACTTTAAGTAGTGGGTCTTCTACTGTTGCATCTCCCGGCGCGAAATTGGTGAAAATCCAAACCAAGTGTCGGCTGAGCGGCACGTTCCTGTGGAATCTGAAGGAGTTGAGTGCTTATTTTTGTATGGCTGGTCAATTTGAGCCCAGAAACCGAGAAGGAAAAGCAAAAGAGTCCAGATCGATAAGACGATGGTGGCAGGTACCAAGGCCGAATCAGGAAACGGGTGACAGAGCACCGCGGCCCGCCGTTGCCGATCGGCCACCCACGCGCTGACGCAATCATTCGCATTTTCTCCTCAGGTCTCCTCAGGCTTTGTGTCCTTCGCATTCATTCTCTACTCAGTCAGCACTAATATTCAAGCACATAATCAAGATAGTTATGGCTAGCCAATGCGCTCAAACTTCAAGTCCTCCGTTCAGACGTGTGCCACGCTCAACCTTAACCACTGCCGTACTGCGTTCTCCGGTCCCGCTCCATTACTGGGCATCGTTGAGACCCACATCCATATATTCCCCGCCCAGCTGATCAAAATCTATTACACGCGGTTGAATACCGTGTCTGACCCCATCTACTTATCACAATGCCCACCGGCGACGAACGAAACATGGGAAACAAAATGCGATGCTTTTCTTCGCCGATGACTACGACTCATCTCATCGTTCCGCCTAGAAGCCACTGATGCTTTTACCCTTTACCTCTTTCTTCTCTGTCACATTGCAGCCTCCGCTGTGCCCGCCGGCCGCCTCCATTATTCCTAAATTCATTCCGCTCACAATATTGTCCCCACACCAACAATGTTCCGGTCTCAAAATATATCGCTGGCCCTAACCACTCTCACCTATGCTATCTAAATTATACGCAGGGTCAAAAAAGCCACCTTCATGCTGTTCTTGATGGTTTGCGTCTTCGAGCTCCTAAACGAATCAAGCCATCTGTGATCTCTCGTTTGGCGAAAACTACGTCCTCACCCCCGCTCAGCTCCCTCGAAAGCTGAAAGAACAGGCCCACGACCTCTCTCCCGAAATTCACAGCATGGTGAGGCTGGAGTCCTCAGCTGCATACTAGATTCCCAGTGCCCAGTGGCCTTGGCTGCGTTTGTCTCCTCTGGACGTCCGTACCCAAGTAGGTTTATTCATATCCCTCCCAATGTCCACTCATTGGTTCCTACCTCTTCAAGATACTCACTATTTGAACGCCGCTTGAATAGAACCGGAGGTCAGACGTGACTGCGTGGACGACTTCACTCATCAGCAGTATTCGGCTTTCATGACATCTTTCTACGTCCCTCTGTACGTATGTTCTCCCATCATCCATCATCTCTCTTAATATTTGTCGTCTCCTGGTAACGAGTCTCGCTCGCTCGGCAAAAAAGGAATATCGCAGTTACGAGGGCCTGCTTCTACGGAAATCCCACCCCAATATGCCGTGGTTCTTCCACGCTAGATGGTAATGGCCGCTGTTATTTTGGACTTTCGCTCGGCAAAAAAAAGCAATAGAACAACAGCGGCGATCATCATTTAGGAACCATAGCCGGCTTCTATGGCAACCCCACCCCGTCGGGATTTTCTTCCGATCAGCGTTTTCGAACTGAATTATCGCTGCACAAACGTACGGGGAAGAGGCTGCTCCAGTGCTCCCACTCCACTACCTCTCATGGCTGTCTCACAGTGGCTGGATCACGCGCCATGTCGACTAGGAACCCCAGAAAAGTCCCGTTGGTGAGCCTTGGGATGCCTCCTCCAGGCTCAACAGCAGTGCGAGACAATCGTGCCAACGGATTGTGCAACACGGAAGCGGACATGACTCTCATGCATGTCCGCTTCTACCTGCCAGTTTGGCAGGTCTGGACAAATTTACTGCGACATCGCTAAGATCGAACACCAGAGAAGATGGAAACCATCTCCGGGATGCCCTCATAATGTATTGACAGGGTCGCGGCGGCAAATCTGAATTTTCAATCCGCGGTGATAACATCGGAGAAGGGAATGTGGGGTGCTTGGTGGGTCTCCACCTCGTGCTCAGAGCTCAAATTGAAAAACCATCCCGCACTGGGGTGTCCTCAGCGATGCACGATCTGACTATCGACAGAGCCTCTGTGCGTTTTTCTTCCTCTTCACAATGTCGTGTACTAGCCTAAGAATTTCTTCGCTATAGCTTATTGCTCTCGTTATCGAGACGCTCAATATCGGTACTTTTTTTTTTTTTTGTCCTTGGCTGCCATTCAGTTCCCTCAACATTTCAATAGGGATATCGACGACGCTCTCTGCCGCCACTGCTCAGCTCATTCTCAAGAAGAAGCGGAATAACTTGAATCGCCACTTGCTAGCGACCTTGGGTCTCATCTGGGTGCTCTGCGTTGCGGTGTGTGCAGGGCCCACCTCGACTAGGAGAAACTGACCTTGAGAATAAATGTTCAGCACTGGATCATCGACATCGTCCGCGCTTCCCAAGGGTTCATAGATGCACCTGAGGGGGCCGTCGCGTACTACGAGCTCGTCTCAAACCCGCTTGAAGCGGCGAAAGATGGGGTTTACATCACCGTCACCCTGGTGGCTGACCACTTCATGGTGAGTCCTACCTCAGGCATATCGGTCCCACTTGATTTATATATTATCACCTTTAGATCTACCGAGTCTTCGTCGTCTGGAACCGAAATCCGCTAATTATTATTCTTCCAATTCTCCTCTGGATTGGGGGCGCAAGTGCGTACATGGTTGCCCAGTCATGCAAATGTCGACTGAACTTTCCCAGTCAGTGGCTATACCGTCACACATCTGTTACTGCTCGCGGGCCAGGGAAATTTGTTCATTTCAACGCTCGCACCATGGGCCCTGACGTTCTTCGCCATGTCGCTAAGCTTGAACGTTATCTGCACGTGTAAGGCGCCAAAGTCCCTCTCTCTCCCCTTCTGATTATATTTTCTATGCACAGTCCTGATTGCGGGCCGTATCATGTGGTCACACATGAGAGTACGCAACATGCGCCTAGGGAAAAGTTATGTGACTACTGCTTTGGTATAACCTCTTCCGACCAGAATCGATTCTACAAGGCTGAATGGCGCACTTCAGACAGTGCTTCTCGAGTCAGCGGCCATGTACTCGCTGTCTTTGACCGTCCTTCTGGTGTTGTACGATCTAGGCCTGAATTCACAATACATTGTGCTTGACTGGGTGCGTCATCTTCCTGAATTTTGTACCAAAAATTGATCCAGCCCTTCGTGCCTATACAGACGACATCGCTCATCGTGCGTTACGTGGACATTCTTCTTGTCCAGCTCGCTTAATATTTCTTCACAGGGCATTGCATTCAGCCTAATTATATATCGATTGGCTATGGTATCTGAAAACTCCACTGTCTCCGTCTCAACCGCTCGCTCTCGGCAGGAGGGTATAAATGCCTCATACCCGCTTACAAGTGTCAATGTCACCCGCTTCGTCGAAGTCAACCACGACTTGGACAAGACTTCAAGTTACGACCCAGAGCGCTCGACCGACAACAAGAGAACACAGGAAGAATTTTAGGCGGTGTGGGATGAGAGAGAAATGACCATTTATGGCGCTCCAAATGCACTTTTATCATCCTCTCCTCTTTTTTCATGTTTTTATCTGTTTCTCTGCAATTCATGGATTTAGCATGATTCTCTCGCTTCGACCCCATAGCACATAAAGGGTGAGATAAAAGCGTCCAAACGTTTTTTGTGAAATCACAAATCTCTCTTCTCTCTCTCAATTTGTTCGCTCGGACGACGCGGCCGCCAACGTCTTCGCTCTCACATGACAACTGGGTGGAAGTTTGTTGGTATTGCACTGATTATGACGACTAGCCATAGAAACGAAGAATAAATTGAGCTGAGAACTGAGGCAGGGTGGCAAGAATGACCCAGTTTCACCGAGAGACACTGCTACTATACCACGCGCGTGACATACAATTTCGCGCCTTTCTCCCCCTTCGCATCAAGCGGTAGGAGCGTCGTCGCGAGCCGCAGGCGGAACGGGCCCTTTTCCTCCTCGGGTACGGAGAACACGAACTTGCCGACGAGCTCGGACAAGACGGTCTGCATTTCCAGGATCCTAAATTTGTCGTGGCCAGTGATTGAGCATGTAGGCCTTGAAAAGAAGACGAACTCACGCGAATCGCCACCTACAAGCGGACCAGTCAGTAAGTCTGTTAAAATTCATTGCGCGGCTCGCCCGGACTGCTTACCCTAGACACGTGTGTGGGCCGGCGAAGAAGCTGAGCCTGCGATTGAGAAATAAGAATGAAAGAAGCTTCAAAGAAGAACCTCGCCGAGATTTCAAATACACGTACAGGTTTGCATACGGTCCAATAGCCTCGCCCTGGCGCACCCTTCCATCTAACCACCGGTCTGGATCAAAGTCCTCGCTTCTCGCGCCCCAGCGAGAGTCAAGTCTACGCATACACTATTCTTAGCTAGTTACTTACATGCAAATGAATCTAGAACGCACCTCTGATACGCAGCAACGCCCAGCATGAGGACCTGCCCTTTGCTTACCGGGATCGCGTCTATTTTTCTCCCAGAACTGGTGGTGATTCCCTCTGCAAGCGGGACGACAGAGTCTTGCAGCGCAACACGCTCGGAGAGCGCTGCGGCGGGATATATCCGCAGGGTTTCCTGAAGGCCATTTAGTTTTTCATGGAAAACGCAGAGCACTGTATGCGACCTTGATGAACGCGTTGAGCAGAGGCATGTTGTCATACGCCACAGCGCCACTGGAGGCAGAGATGGTAGCGTGGATTTCATCGCGGAGTTTGTTTTGGAGGTCTGGGCGCCGCGCAAGCTCGAGTAGGCCGAAGGCGAGTGTGTTTGCCTGGAGGAAGCCAGATCAGACCCAACTAGCAGTATTCTTTGGCCCAGAGACCAGCCTACCGTAGTGTCCTGCCCAGCGAGAAGAATCAGACTAGTCTGAGCGACCAGGTCCTCTGCCCGCAAGGTCTTCTTCGTGCCATCTTTTTCGTCCTGGTGCACTGTCAGCAGCCAGGGGCTCTGCATCAGAGATGCGATTCTAAGTAGGATGAATTTCGCACGCACGCAACAGGCTATAGATATCTGCATCATAGCTCCCTTCCGGGGCCTGCAGCTTCTCGCGCACGATGCGCCACCCCTCACGGCGCGAGAGGAACTTGGAAGTACGCAACGCGCGGAAGGCAGACGTCGGAAGATGGATCAGTGCGCGCAGGAGCGGCTTGGGGATGTGCACGGCTATGGCGTCGAAGATGATCTGCCCGGCGGAGCGGGTTGAGGCGATGTTCCTACGAAATGACAGTGATAAATACATGGATTCGATCGTGTCCTCGGCCCACGCACAATAGCCGAGTGTTGATCTGGAGAAATTCTGGCCCCAGGTCGTCGATGGGGCAACCCAGCGCAACTAGAGGAAGATTAGTGGAGAACAGCCATGGTGAAGTAATGAACCATCGGTAATCGCTCTGAGTGCGCCAGCAGAGAGTATGGGAGATATGTCCACCTCTCCTGATTTCTCGACTGTGGCTTCGAGTTGTTCTGATATCTAGGCGGGCGTGAGTGGAAATATTCCTGATTTAATCCAGCACTCGCCCAGTGCGCGATCTTTTCAAAGGCAGGTCGGTACTTGCGGACGGCGGAGGCAGTAAATCCAACGTTGAGGGCCGTACGAAGACGTCGGTGTTCCTCGCCTTCACGACTTTGCATGTCAGCTTCACTCAGACGACGGCGCTGGACGTACCTCGGACGGTGATGACACTGTTACGATCGTACAGCCAGCTACGCATAACCGCCAAAACAGGGCCAAACTGGAAGTTCGGGCTGTTCGTGATATGTTGTAAAGCAACTGGGTCGGAAATGACCAGGCGGTCTTGCTGGAATTTTTTCAAGGCGTACTTTTTGTACAGGAGAAAAACACAGGCTCACACCAAAGCATCCTTTGACGCGGTACACCGGCCCAAACAATTTAGTCCACGCAAACTCATGCTGGCCGTAGAATGACGGTAGAAGAAGCTCTGTTAGATTGCCTGTCGAGATCGACGCCAGGTGAATCCGAGGCGGGATTGACGCGAAAGTGTAATACGCACCAAATGCCCACGACTTGGACTCCGGACCAGCGATGTCGCGAACAGTCGTGCTCCGGCGGCGGCGGATTATTGCGCGCAGGGACAAGAGGACAAATACAGTAGCCGCAACGGTGAAGGAGGCCTTGGTGTCCATGGTTGTGGGTGACAAGGGAAGTTGACGGTGAGGCTTGAGCTCGTGATATAGCCTGATGGGGGTAAACGCTTCAGACGCACATAAAGAAGGCGATGGGAGCGGACGCGTCGGAGTCCCGATTGATTCAAATCTGACGCGTTGAAAGGAGAGATCTAGATCTCGGAGGTACACGCCTAATTGGACCCACACAGTAACCAAACAGTCGACTGCCTCATCGCCGGTCATAAGGTGAGAAGCTGCAAACGAAGGAATGAAGAATGGGATTACAATTCACGCGTCGCACCCAGTCCCACTATTGCGCATCAATCAGTGAGACTCGTTAGTTCGACTCGAGACCTTCCTTGAATCCTTCCAACAGCGCGACTCGGCGGCCGAGATCTCGTGAGGACCAAGGGAATGGTCCATGAGAGTTTTAATGAGAGATCCTGGCTCCGCCCGACTACTCAGCGCGGAATACGAGCGGCGCACGAAAGCAAAGTAGAAAGCAGGAAGGAAAGTGCGCGGCCGAGATCATGCCGAATCAGAGCCGCTGTCAATCGATGCCACATGCGTCACATGGTCACATAACACCCTCTTGACATTGCTCTCAAGTTGCTCTCCACCTTCTTGGTCTCCTGTTTTCTTTAGCTCCTCCCTTTTCGCCTCTGAGTCTGGAGTGGTCCATCTCCTCCTCTTGACCGCCTGATACAAGTTCCTGGGCTCAGGTTCAAAGACCACAACCTTCAGGCTTCCTAGCATTCTGACTCTGACGCGGCACACTAAGAACTCGCTTTTCAAATCTACGGTTTCAAAGGGGTGCATGATTGATTGGGTCGTTGCCTTGATGTAAAAATGCCTCTTCTCAAACAAGGTCCGACGTCCACTTCCTTGTTTTTGAAAACACTTATGTCGAGACTCGACTGGGATGACGCCGGGAAACGTATGTTCGTTGGATGTCGGCGCCGTCTCTCCTGCGCGCAGGTTCACGACAGATGCGCCGGGGTGCGCGCGCGTCGACGGTGGATGCATCCGACGCTCGCGTCGGCGCCGTACTCGTGGACGAGGCGAGGCGGTTGCATGGTTGCATATGGTCGAAGAGGTCTCTGAAAAAAACGCTCTATCCGTTCATCTCATGCTCGGTATCTCCCATCTGCCCATTTACTAGTACGGACAACATTGAAATCGCGACTTCGGATGCGCGACGTGGCATCTGCGTGCGGTCAGGTGACTGGATCGTCCGCGATGCGCCGCACGTGCGCACGCGGCTCGGGTTACATGCAGCGCATCTCGAACATTGTCTGCACCATCTCAGGCAGGCACCACTCGACTCGGCCTCCTCTCCGACTGGTACCGATTCGCGAAAGCGGCGCGCAGCTCGCACCAAATCTGTACCTATGGTCCGGAACCGCATGCCATCCCAGTACCGCCAAATCAGTCGTACCCGACGTTCGGCGCTTCTCGAGGTCAAAGACGGCTAAGCTTGTCGTCCCACTCGCTTGAGGGTTAGGGTTTTTCAGTCCACGATGCTAACCTTCCCTGCAGTCGGGTCCATGAGCTGAAATTGCGGCTGACATTTCGCGCTGAGAACATGGTGGTCAGCTCCAAGAGTGTAGCGTATATGCACGGATACCGGGGAGGCGAGTGTAAGGGCGAACTTCGCCTTGTGCTCGGTCCTTAGCCGATCCAATCCCGTTAGGCGATTATGGCACTCGGCACACTATTCCATCAACCCGCGGAAAGGTATCGAATCTCCCCCTTACACTATTGTGGCCGCAGAACGTACTTCCTACGAGCCGAAACTCCCATAGGTTCGCCAGCTGAGCTGTTGCGGTGAGCTAAGCTAACTCACAGATCCGTACATTTCAGGTTGCCCGTTCCTTCGCTTTGCAGCCGAGAAGTCGCGGTGAGCGATTTCAGCGCGCTGTTCTGTGCTGACCTAGCTGTTGTCCTTAGAGCGCCAAAACAACTTAGAAGCGTTTGAATACCATGGGAGGCGGGAACGGTCCGTGGGAATGCTGTCGCTGGTCACACCGTTTGCGAGGACTCGCCATTCATCGTTCGAGATCCGCTAACCAAGGAATGCTATGTAAGTGAGTGGTACTCTGGCGGAACATTCGTCTTCGGCAGCGACAGCAAGAATACACTAAGTACTCGCGTTTACTTCCAACTCCATGGACATCCGACGGACTGTCACATCCCAGAGGCGTTCCCCGTCCAAAGGAAGAAACTTCTGCCCGCCTTGACGCTATACATGGGCGGGAACCTGACGTATGGCTCCACCCTCTTTTGAACAATCCTGTCCGTCATGGTCTTGTGGGTGTTTAGCTTGATTTCCCTTCGCTTAGTGTAAGCACTAACTCACACTCATCGACAGCTTTTTTGCGATTGATTCGGCAGCGAATTTGGTGTTCGCTGTATCCGTCAAGGATAGCCTGGAAGCTGTTCGCGACAATTAGTGAGATTCTGGTTCGACTTGCTGCCCGGCTGACATGATATCCTTGGTATCTCCATTTTCAGCAACGTCTCGCAAGTCGACACAAATTATTCAACGACAGCATCCCGTCATTCGAAGATGTATTCTCTGTGTCGAGCTGAGGCGAACATCCTGCGGCCCCGCATCTGCCAGCGGATGATTTGGCGACTAGGGGCATTATCGCCCCTCGGGTCAAGCGCCGTCGAGTATAGGGAGCGCCGCGTCATATTTTTGACACATCGCGTCCTGCTGTTGTGACCGATGCATACCACCGCGTTCGAAGGGTCGGACGCGGCGGAAAATTTACCATCCACTTCGCCGCGTCCCGCCGCAGACCGCCGCGTCACTACCGCGTCACGCCGCGTCACCGCCGCGTCCAAGTTATTTTTCGTGGCGACAAGTACATCCTCTGCTTATATGTAGCTACCCCCTCCAGAACGTGCGATCGGCGCTCATTAATTTTTTATTGCCGCGTCACCACTATTTCCACCTGACGCGGCCAAATACTTTGGCCCTTTTCGGATCGCCCACTTCTCAGTGATAACTTGAATCAATCATCAGCTTTTCTGGGTTGCTAACCTACTCTGCGTTGAACCAGGGATTCCAAGCTGCGGTCAGTGGATTAGTCAATATGGGTGTCCGAGGACGGACACCAAGCTGGCTGTTTTTGCCCAAGATTTGCCAGCGAATAATCCTGGAGTCAATCGTGGGGCTATTTTGGGGGGTCACAAAATCGGCTCACTCGGATTGACCTTGGGGTAGTACCAGTGGCGGGTATTATGGTTCTTTTGGAGTGGCGAGGATTTTGCTGTTGACATTATGGAACCTTCAGGAAGGACGCTGAGTTTAGTATGAACTGCTAATTACTCGACAGGTCGCTCAACATGGAGTTGATTCCGTTGCCTGACACGTTCGGCATTGCGTAGAGTTCTTTCCGTGGCAATCGCCCATCTTTCAGTATAAAGGTGTGGATGTGCATGCTCATGCTCCAGAACGAAATGGCTCCCAAGCGACACGGCTCCACTCGCGAAATCCCCACCCGCTTGACCAAATTGTTGGACATCAAGGTGCCTGTACTCCTCGCTCCGATGAGCACTGGTGCCGGCGGCTCGCTCGCTGGGCAAGTCGCCAAGTGCGGTGGCTTTGGATTCTTGGCTGCCGGTAGAGTCCAAAAAATTTCTTCGAGTCTGCTATTCATGAGCGCGTTAGGTGATGACACCGTCGACAGTCTCAAGGAAGAGATCCAGACCTTTAAGGACATTTTGAAGCTCCCTGCATCTCAGCGGGCTCCCTGCGGTGTCGGTTTCCTTGGCTGGTATCTCGAAGCCGGACACAAAGACCTCCTCATTGCCGCGCTTGATCTCAAGGTTAAGGCGGTGTTCTTTGCGTTCAGCGACCACATGGATCGCTGGGTCAACTTTGTTCGCGACTACGACCAAGCTAACGGTCGCAAGACCATCATCTTCGTCGTCGTTCACAACGGTCCGCAGGCCGCCGCGGCTGCTGACTTGGGAGTTGATGTCGTTGTCGCTCAAGGTTTGATTCTCTGCTTCGTTTGTAACTCCGGTATGATCTGAATCGCTCGTTTTTGTTAGGCATCGAGGCCGGCGGGCATGGGGCAGAGTACAATGCCCCCCTGCTGGTCCAGCTTTCCATCGTCCAAAAGGCTATGCCCGAGGACGGCCCCCTTATTGTCGCCGCGGGAGGGATTATGACCGGCTCTCATGTTGCGGCTCTCCTCAGCGCCGGCGCCCACGGCTGCATTGTCGGTACTCGCCTCCTCATGGCCAAGGAAAGTTACTACACCGCGAGTCAGCGCGCCCTCATGGTCGCCAGCAAGAGCACCGATGCCACTGAAAGGACCCTCGTGTTCGACATCATGGTAGGAGCCCTTGGATGGCCGGCGGGCATTGACGGAAGAGCTATCAAGAACAGTAAGTTCCGCACAAGATATATTCCCATTGAGAGTTCACCTTGCGGCAGAAACCACCGAAGAATACGAGGCAGGTGACCCCGTCGACGAGATTCGCAACAGGTACAAGGAGGCTGCAAAGGAGGGTGACGCCAGTTATATTGCTACCTGGGCTGGTCTCGGTGTCGTCCTTCTCAAGGAGGAATCCGACCTTGCTAAGGTTAACCCTAACCCATGTATTCCCTTCAGACGGATCGCTCATGCCTCTCTATCAGGATATCATGAACGAGCTCACCGAGGAGTGCTTCAACAGGATCAAAAAGGTGTCCATCTCTTTGAAGTAGTCCTGACATTATTCCCACCGTTTTTACGCTACCGCCTTCACCAACACTCGACTCATTCGTGTGGCCGTTGTTTCGACGTTCAGAATCCTACAGGCCGCTACGCGGTGCTGCTATTAGGGCGTTTTGACGAAGCGCCTGCTCATTTTAGGCTCTTGATACGCCGCTTTTGCGATGTAGGCTCCGTCAAATTCTCATGCACATCAGCGGGATATCCTCCGTACGAACTGTCCATGCGCGTACATAGAACCTGTGGATCTTTTCACCCGGTATCACGCTTTTGAAGCCCAGCACAATACTAACTGCTGAGCCAGCCAGTCTTCCAAGTGTGAAAGTCTGGCACCGCCGTGACTTTGGCATGTAATATATCGACGCCAGAAATACTCCAGGTCCCTTTATTATCGGCGAGGGGTTGGTCGGCCACCTGAGCATTCGCAGTCAACCCGAGGTTGTTGGAAAGTTCAAAACATATCCAGAAGGCATCGAGCGCACATCTCATATCCTATCATTCATCTAAATCATGTTGGCCGAGTTTACATGAAGACTTGCGGGTACACTGAATTTTCTTCCGGCGACATACCAGAAATAGCCAATGATGGCTTAGTCGGCCACCCGAGTTAATGCAAAGGTTGCGGCCTGTTATGGTGGTCCCAGCGCATTGGAAGTTGTAGGGAGGTCATGGAGGAAGTATTAGGCATACTTAGACAATACATTGGAACTTCAGGGCAATAGTAAAAAATTCCTTCTGACATGCATTCAGATTCAGAGGAGGAGCACTATTAACTAACTGGGCGCCGCGCAGGTTAAGCGTGCGGTTGCGATCCTGAAAGAGGTGGCGGCTGCGTTGAAGGACGAGAAGAAGAAGTTGGCTGCGCCGATGCTTGCTCCGCTCCTTAGTATGCCGTTCCCTCTATTGCACAGGTGTCCTATCTCTGAATTTTTGCACTTAGAAATCCCTTCTGAGCTTCCAGATTGCCTCCGCTACATGCGCGCGATACAGGACAGCGACAAGTTTAAATATCGTCTCCCAATCGTCACGGCCTGCAGACTACTTCTCATCGACTACGTCTCTGCACTCGGTGAGACACACCGCAAGGAGTGCGAAAACTTCTTTGCATCGATGCAGCTCCCCACGAACTTCTGTGAGATGTAAGGCCCCAAGATCGTCGGACGGCCGGCGGACCTGAGCCCGGGTGAGTACGCGATGCTCTCGCAGGTGATGCCGATGTGGGTCATACCTGAAATTGAAGAAGTGGGGAAGGAATGCAATGGGTTTGGCTCGCGGTCATGTTGAAGCGGTGTATAATGCCAAGTCTGGGTGATAGTCATGGGCGTCTTAAAGCGCGAGCTGTCTACTCCCCAATTCACTAGATATGAACATCACTGAGAATCCTTGGGATCATCTCGAGCGCATGGTACGCACACCCAAACGAGGATAACTGTATGTACATGTCGTCTCGACCAAGGACACCCATCTTTAATTCAGGTTCTTACGTCTCCGATCGCCAACGTGGTGAAACGCTGGGTCATGCGCGAAATCCACTGGGGGTGTCAAACTACCTGTATTCAAGGATGCAAATTCAACGCAAATGAGCTTATATTAAGGTAGAGGTCATACAAATACTGTAAATGTCCCAAATATGGGCAAATTGTAGAAACAAATGCGCCAGATACTCAGTAGACCATTTCTTCCTTATCCCTTCAATTGATTTTCAAGTACCCATTTCGGCTACAGTTTCAATCCTCCGGATAAGCAATTGGAGCCATACAAAGAATGTAGTTATCGATTTAAGTCGCCATCATACTTTGATCCCCGAAAACTGACCGGAAGTTTGCAAGCACAACTCCACACTCATTTCCCTATCGAACACTTATCGGTCTTCTCAGATAGACTTTCAGATACGTATCTACATATTTATGGAACGGATTAGCAAGGAAGAGGCTATTGAATATCTGGCGCATTTGCTTCTACAATTTGCCCATGTTAGGAACGTTTACAGTATTCGTATGACTCCTACCTTACCACGGCGAATACTTTGTATTGCACTACGAAATACTGAAATTCATGCAATCAGTTTTCTGGTGAAAAAGTAAACATTCCTGGGTTCTATTTCCCGATTTTTCGATCTGCTGGCATCGCACACCGTCTAAAGACGAGGCCAAGTAATTCTACGGCAAGTACTCATCTTCGAGTTCACGTCGTCGTAAATACCGGCTTCCGGGCGCTCGTTATTGACACATCCCTTGCAGTGGGATTGGTAATGGCTTTGGTTTTGTTTGACTCCAAAGTTATGGAAGTAGGCCTACAGCGGGTGGGAAGAAACAATTAGAAAGTAGAGGGAGAGAAAACAAATTGATCGAGTCTTGACATAGCCTAACCGCACTTTGAAAGGCGCTGTCTGGCCTCTGCGTGGGCCATGGTCGATAACTGATATATGCCCCTGTTGGAGCACTGCCCTGCACCGCAATTTGTTACCAGGTTCCATTATTCATACCACCCCTCGAATTATGGTTGACAAGCTAAATTGGTACCTTAATTACTGTAAAGTAGTACACTAGCAGTAACCCGTGCTTCGCTACGGTGGGAGCAGGATTGCATGCAGCTTAACAGTGGGTTCTTACATATGTAAAATAGAAATGGTCGAATTTATCTAAAGGTGAAAGACGCCACTTGTCGTCAACCTTCGGTTGACTCCTCGTGGCCTAATGTGCAGATAAAGTGCTAGTGTGTGATGGGTGCTAATATCACACACAGATTCACAACTTTCACCTTGGGATGTTTCTGGCCACAATCAATCTCTCTCCCGGTCGCCCTAGCCATTTCAGGATCTCCTCGCATTGCATCGGGCTTCTCGGGCATCTTCTTTGGGTTCAGTCGACCAAATGTGCATGGTAATATTTATCGTGATCGCTTCCCTATACCCTTCCTAAACTCTTCTTACAAATTTCAGTTGAAATTTTTTAATTGGTTCATGTGCACTCTCCCATCTTCATCTCACTAATGAGCTCTCATGCCTAGGTTGATGTATATATGTGTAAATTGATTGTTCGTAGTCTACCAAGGTATCCAGTTGCAGTGTTCATGTGATCAGTTGGATGGGCTTGCGCCAAGGCAAAGTTTTTGAATGTTAGTTCACACCCAAAAAAGTCAGTTTTCAACATCTCAACATTTAAAAATAGAAATACAACAGTTGAATGGAGCGTCTGTGGAAAGCTCGACATCTCGACGGTTTTTGGAGTGACTGTGGAGCTGGTGACCTCACCTGGAGCTCTGAAGGCCAATCCGGTTATCCCAGAGTCAAATGGTCTTGTCTCGCGGGGACAGGAGGTCCTCAATTGTAATATAGATATGTCGCGTCGATAGTGAAGAATTCCCAGCCGCGTTTACAATGGGTTCCCTGCTAATACTGGAGTGTCTCTTTGAATTCCAACAGCCCCGCTAACACCTCAAAGCCTCTGCACATGTGGCTCCCTCCATTCACATCGTGCGTGTTTACCTGGGTCAATCGCTTTCCCCTGTTACATGCGGCTTTAGGCAACATAGGTGTTCCGAGTCCTTCTCCCCAGCGGTTCAAGACGGTTTAACGCGGAGGCCGGCCAAAGTCCGGGCTAGGGCCATGACGTACGTTTCATTCCTCGAAAGAAAAGGCCGACAACCAAACAGTGCCCTTGTCTCTAAACTCACCGCAATTTGAAACGGAGGAAGTCTACCGTCCTAGTGAGCGAGGTCATCAGTCGTTTGTGCCTCTGCCCGCTTCCCCATTTGAATGCACGAAGATGTGTAAAAACGGATCCACCTCAATACAAATAAGTACACCAGAGTACACCTCGTTTTGTCGCTCAGTCTTCCGTCGGATCGCTGTATGGCGGATCAGAATTCCTGGCAGATTGGTTTCAACACGACTCTCTCGCCAACTTATCAGCTCGTGCATGATGATCTTACGGTTAGCTGGGTTAATCACTCGCATGATTCTACTTGCAACCAAGTCGTCGCAATTTAATATGGTCTTGCTTATAAATGAATTTGAGGATTTTAGAGCATCATCCGAGAGACTGCTGCGGCGTGAAGTGTCGGTCTCCTTGCTATATGAAAAAATGCGCTGTGACACCAATAAATTGGTTGCACATAAATCACAGCAAACCTGCCCAATATTATTCCTCCCCACTTCATTAAAACATCTGAAACCCTTTCGTTCCACCTCAAACACCATGTTCAGACAAACCTGTTCTGTCCCGTGACCAGTTGACTATGTAAAAATTCCCGGGAATCACCGTGATGGAGTCCTACAGCCAAGAACCCCAAATAGGCAACTGTTGAACTCAATTCTTCAACTTGTCTCCATTCCCTCCCATCGAGTCATATGCTGGTAAAAATCTACAGAATGAACAAGAACAATAAAGGTGCACAGCAATATGGTCATTGGTTCATTTCTCTCCATTGCCCACAGCTTTTCTATTGTTCATCTATTGTACTGCTGTATCAGTCTGACTCGCATTTTTCATTTCTCTGATGCCAAGACAATTTTGCCTTTGTATAAATACCACTAGCTATTCTCCCACAAATAGGCTTCTACTCCCCATGTAAATTACCTCTGCTGTACCTTGTTGGAATCCTCACTCTATTTGACTCAACCAGTTACCTCTTATTTCTATCAATCATCCTCTGGTCTTCGTAAAGATCGAAACCACCTGAAAGGTATCTTTTCCCTGCTTGACTGACTCATTTCTTGGATTACAGATACTTGCTACCCTTGTGGAATATTCGGCGGAAGCATACACCCGGCGTGTACGTTCCTCAGAAACCGACTATACTCCCCGAAGACCCTGGTATTTTCATTCCACGAAGACGTGTGCTGTCTAGCATTGCAACAGGACATCTTTCAATTAGGAACCCACTCACTCACGTATCGTGATAAACGACACATCTTATCGATTCGTGATAGTATTTTTATACGCCGTCACAGCGCTCGCAAGGGACTGCAGACGCTTGAGCGGGCAGTACATCGAGCGCGACACAGAGAAAGTACTGGAACCGAAATTCGCATCGCTGACAGACGCTTTAGAACGGGGAATTCGAGTCTTGAGGAATACAACTTGCATCCCAGTAGCGAAGGAGATCGAAATCCTCGAACTCGGGGGTCAATTCACTAGTATGCCCTCGGCTTTATAGCGACTGAGCTCTTCATCGACAATGTGCTGGTCCTCAGCAGCTGTGCGGCGCTCGGCGTCGGCTTTCTCCTGCTCCGACAACTCGTCCGTGGATGAGGAGTTGGTCGTTGCATTGAGATCCTGCCGAGAAAGTTCCTTGGCAAATATCTTGAGTTGCGCAAAACCCGACCGCTGCGCTCAGGGAGTGTTTCAGAGAGGGCACTGCGCTTTACAACCCTCAAGCATATTATACTTGGGTAAATAAAACTGACAAAAAGAGCCAGAAAATGGAGCGGACATACGGCATCACTGATTGAGTTTTGGGCGGCATCAATATCTTCGGAGGACCAGTTTCGCGCAACCACTGCAGTTTGATAGTAGGGTTCAAGACTGCAATTGATTTTCAGTCCGGAAAACAAGCTCAGCATCTAAAGAATAAATTACGCATCGTGAGTCCATAGATCTTTTTCTGCCGAGACATGTGGAAATATTCCTCCAGCTTGCGAATGATGGCGTTAATCCCGAGAATCAGTTTTGGCAGTTCTTTGGCCAGGTCCTTAAGCATAATAATGAGTTGCTCGTACAGCAGAAGGGCATAAGAGAGTGTTGGCATCTTCTCGGCCGATATGATGTCTTGAACAAGATGCAGGACCTGCAAGAACCGTCGGATGTACATGTCGCCAAGGGCTCTCAGCGTCATTGGACGGAGTCAATGCTATGAGATCGCGTCTTTTCAGCAGCCTGGGAATATCATATGTGAACGGTGCGGTCTAGCGGGTAAAAAATAAATAAATAAAAAGACCAAATATTGCTCAAACAGGCGGTCTACCACAAAGATGTAGCCGACCAACGTGTCTACGTTCTTTAGCAGTGCGACAACCTGAAGAGGTTTCGCGGGGTCTCCGAACCCGCCCGCAGTGTTACCCTCCGTGATCGTCGTCTCGACATCAGCGTGGGGATGGCCGGATGCGCGATGCGCCGCAACCAGAGGACAAGCCTTGCCAACAGGATCCTAATGAAGGGCTCGCCAGTAGGCTAGGTCATCCCTCATGGCTTGAGGGATTATGTCGCCATTAGAGAGCTTGTGCCCAAGCGGCATGCCGCTTTTTGATTGTGCAAAAAGCAGCATGCAGCTTTTTTATATTTTTTCACTCAAGGTCATTAAAACTCTCTACTGGCATTGTGGTGTCAGAATTTGACTGCCAGGCCGAATTTGTAAAAAGCTGCATGCCGCTTTTGCACAATGCACAAAAGCGGCATGCCGCTTGGCACAAGCTCTCTATTGTCGTCGAGAGTAGTGTTGGAATAGTAGTCAGGGAGCTCGGTGAGTTCCTTGAATCCCGTTTTGACCCCGCTATTGACAACGCGCGGGAAATAGCTGAGGTATCGATGAGTCTCAGAGGAGAGCTGCGAAAATAAATACGTACCAGATGTGATCGTCGTCGGCATTGAAAGGAATGCCAATGCGCGACAAATCGTCGCAGATTTCGGCCATGCCGGTGTTGTTATTCGAAGCGTTATCGCAGGTAATCATTCCCACCTGAATGAAGAGGGTGTGTGATTAATACGCCAGAATAAGTTAACTGGCGACTTGCTGTATGCAAGCAGCCAATCTCCTTCAAACAGCTGGTCGATGTTTTCACCTCTATGGAGATGGCCATTCGCGTCCTTGACAATGCAGTGTGCCGTAATCGCGAGATGGGCGAGACTTTGTCGCGACCAGATATCGTCTGTAAAAGAAAGAGGGCTAAATGCGTTCTGTAGAATATCAGAATATGAACAAACCTGAATCTCGACCACCATCTTGGCGTATTCACTGTTCAGTCTTGAAATGGGTGGCGATGATTTGGATGTCTTTATCCTCTAGCAAGCTCCGTTCCAATGAAGAGGAGGAGCTCACGGAGTTCGGGACAATCTACAACGCCAAGAGACTGAAAAATAACTATCAGTTTAAGCCAAAATATCTGTATGGTGAAGGACGCTCACCTGATCATCGACAGCTATCCATTCTTTCAGTTTCTCTTAGAATAGTGGAAGGGAGGATTCTAGCCGCTCGCCGGAGGCCAGAGTAGGAGAGGCTCCGATGGTTTCCCAAGCCTTTACATGTCACGCCAAATTCTCCCATGAGCCGGCTCCAGGTGATGCCGAATCGACGCGGTTTGGCCTTCGACGGTTCTCCACGTGGTCCATTTTTCGACACTGCGATAGCATCACGTTAATATATTGAACGAAATACTGATTCAGAAGTATAAAACAACTTACGGACAAAAACGACAAGTCAAATGCGTAAACACCGATTTGATTGTGTTCGTCGCCTCCACAAACAGCGCCCGAGATGGGCCACATTGAATGCAGCAGGGGAATTATGTTGCTAAGCAAGGAGCTGGGGACCGATTGGGTGGTGTTGGAAGCTAGCGGAGAGTTAAATCCTGAGATTTGGGTAAAAGCCGGCGTGGGGTTAAAGGGGGGCGCGCGGATAAAAGCTGATACAGCGGCTGCACATATGAATTCTGCCAAGTATTCTGGGGATTCGGGATCGAATACCGGTCGAAGCAGAAGTCATTTCGACGCTGCGTTTGAGTAAAACAGAGAAAGGCGAGGGGCTCCGCACTGGCAGGCCAAAGAGCTCACAGCGAGGGAGATAAAGAACTCGGGGATTTGGGACCGTACTTATAACATTGCAGGGGGTTAATTGGATTTGAGAAATGTGTATCGCCTCGGAGCCAACTCGAGCCAATTTGTGGTGCACATTATTATCGGGCTGCTGAATATTGAGACGGCGGTGGTGGGAGAGAAAGCACACTGGTGATTGCTGAGGATAGCTAGGTTGCGCTTGGTGCCCCTCTACGTTCTTTCCCTACAGTATCCACCGCCCGTTCGACTTGGGACGGAGCCCATAAATCTTCTATGCATTCTTTTTCTGCCCCGACGCGGTTCAAACTTGTGACTCCGGCTCCGGGCGTGGCGCTGCGTGTCTGACCACTAATGCGACTGATTCATGGAGAGGTATGGTTTTATTGCGCGGTGAATCAAGTGAACCAACTCACCTCCGGAATCACTGCATCTACGCCAGCCAAACGTTCGGGAGCAGTTGCAGGTATTCGGGGCCTTAACAGGATGGATATGGCTCGGTGGCGCATAGTGCACGTTTGCGTTATGTCGTCTTATTCTTTCAGCTTACTGCAGATGCCACCCGTTCGATTCGGGACTGAGTCATGGTTTGATCTTAAGCCGTCTTTTTTTTTTTCCCACTCAAGCTCTCGCCTCAGATCCGCTCGCTCATTCCGTCATTGCAGGGAATCAACGCTTCGTCTTCCCCAGAGTTTTTCAGTCTAAATCTCGCGCGCAGTCTGGATTGGTCCGAAAATGTCCGCGCATATTCTTGGAAATTTCTCGATTTCGGCCCGACCTACCCTGCTAAGTAGCCCAACCTGTTTCTCTAGAGCCAACACCCAAGTATTCACTCGATTCCTCTGTTCTGCCGGCCCGGCCCTTACCCGCGGCCCACAAACCGGGTTGGTTCAAGGGTTGCTCTGCTAATTTGCCGGGACGTTTTCAATGGTGATCGCAGGGAATGGAAGGCTCGGTAGCGCTGGTACGCATCCGCATTCAATGACTCCTTTGAACAAAATCTTCTGCAGACCTGCCCGCTCGATCCTGGGCCTTTTGTTTTTTTTTCTCCTGCGTTTTTCTTGCGCTTGGATGACTCACGAGGGTGCTATTAAGATTCCGGTTGCCGCGTAATTCAGCAGGACTGCGCTGGCGCCCCGGGTGACTGCGTCACCGCAGTCGGTGACATTCCAGATCAAGAAAGTGAAGTACGCGCGCAATATTTGCCTCTTGACGGAACATGATGCTTGCAGCCTTCAAGTAGCTGCTTAATGAAGACTTGGAAGACTGGCTGGCTCAGCAGTTAGCATTGCGTGGGCTTCAAAAAGCGTGATAGCGGGTGAAAAGACCGACAGGTTGTATTTACGCGCATGAACAGTGCGTACGGAGAATTATCAGTCGTTGTGCATGAGAATTCGACGGAGCCTACATACGCAAGAAAGGCATATCAAGCGCCGATAATAAGCAGGCGCTTCGTCAAAATGGCCTCAAAGCAGCACCGCGTGGCGGCCTGTTGGATTCTGAACGTCGAAGCACCGGCCACACGGATGAGTCGAGTTTTGAGGAAGGAGGTACAGGAAACAAAGGGGAAAAGATGGTGGGAATGTGTCCCGGACGGATGCCCCGTTGCCAGATTTCAGCACGCGAGCGAGTTGTTTCGGTCAGCGTAGACGCTTAGGTCAAAATCGCGAGAACCTGATCGGCAATTCGCGATAAGAGATGTAGTTATGATGCGATGAATCTCAAATTCTAATTAATATGTGGAGGCAACTTGAAGAGTGATTGGAACACGATGAAATAGAAATTCACTCTAAGGCACTAACGACTGCACAAACTATTTCGAACGTTCGGCTTTCCCTTTTGTTCGCCACAAACTCTCCGACTACTCCAAAGAGAAGGACACCTGCTTGAGCCTTTTGACGCACTCTTGGGTGAGCTCATGCATGATATCCTGACAGGAAGGCATGATTAATCCTTTTGAAGGGAATATATGGGTTATGTCCATACCTTAGCAAGTTCGGTTTCCTCTTTGAGAAGGACGACACCGAGACCAGCCCAGGTAGCAATATAAGTGGCGTCACCCTCCTTGGCAGCCTCCTTATACCTGTTGCGAATCTCGTCGACGGGGTCACCTGCCTCGTATTCTTCGGTGGTTTCTGCCGCAAGGTGAACTCTCAATGGGAGTATATCTTGTGCGGAACTTACTGTTCTTGATAGCTCTTCCGTCAATGCCCGCCGGCCATCCAAGGGCTCCTACCATGATGTCGAACACGAGGGTCCTTTCAGTGGCATCGGTGCTCTTGCTGGCGACCATGAGGGCGCGCTGACTCGCGGTGTAGTAACTTTCCTTGGCCATGAGGAGGCGAGTGCCGATGAGGCAGCCGTGGGCGCCAGCGGTGACGAGAGCAGCAATATGAGAGCCGGTCATAATCCCTCCCGCGGCGACAATAAGGGGGCCGTCCTCGGGCATGGACTTTTGGACGATGGAAAGCTGGACCAGCAGGGGAGCATTGTACTCTGCCCCATGCCCACCGGCCTCGATGCCTAACACAAACGGGCGATTCAGACGATACCGGAGTTACAGACGAAGCGGACAATCAAACCTTGAGCGACAACGACATCAACTCCCAAGTCAGCAGCCGCGGCGGCCTGCGGACCATTGTGAACGACGACGAAGATGATGGTCTTGCGACCGCTGGCTTGGTCGTAGCCGCGAACAAAGTTAACCCAGCGATCCATGTGGTCGCTGAAAGCAAAGAACACCGCCTTGACCTTGAGATCAAGCGCGGCAATGAGTAGGTCTTTGTGGCCGGCGTCGAGATACCAGCCAAGGAAGCCAACGCCGCAGGGGACTTGCTGAGACGCAGGGGACTTCACAATGTCCTTGAAGGTCTGGATCTCCTCCTTGAGACTGTCGACGGTGTCATCGCCTAACACGCTCATGAATAGCAGACTGGAAGAGATTTTTTGAAACCCACCGGCTGCCAAGAAGCCAAAGCCACCGCACTTGGCGACTTGCCCAGCGAGCGAACCGCCGGCACCAGTGCTCATCGGAGCGAGGAGGACAGGCACCTTAATGTTCAACAATTTAGTCAAGGGGGTGTGGATTTCACAAGTGGAGCCGTGTCGCTTGGGAGCCATTTCGATCTGGAGCATGAGATGATGAGGGACAAAGAAACGAACATCCACACCTTTATACTGAAAGACCGAGCGATTGCCACGGAAAGAAATCTACCCAATGACGAACGTGCAGGCGACGGAGCCAACTCGATGTTGAGCAACCTGTCGAGTAATTGGCAGTTCATACTAAACTTAGCGTCCTTCGTGATGTTCCACGGGAGTCCACACCATTCCAAAAGAAAGATAACACCTGTCACACCTGTCACTGGTACTACCCCAAGCTCAACTCGAGTGAACCGATTTCGGGACCCCCAAAATAGCCCCCCGATCGACTCCAGGTCATTCGCTGGCAAATCTTGAGCAATAGACAGCAAACTTGGTGTCTGTCTTCGGACACCCATATTGACTGATCCACTGACCGCGGCCTGAAATCCTTGATTCAACGCGGAGTAAATCAGCAACCCAGAGGATGTGATAATTGATTGACTTATCATTGAGAACGACGAGAAGACTTACAAGTATGCGTCGCAGCGTAGTCAAAATAATGAGCAAGGAAAGCGTGAAACGAGGGATTGAAAGACCGAGTTGCTCCAACTATCCGCCACGCTTGGAAGTGTCTGATCACATAGCTTAGGACCCTGACGTTGGGCACCCCGGAGTTTCTCGGTGGAGAATTTGACCGATCCTAAAATGTTGATGACCCGAGCGGCGAGACTACCTCTGCTGCGGTGAACTCCCCAAATCATCCGCTGGCAGATGCGGGGGCACACGAAGTTTGCTTCAGCTCGCGACGGAGGATACGTCTTCGAATGACGGGATGCAGGACTTCGCGGCGGAAAAGTTTGAGCCATCCGAAAACGATGGGAAGAGCTGCGGTCGACTCTGATCCGCGCCGTCTGAATCGTCCAAATAACAGGTTGGTAGACGTTTTAGTGAAAGGCTGGATTGATGTCCGTAGTGCCCACGGCCGCTTTGAGGTAACATCCTACTGACGCAGTCGTCGAATAATTTGTGCCGACTCGCGAGAGATACCATTCATATCCATATCGCTGTAGGCTGTCAGCCGGGGTTGAACCGGGACCTCATTAAATTTCTTGCTGGTGCCACTGGCGTTGCGAACAGCTTTCAGGCTATCCTTGATGGATACCCAATTCGCTGCCGAATCAATCGCAAAAAGGCTCTCGATTGATGTGAGTTGGGACTCGCTAGTACAAGGAACTCGAGATTAACATTCACAAGGCCATGACAAACAGAATTGCGCGGAAGCGGCTGGGACTATCCGTCCCATCTATGTCGTCAAGGTGGGCACTGGGCAGGAATTTCTTCCTTTGGACGGGGACCGCCTTTGAGATGTGGCAGTCCGTCGGATGTCCATGGAGTTGGAACTGAATGCGAGCACTTAGTGTATTCTTCCTGTCGTTCCCTGAGACGAATGTTCCGCCAGAGTACCACGCACTTAGCATTCCTTGGTTAGCGGATCTTGGATGATAGATGGTGAGTACTCGCGAGCGATGTGACCAGCGACAGCATTCCCTCTGACCACTCCCAGCTCCCTGGTATTCAATCCGCTTCTAAGTTGTTTTGGCGCTCTGAGGACTACAGCTAGGTCAGCACAGACCAGCGCGGTGAAATGCACAGATCTGCGAGGTGGCTCAACGCGACTTCTCGGCTGCAAAGCGAACGAACGGGCAACCTGAAATGTACGGATCTGTGAGTTAGTTTAGCTCACCGCAAGAGCTCAGCTGGCGAACCTATGCGAGTTTAGGCTCGTAGGAAGTACGTTCTGCGGCCATAATAGTGTAAGGGGGAGATTCAATACCTTTCCGCGCTTTGATGGAATAGTGTGCTGAGTGCCATAATCGCCTAACGAGACTGGATCGCCTAAGGACCGAGCACAAGGCGAAATTCGCACCTACGTTCGCCTCCCGGTATCCGTGCAGATACGTTACACTCTTGGAGCTGACCACCATGTTCTCAGCGCGAAATATCAGCACTTCATGGACCCGACTGCAAAGGGAAGGTTACCGTCGGGAATATCGTGCATCGTGGACAGAAAGACCCTAACTTCCAAGCGACTGGGACTACGAGCTCAGCCGTCTTTCACTTCGAGAAGCGCTGAACGTCGGGTACGACTGATTTAGCGGTAATGGGATGGCATGCGGTTCCAGACCATAGGTGCAGATTCGGTGCCGGCTGCGCGCCGCTTTCGCGGATCGGTACCAGTCGGAGAGGAGGCCGAGTCGAGTCCTGCCCGAGATGGCTTAGACGATGTTCGAGATGCGCTGCGTGTAACCCGAGCCTCATGCGCACTTGCGGCGCATCGCGGACGATCCAGTGGCCTGGCCGCACACAGATACCAATCGCGCATCCGACGTCGCGTTTTCAATGTTTTCCGTACTAGTAAATGAGCAGATGGGAGATACCGAGCCTGAGATGAACGGATAGTGTGTGTTGTTCAGAGAGCTCTTCGACCTTATGCCACCATGCAGCCACCTTGAGGGCCTCGTCCACGGTACAGCGCCGACGAGAGCCTTGGATGCATCCACTGTCGACGCGCACGCACCACGGCGCGTCTACCGTGGACCTGCGCGCAGGAGAGACGGCGCCGACATCCAACGAACACATGTTCCCCGGCGTCGTCCCAGTCGAAGCCTCGACGGATGGCTTTCAAAGCGATGGACATGGACGTGGGACTTCGTCTGAAAAGGGGCATGCTTACATCAAGGCAACGAACCAATCAATTATTCACGCCTTTGAAACCGTAGAAAAGAAAAGCGAGTTCTCAGTGTGCGGCGTCAGAGTCAGGATACTAGTAAGGTTGTGGTTTTTGAACCCGGGCCCGGGAACTTGTGTCAGGCGGGTGAAGAGGAGGAGATAGAACTCTCCAGATTCAGAGGCGGAAAGGGAGGAGCTAAAGAAAAGAGGAGACCAACAAGGTGGAGGCAACATCAAGAGGGTGTTACTATGTGACCATGTGACGCCTGTGCCATCGATTTCAGTGACATCGGCTCTGGTTCGGCATGATCTCGGCCGAGCACTTTCCTTCCTGCTTTCTCCTTTACTTTCGTGCGCCGGTACTCCCCGCTGAGTAGTCGGGCAGAGCCAGGCTCTCTCATTCAAACTCTCATGAGCCATTCCCTTAGTCCTTACGAGATCTCGGCCGATATCCGCAAGGATAGCGCCACGCTACACCCAGTGCTTTTAATTTGAGCTAAATGGATTGTACATGTGGGTCCAGCACACATGCTTCTTGCACCTGCCTCTATCTTCAAAGGTGCTAAACATCGGGACGAAATGCTTATTATGTTAAGACATAAATCCTCAACGGCACGGTCGCTGCCATTTCACAAAGGTTGCACGGACATGATGGGATGATGATTATGCCTTCCTGGCCATGCCATAATGGTATATAGATTAGGCAGGGTGGGCCGATCTCCGCGTTCATTCGGGTTGTGCCGAAGAATTAATTTGTGGCGGGAGTTTCCAGATCGCGTGTTGTCGCTAGAGACGGGGAACCCTTTTGGGGAACGGAAAATTTACCCGAACAGCCATAAAGAATCAGATAAACATAGATTGGTACCCCCACCACTTTAGCAACCGCGGTTCGTCTATCTTGCGATGCGCCGATCTTGGGCTTATGGGAGTTCTACAGTGGAGAACTGCTTCAACGGGGTCCCTGTTAAATAAAGGACATGTAGCACAATTTTGAACTTCTCAAACGGGTTTACTACCGCTCTACCATCCCCGCAGAGAATAGGGGATCAGAATGACAGAACTACGCCGCGGCGATCTTTTGATTGTCGCAGAAGAATTCATTCTCAGTCGAGGCTGCGGCGTTTGCCGCGCATTTGCGGCACAATATATTGCTCTTATCACTGGAACAGAGCGGCCTCCGTTACGACCCTGCAACAACTGAAACGAAATACTGGATCATCTCATTCTCGTCTAGTTCAAAAGAGCTGCCTGTCGCTGGATCCTCCAAGCTTAAAAGTAAAAACTGTTGGGGTTGGGGCAAATTAGACCTCAGTAATTAGATTCGTTTAATCTTGGCTCAACAAGCCCTTTTGCGGATAGCTCGCTGCGTGACAGTTTGTGTCGGAGCGACCTCGGCGACGAAGATCTCACGCTTTCTCATCTTAAAACGGCCATCTCGAGACCGTATAGAGAGTCGTCTCAAGCCCTGCCGTCGCCCCCCAAGTCAATTCTATCATGCACACGCCTGCGCAACGTTTCTACCCGGATGCGCCTTTGCCCCCACATCTCGAGCATTGGGAACGGCTCGACTCTGATAACCGCACGGCGCATCTTGTCGATGAGCCTTGGCGCCATTTTGAGGTTTATCTTGCGTCTCATGGATACACCCTCTGCTGGAGGTACTACTCGAGAGAGATGACGGAGACACCGATTCGGTCGGGGGCGCTCAAGTACCCCGTCGCACAGGATCCGTTTCGCCCGCGCAGTAGAGAGGCTTTCGTTCATCTGTTTGACCCAGACGGTAACATGGCTCACAACGGGATACATCAAACAACGGGCTGGCTAACCCAGGTGAGTTACCATACCTTTTCGCTTCGAGAGTTATCTCGAGCGTCAAAAACCTGCAGTGTGCGAGCCTAAAAATGGCCTATGATGCCCAGGATCGCGTGGTAAGAGAGGTTTGTTTGACTTGAACGTACTGAATGCCGATTAGTTCACAGTGCGCTGTGAAGGCGCTGCACAATTCGCGGTCGCGAGCAGAAATTGACATCATCACCTTCCTCAACTCCCCGAAGATGCGCGCTTGCCCCGACAATCATACCATACCTGTTCTGGAGAAAATCGTGACCGAACAGTGGACATTCATCGTCATGCCATACTGGCCGCGGTCAGTTCAAATCTGCATCCCTTGGGAGGTGGAGGATTACTTCAACAGATTACAGCAAGCGTTGGAGGTGACCCATTCTCCACTGAATTGGGGTCGAACCTAATTTCCGATGCTGTAGGGCCTTTCTTTTATGCATCGGCACGGGATCATTCACAGGGTACGTACATGCTACTTCTCGAATTAAGGTGTCTCTGTATCTCCCCCTAGGACATCTCTGTGGGAAACATGCTATTGAATGTCCACTCCGGCGTCCCGGGCGTGTATTCTTCGTTTGCGAGGCGGAACATTGCGCTGGCGTACATCGATCTGGGATGCGCCTGCCGCTTTCCCGCCGGATCGGACCCAGCGTCGTGGGTTGGAACAGGATACTGGGGCACGATGGACCACGCCGCCCCGGAAGTCTCGCCTGGAGACAGTAGCCGTGCGCATCAGCCGTACCATCTCCCGCCAGTCGATGCAAGTGAGCCTTCTGCCCCGAGCCACAGAGGCTGATGATCGCTGGCTAACAGGTATACGCCCTTGGCTCGATCTTCACACGTGCGCTGTCCTGGGAGCAGTTGTACTGCAAGGCGCGTCTGCGCCGTGCGGCGTTCTTCTCGTCTATACCTTCGGAGGCTAATTTTACAACGGTGGTTCTTCACCGCGGATATACAGACATTCGGCAACCCCGACGGTCTTCCGATCGCCGCCCATCAAGTCCTGCGGGAGTTTGTTCCGGGCTACGTCGCGCTGCTGGAGCGGATGAAAGACCCGGAGCCTACGCGCCGCCCCACCGCGCTGGCGGCACTGCAGGAGTGTCGTGCGCTGCGCGATGCGCTGGACCCATCAATTAGATTTGCCCCACCCACGGGCTACCCGGAGCTTCGTTCTATGCGAGAACATCGCACGGAGTTTTGAATCGCGGCCAACGCACCGGCTTGAAGTTCGCTCACACGCAGCTCCGTTTGGCCCGCAGCCATCTGTGGGCCGTATCCGGACACCGGACGAAAGCCCCTTGATGAAGTCGCGTCGGAATATTCTTGCCCAAGAGTACAGATATGCGTCTGTTCCTGCCTCTGGCTCTGTGCAGTCTCTTTCTAGGATCTTACATATCCAGTGATATATAAATCTGCCCCATTAATTCCAACTTTGGATGCTTCGACCTAGAAATATATCAATAGACACTTCTTGTTCCCCGAGACACTAGTTCTCGCACTGCATATACAAAACGAGGCATAACATCGAGAAGACACGCTCATCCAAATGATCGCTACGTGGCAAGTGTGCTATGCTAATAGGTACAAGCGGTCGCCCACTTTTTCTATTATACAAATCAGGTGATAAGGGAGAAAGGGATCCACTTGCTAACATACAATTTGAACTACAGCAATAATTCTTCCCAAACGATATTTGTTGTGGAGGTACTTGAATCCCCCTCGCATTTGAGAATGAGTACATTCTCTGCATCAGGCACTCGAGCCATTGCTGAGTACAGCTGCCCATGTGAGAAAACGTCTCTTCTCAAGTCGAGTCCCAATCTTTGAACTGCCAGGCCTTGGCATCCGTTGAAAGTAGTCGCATAACAGAGCGCAAGAGGAATCTGTTTTCGATGAACGACAAAGTTGAAACCTTGAGGTTGAAAATGACAATCAATACGTGGTAGGTGCAATCGAATCTAAGTGAGAAGGTTAGGAATCACGGATTACGGCCAAGTTTAAAGAAATACCGGCTGGATAGTTTGCCCTGCGACAATAGCAGATATAGTTTCAACTTCAACAGAATGGCGCAGCAAAGTTCTAACTATAACTCGTGTATTCTTCGTCAACCCTCGAGAAGCGTCGAAGTTCCGCGTGAACCGGCATATGGTACCAACTTTGAGTATTAATTGGTGCGGCGGAATCCCCGGTTCCTGTACTGAGTTCAAAACTTCTGGGTCCTCAAATACAGCCTCGTTTGAGCCCTGCAGATCTTCGTCGATGGAGTCTTTGCTCAGGTATATATAGGAGTTTCCTGGAACACTGTTTACAGCTAATGTCGGAACCGAAGGCGCGGATGAAATTTTCTTGTTTTGGAATGTTTTCCAAGAATTGTGAATATCTCGGTCAGTTTTCTACCGATTTGCATAAAAACTAGATAGATATACTCGGCGAATTCATACGCAATTAGTGACAGAGCGGAAATTTGAAAATATTAGGTCTTAGGTGATCTGTGTTTTCAGGGCATTTCCACACAAAATACTGTTTTTATATGTCTAGAACATGTCCCAGGGGCACAATATTTTGTGTAGAATAACATATGTACCTAGGTAGGTATGTGACAGAGCTGAAATCATATGAAATGCTCAGATAAGTGTGATTCTCGCAGGATCTTCAGATGCAGGAAAATGCTGAATGCCCCCGAGGCTGGTAGAAAAACTTGAATAAGGTATGTGTAATTCTGGCTCTGTCACATCTTCCCCTCGGTATGAATATTGCTCATCACAAAATCTTAGGCCCCTGCGGCATGGTCTACACATACAAAAACGGTATTTTGCATGAAAATGCCCCCAAATCACAGATTACCTAATACCTAATATTTTCAAAAATTCCTCGCTGTCACTAATTGCGTATGAATTCGCTGAGTTTATCTATCTAATTTTTATGCAAATTGGTCCAAAACTGATCGAGATATTCACAATTCTTTGAAAACATTCCAAAACAAGAAAATTTCCTCCGCGCCTTCGGTTCCGACATTAGCTGTAATATGGTTAAGTTGAAATCATCAACGAATGCATTGTAAGGGCCGAGAATAGCCCTCGTTATGCAAGTTGCTGGATCGGCAACAACGTTTTCCGGGAAAACAAAGTCGATAAGTCCTTGCGTTGATTGTGTGTGCCGCAGCCGTCCAAGTTCAACAGAATCGTGTTGGTAATCGTCTCCGATCGCATCCAAAAATGCCGAGAAATTGGGATCATTCCGTTGTCTCATTGATGCTCTTAATTCAAGAATTTCGAAGTGTTGAAAAAGAGCTTGAGTGCGGATGGATGCCTTACAAATGGCAGCTCGACCTCCGAAACGAACAACAGGTGCAACCTGTACCATCTGAGCACATATCAAGGTTGAGGTCAATTATTTGGACGTACCTGGCGAAAGTCTCCCACCGTAATTAACATGCGTCCTCCCCAGATGCGGTTTGAGCAGCCAGTAATACTTCGCATAAGTCGATCGGCACAATCGAATGCCTTGAAGTGAAGGTCACCGATTTCATCGATAACATGGCATTTTGCAGCGAGCAAGAGCCTTGCACGGTCACTCCGGGGGCCAACCAACGATTTGAGGTAGGGATTGTACTCATCAACGGGAATTCCGTATAGGTAGTGAGCTGTTTTCCCCCTTGGGTAATTTTGCGCAGCGAAAGCAGATGAAGCAGAGAGAAGAACAATCTCCCCCACTTTTCGAAGTGCACCAATAACCGGATATAGGACGTAGGTTTTTCCGCGCCCAGCTCTGCCATCAACATGAATTGGAGGGGGATTTTCCTGAGTTGTGGCGAACATAATTCGGTCATACACCTCTCGCTAAAGAGGTGGTCAGTCGCAACCGAAGAATAAAGCACAACAAACCAACCTGTTCCGCCGTGAGACTATCTTTAAATGCACAAAGATTTGATGGGTCTCCGCTCCAGCGCAGACGTTCTTCATCGACCTCCTGGTGAGGCTCCATTGGCTCAGGGAGGCCAATTTCACTTAGTGATTTACCCAACCCTCGAAGTAAATCTTGGAGTGCAAGCAAGAGCTCGTTTATCACCACATGTGGATTGGGAATCGATGAGGTTTGTAACAGGCGATCCTTTATATCTGCGCCAAGAGCATCATGATGAGCATCCCATATTTTCAACGCAGGACTGCCCTCTGCTGCTAGAACTGCAAAGATCCAGCGGAGCTGTGAAGGGGGAGCTCCAAAATCTAGGAGTTCCTCGAATGCCATAATTCCTTCGTCTCGATTATCAAAAAGTCCGAGAGCTCGCGCAGCTTCTTGATAGGTTCCATACAGCACATTGTCCACCTTTCGCAGTTCATCCCAGTCTCGTGCACTTCGATGAAGCAAAATAGCTCGCAGATAGAATACATCGCCGTGTCGGGGATAGACCATTTGGATGCGGCACACACCAACATGCTCAGGTTGATAAAACCTGATGCGCATCTGTGGGCGACCCGGATGTTTTTCCTCAAGTACTTGTAGAGGGTGCATATCCTCGTCTGGTTTGTGCTGTTCAAGTCGGCATTTTCCCCCAAATTCGATGTAAGTCAGATTATCGAGCTCGGGATGGCGTGGATGTGCCAAATAGCGAACCAGCAAGGTAGCATCGGATTGAGAACCGTCTTTGCGTGCCATTTGTCCATGTTGTCGGCCTGGCAAGTGAATAGGGAGCCGCTTTACACCAGGATGTTTTTCAGTTATATGGAAGGATGCAAGTCGCGTCGCAGCTTCGATACTGGAGAGATATCGACCTCTCTCATAGTTACGAATTTCATCAACATGTTTTTTACCTCCAAGTGAGCGAGGAATATTCTGGAGAGCGGGTTGCTCGATGGAAACTGTCCAGTTGGCATGATCCAAGGGCTTGAAGAAGTATTTAAAGAGATACTTGAAGAGCTGGACACCAGATGAAAACTCGACGTTGATATGGCAGTCGTACTTGAGAATCAGTGAGGCTATGTGAGAAACGATAAGGCTGTCCTCCGTGTGTCGACGCCGATGCTCAAAGTATCCTGTTATGTGTTTGAATAAAAAGTTTTTGACAAATGGAAAAAGAAATCGCACCACGCTCATTGAAAGATGAGTCTTGTTTCACGGGTTTGGGAAATCCATACTGACAGTGCTTAGGCCAGCCACAACGATGGTATGATTTTACAGGGTCGTGAATGTGAGTCATGTGGCTTTTGACAGCATCCCGGAGGGCTCCAGAATTGGGTGGAAGTTCTGCGCTGAGAAATTTATCAATTTCGGCTGGTGCTTTAGGAACATTCTTGAGTGCGACTGCAATATGTTCATGTGGTAGCCCACGCTTCTGGAACTCGGTAACGCGAATGTAGTACAGCACAGGTCCAAAAAGATTTTGGATATCCTTCATGAAGGAAGAAAGATATTGCTGGAAAACACGAACAATAAGATCAGGTCGGTCGTTTGCAGTCTGGCCAGGGCGCAACTTCGATGTAATTTCTGGCCAGCGGGGATTTGTTGTGAATGTGATAAAAAGTGTCACTGGCCCCAGTGCTCGCCGAAGAGCAAGACAATCAGAGATATTGGCCGCTGACCATGCAGGGGAGTGAACAAAGGTAGATGGTAGTCGAACATCATCTGTCGGCTCTTCATCACCAGTTCCCGCAAATTCTTCGTCGTCGGGGTCTGATTGTTGATTATTGCGAATATACGTAAGGTGTGCTTCCTCGACTGCACTCCAAGCGTCAACTAACCATTCACCTATATCCGGTGAATATCATTAATCGCACAAAAGCAAAGTTACCTTCACCTGCTAATCGTGAAAATGTAGACATCTGCTCTGCATTCATGAAAAATCTAGTTCGATACCACCTTGCTTGACTAAATTTTTTATTATCCTGTGTCTTCCTGGATGGAGACCAGCCCAGTGTTCCTTCAGGTAAAAGCAGAAGATAATGCAGCGGCTCCACTAATGGTGAGAGAATATCGAGATAGATAGGTTTGTCATTTCCCTTTCGTTGAATCACGACCTTTCGACGTGAGGGCGGAGAGGCTGGTGCGAGGGAGATAATGGCAGCTATTTCATTGCTGGTATTTGTGTCAGAATGTTCAATCTGCAATGCCAGGTTTGTATCTGGGTCGGATGCCTCGAGATGTTTGAGTTTTTGGATGAAGGGATTCACATGGTTCAGTCCCATGAGTGTTGCATCTATCCATGCCCGCGGAATCTGAAATTTGTCACCCTGGTCAAAAAAAGCTGAAGGATCGTGGATAAACCAGCGAATTGCATGCTGGCCCTCGCGTGCAGATAGTATTCGGTGGTAGGTCCGTCCTCCATTTAAAGTCACTGCAGAGATCCCGGGCCCAAATTTCATGAAGTCTCCGTCGTGAACGGCGATTGCAGTCAGTGTGAACAGATTATTCAGCTTTCTTGAGAGACCCGCAGTTTTTCTGTCATTGATGAACAGATTCCATTCTTCCGGATAACTGGGAAGAAGGGGCTGGTAATGGCTACCTTTGGGACCACAAACAAAACACTTGTCATGCAGTCGCTCATTAGTCAATCCCTGTAAGATTATTGAATCAATAATGTCTTTGGATGTGAATTAGATACCGGCCTCAATGTTGCAAATTTTGCAACTCCTGTTCCAGCGAAGACCAAGAGGTTGAGGTACCTCCAAAGCGTTGAGCACTGCGACTCGGTCCCACCAAGGTACTTCCTGTGGATTTCTATGTGGTCGATGAGCTTCAGTATCAGCCTGCCGGATTTGTGCCCGGCGTGTTTCATCTAGATTATTCCGGGCATCATTACGAGCGGCGGTATTGCGTTGACGGATATCTTGTTGCCGAGCATCGTCTAACGAAGCTCGGGCCAAACGTCTTGCACTGCTGTTATTCTTGCGTCGAAGCTCTCGCACATTTTCATCCTCGCTTGCTCGACGCTGCCTCTGCATGGCGCGCCGATACTGTCTGGCATCATAATCCGCAGATCTGGGTCGAAGGTAATATAAGCATTGCTCCAGAAGAGATCGGATGGGTCAAATGTACATAATAGAGCCGTCTTCGACCTGCATAAAAAATGTAGGCAATGGAGGAAATGGAGAAGAAGGACAGGATGATAGAAAGAATGATAATTCATATACATGCTGCGCAGAAAACGGCCGCAGTAACACAGCCCTTTCACGCTGGTCAGTCACATAGGGCTGAGGCGTCTAGAAGAAGATGAAATAAAATAGCGTGTGTGATGATGCATGCAATGGAAGACCGAGAACGTAAGAGGTTTAATTACCGGGGAAAGCCGAGTAGTAAGCGCACGGCAGGGAACATGCCAGCGTCAGCCGCAGCTATGGGACTGCGGCACGTTGGAGAGCACAGCCATCGGCGGATGATACAGGACCAAGATAAACATAAGAGGTTTAATCACCGGGGAAAGCCGAGTAGTACGCACGGCTAGGAACGCCAGCGTGCGATAATCGTAGGACCAAGATGAACATAAGGGGTTTAATTACCGGGGACAGCCGAGTAGTGTGCATGGCAGGGAACGCCAGCGCGAGATGATCCGAAAGCCATATGGGGATCCAGCTTCGGACGGACAGAAGGCTCAATTTTATAAAAAGGGTGAAGTAACAAAAATTCCCTCCATTCTGGCATACTCCCCGTCACTCAGAATATTTTATTTTCCCACCAGGAACACACTGCCGTAACGCACTAATTTTTCATCGCATGTCTGAATGGTTTGAACAGGCTTGGCAAAACTCGGCCTGTGGGCGGTCCACTCAGTTAAATTAAGTGGCATTTCATCTAACGGCCCATAGAAATATTTTATTTGGGATCTATGGTGTCTGTCGGGAGGATTCCAAACCAAATTAAGAGCCTTGCAAAAAAAGTACACGAAGCATAATACACGTATTGTGTGCACAGTATGATCAAATTGAGGGTGATTCAGTAGCAGAAAGTGCTTCGGAAAATTCGAATTGGCTCGTCAGCGAATAGAAGCGATTTCTGAGGAGATGAGCAGCCTGACGGCGTCTGAAAAAGCCAGATAATAGACAGCTTGTGCAAAGCCGCACAGAGCCGCATGCGGCTTTTGTGCATTGTGCAAAGCCACACGGAAAATTGGAAATTGGAAAGGTGTGCAGTGGTAATTTCAGTGGAAGACTACCCTAGGCGAAGGAGAGGTATTGTAGGGAGAGGGAGCATCGCCGGCTTTGCTTCTGCTGTGTGACAGGCGTGAGAGTGTGGGAAAGAAAAGTGGAGCCGCAACGCGCGGCTCCAGTGATGCCTTTTGGATAATGATGTGTGGACAATCCGGCTTCTCACGGTATGTAGTTTTCAGTGGTCAGCACCATGCCTTAGGATATGCTTCACATGCCTCATGACTTGCAACTTAAGTAAAGTGAATCAATACTCATGAGCAACACATTTTTCAGGGCAAGTCATGTCTGCTTGGATCTTGCGCAAGTTGCTATCCAGTAAACCCCCAAAAATGGAACTGTGAGCAACTCAACTTTATGCAAGACCTGACTGGAGCACTCCAGAGTAAATGTTCCATACATCCATGATGTTCTACCTGACCAATTACTATCAGAATCACTCGTTCAACGAGTAATTCTGAAATATGACAGATAATGCTACAGCACAATTTGCCGCAGGAATGTGGGACATGATCACAAACTTAACCATTCCAGAATCTACCAGAGATGTCTGTCCATCGATTGCAAGATAACCCACTTTGCCTTCAGGCTCCTGGTAATTTTTTTGCAAAGTTTCTTTTGACTGCTGGATAAAATGGCATAATTCACAGACGGGTCACTAATCTTCCTTGGTCCCTATGGAGCAATACTGAGGCAATTCTCCCCAAACAAGTTATGTGGTCCGCAGCTAATATCAGTAGGTATCTGTTAGTAAGGTATGGTTGAACCCAGTCCACGTGATCTGTCACAATCGATCAATTTCCGGTTACTTTCGGTGATGACGAGTAGGAATTTTAAACGTCCAGAAAGTTGGGATAACTCAACAGATTGAATGGGAAAGCGATAGGTGATTCAGGATGCCCTGTTAGGCTATTCAACAAGTTGAGCATGGAGATTCAATAAGCGGACTTCCGAAAGGAAAGGTAATTCAAAACCTCAGAGTGGCGGGTAATTCAACACGGCAGAAATTCGTGTTGATTCAAGAATCTCGAAAGCCAATAACATATTTTCGCATAATATTCGCATGAATGACGTCTCGCAGACTCGTGCCTAAAAAAGCACAATCTGAAAGGTTATCCTTATGTTTGGATGCATAACCTCCGAAATACCCACCCAAAAATCCTCTCATTCTTTCGAAAGCTCGCGGAAGTGGGATGCTTTTCAGCTCTGTATATTTTCGTCGCGAAATACCTACCATCGCTCCTTATCACGCTCACTATGTCGCCGCTACTCAACGCACTGTCCGGAGATACCCTCCTCAAGCAGGAGGATAGCTCAGACACAGACTCGCGACAGGCTTAGGACGAGGAATGTCTGGTTTCCGGCTCAAATAACATCAAGTTTCTTCAATCGAGTTGGCAGAAAGTAGCAAAGTGTACTATCAGCCACCAGGTAGTCGGCCACCTTAAGCTTTTATCGGTAATTGTCAAATGCATTCAGAGGATTTCCCCGGATTGTGTGTGCCAAATCGAAGGTGCACATCCTAAAATTCGTTCGAGGTAACCCAGCCGAATTTAGGTGACGTCCCAGTGCTGCAGTGAATTTCTTTCTGCCGGAATGTCCCAAAAGGGGATAAACAGGGTAGTCGGCCACCTCACTGAATGAGCCGCTGAGGCATGGACTGGCGGCAAATTGTGTCCATATTCGACGGTCAGGTCTAAACGAAGGATTTTGGATGGTTAGTGTGTACATATGAGCTACAGGAAGGGTATGAAAAAATATTTTGAAAGGTGGATAGTCTGCCAAGATGGCAGGTGACAACAAACCGAGTGTCTAGTTAGAGATAGGGGAGGTATGAGCTAAAATTAAGCGACGGTTGGACTAATAGGATGTGCTTAAACATATCTGGCCCAATACTTCAATTTCTAGACACTTGCAACTCCTGAAAAAATCTCGAACTCCAGCTACACTGAAATTGGCTGGTTTGGGGTACTATCAGTGACTAGGAACCTGGCCACACTAGGAACCTGGCCATAGGTCAAATATAGCACCCTGGAGTGTGTGATATGTCCCCTGTGCATTTGCACAATGGAATATGACCCACTGCGCATCTCGAGACCAAATTTCAACCCAAAGCAATAAGTTGATCCAAAGCTGTGCTCAGATTGATCGCGGTCCGGAGGGTGAGAACGTCAATTTGGTAACTCCGAGCAACCGTCTCGCTTGTTTCTCGACCAATACTTGGTGGATCCGGGACTTTCGGGGCTCGTTCCTCTGGTAGAATTTGGGGCTTCCTTTTGAGTATGCAGCACTTGGCGGAGAGCTTGCCCTGCATCATCCAACTCACCAACACAACGGGAACAAAAACTCAATGTTCGCAAACTGAAACTCGAGATCCCGAGGGACTCTTGAATATCGTTCCAACGCCTTGCATTATCCAGAAGAATGGATAAAGCTTCTATATCCCCGATAATACAACACTTGAATGCTTTCCCATCCATCCTGATATGACTACAGAGAGAGAATCACCGATTCGACCCCGAAAAAAAGTTTAAATGTCGGGTTCTCAACAGTATACCTCGAAGCTGGAGATATTTGTTCGGGTTTATCCATTTGGTTCCAATGAACCTCGTTATGACTTATTTTAGCGTACAACCCGTTACCAATGGCGCACCACCCCGATTTAGATGAAAGTCCGGATCCTGCTGCCGAAGGCTTGTGTAAAATGTCTCCGCTACTCCACTTTTGCAAGTTCCAATGTATGAATAAGTGCCCGGAATACATTATATGGATCCCATGTACACTATAGCCGACGTTGGGGACCCGCATTGGCCCCCAACAACGAACTTTCAAGGGTGGCCAGGATCCCTGTCAATTGCCCTTTGGGGAAATCCTTGAAAACTAAATTCGTAGGGCACTCAAAACGGCACCGAAATTATCGAAAATATACTTGATTTCTTCGCAGTACCCGCGCCTATTGCATAGGACCCACAGACCTGGGAAAATATCCCGTGGTCTATCGCAATCGGGCCCAAACCCCTTAGGTGGCCAGGTTCCCAGCGCGATATAGTAATGGTGAACAGCGAGAGGGAGTCTAAATGGTTAAAAAGCGGATGGACATCGGAGGATGAAATACAATTAATAAAGCAGGCCCAGGCGAGATACCAGACACGTGGAGTAAATGGTTCCTGAGATATACGGGTAGGTTACTGAAGTGAGTCAAAAGAGCGGCAAAGTCTTCTTCGGGGTCCCACACAGCCATACTGTTTCCATATCTTTCACACAGTATCACAGATCAATCCCCTGCATCAGGGCATCATAAAGAGCTCGAGAAGTCGTGAAACGGTGGAGAATTCATGAAGAAAGAACCATGGTGAGCGTCGGCGGAAGGAATAAGTTAAGAAATGATGGTTCTCACCCTTCGGATTCCGATCCGATAACTTTCGATCCAGACATCACTTTGGCCCGAAAATCGGTACATATGGTCTCCCAAGGTTGTACTTGATCCCTCGAGGTCAAAGGGCTATAATGCCCAACTCATTCACAAAATACACCGCCAAAGTACCGGCACATGGCCTCCAGGTGGGGCGATCAGATGGCCGCCATCTTTATCGAAAGCTGATTCCACTTTTTTTCCAGCTGGCAGCCAGCTAAACGCACAGACAAAAATTTCCACGTGTCCACCAGCTGGATATCTGCCTGGCTTCTATCCTCTTCTCCTGCTGGACCTTACACTCCACAAATTTGATTATATTTCATTGGATACTGATTCCAGATGTGAACCCTCCTACAACGGCATCAACTGATCAAGTGTTGTAATTTTTGAATTGAACTGAGTTTGAACGACTCGAGGTTGACGTCACCCAACTTGTATTTACATGCTGTAACCGAGCGCACAAAACAAGAAGCTTTTATTTTTCCACTAGGACGACCAGACGATGCAAAGACGATGGCAATGAAATGTGACTTGCCAAAAGACAGAAATCTGATCTGATCATGATGTCCGTGCACAATGTTTGCTGCTGTGTACAGTCATGTGCATGTTGGTCGCGTCTTTGGTTCCTTCTTTCTCCCAACTTCCTCCCACTTCAAGCTCCATCGTGTCGCACTCTTCCCTCTGGATATAGTTGATGCATCCTCAAAGCTGGAGCATGGTCCCAAGCTCTTCCGTCCGAATGTATTGGTTGCGCAAATCGCCGTCGTCTCACATCAACGGGAAAGCTTCAAGCTTGCATTGAAACCTGAGATCGTCTGAGGCGTCCAAGGCTCGCACATTTTTTTCTTTTCTCTTCCCACCACCATCGCATGCAACTTGCCTCCTTATGCCGTAGCACTTCTCCCTTCCCTGTACCACTTCTCTGCATAAACGGTCACCCCAGTCCTATCCCGCAACACGCCGTTAGCCGGTGCTTCAATCAATGCATACCCCCATCCAAATTAATCAGCACTCGTCCTTTCCAACTTGTGGGGTTACATCTCTGGCCGTGGCGTTACCATTCCACCCAAGCAGATTGACGACACCTCGACGCCACCGGTCAAAATTGACAATCCGAAATACGAGGATTGGCTTGACGAGAATCTGATCGTCATTTCATGTCTCCGCTTACGCCTCGGGAAGAAGGACCTACGTCTCATCAAGGATGAGGTTATCGCGAAAACAGTCTGGGACGCGCTCAAAGCCGCCCATCAGCCCTCGGGAGCGCTGTCGCAGCTCACCATCCTTCAGCAGGCTCTTGCCCTTTGGTATTCACGTGATATTGGCCTGGTGTAAGCCACGGAGAAGCTTGACAGGCTTATCGACTCCTTCTTCGCTATCAAGCCGCCCACTGAGGATGAATGGCGGTGCATCATTTACCTTAACGCAATGGCGGCCTCGGAATTCAAAGATGCTTGTTCATCCCTTGACACACTGCTCAGTGCCGGGTCATTGTCATCGACTGCTGTCGCCGCCAGAATCAAACATGAGCAAGTACGCATTGATAGCGAAAATGCAGAGACTGCTGCGAACGAGGCTTCTTTCGCTGTGTTCACCAAACAGATGGAGGCGCAAGCACCGCCAAAGTCGTTCCCGAATGGGGAAGGTCCCTGTGCGAACCCCCAATGCAAGGGCCGTGCAAAGCAATTCCATGATTGGGACCACTGCTATGGCCCAGACGGACGTATAAAACAGCCAAAGGGGAAGGGAAACAAAGGAGGAGCTGGACGTAGAGAGAAAGCCAAAGTCGCCGTTGACAGTTCCGATGAGTTGGGTGAACAGGCTTCGTTTGCGGACGCCGCCGGATATAGATCCTTCTTTGCTGATGCAGATTCCCATCCCAATGTCCCTGCCGAGACCACATCCGTCGATTGGTTTAGGAACACCGTGGATCTTGCCCTTGTAGCGCAGGTCCAGTCCGTCGTCCTCTACTTGGATACTGGTGCAACCAGCTCTATCTGTCCCATTCTCAAATACTGCACCAAAATTACTCCATGCAATCGCACGATCTCTGGCGTAGGCGGTTCTTGTATCAAAGCAATTGGGATTGGCGAAGTGCGGGTACGCGTAGGGAAGGGGCGTCACTTCATCTTGAAGGACGTACTCTATTGTCCTGACGCTGTCATCACCCTGATCTCAGTCGGGAAACTTTGTGATGGCGAGCATGAAGCGATTTTTGGCGATCCTGGATGCTCAATCAAACGAGTGTCCGGCAAGATTGTAGCCACTGGGACTCGTTCGAATGTCGGCCTATACACACTCGATTGCGAGACCCCTATATTCACGCTCGCAGATTCCGATTTTTCATTCGACGCCACAGCAAATATAGCCATCAAGGCTCGCCCAACTGTCGAAACCTTACACCTTCGCATGGGACATGCCAGTATCGAGACTGTACTCGACATGGCCCGCAGATCTGCAGTAACCGGTATGGACGCCGACTTGTCCCACATCCCAGCCAAATGTGCTGACTGTGTTCTTGGGAAACAGAAAAAGAAGCCCATTCCCAAGAAGCGTAAGGGCCCGCGCTCAACGCGGAAGCTACAGAAGTTGTTTGCCGATCTCGCTGGACCCCAGGCAGTAGCTGCGCGAGGTGGATACTTGTATACCCTCCAATTAATCGATGACTATTCGCATGAGCAATGGACTATTTTGCTTAAACGGAAATCCGACGCAGCTCAGCAAATCAAAGAATGGCAGGCAATTGTTGAGGCTGAATCCGGCGAGAAAGTCGGCATATTTCGGGTGGACGTTGGGACCGAATTTGATTCAACAGGATTTATTCGCTACCTACGAGAACACGGGACTAAAAAGGAAACCTCAGCACCCTACTCCTCCGCGCAGATGGGCCTCATTGAGCGCACACATCCCACACTCATGAGTCGCACCCTTGCCTCCCTCTCATCCGCTAAGCTCCCTCGGAATATGTGGGGCGAGATGATGCTCACAGAGACATACATCAAGAATCGCACCCTTACGAGCGCATTCCGGCATCCCGACCAAACACCTCATGAGCGGTGGACCGGCAATAAGCCAGACCTCTCGCATATGCAGGAGATCGGCTGCCGTGCATTGTACTGAAGCTCCCGAAAGCACAAAATCCTAAAATCTTCAATCGTTCCATTGAATGTGTCATGGTGGGATATTCGCCGTCATTGACAGACACGTACCGCTGCTTCGACCGCGCTACCGGCCGCATACACGTCACCCGCAATGTCGAGTTTATTGAGTCGCAGGACATGGTTCCGAGGCCGCTGACAGCTGCCCAAACGGTTAAGAAAACCGTCACAGCGGAACCTCTAGTTGCTGGGCTCAATGTCCCCGCACGTGTGGCAGATGCAGCGCTTCCCCCCTTATGAGTCGGAGCCAGAAACAGAGGAAGAGCAAGACGAGCACGCACCCGAGCCAATTCCAAAAGTACGGCGCCCCATACGCACGCGCAAGACCAGAGGGGATGACGGTGCCTTTCCAGACGTCCGTAAAGCTGCAGCCGTCGCAAAAGCTCGGGCTCCTGAGGGACGCGCAAAAGAGCGGCGCGCTGAAGCGAAAATCCAAAGGGAGACAATTGAGGAGGAACAAGCAGAGGAGCTCACGGCGTACCCTGCCGACGACGTCTTGTACGAGTACTGGGCTTTCAGCGCAACGGCTGAGTCTGATGATGAGCCAAAGACTTGGAAGCAGGCGCAAAACTCACCATTCTCCGATGAGTGGCGCGAGGCATACCAAGCCGAGCTCGATTCCATCAAGCTCCACGGCGTATACGAACTTGTCCCACGTGAATCTGTTCCTGCAGGTCGCAAGATTATACGATCGCGACCCGTCTTCAAAATTAAGCGCGGCAGTGACGGGGAAATCCTGAAGTTCAAAGCTCGTTTAGTGTCCATGGGGTATGCACAAGTCGCAGGCCAAGACTACCGCGAGACGTACGCACCTACTTCCCGTTTTGAATCCTTCCGAATGGTCCTGCACGCCGGCGCGACTCTGGATTATGAAATCGACCATGTGGATGTCAAGACAGCATTCCACAATGGCTTGCTTGAGGAGGAGATCTGGCAGGAGCAGCCCAAGGGTTTCGAGGTTTCGGGGAAGGAGACGTGGGTTTGGAAGCTGAAGAGAGGGATGTACGGGCTGAAACAGGGCAGCCGATCATGGAATCGTCGTCTAAATGCCGCAATGATCTCCCTCGGATTCGAGCGTATTTCCGTGGAACACAGCATCTATTCCAGACGCCGGAATGGTGCTTCGTCTCTTGTTGCAGTGCACGTCGACGATCTATGTGTGGCGGCCAGTTCCAAAACAGAGATGAAGACATTCAAGGAGGAGCTGAAGAAGCATTTCGAGATCACGGATCTCGGTCCGGTCAAGTGGATCCTTGGGATTCGCGTCACCCGCGATCGCATTGCGCGCACAATCTCGCTTGACCAGCAGACCTACATTGAGAAAATGGCAGCACGTTTCGGACTCGAAGATGCCCACCCCGTTCGCACCCCTATGGTTCATGGCGACCTGCTCTCCCACTCAATGTCCCCATCTACACCTTCCGCCAAAGCCCGGATGGCTGGGGTCCCTTACCGTGCATCAGCAAACTCTGATTTTTATAGCCACTATAACCTGCTATAAACCACTATATAGCACTATATATCACTATATAGCAGGTTATAGAAAGGTACCCTTTTCTATAGCACTCTATAGTGCTATAGAGTGCTATAGAGTGCTATATAGACCAGTCAGGGTTTGCTGATGTGAACTCGTCGGATCTTTGATGTATGCAAACGTTGCGACTCGCGCAGACATAGCGCACGCTGTAGGGATTGCAAGTCAATTCTGCCAAAACCCCGGAGAGCTTCACTGGCTAGCCGCAAAGCGTATATTGCGCTATCTCATTGGGACGAAATCTTTCACCCTTGTCCTCGGAGGTTTTTCCCCCATCCGTCTCTCTGGTTACACAGACTCCAACTATGCCCCGCCGGGGGATTTGGACAAACGGAAGTCTACTTCCGGGTATTGCATGACTCTTGGAGGAGGAATTATCTCCTGGAGCTCGAAACGTCAAAGTACTGTCGCGACCTCCAGCACCGAGGCTGAGTACATGGCCTGCTGCCATGCCGCCAAGGAGGCTGTGTGGATCCGTATGCTGTTACACGCCGTCGGCCACCCGCAGCGTAAAGCAACGGATATCCGATGTGACAATCAAGGGGCTTTGATACTCACTGCCGACCCCTCATTCCACTCGCGCGCGAAGCACATTGATGTCCAATATCACTTCTCGCGCGACCGCGTTGAACGCAGTGAATTGACCTTCACCTATGTTCACACCTCCGAAAATATGGCCGACATATTCACGAAGCCCTTGCCGGAACCTTTGTTCAAGAAATTCAGAACGATGTTAGGCATCGTGGGTTGACTGGACGCGTTTAGCACGCTGAGGAGGAGTGTTAACTTCTGAGCATCGAGCTACGCGTCATCTCAACAACGCAGCCGCACGTGGCCGCGCCAAGCTGAATTATTTTCCAGTCACGTTTTGCCTCTCACTGGTTCTTACGACGAACTTCCGTGAGAGGTATGATTATTTATTAGCTATTCATACATTACACATGCTTACTATTTACTTAGCTTGTACTGACTGTGTCGTACAGGTGAATATAATTTACACTGTTCTCCCAGGTTCACAGCGGCAGTGAAGACCGCTGCGTTGCCGGGAAACTCCACCGAAACAATTGTGTTGGCGACCAGGAGCGTGGGGGCCAATGCGCGGAGGGCCATGCCGACCGAGATAAGTGCCTGCGGATCAACGGGAGGTCGGGACAGTGAATACATCCAATTTCGAAATCATCGACAAGTCCATAATGACCACGGAATCGAGATCCATCCAAGTTCTCGTTCGCGTGGTCATCTAGGTCCAGTGCATTGGACCTAATCGCAGTGAGGTGAGGTGGGGGGGATGGTGATGACACATCATTTGCCTACTGCACGTCCTCGGCGGTGGCGGGGTAGATGCGAGGTACGCGAGGGAGCCCAACAAAGTTGATTCTATATGGGGAAGTATCGTCGCCGACGAGGGTGAGGCCATTATTTCTGAAAATCCGACGACTTTGCTTGGTGACATGACGACTTCTTTGAAGAGATGTGGCTGACAGCCATATTTGGCAGATAAGAGAGCAGATCATAATGGGTCCTAACGTCTCGATCGTCGACCAAACATTCTATGACAGAACTTGACATCCCCGAGGCAGTTGTGTTCTCCCCGAGCTCTGGTTAGTGGTGTGGTGGGCATTGACGTCATGGTGACTCATGATGAGAACAATCCCTCTTGCCATCATCTCCTTGGAATCGAGCCTTGGACAAGTCTATCCGTTGCCTCTGGTCATGGCTCCGCTGGCTGGGTCATTCCCGCATTGAAGACCCCCTTTCTGGCGCCCGTTTTTGGCGTCAGTTTGTCACGTCTTTCTCAAGCTGTCAACCGCGCCGTCGAGCCGTATTCACCTCTCATAAGTTATTCGGAATATTGGATTTTTTCATCCCTCAAATGCCCTTCAATTTATCTCGAAGCGGAGGCGCCTGTTAGATTTGTCCGACTTTAATTGGTTTGAGACCGCCGAGGTCCCGTTATACAATGCCGACCGGCACCAGAACGCGACCCCGGGTAATGTGTCTGATGCGGCGCGACCGGCGGCTGCTCAGCACCGGGAAGCTGTGAATGTCTACATGTCTACATAGGACGAGCTTTGGGACATTCCGTCTTAACAGCGCCGGTGCCGTTATATCGAATGCTAAACGTGAAGGTACCTGTATATTTACGGGAGGCTGTAAATGCGTAGGAGGAAGAGGACAGTCGCTGAAGCGGCATAGGGTGACGGGGAGTCTTCCCGGGTACATGTTTCTGGCATTTTAGAGGCCACTGTGTTTGCAGTTCATTTCTTGATAGGTTGGTGAGGACCCATGTTATCATTTCAGCACCAGTATTTTCATTTGGGCGAGGTTTGTATTTTTGCTTGATCAGGGCCGTGATTATCGGGCAAGCAGCCATTAGGGCCTCGCGGGTAATTACCCAGAACCGATTGGCGTGCACAGTAATTCGCCGGCTTTCTCTAGCAGAAAATCACAAGAATCTGTATTGAATGTTAGAATCCCAATGAGCTCTGTCTTCGAAACGCAGATAGTGGAACTACAATGCATCCAGACTCGGAAAGGAAGCTGTTTAATTGTTGCTGCCTCGCGGGGTATAGTAATTGACTTGTGTCAATGTCGGGACATCTGCACTGTCCGTTCTAGCATTAGGAACCGCCACCGGTGAGCATACAAACCAATATGTGCCTAGCCATTTAGCCATTCTAATGGCAGCAGCGGATAGCAGAATGGCTTACCGGTGGCGCGCCGGTGAGCAGCCGAAACAATGCCGACAGTCCCGAAGCCATGCCGGACATCACGATGGATAAAGTGGAGTCGGCACGTGCTGCCGCGACATGTGCATTGAGTCCATTGTGTATCTCATATGGATGCCTACTAAATAATTTCGCAGCGAATCAAGGGGCTTCGCATTCGCTCACCAAAAGCCTCGGAAATAACAACTCGGACTCAGGCCGAGCTCAACGGAAGTATCTCTAAATATACGCATGTGACACTGCTCTATAACCTTCGGGACCCGGGTTCGACGAGATGTAACATATGGGATGAACGGCTACCGTCCCGATAGTCGCTTTAATCCTCGGATACGTTGCATGAATGAATCGCTGGTACTCCGGCTCCTGCGGCGTAAGGGTGTGAACTCTTCTAATCCTCGAAAATTCACAGAACAGCAACTCTGTCTCATAGTGTGCATTGCGAAGACCCGAGTAACTGCTAGGGTAGTGGACCAGATGAAAGCTGTGGTCTTGAGGTACACGAGGATGGGTTATTTTGCTCTGTGGTTATTCTGAGCACTGTGCACACGCTCAAGATGGAAAGTGCTGCTCGAGATGCCGAATCGCGATTTATTTCCCTCTCATAGCGGTAGTTGGACGAGGTTAGTATTATTACCTCTTCTTTGTGTCGTGCAGCCAATAGCAAGCTCTAAAAGCTTCGATGTCGATTCCAACGTACTTGGATAGTGGCGCCCGTTGGTATATAGGGCGGGTGCGACCCCTACACTGTCCCAGAGTCATGACATCCTCAAGCCCCCCACCGCCGGAAATCTGGAGAATTATATTCCGGTTTGCGACGCTGTTGCAAAGTTCGTCTCGTCATTACATGGACTATCTCCCATTTCAACCCATTTATCCAACCGCGACACACGAACAGCAGGAATCTTTGCGTTTGCAGACATGCATCTCACTCATGCGCGTCTCGCGGCTTTTCAGTGCCATTACCGCGGAGTTCATGTATGAAGACGTGCGGATCTTCGATCTACAGGACCTGAAGAGCTTTGCGGACGGGATTTATAGGACCGCGCAGGAACATGGCGCCGCCAGTGGATATGGTTCATATGTCAGGAGGCTGGAGTTTCCCGGTCGCCGCCCGATATTCTCCCCCAGCGCTCGTAACCTCTGCATGTCGACGCCTGGAATTCTATCCAAGGTCGATGCCGTCCGCCTTAACGAGCTCTTATGGCTCTGCCCGCGGCTCGAGATCCTTGTCCGACCAGCCCAGAGCCTAAATGCCGAGAATGTGGCTTTATGGTCAAGTCTCGTGGGGAAGCCGTCAATGCAGTGGTTGCCAAACCTTGTGCGCCTGGAATGGCACCTGGGAGAGCTGGACTCAACGTGCTATGGTACCAACCATAGGGACCGTCTCCGCGAGATTCTCGCGCGCGCTCCCAATCTCCGCTATCTATTTTTGTCTTCTGATGGCGAAAATTCACCGGCAGATCTTTGGTTCCCCCCCTCCCTTCATACTATCCGCATTCACCGCTCGGACTGGAGATCATCCAGTACAAATTCGTCCACGGCGAAGTCCTGGTTTCGCCCGCATATGCCCAATTTCAGAAACCTTGTCCTCCACACCCCACCCTCGACCGCGCTTGTTCACTTCCTTGCCAGCGCGGGGGAGCAGCTGCGCGGCCTGGAGCTGGCATTCGCTCCTCAGATGGCCTTCACTTCCAACGAGATGCAGCGTCTCCTCTACGGTTTCCCGCGACTCGAGGAGCTCGCCTACTCCCTTGGCGCACCGGAGATTTCTCCTCTCATTGCCTTCCAATGCCGGTCCATAAAGCGCATCCGTCTCAAGATAGACTCCGAGGAGTGGAGTCCGTGCAGGACCGTACTTTGCGAACAAGTCGATATCCTTGAGGGCCCATCCTTCCCCGAGTTGGAGGAGATAATTCTGCACGACCCGACACGGTGGTGGTTCCGCAGGGACCGGGGCAAGGCACTATTGCGCCGGCTGCTGGGACGAGGCTTTGTCCTACGATACGAAGATGGAACACCTGTCACGATGCCCACATAGAAGCTGGCCACGTGCGATCTTGTTACCTCTAGTTTAAAAGGACGGACCCTTTGGTAGCCCCTTGAGAGATCATCTCTACCCCTCGGCGATCCGCTGATTCTGTATTTGTATTTCTTCTCAGCCTGTTGCCGCTGGCTGTAGATCAAATTCGATTGCACGATAATTTCAAAGACATACTTACAATAGCGCCCACGCTTAATCGACAGATGAACCCAGGCCCGTAATTAAACTGGACGCAGCTTATTGGAAGCATTGCTTGTGAAAGGACGACCACATATTACCTCAGTTGAAAAAATTGAACACGGGTCTCGTGTGTAATTGAACATTCACCCAACAAGAAGTGTTTTATTCAACAAGCACCGCAATATTCAATGGATGTGTGGGATTGAATTATAAACAAATATCGAGCCTCCTTCTCCCAGACAAAGGCGTTATTGGATGAGTCCCATCAACAACCGATGCGCTGCGCACTTCCTACATAATCCGCGAAACGCGAAGCGGCACCCCTTTTTGACCGTTCGACATGGTCGGCACGAGAGTGTTTGCAGTGCGGACACGAACAGGATCGTTCTCCGGAAGGGCAAATGAAAACTTTCCAACCAATTCACAGAACACGACCTGCATCTCCAATAGCCTGAACGAAATTCAAGTAGAATCAATAAAAGATTGAGTCAGAACTCACGCAAAGCGCCAGCTGGACGAGGACCAAGGTCATAAAAGCATTATTTGCCAGTAAATAATTGCTCACCCGAGACAGGTGTGCGGTCCACCTAGGAAGGTTAAGCTACGAAGATGGTCAAAAACTCATACCAAAAAATGAATGATGACGGACAGGTTCGCGTAGGGTCCAATAGCTTCTCCTTTTGATACCGTGGCGTCGAGCCAGCGCGATGGCCTGAATTCATGTGCGTCCTCGCCCCAGCGTGACTGCAGTCTGTTTGCGCGCGTGAACACATCATCGACACAAGTATCTCAGAGAAATCGAACCTTTGATAGGAGGCGATTGCAACTACAACGACCTGACCTTTGACGACAGGTATTTGAGAAAGATGTTCTCCCGTCGATGTGACAATACTCTCTGAGAGAGGGATACTCGTATCCTGAAGCGCCATCCGTTCCGTGAACGCTTCCGCCGGATAAAATCTCAGCGCCTCCTGTGAGATTATTGTTAATATCCGTTTTCAAAACAAAACGATCCTCGTACCTTGATCAACGCATTCAGTAATGGCATGCGATCATACGCGATATTTCCGTTGTCCGCTCCACCTATGGTGGCGTGTATCTCAGCCCGTAGCATTCCTTGAAATTCCGGATTTCTGGCGAGTTCCAGCAGCGCGAAGCCAATGGTATTCGCCTTCGGATGTGGATTCAGAACTTCCGGACTGAGAGTTGGAGTTAAGCTACGTTACCGTTGTATCTTGACCTGCTATCATGATAATCGCGGTCTGATCGACGACGTCCTGGCCCGTGAGCGTGCTTCGTGTTTTATCTGAACGATTCGGATCCACTGATCATGAAGCCTCAGTCATGAGCAGAGCGCTACTCTGAAACGGGTGACGCTCACAAAGCAGACCAAAGATATCATGGTTGATATCCAACCCTTGCCGCGCCGACTCCGCTTTGCCTCGGACGACCCGCTCTCCGAGCCGAATCGCGAGGTATTTTGCCGTACGAACGGCCTTGAAGGTTCTCGTGGGGAGGTAGACCACCGCACGCAAAAGCCAGGCAGGCAAGTGGGTCCCAATGGCGTCGGCGACGATTTGGCCTGCAGACTGGCTAGATGCTGCGGCCCTGCGTACAAGAGATCCTCAATTGATTACCATATGGGTGACAGGAAGAATACAACTCGCATTATTTGGATGTTCGCCGCCACGTATTCCTCACCTAGATCCTCGATCGAGTAGCTGAGGGCCGCTGCAGAAACTGTCAAGCGATTTATTTCTCAAAAATGAAACACATACCCTCAGCTATTGCACTCAGAGTCGCAGCACCGAGAAGTGGTAGAACATTAATTGTTTCCGAGTCGGTTGCTTCCAACTCTTCCGTGATCTGGATGTAGGCGTTAAATCGGCAGAGGATATTGAAAACACCAAAAACCCTACGGTATGTGCGACTTTTTCGAAAATTGGTTGGTAACTGCGGACCGCTGCAGCGGTGAATCCGATATTGAACTCATTGCGGAGGCGTTTGTGTATGTTCCCTGTCGTATTCTCGAGTCTGGTCAATGATTATGTACAGTACATGGAACTTGCCTCTGATACCCATGAGACTTTGATGCCCGAAAACCAACCCGACCATGTTTTGGAGGGTGACTGAAAGCGCAAAATGTGGGCTGTTAAGGATATACTGCAATGCACCCGCATCTGAAACCATAAGACGATCCTGCTGCGGAGGAAATGAGATACTGGAATGCGGGACATTGAGGGAACGCACACCGAAACACCCCTTCAATCGATAAACCGTGCCGTAGAGCTTCTGCCACGCAAACTCATTGTCCCCGTACGAAGAGGAAAGTACCAATTCGCGCAGATTTCCTGAATATACGATTATCTGAGTATACATGAATTGAACGAACAATGTACCGAATATCCACGACTGGGATGACGGCCCCCGAATATTCCAAATAGTACTCCGCCGACGAAGGATGAAATAGATGGCGAGGAACGCCAAAGCCGCCAAGGAGAATGCATAGGTCACATCGTCACGCATGGTGATTTTCAAGAGAACTTGGAGAAGCTAAAAGGACTAGGGAGGGAAGGTGGAGAAAGATAGCGTCGCTAGCTTTATAGCTTCTTATCCTCCCGAAAAAAGACATCGATCCGGCGGCCGGATTCTGGCCGAATGTCAAACCCACGTCTTTGAATGGCACGCCAATGAGGGGCCCGGATGAAACGCCACGTCTCTTCAGTTCTGAACGGTGAGTCAATCTTGGTGAAGAGATTCTAAGAGAGACCAGAAGCGCCACTGTCATGGCACTACACCTTCCTTTTATCGTGGACGACTCCCAAGAAGGACCTGAAAAAGGATTCAAGTCCGCTCGAGGTGGACCTGGTGACATGTGACACATGTTCACCTATCAGGCACAGACATACGAATTCCTCGGAACAAGGTTGCCGGACAGAAGGGACGTCCGAGGTGGGAACGAACGTCCAAGTTGAATGTGTTCCGAGGACTCGGCGGGGTATCGGCTATTCACTTGTTGTCAGATTACTTATATTTGCACTGTTAAAATTGGGAGTTAACAGCACTATGACGAGAAAAGAAAACAAGAAACCGACAGGCCGCCGAATCCACCACTGGAAACAGGTCAAGGTACCTACGTATCTTGAAGGTTAGTTCCGCATGCACGCCCTATACTAACTGACCGAGCATGAAAATACGCGCCCCCAATCCTTTCGTCGCTAACGTCGTGAACCCAACCTCGGAGATAATTTTGCTTACAGGTTTTTCCTTGTTTGAGGCCATGCCAGCTGTGAAACGAGCGAATCCGCCGGGTTGGAGACGATAGCGGAGACGACTCAAAATAAAAATAAAAATAAAGCCAAAGAGAGAACTCGGAAAAACGCCCGTCATGTAGCCCGAGGTAAAGGTTATGCCTAGATGTGTAACCGTGCTGTGCGATAATTTCGGCGCGGCAAGAGGAGAAAAGCTGCACGATCTGTTCAAACAGGCAGAAATTTGCGATTGTGTATTTAAAGGCAGGAAGAGTCAAAGACTGGGTGGGAAGGTATGGTGCTACTGACCTGACGCGATCAAAGTGGCATCAAGGACCCGAAGGGATAGCGCGTGTCTGCGCGCGTGGCGCGCATCTGCCGCAGCGCAGGCAGGAACGCGACGGAGAGCGTTCCCCGTGAGCTGGTCTGGATCTTAACCTTGTCGCCACGTCCGCGACGAACTCCGCCGAAACGGAGGCCGCCGCCCACAGCAGTGGCTTGTATTTGTCTGTTAGCCCTTCGCCTGCGAGGTTCATGTACATGTTCTTGAACACCTCGTACGACCCATACTTCGGGCATCGTCATCGGCGTGCTGAGTCTTTTACGCCACCAATGTCCAAATTACCTTGAACATCCCTTGCAGGGAGTAGTCCACCAGCGTGGGCCCGACTCCTTTGAAGAGCCCCGGGCGCCTTCGCTTTTCAAGAGCGTCTGGATCGCGGAGAGCGTGCCGGGGTATTCTACGGGATTGACCTTTGCATTCGGCAGGCCGTCAGCCTAACGAACTGTGTGGCACGATGAAGGACAACGAAATAAATTTCGCACCTGCAAATTGCATTTTGCGACGTCCACGGGCGTTATCGCGGCGTACTTGGGCCTACACGCAAGACCGCCTGCGAGCAGGCACTTGCTGTAGTAGCTGGTACCGTGGGTGACTGGACCGAGGAATCTGTGCCTATTGATGTCGAGCTCGCTGGTGGCAGACAGATTCATCCCGCGTCCGAGGCTCGAGGGTTGGATGTTGGCCCGGGCAATGTGCTAATGTGGGACAGCGTGCAAGATCGAAAAAAGGAGACTAGGAAAAACTGAGCTCGGGATCGATCCAGGATGCGAGATACAGACTGTGCGGGGAGGATGGTGCTTGATCCCATATCCTTGACTTGATAACCCGGCTGAGCTAGTGAATGGCTCCCACACTGATCGCCCTATTACCTTTTCTGTCCCCTTCCGCCGCGTGTGAAAGTGGCGAAATTCCATAACCATTCATACTTACTATAGTCATTTCCACTGGTATGTATGGAAGCAACCCGAAATCAGTCTTTGCCAAATAAAAAGGGCTGCATTCCAGAATACCTTATGCGGACCAAGAAGCTGAAACGATAGCTGAGGAAGGACGACACTCGGAAGAGAATGCACTCGCAATGAATCCACCTCACTGTCGGCGATTCGCTAATCACCACGTACCGATCTTGAAGGGACGGACTTTGGCGCTTCGCAAATCAGCAATTCAAAATGAAATTGACCTTCAAAGGGGCCACGATTGAAGCTTGAAGGCCCGATCGAGTGAGAAAAGCTCCCAATGTGGCGATGCCAGTCGCTTTGTATCTCTTTGTCAATATGTGACAAGTCATTAGTCACACTCCCATTCCGTGACCTCATACACGCTCTCCCCGTTGATTCTGGACTGACGTGCATTTAAAATTCCTGACCATCATCTTCTCTGCCAAACATATCATTATCTAACGACTGCCGCGTTCCCGGCCGGGTCAACTATCCACCCTCTGGCAAAAGCCGGTCAAGACAATATATCGCCCTTGCCTTGGTTACTGTGGCGTCGGTCGACGGCTCCCCGCTGATCCCGCAGCTGCGTGATGCGCCAAGTTGAGGATGGCTCCAATTCTGCGCCAAAATCTCGCTGCTCGCCTCGGCTGTTATTCCACCTCGAGAGCTCGACCCTCTAAGGTCTTACTCCCTGCAGGTCAACTACCAACTGCGGCCAAACTTGAGCGTTCATCCTTTGCAAATGAGTATAAGCGAGATCAATTTCACCTTGATGCGTCCCAAAACGTACTAGTCGGCGGCTTTTTTCATGCGCAATCAATTATAAAGCCACTTCAAGAAGGATAATCGTGTGGCATCCTCCCCCGTCCCCGTCCCCAGCCACGCAGCACTTGTAGCTGGATGCTATGATCGACGTCGCGGCGACTCTCGGGGCCCTGCTTGTCGGAGGCGCGGTCGCTCTCGTGTACGTGCCTCTTCTCTCTTCCCATTTTAGTCTTGTTGACGTGACGCGCAAAAAAACTTCAGCCTGAGCGGCATCGTCACCGTGCAATGCATCATTTTCTACAAGCTTTACCCAAATGAGATCCGGATACGCAACGTCATGGTGAGTGCCCTACTTGAATAGGTGGGCCAATGCGACTGACCGCTTCATCAGGTCCTCGCAGTATGGTACGCTGCATCGGCGTGTTTGGTTCTTCAAGTTAACGTTCATCCGCAGGCTGCTGGATCTCTTGCACTCTGCTTTCATCGTGACGTCTCTATTCGATTATTTCGTCAATTTCTTCGGGAATACGTTCGTTCGCTCCTCTTGGCTTTGTGGACGCTTCCACTGATCACCTTTAAGCACGCGGATCGATCACATCCCGTGGTGAGTGTCATTCCATCCATGTATTGAAACCTCCATTCGAATTCGTAATGACGCGACAGGTCTGTTGCCGTACGCACACTTTTTCTCGTGAACGGAAGTTAAGGGCTCACATTGACCGGACGCACGTAGCTGTCCGTCGTAGTCACGGTACGCACCAACGAATCAGTATTGTCGCCGACATTTACACTCTGGTCTCAGGCAATTCAGACCCTGATCGTGCACTGGTGTGTCGCCGTCGTGGAACGCGTCGCTGATGGCTGACTATCGTTGCCTTTAGGTACTTCGCACACAAGATCTACAGCTGTAGGAATTTCGAACGATCTGTCACTACCTCCCCCTTATCATTCCCGCAGCCAGCGGAAAGAATTGGTGGATAACGGCACCAATAGTGTGTTTCTAATTCACTCGAGTTATCTCAGGCTGATCTTCTCATGAACGTCCTAGGCCCTCCTGGCCTTCCTTCGCCTGTGTAAGGCCTGCGTTCTATGCTTATACTTTCTTCTGATTGACTGTGTGGCTGCCAGTCGCTGCTTCTGGTACGCTATGTTCACTTCCACGTTTCTTGTTCATAGCGAACCCCACCCCAAGTCTCAACCGTTGAAATGTGTGTCTCAGATTCGAGTCCGATGTGTGATTTCTAATACCGTTTTTCATAGGATTCGCCTGCAGCGATACTCCGCCTTCAAAGAGCCGTATCCCGGGGTGCGTCCCTTGCCATTCTCGTCTCCGCACCAAGCCGATGAACAACCACCCAGTGGGTCTTCACGACTGGCCTCTCCCTCTCCGCGCTGGTGGACATCCTCATCACGGCCTGGCTCTGCTACTTCCTGCAGAAGATGCGCGCCCGGTGTCCGGCCTCGACCCCGTGCGTTTTCCCGTCTTGTCATCTACGAAATAGTTAATCCACATCATTCTGTGGCCCACACCAGGATGGCGCAAGTCGTACAAACCCTCACACTCTACACGCTGGAGAACGGCCTTTTGACTTGGTATCATATTTCGTGCTCATCTCACGTATAATGCTGATATGTACGAAGTTTAACGACCACCGTCTCTTTGCTATGTGTGAGTCTGAGTCCTTGTTCCCCCAACACACTCGATTTACCCAATATCCCTCGCCAGTGGCTGAAAATGCCTAACAACCTTGTCTTTTTGGGCCTACATTTCGTCATCGGAAAACGTGAGTTGCGTGTCTTTTTACCCGTCAAATTATTCATAGTGGAGGCCTGCAGTATACGCTAATTCTTTGCTAATCTCGCTGAACACCCGTAAGGGCCTTTGCGATATGCGCTGGAGCAAGGCCGAGCTAGGCTGCGAGCCAACAGTCACAGCTGCCGACTTGACCGTCCCGTACAGTCAGTCGTACGCCTACAACACGACAACCACTTTGACCATGTCGGTGAGTTTATTCCGATGCTTATATTCCAACGGGCGAGGATGCTGATCACTCATTCTATGTCTCCAGTCGCCGACTGCTGTCTATCGCCCCGCGTTCAAGGTTTGTTGCTTATCCTGCACTCGTTTCAATCTTCCCGGTTGAGATATGTAATAAACGGAACCCACAGGTGAACCCCCGCGTCCTCCCCTCCCAACTCGAAATCAGCATCGAACGCTCGGTCGAGCGCACCTCCGACGAGCTCTCAGAGATCGTGCGGAATGACTACGAGTATGTGCGGCGGTACCGTCGTCCGCAGTCTCCGCCAAGCGGGTTTGACCACATGCGCTCGCTGCCTTGACATTGGTGCTATCTTTCGTGGCTCTCGCACGGCTTGGACTTTTTTGGTTTTCGGGGTCCAGGACACGACCCGCGTCTTCGTTGTACGTATTTCCCCACTTCAACCATAGACGTATGCCTATACTTCTATTCCTTGTGTACAAACTAAGACTTGACATTTTCTTGTTCCGTTGTGATCGGGTTCTTGCCTTCCTGATTCCTTGGGTGAGGCCAGCCTTGGCACACGAATTCATCCCTTTTAGCGGGCCGTGCCATCAATGCGGTAGCGAGCTCCCACTTCGAATAATAGCTTAAGAGATTGAACAGACCTACAGCACATGGTGTACGCCGGGGGATCGAATAACCATACTCGAGTACTCGGATCCAGCGACAAGTTTAAACGGAAGTCTTCCAAAGGAAGACATGTAATTGGCATTCACTCAGGATCACAGTGGATACGCAAGGTGGCGTGTGGTGCGCCTCCAATTTCTATTCAAGATCGCAGTGATTACTAGCAGAATCCCCCAGTGAACCAGGCGTTAGGTGCGTGGAATCCTTGCACCTTGTCGAAATTCGGATGCCTCTGTCGCACGTCAGTGGAGATCTGCTGTTCAGCAAAATAAATTGGACGTACAGTGAAGACGCTCGGGATGCGGCGCGCAACCAGAAGCTTGATGGTTCGGCGCCAGAGCTCGGGGTCGGTGGTGGAATACGTTGGCTGCGATGGCAAAGTCGGGTCGCTCGAATGCGGCGCCTTCGCTGCGCACATAGTCTTCGTAATCCTTGGGGCGTATGCACGGCGTCAGCGGGCAACGTGGATTAAGCGAAAGGAGGCTTACTTGGTCACGTAACGTTGGAGAATCGTGCCTCCCTTCGCATGGCATCCACTAAAATCGTTCAATCAGTAGAAAGAGGTAAAAGTAATCGCGACTTGCCTGCACGCATCCAATTCTTTCAGTACGGAGCGGATGGTGCGCGGAACAAAGCCAAAACTCAACACAACGGGATGCAGAATACAATCTTCACGTATCAAAAAAAGCTCAGTAGCTGTACTTGATTCAGCGCGCAGACACTTACGTTAAGAATTTTGAGGTCCGGAACATGGTGCAAAATGGCCTCGTAAAAGTACGCAATGTTTGGGTTGGAATCTGGCGGCGCCCCCAACATCTGATGAACAAATGAGCACCAGCGACCTACAGAGGAAATTGTACCATAAATACATACGTGAATGGTGAACCTCGATTTGTTCGCCCATGCCGTATTAATATTCAGCTTTTCGAGTGCATAGACGATAGTGAAGACCGTGCTCGCGATGGACGCGACAAGCCGAACGCATTCAGGTGTATGATCCGCAAGACCAGCTCTCTATCTGCGCACCAATAACAGAATCCCAAGTCACTCTACCGTGCCCAACTGAGCTACTTTATCTGACACTAAGCGCCGTCTACGCGTGTTCTACCATAGAAACGCGTGCTCTACGTAGCTCTATGTGGCTCTACTACTCTACCAGTCTGCGGATCTACGGATCTACAACACTCTTTGATAGAGGGGTACATGCCTATGGCTCTACTGCTCTACTAGGCTCTCTGTAGTACGCTGCAGGCAAGTAGGATTTTCCAGATGTGGTGGCCATGGGACAGAGCGGACCGCGGCGGCACGCAGCTAGCAACCCCGTCGCGCCGGCGTCGCGTCAGGAGCGAAGGCGGGGCACGAATTGCGCCGGCGCGAGCGTCGTGAACCTCGAGAATGTCGGGCCTGCGCCGCCGGAGCAAAGGGACGAAGCACGGTGCGTTAGAAATGGGTTTCGGGCATATCGGATTTACTCCAGCGGCGGAGGGGGATGTCGGGAAGCGTCGGCCTGGCGTCGGGAAGGCATATGTTGCCGTCCGGAGCAACGAAGCGCGTTGCTACTTGGGCGTCGGGGATCGTTGGCGATGCTCCAAGAGGCAAGCGATCATTCAGGATCAGACAGACCTCTTTGACAACCCCCCCAAATCAGGAAGTCCGAAATAGCCGAGCGACTTTCATTGGTCTGATTCTTGGACCCTATATTGTGATCCCAAATATGATCTGATAGCTCTGAAATTTGGCCAGACCCCCATTTTGCCATATAATTCATCGATCTATTGCTTCAGAATACTTTCTTTCTCCCAGGATTGAGCACAGGAGATTTTACAATAGTTTTTTGAGCTCTCTCGGCACACTTCGGCACAGAGACACCTAATGACGGGACCGAAGGCTTCGGAGAATGTGTTTTTTCGTAAGAAGATTACGTACCTCCCCCCCTCCTTCACGTGTCATCAACTTTGGCAGGTCTGTGTCAGGGACTATCGCTCGCCTCTTATGAATGCTCCATTCCAGAGCGCGGATGAACAAAAATAATATTGTGTATCACGTTGGTATCACAAGGAAGCATGACGAACTTAGAACACTTCGTTTCAGCGGCAGGCACGGGGAGCAGGGGTATTTCTGTGTGGGGAATTGCCTCAGGATCTTTCCAAGATGCGAAACCGACAAGCAGGGAGTTGTTTTTGGACCGCTCTGTGACGGGACCTGGGAGAGTTTTAGCGGGAGCAGCAAAAATAAACCATCTTGGAGGGTCTTAAATATGCACACCCGGAACCAACAAGTTTTAGTGCAGTTGAAGTTAGTACTAAAATGAGTCCGGGATCTTTCCTATTGACTCGGCATTTTCCGGACCAATGGGAAAATTCCCGGACGAGTTTCAAACTTCAACTGCACTAAAATTTGGTAGTTCCCGGTGTGCATATGGGGATGGAAAAGTGGTATGATGGTGATCGTGAGGGATTGGAAGTAATCTCGGCTCCAGATCTTTACGGGGATAGTTGAGGCAGAGAAATCAAAAAATCAATGGCAGCCATCGGGGCACGGCTACCCCATCACTTTCTCATCAAAAACTGCCTCGACGACATCTGCACATCCCCGGATAGGGTAGTCGCCCGCGAGCGCAGCGAGCGAAGTGCCCTATAACTTCTGGGAACGAGACTACATTGGAAGGAGTAGAATGCATCCTGTGAACGGCACGAAAAACGGCATTATATTTGGAGCATACCTGTGTAATAATAGCTGTTTTTCGGCGCAGAATATATCTAGTGTGGTACTCGTGCAAAAGGGCAAGAGCAGCCAAGGCGGAGTCTAGGAGGGATTCCAAGCGGGCGGGTGTAGTGGTCTGGGTGAGCCGCCCAGCCCGAGCAGTGTGTCAGGGGGGCAGGAGTGGCTGCCGGCGGAGCTTGATGGTGGTGGTTTGAGTGTGAGAACATCCCCCTCGAAGCGGTTATGAAAACTTATGATCACCCCGTTGCGGAACTCATTTTTCATGAATTATGAGTACGCCGGCAAGCTCACCATGCACGGAATCCATCCAGTATCTCGATGATGTTCTCAAGGGCTTCATAGATCATTGGGGTTGCAAACACCGTCATCCTGTGCGTCTTCGACTGACCGTCTGTCAAAAGTGCTTAATTCCTGCAGTGCTCGATCGTATCATCACTCCTCGCGTTCATCCGTCAAGACGGTGCTTCTATTGGTGAGCCCATCCCGCGTAGGATTCACACGACTGAAATTTTACCAGGCCGACATGAATCAAGCAACCACAGGCTGGATTATCGAGAAGGTTCTTGATGAGATCTTGAAGCTCAGAATCTCTGCCGTAAAATATTTTCGGGGATGCAGACAATAACGGGATCGTATCTCACGATGTGTTCTGGTCATTGTGACATATGCCTCGTACATTAAGTATAGCTCCTGCCATTGTCCCGGCCACGTCAATGCACCCGACGCCTTCAATGATCTCTGACGTCGTCCCGCGAAGGCAGAGTCTAGACTAGTAGAATCCAGCCCCTTTTGCCGCATATGCGCCGTCCTCAGGCTCCACCCTGCGTCTTCTCCACATCAAGGATATTATAGTACAAGTTCCTTCCTCTTCAGACCCTACGCGCCACTCAAAAGTATTCGTTCTCAGATCCCAATCACTTTGAATAGTGCATTCCTCTCCAGAATTGGGATCTCAGCTATTCTGTATGGTGTGCGAGCATATTCTCCCTTCTTCCCGCGCTTATTTTTATCACTAGACATCAGAACCGGGGCTCCGAAGTACCTATACCAAAGGTGGTGTCCTGCAGCATGTGGCTTATCTCTCCCAAAATACTAGGTTATCGCACGACGTTCATAATTCACATCACGGATACATATAGGCCCACCAATCGCCCTCATCCTTATCTCTCCCCGTCATGAGCGAGCCAGTCCGGGACCCTGTGTCGCTCACCTATGTCGAGTCGGAGAAGCTCGCCGACGTCGAGGTGGCTGGCAGCGACTTCAAAGAATCGAAAGATGGATCTGTCGAAGTTGTGTCGGAGATCGACGATGAGGCACAGCTGGCAGAGACAGAGGCCTTGGAGGCCCGTCTTGCCAGCGGTGAGGCGACCGACGCCGAGTACAAGGTTCGGACCTCCCACGACGTCGCTGTCAAGGTCCTAAGCACTCGGTATATTCCATCCCCATATCTCCCGCAGCGGCGACTTATATTCTCGCAGGGACGACGTCGATCTCCCCATCCTGACGTTCCGAATGTTCTTCCTCGGTCTAGGATTCTCGGCCTTTGGGTGCGCGTTGTCCTCTGATCCGGTCTCTCCCATCTCAGGTTTTTTCCAGCGCTGTCCTGGCACAACTGTACTACTTCAAGCCCCAGACGCTCAGCGTGTCCCAAGGTTTCCTCCTCATCATGACCTTCTTTGGTGTAGGTCCTTGGCATCATTTTCCGATTGACTTCACTGATGCCTCCGATTTCCAGGGCAAGGCCATGGAGAAGATCATCCCGCGCTGGGGCCCGCTCAAATGGCTTAATCCAGGTCCTTTCAACATAAAGGAGCATGGCTGCATCATCATCATGTCCAGCACAGTGAGTTATTGCGCATTCTCTCTCTGTCTCTATTTCCATCAGAGCTGACGTTATCCTAGGCCGCGGGGTCGGCCACCGCGATCCAGGTCATCTCCGTGCAGGAACTGTTCTAGTACGCCCACTTGCTGCGAATGCCGATAGTCCTTAACTCCCCACGCCAGCAACAACACCATGAACGCCGGAATCGCCATTTTCACCCTGCTCGCTTCGCAACTCATCGGGTACGCCTTCGCTGGCATGCTCCAAGAGGCCCTCGTCTACCCCTCCGTCACATTCTGGCCCGGCACCATCGTGCCCGCCAACATGTTCCAGGCGCTTCACTTCGACGGTGGCCTCGGCTCCAAGCGGACGAAACTCTTCTGGGCGGTGTTTGCCGGCATCTTCTGCTGGGAGATTTTCCCTCAGTGGATCTTCCCCATGCTCACTGGCGTGTCGATCTTCTGCCTGGCGAGTTTTTCTCTTGGATCGCGAACATTCGCTTCTAACATCATCCTCAGATCGACCACACCTCCCCCGTCATTCGGAATATCTTCGGTGGCGCAAGCAACAACGAGGGCATGGGGGTACGCAGTCTACTCTCGCTCCAGACTCTCTTTCTATCTGACTTCTCGTTGCCTAGCTTCTAGCTCTTTGCTTTGATTGGAATTTGATCGGTTCGCTCAATAGTTCGTTTGTACGAATTTAGCTGACACCTGCGGCAGGCTCCGGCAACTTGTATACCCCACTGTGGACACAGATCAACATCAACATCGGTATCCTGTTCACGTACATCCTCATGGCCTCCGTCTACTACGGAAACATTTGGCACGGCAAGACATTCCCCTTCATGTGTCCGTCCCTCTTCTGCCAGTCGTTATACATCCTGAACTTTCCATGCAGCACAGGATCTGTTCAATTCCACCGGGTCGCCGTACAACCAGTCGCTCATCCTAACCGACGGCAAATTCGACCCCGTCAAATACGAGCAAGTTGGGGTATGCTTTACTCTATCTGTAATCGCCTCCGCCCACTGACCGTACCGCGCAGCCGGCGTTCTTTTCTTCAACCAACGCCCTGGGACTCATTACCCAGAATCTCGCTATGGGCGCGACGACCGTCCACGTCTTCCTGTGAGTCATAGACTCCCCTTGCGGTTCACGCCAAGCCGAACCATTTTGACCCAGGTTCTACTGGCCCGAAATAAAGCCGTTCATCATGGGCATGAACCCGTGGAGCAAGTTCAAGCACGTCGTGCACGATGAGCACTTTGAGAGTACGTATTTGCTTCCAACCCATATCCATGTCACGTTGTAACACGAGTGCCAGAAATGAAGAGATACGAACGCGTCCCGCGTTGGTGGTTCGTGTCGCTCCTGGTTGTCGCGTTCGCGATGGCACAGGCGACGGATTACACTGGCCACTCGCACTTCACGTGGTGGCAGTCCATCATCGTAAGCCTACTCCTATTTCATTCCTCGTCGATATCCAACCTTACCTGTCGCTACAGATCCTCGTGCTCTCGCTGTTCTTCACATCCATCTACTCGACGACCTCAGCGATCCTCGTACGGCGTCCGTCGCTCCCGCGAGCTCGCACTGACACAGTCCGCAGGGGTTTTCCGATTTCGCCGGAGGGCTGAACGGTTTCTACCAGGTTATCGTCAGCTACATGGCGCCCGGCGATCCCGTGGCCAACATGTGCATCCTTCAGTCCTCCACTGCACCTCCGCCGTCCGCTTATTTTCCCTAGGTATGGCGCGCTCTACGGTGGACAGCCCACGGTCCAGGGCATCAATCTCCTTTCGGATCTCAAGCTTGGGCAGTACCTCAAGATTCCCCCCAAAATCAATTTCCTGGTCCAGATTATGGGCTGCATCGTCGGCGCGCTCCTCAACTACATCATCATGTGCGTTTGTACGAATTGGGATTTGCGGCGACCGCTCATATCATACAACTACACTCGCAGGTTGTCTGTCATCTCCAAGCAGCGCCCCGCTCTTCTATCCGTCGCCGGCACACGTCTCTGGTCTGGCCAGAATGCGCAGAGCTACAACTCGAATGCCATCGGTGCGCAGGCCCTTCGTAAGGTCATGCACACGAACTAAAGTCTCACAGCGTGGGGTGCGCTCGGCAAGGAAATGTTCCGCGCAGGGTCGACGTACCAGTGGGTGCCCGCCGCTCTCGGTCTCGGCTGCCTCCTTCCACTCCCTGGCTACTTCCTCCACCGCAAGTATCCGAAGAACCAACTCTTCCGCAACTTCAACACCGGCATCATCACTCAGTGAGTCCGCCGTCCATTGGCCGCTACTTCCTTCTGACATCCATACCTGCCAGGTACGCGTGCTACCTCTCTGTAGGGATCAACACCTCCGTGAACACCGCCACGGCTATCGGGATCTTCTCGCAGTTCTTCCTTCGCGTAAAGTATCCCCGCTGGTTCACCAAGTGTACGTCTTCTTGCCTGCCGAATCTTCGATGATCGCCGACCTACGGAACCAGACAATTACATCGTCGCCGGCGCCCTTGACGGCGGAACCCAGGTCATTTCTTTCATCCTCAACTTGGCCGTGTTGTAAGTTACCTTAACCTCTCATGTACCTCGAATGTCCTCTCACCTTGTGCTTAGTGGTGCTGTCGGTAATGCGCACTCGTTCCCGGAATGGTGGGGTAACGACTTGAGTGAATTTTTTTTTTTTGCCTCAGTGTCAGCATTAACCCTGGTGCAGATTATTCGGCGGACAGATGTGCGCTGCCCGATTAGTCGATAAAGATGTATAATACTCTTTCCCTACGTATACACGGAATTGTGACTATGTCGTCTGCTTTTCGCGAGGCTGTTTTAGCCAGTTATGCAGTACCCTTTTTTTCTTCCTCTTGATAAAATTATGTCTGTCCGTCGGAAGCTTTTTAAGCTCGCGCTCACCAGCTTGATGGTTCCGATCCACGCCTCAAGTGACAGCACCCGGCAATGCGGCCGTCCCGCGCGTACCGAGATGGCCGCAACAGACCAAGCAAATAGCACCCTTGCAGCACGGGGCTTTCTAACGACCAGAATTATCCGATGGAAGTAGGGATAGAATTACCGGACGTGGACGTAGCCTGGTTGAACAAGTTCAATTTAGGACAGACTGAATAAAATAAAATAAAATAAAAACTGACGTTTTAAGGTCCTTAATGGTGAATGTGCCGACGATAACCCTGCGTGGAAAGGTCAGGTTGAGCTTTCAAAACATCGAGCCTCGGAGTCGTACATCGCAATTAGCTCAGCTGAAAGTACGTATAGGTTGAGAAGACGGGTGGGGAAAGAAAGAAAGACAAGCCAGCGATGAGCGGAATCAATAAGTACAGTAATTTCTTTGATCTCGCATACAAAATTCAGACATTAGGTGAGTTACTTAATATTAAATCATGTACAGATAAAGGCTGACCTTAAGACAAGTATGACATCGGCGGAAACAACCATTATAGGGCAAGCAATCGTTTCTGCCTATACATACTTAATAACGGCGGAATGGAAAATGAGAGTAAGGCGAGAACTTACGAAATAAAGTCCGGCAACTGGGGACGGACAGTTGATTCCGGTATTGCGTCGCGGTGCTGTCTGAAAATTTGAGTTAACGCGAAATTCGACCCCTCCAAACGGTCTCACATAAAATGCATTGGAGACGCTGAAACGGGGCTTCGAGTCGACGTATTTGCACGACAAATCTATATCAGACCGACCTCATCCGGAAAAGTGAGAATATGTTCCATCCTGCAACAGACTTGGAATAAAATAGTAGATTGCGAGGTGAACTTGACACTACACAAGGGCGGCTGTTCTAGTTCATTTTTGTACGACTACGCGGAGAGGAAATAAGGAGAGGGGACGTTACGTCAGTGCGCCGGTAGCGCGTGAACAGCATTTTTCAAACAGGCAAGGAATTCTCGCTTGAGTTTGAGATGCCAGAGAAGCCCGAGACTACGAGCCGGTGAGTACAGTTAACACGCACGAGCTCTTATGAGGGACGAGAACTTTGTAATGCGCGCAGCGACCAAACCGGTAGAATGTCCGGACCGCATTCCTGGGGTTAGGAGTCTGTTGAAGCTGTAAATCAGCCTCGCAGATTGGCCATGTCACGAGGATGAGATAAAGATGAGAGAACGAGATATAAGTATCAGGCGTTTGGGTTGAAAGAATCTATTCAGATGGAAGGAGCAAGCATATTCACATAGGAAGACAGAACAGCGCAAGATGAGATAACGGCGACGGAAAAAAACGGAAAAAGCGCCAATGCAAAGTTGAGAAGCAGTTCCACGGTAGCCTTGCATGACCGCCTTCGGCCCCCCGACTCCATCCCAAAGATGCGACTCGCGAGATACTTGAAAAAGCAAATGCGCGACAATGTCGCATACGTGACGACCTCCCGCCCATGGCGCGAACGGGCAGCACAATGCATCTGGGCGTAGGCAGCGAATGCCGCGAGGAGGCATTCCCATGCGCACCCGTGGTGGATTGCTTCTGCAGGACATGGTAAAGAATAGAATCGCTTTGAGTCGTGGTGAGAAAATGAATGGAGGACTTACTACTAGCTGGGGCAAGCTTGTGCCCTAGCCGCGCATGGAGCACCCCTAATCCACCGAAGCCCGTCTAGACTGGGAACCGATAGTGTCGATGCGGAGCCCGAGGTTGGCGCACAGCACGGGGGCGCCAATTTCGCAAAAACCCGCCCGCTGGCAACGAACAGCTACACATGCAGCATAGCAGAGGAGAGACAGCAGTCAAGGCGTCTTCGAAAACAGTCGGCGCGGATACGATGCGCTCGGAGGCCGAGGACAGTAGCGAAAGTCAGAAGCGAGCGGGGTGAGTCTCAGGTTCATAGAAGGAAGGCGCTGCGTCCTGGAGCTACCATCGAGGACCCGCAGGCCGCGGGAGGAAGAATGTATCCGTGAAGGTCCCAGATGTCACACCCTGCGCAGGGTGGAGGTACTGCTGCGACGAGACGACGGAAAAGCATGGCAACCATTAAGTGATCGAGCACAGGAACGAGCGAGTCAGCGAGAGGAGGGAAGCAAGGAGGAAGGCGCCACACGCAGTGTGTGAAGGGAAGTGAAAGGGCAGCACAAAAAAGAAGGGAACGTACAACGCTGCGAGCAGGAACAGCTTCCTGCCTTGCCCAGCGAACGAATCCTCACCTCAATTGCGCGTCTATCATCGCCGTTTCACGCCAGCTGAGTAGCGACAGATGCATGAGGCCACACCGCCAGCCTCTATCCTGACACTCGATCTTCAACGGGTACCGCAGAAGGATCGACAGCGGGCTCGGAGCTAGTGGTGGGAGGGTCCGGTTCAAACATCGGTCCGAACCTGAACCGAACTGAACCGGACGCGGCGTTTAGGTTCACGGTTCGGGCATTTGCTGAACCTGAACGCCAGGTTCGGTTTAGCGTTCGAGCTGGGAGACAGCGGTTCGAACGCCAAACCTGAATTGAACCCGAAGACTCAAAGTTCAGCATGATTTTGACGGCTTTTTGCTTTCTGGACGAACTTTTGAACTCTAATTCACATTGTAGATGCCCACAACAGCTATTGCTGCGAAGTTGGACCCATATCGCCGGGGGAAGGTCTCGTCGACGCAGATCACGGCAGGGTCGAGGGGGCCGGTGAGCTGTCAGCAACATTCGGATGCGTTCAAATATTGGTTTCTTTACCCAATTCAAGCTTCGATCGCGTAGATTTCTGATATCACAGCCCACAATGACGCCGCAAAACAAATTTGACAGCATTCGAGGAGGAAATCGGGTCCCCGAGATGGCCGACGCCCTCTAGGTTCGAACGCGTTCGAACGCGAACCGAACCTGAACGCAGGTTCAGGTTCAAGGTTCAGCACATTGTTGAACTGAACGTGGGGTTCAGGTTCAGCGTTCAGAGCGATGTGCCCTGAACCTGAACCGAACCGAACCTTCCCAGCACTACGAGTCGGAGCTCCTCGTCCGGTCGGGGATCATCTCGGGATGCGGCTTGTGACTGACGTGGAAACTAGATGGCGGATTCTTGGATTCAAGGCTCGGGCGAGTTCTGTCGAGCAATGAATGTTGAGGAGCCATGACGCTGGAGACATGAGAGTTGAAATCTTCGGCCGATGATGGCCGTCGGCCGAGGAATCTCTCGTGCTTCTGTCTTCATGTCAATTTCACACCGATGCGGTTTCTAGCTGCAGACGTCCGTGAGCATTATCTTGCTCAAGGACTTCGAAAATTCGTGCGACGAAGCGGCGATGTCGGCCTGCCTCCGAGTCTTCTAAAGTGTTTGCACGCGTTGATTCCACAAGAACACTGAGTATTCGACCAGGTTTTCCCTCTTCTTATTGTCTTCTCCTGGGCCATGAGCGAGTTGCTGGCTAGTTTGAACTCAAAATGTGTAGAGCGCCGAGAGTCATCCATTTCCTTTTTTGTCGAAACGTCGGATCGATCATATCCGGCATCTGCCGGACTTGGATGACGTGGCCCTTTCCTTTTACCACCACCATCTGTGAAGCGAGCGCCCGTTCGTGTGACTTTAGGGGAAGACAGCGACACCCGTTTCTGCATCTTGATCCAAGGACTCACGCTGGGTCAAGCAAACCTGAAATCATACAGACATTTTCAAATGAAGGAAAGAACGACACGACACCTCGGAGGTCTGGGTCTGGACCTGATTCTTTCTATGGTCTCGACTGCGGAAAGGCTCCACGGCGCCCATGCATTCTAGATGGAACTTTCCGCCAATATTATGGCGTCTCCAGGGAAACTGCTCTGTCCTCTGCACAGTGGTCCCCCCGGCTTCCGAAAGATTCTTCTCGGAGTCCTGTGTTGGAATTTGCTTCCGAGATCAGGGGCGCATTCCGTGGCAAAAGGTTCGAGTGCACGTACTCTTTTGGCTGAGGCTGGGATGTAGTCGGACATATTCTCAAGCTGTGCTGTCGGCGGCGAGACCCAGCGAGATTCATTATCGCGCAGGACTTTATCGGGCTATCAAGGCACAGAAACACTTCATTTTACTATTTGGGTCTATCGACCGATCACCTGCAACGGGGGTGTACATCGTGAGACGCCGAGACGAGGTGAGTCACCTTGGCAGTGGAAGGGTGTTGTCGACATCATGACCTCAACTACCCCGAAACCGCCGCAAAGCCAGCAACTCAATGAACCTGGATGACAGAGAGCGACGTCTATGGATTTCTTCCAGAATCCAAAGTAGTTATACGGTATCATCCCATTTTTGACGCCACCAAAATCAAATTCGAAGACGGCTAGTCGGCGACTAAAATATACACGGTGGAGAGAGAATTGAGCCACATGGCTTTCGACTTCTCTCACGTTGATCTCAGCGACCCTGCTGCCAAATTTATTCTCCACGAATGTCTGCGACGGACTGTACTAACTCTTATTTTTCTTGAAACTAACACGAAATAGGAGCTGTTTTGCAGCCGTGCTCGCTACGTCTCAACCCCTTTAATCGCCAAACAATTTGGAAGCCAAAAAAGGTTAATACCAGATCACGGGCCCCGGGCCCGTAACACAAGACTAATTTCGGGTCCTGTGGAAACTCAAACATCTCACGATTGTTATGTACGGTCTCAAATTGGGGCCGGTTGTCGCCTTTTTCCGTTCCCTCCCCTGCCCGCCTCATACACGCCAATGGCTACGCTCTTTCCAGTCGACGACACTCTCGGTGCGGCCCTCATCGGGTTCGCCTTCAGCTGTGTCGTGTTCGGCGTCAATACCAACCAGGTCTTCACCTACTTCCAGCGCTACCCTAGCGACAAACTCGCCTACAAACTCATTGTGCGTTCTTCCTTGCCTCCCAGGCGCGTTAGCGGCTCATATTCGCCTAAAAATCCCCGCAGGTCATCCTCATCTGGTACGCCGAATGCCGCTCGTGTGCAATCCCCCAACCAATCGCATGTTTTTTCGTGGTGCAGGACGCTAGAATGTGTCGACCAGGCTTTCATTGGCCATGCCGTGTATTTCTACACCATAACGTGCGCCCGTCCGTCCCGCCGTGCTCATCGTCCCAGCTCACGCAACTACGCAGACACTACGCCCAGCCGTTGGTATTGCTCACCCAGCCCGTCGCGTGGACCCTCATCGTGCGCGCCGATGGATTCTCACTTATTTCGGCTTGACTCTGATAATCCACCGACAGCTGCAAATAACAGTCGGAGTGAGTCCAGTTCCGCTGCGCGCTCGGAACGTTGCGCTGATAATTGTCAAAAGGCCGTAATTGGGACAATCGTAAGGCTGTGAGCGGGACCGTGGATTTTCCTAAAAGAATAACCACCAATGACTTCCCAGATGCTTTGCAATGCGCGTGTGGCGATGTGCGCCCTTTCCTCTCCTTATCTTTGCCCATTAACCATTCGTCACACGCCAGTTAGCCAGAGGAATATCACCGTTACCACTACCGTGGTAAGTTTGTTATTTATGCACAGAATGATAACCTCTCTGACTTGGCGCCCGAAGGTGGCGTTGACACTTTCCGAGTTTGGTATGACACTTCTTCGCTGCTACCTCGGCGAGCGCTGACTGCGTCTTGCAGGACTTGCCATAGGTATGCGGTGATACATCTCAACTCGCGGTCGCTGACGCATAGATATCATTGCGTGTAGCATATACCATTAAATGGTGCGTAACATGTATAGTTGACGCAGTTTCAGTCACTTATTATAGACTTTTGCACATCCATCAGCTTCGAAGATCCGTTCCTCGCCATATTACCAAACCTCAAAGTGGGCGCGAATACGTACTGCTTCTCCGTGCGACAGATACTAATATCTGTCTTCCACCAGGTGCTGGCGTCGTTTTCCCTTGGGGCGGGCGTCCTCACCGATGTATTCACGGCATGCGCGCTGTGCTTCTTCCTCCGGAGGTTCCGGACGGGCTCGAAAAGGTAACCCCGTTCCAACATGCTATGTGCGAGTTCGCCGCGGACCACGCTGACATCTGTGGCTGCGCAGAGCGGACTCCCTCGTCAACACTCTGACGATCTATGCAGTGAACACAGGCGCGTTCACCGCCGCCATCAGCCTTCTTACGTTGATCTTTGTGAGTCGCTCATCTGAGCCGGCCCCGCAACAGCGAATTCTGATCCTCTGCGCCATTCAGTACGATCTCCGCCCACGCAATTTCCAGTTCTTGGCATTCTACTTCATTCTGAGCAAACGTGAGTAACGCTTTTATATGAAGTAAATCCTTGTGCGATGGCGAATCACTGATCGGCGCGGGAAGTGTATGCCATCTCCTTCCTGTGCACACTGAACACGCGCAAGATCATCCGCGGCAAGGGAACAGAACGGGAGGACGGGCCAACTACGGGCGCGTCTGCGAATATATCCGGCAACCACTTCTACATCAGCCACGTCCCCCGAACAAATACGTCAGGCTTCCGGGGTGATTACTCGATAGCGCGCGGAGAGACTTCCATTTCGAAGGTGCGGGCTCTTCGCATTCTGTGCATGCGTGTGGAAGAACTAATACGGGCTTTTTGGGCCTTTTATTAGGGATTGGAAATTGGCATCCACCAGGAGGTGTCGGTGAGCACGGACATTGAGACGCAGGTCGTCAGTCCGTACGACCACCCGTACATGCGGTAGAGCCGAAAAAAACTCCCGTGGATGCCGGGGGTGGGGAATCGCGGGGACAGACTGTATTTTAATCACGGTCTTTTGTATAACTCCTTTCTGTATCATTCTTCTTACCCCAATATCGCAATTATTCGCTTCGCCGAGGATCTCCGGCCTACCGCTTGATGGGATGATGAATGCAGCATCTCTGCATGTGGTGAGCTTCCAACTTTTCACGAGCGATTGTGTTCATTCCACTCAAACTTGCAACTGTCTGTACCCATTTGCTTAGCTGGACGGACAACGCCGGTGACCAGACGGACGTTGCCTCCTTGCCTCAATTAATATCACGGTGATGCCGCTGTTTGTAAGGGTTCGCGTCGGCTCTCGGCGCCGGAGCCCGATTTAGCGCAGCGCGTCGCAGCCTTGCGGCGCGGTTGCACAGTAGTTGCGGCAGCGGCACAGCGCTGCCGCAGGTATTCCGTAGTTATTGCAGTGGTCCGTAGTATTCCGTAGTTATTTCTAGATAGTATAAATACTCTTACTCACCAGTAGATAGGCATTCTCGTCAACGACGGAGCTTTACCGACTCAAGTTCTCAGTCAAAGTAAAACTCCCACCGACTTGGATCATCGTGTTCTACGACTTCTTATCCAAGAACTCCGTAGACTCACATTGTTCAACAAAGCCAAACATCAGCCAAGCACAGATTCCGCATGGCAACCTGATTCGCCCTGGATCGCCTCAGATCCCTTCCGTCTGCTTCCTCCATATGCGTACCCGAGCAACGGTCGGTGTGCTTAGCGCCGGGCTGTAACTGTTGACTACTACTTAATGCGATCCTCGTGAATCGTCCGCGCTTTTCCTTCCCCACCGGTCCCCGCTCGTTACACTCATTCTCGTCGGTGCAGCACCGATTGTAAACTCTCAATGGCCGACCAGACGCAGCCCCCGCCCCAGACTCTATTCACGCTCGACAACACTCTTGGAGCGGCTATTATCGGGTTCGCGGCATCTTGTGTGGTCTTTGGAATGCAAGTGCTCTTATCCCCCAGGCTGCTCGTCGTCTGACTTCCTTCTAGCCTGTTAACACAAGTATGGACGTACTTCAGTAGATACAACTCAGATACCGTAGTGGTGCGCACAACCACTTTGTCTCGCATTTTTTCCGGTTCATTAATTTTACCCCGAACAGTATAAAATTCTGGTGGTTATGATATTGTGCGTCTCTTCCCTTCTCTGCTTCTATGTCAGTTCTTACCCCCCTCGCAGATTACTGGCCGCAACGGACCAGGCCTTGTATGTCTAATGTGTTGTGCGTCGTCCCTGTTGGTCTAATCCTCCCATCAGGATCGGCCACTTTGTCTATTTCTACACCATGGCGAGCGCGGGAAACCCTTTCGCCCTCGTCACGGGCACGACCACATGGTGCGTTTCTTTCGGTAGCTCCGCACTACTCATGCTCACCGATTCTGCCGCGCAGGTCGGTCATTGTGAGAAATTTTCTGCGACAGCGCCTTTCTTTTGAATTAATTTGCCATGAAGCTACAGCAGACAATTGGCTCCGTCGTGGGTACAATAGTGAAATGGTGCGCCACATCCCCGCTTCCCTTTTCCCCTTACTTATGTTCTTGATATTCAGCTGTTTCGCCACGCGCGTTTATCGGTGTAAGCTCCGAGTTTCTGCAACCTCAAGTTGATTGACGAACCCGTCGGCGTACAGTTAGCGAGCGGAATATCTTCATTACGGGTTTCATAGTGCGTTCTTCCATCTACCTTATGGATAAAATTTAACGTCGCACACAGCTACTGCTCGCCCTCGGCCAGCTCGGTGTCGCAATGGGTGTGTCTGATCGCAATCCAATTCACCTTCACGCTAATTCGCAATGTAGTCTTCACCGTACATGCATTCCAACTATCCTCCATCCCCGCCGTGTTCAATCTGAAGGTGTGTTCCCAATATTCATCCTTCCCTTCGAGTGCTCATTATATATCTTGCACAGACGCTGGCGACCATCTCTCTCGGGTTGGGTGTGTTTACGGATGTCGTAACAGCCTCGGCACTTTGTTTTTTCCTGTGGCGGATGCGAACGGGTCACAGTTCCGCGTCTGTTTCGTTGTTTCGTTCTGTAGGAACCAGGTGTACTCATCCACTAATTTTAGCACGAACTCTCTCATAACGCGCCTCGTCACTGACGCGATTAATACGGGCGTCCTGACCACCGCCGTCAGCCTGTCCACGCTGCTCCTGTTCGACTTCTTGGAGGGCAATCTGATCTTTGGGGCTACGTATTTCTTGCTTTCAAAACGTGCGTGCGGCTTGTTCATTATTTGTTTGCATTGCTGAGGAAATTGAAATTTGGCGCTCACAGTCTACGCGGTATCATTCCTCGCGACATTGAACACACGGCGAGTGGTGCGCGGTCGTGGCACGGACCACGAGCAGGGTACGACGAGCCGGCGGCCCACGACAGCGCGATCTGCACAACCCGAGATCGAGACGAACATGTTCCATCTAGGAACGCGCATGCCGTCAATGCACGAGCCAGAGGAGGAGGATTATCCGGATTACGACCTGAAGCCTGGTTTCCCACCAGAGCCTAGGCGGTGCGCCTCCTGTCTCTTCCGCTCAACAGCGCACTCACCCAAGTCATTTATCCATGCAGTGACTACCCGTTCGCGATCTGATCTCTGCCCTCGATTTCTCCTGTCTCCCTCCTCTGTTCACGCAAGCATGTGTATTATTACCACTGTATTCCGGCATCCTCTCTTTCATCACTTCATTCACCTTCGTTTACATTCTGTCATGGACCACACTCATCGGGTGGTTTGTTACCGCATTCATTTGGAACTACCTTATTCTCACTACGCGCAACCAAAATAATTACTAGCACCTGTCTCCCTTGGACTGATAAAAGTCAGCGAAGGAGCCAAGATCATTGAAGATGGAGCAGAGATTCCAACGGAGTTTCCAGGCTTCAGCAATATCTGGAGAGTCGGAGAGACCAATACCGCACAAGACCACGCATCCGTCGATATTCAGATGGTATTCGGCGAAGTGTTGCGATAGTACCAGTGTGCTATTAACTAAAGAAGTCCTGCAAGTTGTTGGCAATTGCTTTGGGACTTCCACAGTTGAAGTTGGTCGCTTCGTCCGAGTCCGCTCAATCGGGCCGACTGAGTCACTGCGTGTGGCTGTGTGTTTGCCAACTTGTTAAGCTCGAGTCTCTATCCTCCCCTTCTTCGCGTAATCCTGCTTCCAACCTCCAGAGTCCACTGGAGTGGCGTCTCCGAGCCCTCCTTTTGCAAGTCTAATTCAATCTTGACAGGACCGGGCGATGAATTCTCTGCATTTCTTTCCTTCGTTTTCTGTCCTGAAGTAAAGTTCGTGGAACTCAACGGTTCGATACTAATAAGTATCCCCACCACGGAAGAGGTTCGGCTCGAGCCTTCTATCCGTCCTCGAAATACTCAGATGATAAATACTCATGTAAGACTTGAAAATAACGTGTACAAAAGGTTTTCAGAGCTAGGCAGGTTTTACCTACCTTTTCATCCCTCCTTTTGCCACACCCTAGAGCTTCCCGGTGGGGTTGGGAATCGGGATCTGCTGCTGGGAATCGCCTTATCCAGACATCCCAGCGGATGCTAGTCATATTTCCAAAATGCTAGGATCACTGCGTCTGCGGCGAATCAGGACGGACACGCCGAACAAAGTGCAAAATCCGGGGGACAGCATAAAATCCTCGCAGCTTGCAGTCTCGTCATCGACCGAGCAGAGGATGACCGCCAAACTCACTGTCACCGAAAGTCGACTCAATAACCTCACAGCATGTCTGACAATTGCTGCAGACACCGTCAATGCCTTGCCCGCAGCCCCAATACCCCATTCTTGGAGGCTATTTCTAACACAACTCAGTCTCTGTTGAAACATCTTCAGGTAAATTTGCAAACAAAATCGAACTCAAGCAATCTCAGTCATTTATTATAGACTGTTCCAAAAAAGGTTTTGTACCGCATCGAGGTCTATCGATCGTTTCCTGGTCGAATGCTGTAACACAGAACGATCACTCAAGCAGAGAATTCTTGCTGCGCCGCCGGGCACCCTAGTCTCTGATAAACAGGCGCTACAATGTAAATACTCTTACCTCGGATTTGTACCGGGTCCCACGCGCGAGTGAAGAATTGAATAACGAAATACTAATAACCTCTAGTGGATCTCCGAGTGGAATATTGGTGAGCCTGATTTTGGCCCATCCTGTTCGGTATTTCTTTCCCATGACAAGCTTTATAAGAGACTTCTATTCTTTTTCTCCACTTAAATATTCCCAGATCCCGGAAGGTGGAACGGAATCATAGTTGATTCCGAGTGGCGTGCTCCGGAGCAGTGAACCTCGATCAAGTCACATTTGAAATGAACATGACAGAATCCCAGTCCTTTTAATCCAAAATTAGTGAACCTATTCCAAAACCGACATGGACTCTTTAAACAGTGCGTAATGCTTGCGTTTGAACGAGCGAGACGCTGCCGACATCGGTTGATCTTTGCCGACGAATTTCGATGCTGCAAAGTCCAATGGAGGCGTGGAAATTGGAGTTTGATTCAACATTGGTTTATCGAGTTTTCAGCCGACTGAACACTACGGTGACATAGGTCAGTGCCGCGGGAGTCCGATCTTGAGCGGATCGCTACTGCATCCCACCTTAGTCTGCTTGAATTTGATGTAGTAGCCATTGATTGCCGATGCCGGACGGTGCCGATCCGTGCCGTTTCCGCTGCCAATGTATTACCTTTTCTATTCCCGCACAGAGAGTAGTCCAAGTCGATTTATTGCGGTATGTATCATTGGCGCCGACTTCTTTTATCCTCGTCTGCCTGAGTTGAGTGGTAGGTGCATATCTGATTGTAGAGGAAGTTTGGCGCATCATGCCATCATCGAGCAATGGCGATCGGAAACCGAAGCGTATGCCGAAGTGAACTGCCGATGAATCAAAGACATTTAATGAGGAATGTCAGTACTCGCGGCCAAAATGGTCGAGTAATCCAGACTCGCCAATAGACTATAGCATGAAAGTTCAGTCTGCGCCACTGCGTCATTTCAACTCGACCGTCAAACTCCTCGGTTCATTATAAGGCGAGCTGAAGCTGCGTACATATTGATCTGGACCAGCTGTAGTGTACAGCTGGTGTAACAGATTGGTAAGAACGAGCTGAAGAGAGAATAAAACGATTGCGGAAACGTACCAAAGATCATCAAGTCGTCAATAAGGTTCTGGGGAGTAAAACTTGTATAAGCAATCTCGGCATATATGCGCATCGAAAAGACACTCACTTCTCGCACTTCCCCAGAAGGTACTGTTAGAAAAGAGTCAAAATTAGTATGATGTATACGTGTCGGAGTTATACTCACGTCTCATAGGCTGAGAAGGGAAGGCGGAAGCGACTCGGGGCACACAGCAGGAAAGGGAGATCATGAGACGAGCGGTGAGAAAGGCCTGCGGTGAGAAAGGCCCGCGGTGACACACAGAGTGAGAAGTCTGATGTAACGGATAGAAGGGACACGCACAGGTGTTTACCTCATTCTACCACACACAGGGGTCGGTTATCGCGTCCTCGTCATCGGGAATGATGACCACATTCATTCACTGTTCTTCGAATAGGTGTCTTGAGGAGTTGAGACCTTTCAGACAACGCAAGCTTGCAGCAAGGAGGGTGGGCAAAGAAAATGGACGGATGGGCGACGGCGCAATGAGGAAGAGTGCTCTGGATAGAGGAACTCGGATGCGCTAGCGCATCGTACAGTTTGCGCGACGTGTGTGTCGCACCTGTCGTTTGTCGCGGCCGGAGATGATGCGTACCGGGCGTGGCCGCCCAAAGCGCGTACTGTGCATGTCACCGCCGGGACCCGGGTTGACGCCGAGATACATCTCAGAAGCGAAATATATGAGCGCTCGAGGTCGCTCAGGCGATGGTGGTTAATGACGGAGAGAGCAACTTTGGAGCCTGGCTGAGGCGGGATTTTAGACCGGCCGCCACGTCACGAGCAAATCTGAGCCAAGGGTTGGACAAGCCTTGAGAGAAGGCCCGAGTAGACTGTAGTGGGAAGCCTTTGCAACGAGATACCACAAGGCATCTTGACTCTCGAGGCCTTGGACGCGCCTCGCAAGGCTCTTGATGGCCCTTGTCAAAGTCACGAGCCCTTACTACTTTTGGTGGTGACTCATAGCAGAAAAAGATCGTGAGTGAAGCTCTGATCGCTTCCTCGGCGCCTTCCTTTCTACGCCCATGGTCCCTGAAAGCTTGCGATCTAACCATGGACACTGGGTCTCTCAAAGCCCACTCTGTCGTCTTCTAGCTTTTGCCCAGTACTTACCCCCAGGATCGGCTCGTAGTTGAGCATCTATCTCCCACCAAGCAGTGGCACAACCTCTGAAACTAGCGTCCTCGTTTTCGACGCTATGCGATATCCATTCTGAATCCTTGCGATCGCGGTTATGAGCCATTACGTGCACTTGACAACTCGAATGAAAAACGTCACTAATTGCGATAGCACCGACAGCGACAGGCTGATCGCTTTGCAATCGGTGAAGATATTTCTATCGTTAGCTATGCGGAATCTGTGCGTGCTCTCAGCGGCCCACCCTCATGTCCCTCTTGCAGTTTACCTATCAAATTCCCCAACATCCAAAGCACCAAGAACATATTCGTTCGAACACAGGAGACAAGTAGTATGTTTCATTTCCGCTTTCTCCGAACCGCACGAACAGTGAGGGAAGCGAAGTTTCGCTGAAATGTATCGATGTACAGGAATTCGTCGTTGAAGCGGGGCGGGGACCAGAGCGCCAGGAATATTTTCGCGAACACAGGAGACAAGTACTATGTTTCACTTCCGTTTTTCTCCAAACTGATAACATTCAGGGGTAGGGGCTCTCTAGCTCCACACGCCTCGCCCATTTCAAGTGATGTCCTTTACCACATTTTCCTAGCGCCCACCTCGCTCTTCCCTCATCTCGGAAACTGGATAGACTAGGAAGACTACCCATGCAGGAAGTGCTCCATCCTCAGCCATCCTTCCTCAAGGCGGAAGCGGATACGACGAGCTATGATCCCAGCGTAAACGTGTCTCCCTCGCCGGACACTTCTACTCCAATCCTCCCCACCCTGTCCTCGGTGCCTGGGACAGCGCCATCCGACGCCTACGGCGCTCGCAGTTCTGTGAGGAGGAAGCGCCTCATAGGACTCGGTGTGCTTGCGGCATTGATCGTCGTCGTTCTCGTAGTGGTTCTTCCGATCTACTTCGTAATTATCAAGAAACACCATGACGCACCCAGTGCGCCCGCGTCGTCTGGGACTGCGACCGCAAGTTCGGGTGGCGATGGCACAGGCCAGACGTCGCCGGTGGGGATTTTAACAGGCGGCGATGGAAGCACTGTCGTCACCGCGAGCGGGGAGAGTTTTACTTATAAAAACCCATTTGGCGGATATTGTGGGTCCCCTTACATATTCGATCCTGGATTCAACTTAGCTCATTCATTTCCCCAGGGATTTCCGATCCGCAGAACCCTTTCGCCTCGGGCGCGCGCGCGAACAATTGGACTCCCCCGCTGAACGAGTCCTGGACATGGGGGGTGGACCGCGTCTATGGCGTTAATCTCGGGGGTTGGTTTGTCTTGGAACCTTGTGCGCGTCACTCGTCCTGTTAAACTCCGATCTTGCTGACATTTCATCCTACCAGTCATCGCACCTGCGCTCTTCCAGCCCTATCCGTCCGCGGGAGACGAATGGGATCTTGCGACCCTGATGCGCGCTGACGGCACCTTGGAGGCAAAAATGGAGGCGCACTACGACACATTTATAGTGAGCCTTCCTTGTGTTTTACTGCCTTCCCTCCCCTGCGAGCGCTCCTTCCTTTGTTATGATTCCCTCCATTTCTCTTACTCCAACGATTATTTTCAATGCCCAGCTTTCCTTCCGTTCGTTCCTCGGTTGGAAATCCCTTGCTGATATTTCTATTTCTATTTTTATTTTTAGACAGAGCAAGATATTGCGCAGATTGCCGGCGCGGGACTGAACTGGGTGCGCGTCCCAATCCCTTTCTGGGCCGTAAGGTGTGCAACTGCCGTCGCATCGTTCTTTTGTTTCATACTGGACTCATTATCTTTATGTCCTTGTAGCTCTTGGTCCGACACAGGCACAGATGATAACGGCAATGTCGTGGGCGAGCCATTTCTCGATGGTGTCTGCTGGAAGTACGTCGCCCATTCTTCATCTGACTGCGGCAATAAAGTTTCTCCCGTGCAGATACATCATTCGGCTCTTTGGCTGGGCGCGGAAGTACGGTATCCGCGTAAACCTCGATCTGCATACTGTGCCTGGGTCACAGAATGGTAATTTTCAACTAGTATTCGCACGCTGCGCTGCGCTATACTTTATTTTCTTTCCTTGGCCAATTCTTTTCATAGGCTTCAACCACTCGGGCAAGCGTGGTCAGATTAATTTCCTCAACGGCATCATGGGCATCGCCAACGCTCAGCGCATACTGGACTACATTCGGATCATCGCAGAGTTCATCTCTCAGCCCGAATACCGCGACGTCGTTCAGATATTCAGCGTCGTCAATGAGCGTGCGCCGCATTTTCTTTTCATCCGCGCTTGCCTGGATTCTTATAATATTTATAGCCCTTTTGGGCGCCATCGGACGCCCCCAGATCAACTCTTTGTGCGTTTCTCTCTGTCTCATTGCAGTCGTCGTCAGTTCTGTGCACTCACACTGGCTGTAGCTACCTCCATGTTCACGACATGCTCCGCAATATCACAGGATACGGCGCAGGCAATGGGCCCTATATCGGGTTCCACGACGGTTTTGGTGGCGTCGCGTCATGGGGAGGCTTCCTGACTGGTGCGGACCGCATCGTTCTCGACACCCACCCGTACTTCGCCTTCAGCGGTAAGCCGAATGATGACCCAATCGCGACTGGCGAGGACCCTCAGAGCGCGGGTGGACCATGGCCGGCGGCGGCATGCGATGGGTGGGGTTCGTTGCTCAACACCAGGTATGTGTTCCCCGTCAAAAATCAAGCTGTCCATAAATTGATCCATTTTTCTGCTCGTCTGTATATAAAGCCGCTCAGAGTTTGGGGTTACTGTCGCCGGGGAGTTTAGCAATGGCTACAACGACTGTGGGCTGTACCTAAACGGCGTGAACGGTACCGCTCACTACGGCGGAGATTGTGCCCAGTGGGAGGATAGTTCTGCGTGGAACCCTTCCGTGAAGGCGGGATTAATGCAGTTTGCACTTGCGTCCATGGACGCACTGGGAGATTGGTTCTTCTGGACATGGAAGGTGCGCCTTGGAACTCTCCTACGCTGTAACTCTGACATGTACGCAGATCGGCAACGCAACGGACGGTGTCGTACGCTCGCCGCTCTGGTCCTACCAGCTGGGCCTGGAAGGCGGGTGGATGCCGACCGACCCACGCACCGCAAATGGAAAGTGTGGCTCTCTAGGCATCAAAGGCTCGAAATTCGATGGCACGTTTAGTGCGTGGCAGACCGGCGGTGCTGGTGCGGGCACGATTCATGCGGCTGCGACAAACGATATTGGGACTTGGCCTCCAGCGACAATTTCGAACGTCGACGCTGGTGCGATGACCTTGTTGCCGACTTACACAGCAACGGGCAGCGTCCCGACGCTGACGTATATCACGCCGACTATCACGGCGAGCGGTGCAACAATGACACCTACCGTGAGTATTGGGAACGGTTGGTTCGACGCGGAGGATACAGCACTGGGCGTGACGGCAGTGGCAGGCTGTACGTATCCAGATGCGTGGGGCGCGCTGGATTTACCTGCGCCGTCGGCCTTGTGTACCGGCGCGTGAGTTTTGCGACGCATGGACCTTATCCACTGTACACCGTCCTTTTTCTTCACATTCGTTTCTTAACTGCGGATTTGATGCCACAAATCGGACTGATACGACTTAATGTACACTTTCATAATATACGAGTAGGAGAGGAGTAGGGGGCGTTTGCTTCATGATATGAAGTCAGCAGAAGGAGGTGGTCAACTCAAGAGAGCAGACGAGACGCCAAGCATGAGGCATAGATTCGATCGCAAACAAAGAGAAGGACTGAGTACAAGATTCAGATAGCTATAGATACCAAGGCATCTGATGCGCAGGTGGATACGAGAATATCATGTGTGGCGTGTAGTTTTCATGAGACGTGAGACCCAAGGAAGTGCATGCTCGGCAGATGCCAGAGAATGAGGATGCGATGCAAATACTATAAATTCTAAGACACTGGTGGCGAAGCCGCTGTTGAAGTCTGCTGAGCTGGATTAGAAGTAGAAGTGCAGAGAAGTGCAGAGGAAAGAGGAAGGCGCGTAAATCGGGGATTAGCACGGCGATACAGGAAGAAGAAATAAGTATGGGACAAAAAGATATACCGGCGAATTCGCCGCGTCGATTCCAAAGGGAACTATTTACAATCCCGGTATTCTGATAGCGTTGTTTTCAATCCGCGTGGTATAATCTTTTTCGTACAGCTCACTCATTCATGCTGAGATTAAAGATAGCAAGCCAACTGACTCCTTTTTCTTTCGATGATACTACCCGATATGTAAGCCCCCCTCGCTTTAATATTCATCGTTTGAAGCCGACTCTTATGCATCGATGGTTACGCCTGGCCGCGGAAGCCGTGATACCGCAAGTCATGCTCCCGCTGGCAGCGGGAGCATAGGAGGTACAGTCGTAAATTCAAAGAAAAGCGGGCGTAGTATTTTGCTCCATATGCACAATTGTAATTGACATGTGTTGGCAACCCAACAACAATTAACTTTTGCCTTCTCATCAGGTGGCATTGCTTCCACTTTCCATCATCATCATCACTGGCATGGAGCACAGCTTCGTTGCACTACCTATGGAGACAACGATATAAAACCACCATTTTTCTGGCCTCTTTTCCTCGTCTTCAGCGCCAACGACGCAAACTCAAGCTCGAGCTCAAGATGGTACCATTTACTGCCCTCGTCATTACATTCTTTGGTTCGGCTTCTGTGGTGCTAGCTGCATCCGTTGCGAACCCACCAGTGCGCCTCCGCGACCTCGTCAAGCGAGGAGGCACAGTGACCGGCCCTGCCCTCCCCACGAACTTTGCCGACCCAGGACTCATCCTTCCGAATGGGCGACCACCGTGGTATGTCTGTAAGCATCCTTTCTGCTTCAGTCCCGTAGCAGAAGTAACGGACAAGTCCACAGATTCGACCTCGTCTTCCCACGGCAAAGTCCCCTATGCAATTTCGGAAAATTTCACTAGCTGGACCGCAGTCAAAGGAAATGCTTTGCCCAACGCGGGAAGCTGGGTCTCCAGCTCGAACTCGGCCGTATGGGCTCCCGATGTGAGGCAAATCACCTCCAAGAGCTACGTCATGTGCGTAGATCTCTCGAGATCTCGCCCTCGACCAGCTCCGGGTTCATATTGTTCACTGTTCTCTATCAGGTACTACACGGCTTTCTCGGCCGCCGACGGAAACCACTGCATCGGTGCGGCGACGTCTTCTACTCCCGCTGGTCCATTCAAACCTCAAGCGGCCCCCATCGTCTGCGATTCCTCTGGCGGAGGTGTCATCGACGCTTCGGGATTCGAGGCCCCGGGGGGAGCGCTCTACCTCGTCTGGAAGGTTGATGGCAACAGTAAAAGAAAATCCACACCCATCTTCATCCAGCCGCTGGGAGCGAACGGGTACACCCTCCAGGGAAGCGCAACTCAGCTGATCACAAATGATAGTGCTGATGGAGGCATTGTGGAGGCACCGAGTTTGGTGTACTGGGATGGCTTTTACTACCTGTACGCTTTTCGACTCCTTCGTCATTCAATACGTTGCTGACCCGAACAATCACAGGTTCTTTTCCTCCAACAGCTATAACAGTCTCCTCTACGACGTCAGCTACGCTGTTGCAAAGAGTGTGACCGGACCCTACACCAAGGTTCAGGCTCCACACGCGCCGCTGCTCGTTTCGGGTAAATGCGGGACTGCTGGACCTGGAGGGGCCACCGTCATCAACGTTCTGGGTGAGTCTGCGCCACACTCGTGAAAGGCTGCAGAAATCTCACAAACCTTATCTCGAACCAAGACAAATTTGTCAGCGCTGTCTTCCACAGCGATATCAACGGCAAGAACGCATCAGGCGGTCGGGCCATGTGGCAGATTGCCGACCTCACGTTGAGTAATGGAGTTGCTACAGTGAATTGCTGAAGCAGAGGACGGAAGTGGAGGATTTGATACCTACAAGATTACATTTACCCACATTTAATTAACTCAGGCCGGAGCCTTTTCGCTCGTGTAGAAATACTGTTTTGAGGCGTCGCTGATGAAGGACCGGTCCATGCGATTTTCCAGCCTTCGCTTGTTTTTTTGGACGGCACAAAATCAATTTGGAGGTGTTGCCTAAGGAGCTACCTATTGATTCTGAAAATATTCCAACAGCGGAATCTATCTGGTAATATATGAGGGGTGCTCCCACGCACTCTAGAGTTCCCCAGTATGGGCTCGGCGCAAGTAAATCAGGAGGGCCTGTCACGGATTCAGGTGCACATAGGATTGGAGAGAGAGAAGTGTACCGGCACGGTGGTGGACGGTACTTCATTAGCTATGTACAGCAAAAGCGCTTGTTCGACTCAGGCCCGAGCTATGGCGAAGAGACGAACATCACTTCTATGGATTCCGATTTTTATTTTGCCCCGAGCGTAGAATGAGCGCTATTAAATAATCATTTGCGTGCGCGAGTTAGTTGTGAACGCGGGAACACATTTAAGATCGTTATGTTGCAGTGTCGCGTCTGTGCCCGAGCAATCAGCTGCCCAGGATAACTGAAAATTCACCTACAGATGAGATGCACGCTGGCTCGGTGGTGGCGGTCCACACTTTCGCCCCATTCGCGCTGATGTTCGCGCGCGCTCGACTCAGGGCCGAACCATGAAAGACGGAGGACGATTTTCTTTTTTTTCACGAGTATTCAGAGTTACGCTAGCCGCGAATGCAGAGCAGCAATGTCGTAAAAGGTGTATTCGCAGAAGAATGGGAAGCAAGTGCAAGCTTAGCAGCGGTAACGGATCCCACAAGATGGACCCAGACGGACAGTATGCATCAGGCAGAAGGAGGTGGTCAGCTCGAGAAAGTGGCCGACGAGAAACCAAACCAGAGGTATAAATCGCACAACTGTTCCAATTAATTCGCAAAGGAGAAAACCCCCAAAGAGAAAGGAGGAGTACAGGATACAGATAGATACAGGGGTTCCAGACGAGCAGTTGTGTGGCGTGCCGTTTTCATAAAACATGATGTCAGAAGTGCGCTGCAGATGAGAATGAGAAACAGATGAAATCCTAAGACACTGGTGGGGGCCGGAAGCCGCCGTTAAAGTCTGCCGAGTTGGACTAGAAATAAAAGACATCAGATAAATGCAAACGAAAGAGTGGAGGAAGAAAGTAAAAATCATACCGAGATGTGTGCGCGTGGCGGTGGGCCTGGGGGCTGTAGTATAGGTTATTACAAAGGTAGATAAAGAACACAGGTGATGCACCGGTGAATACACAGCGTCGATTCCTGGCGGCGGGCCAAGTGGCTGGAAAAGAATTGAAACGAAGAGGGCACAAAAACTCAAGAAGAAAGCGTACCGGCGCATATTGCAACGCTCCGTCCCCACCCTCCTTGACATACGGCGGCGGTGCAAAGTCCGCAGCAGCCGCAGACGGGTACTCGCTCCCGGCCGGAACATAGGGTGCCGTTCCCATCGGTGTCAAATGAGTGTAGGCCGGATTACCGTATGGCGCCTGCGTCTGCCCATATTGTATCCCATGCGGAAACCTGCTCGAAGACGCGAGTGGTAAAGCCCCAGGCGGCCTGACCGCCGCACGTTGGATGCGACGGCGCTGTACACAGCAGCAGATGCAGAATAGGAATACGAGGGCTAAGCCAGAGAAAAAATGTCAGAATTGTGAGGCAGAACGAAAAAAGGAGTCAGCACGCACCTATCACAAGCCCGATAACAGCTGATGTATGGCTGCTGCTGCGCCCATCATTGGGATCCTGAGCAGCAACGAGCACTCCGCTAACGGCGAGGACGACGGGGACGATGGCTGCGCTGGCGAGCATGCGTGTTGTGGGTGGAGGAAGCAAGGAGCTACCGTCACGCGTCACACGAAATATCACTCGTGGGAGAGTGGCTTGACATATGACAGCTATGATCCGTTCGGTTCCGGTTCCGTGCAGCTCCGTGACTCGAATGTCGCCTGCAGCGTTTGCCTCTCCGTTTGTTCGACTCAGAGAGAACCTATCTGCGACAGCTTGAGCTTGAATCTCTTACTTAACTCACGCCGCACAGGAGCCCAGGTAGTTGTCGACCTTGCTCCCAGTCTATTCGGACAATGAGTCGACCAACCATGGAAGTTAAGTTAACTGGGTCTAGGGCTCCGACCGTTCCCGTTTCGACGGGTCCGACGACCCGTCGCGACGGCTACCGACCCGTCCGTCGGGCGGTTTTATCTTTCTTGAAAACGGATGGGTACGTGACGGGTTCACCCGTTAACGGCTAACCCGTACCCGGCCGTCGACGGGTTGACGGGGGTTGCCGAGGGTTATGTTCGGAGCAAGCCAGCCGCACGCTCCGGCTTGATCTAATCCGTAATGAGATCAATTACGCCGTGAAACCGAGGTTGCCGGTTCGTCGGCACTTCTTTGGCCTGACGGTACATTTGAATATTTTATTTGAGGTTTTTTCCAAGTTTATGGCGATTTTCAGCTCAATCTCAGTCTCGAAAATTTATCTTACGCGGGGGAGACCCCGCGGACCCCCTATACGCTCGCCGCAGGGCCCACTGCGTGGTGCCGTGCGGGACGGGGTTTAAATGTTTTGATGCGATGCGGCGGCTCCCGGTTCGAGTGCTGATTGATCTTATTTGAGACGACTCGCACTGATGGGCGAGTCGCACTGTTTTCGTCATTACTCGAAGTTGCGGATCACAAGGACCTTGTGACGAGTCAGCAAGAAACCTCCGTCGGCGTGCTCCGTCGGATCAGTCAACACTCTAACAGTGCAAGACCTGACACTCCTTTTTTCTATTGCTCTCTCTTCGACTTTCAAAGTCCGCATACTCACTCTCCACTTTTATCCCAGACTGAGTATGTTATTCCTTGCCATATTCCCCTCTCTTCCACAAAAGTACTCAATCCGTATTGCCCCAGAATTCTCACCAATGTTGTCCAGAATGGGACTTCTGCCTCACCTTATTGCGGTCGCAGCGCTGGTTTATTGCGCGGTTAGTGGCCCCCCTCTTGAAATTTCTACGAACAGCGGGACACTGTGGATTAATTGACTCCTCTGCGCCTGCTGTGCGCCAATACCTCGGTGTTCCATTCGCGCTCCCTCCCACCGGCTCGCGTAGATGGCTTCCGCCATCCATTTTAAAAAATGCCACATCTTATGTCAATGCGATAAGCTTTGGTCCCTCGTGTCCTCAAATTCCCCTCAGCGGGCTACCCAGAGTTGACGTTTACTCATCCAAACCCGGAGGCGGCAACCAGACCGAGTTCTTCCCTATCGACAACTTCAGCGAAGATTGCCTGACCCTGAATATCTGGGCTCCCACGCACCCGCACGGCACGAGCCTTCCGGTGCTTGTGTGGTTCTTCGGCGGCGGTTTCGTGACGGGCGGAGCCAACTCGCTGTACTACAACCCCACTCAGTGGGTCCAGCGCACACAGGCGCACATCGTCGTCAGCGTCAACTTCCGCAGCAATATCTTTGGCTTTCCGAACGCTGCGGGACTCAAGGAGCAAAATCTCGGCCTCCTGGACCAGCGCACATCGCTTGAGTGGTTGCGCATGAATATTGGAGCATTCGGCGGCGACGCTGCACGCATAGTTGCATGGGGCGAATCTGCCGGTGCCATCGCTGTCGACTTCCTAAATTTTGCTTTCCCCACGGACCCTATATTTTATGGGTCCATCCAGGATAGCGGCACTGCACTCTACCCACCGGCACAATCAATCAGCAACGACACGGCGCAGGCCAGCTTTGCCCAAGTCGGCACGGAGCTCGGATGTATACCCGGTGAGACGCAACTCGACTGTTTGCGCGGCGTCGCGTGGGAGGACATTGAGGCGGTCTTATCCTCCAACACGTCCATCCCCAGTTTCCTCCCCATCCCCGACGGTCGCATCATCTTTGCCGATTACAGGGCGGAATATGCCACGGGCGACGTCGCGCGGGTCCCCGCCCTCATCGGTACGAATGCGCACGAGCTGAACGCTATTCAGGCGCAACTCCCTGGCGTGCCGGTCAACCCCAACCTCGATGCCCTGACCAACGTAACGTTCTTGTGCACGGCCGCCGAGACGGCGCGTCTGCGGCAAGGGCAGGGGCTGACGACATTCCGCTACCGCTATGACGGGGACTTCCCCAATATTTCGCCTCCGGAGTACCCTGGGGCTTACCACGCTGCAGAGTTGCCGCTCCTGTTTGGGACCGCTGGCCAGTTCCATGGCGCGTCGACGGAGTATGAAGATGTGGTGAGCAGGAAGCTCCAAGACCTGTGGTTGGATTTTGTGAGCGATCCGGCGGGTGGGCTGCTGCGTGCAGGGTGGGGATCGTTTGGCGCAGAAAAGGCCGCGTTATTGGGAGGTGAGGATGCGCCGCTGAAAGTGGTCGACATGCAAGAGCTGGACGGTGTTTGTTGATTATGGCGTTCGAATGAGCCACTGTTTCATCTTGTGTTAGTAGATATAAGTAATGCCTAGTCGATGCATGTGCTAGCAAAAATGAAGCTAACTCATTTAAACTTCAAAGCAAAAGCCAAGTTCGATATCCTCTGCAGTATTCCCCGTCGGGAGTGGGGATTACTTTACAACCGCCGTTGATCCGGGATCACCCAGACGACTGAGATTACGTCGTTGCAGCGCACAGCCTCGGCACAGCACCCACCACCACGCCAGCTAGCGATATGGTCGTGGATGACCGTAGCTCGCAGAAGGAAACCAATGCTTGCCACCTTTGCCAACTTGGACAGCGTGAGCAAGATTAGCTAGATCCAAGAGGCTAGTTGCTGACCGGAATCCACTTCTTTCGCCCCCGAATCAAGTTCGATGTATGCCGTCCAGTTGTCCTGATTTTACTATTCTCACGAAACCGTCCAGGTGACGGAGGAGAGCGCTGTATGAACTGCGTCAAATACAACTTTGCTTGCACATACACAGCTTCGTCAGCGGTACAGCAGTTTTCTTCATGCTCTATTCGTTCCGCACTTCCCCACTTATTCCCGTTCGCTGTTTCAGATGGGAAGTGTCGTGCACACGTCGAATCGAGAGAAATCTTCAGACTCATGTGCCGGAGCTGATGTGGAAGACCTGAAACGACGGCTTCAGAGTGCGGAAGCATCACTCCAAGAAATCCAATCCCGCCAGCTGGCTCAGCCGCCTTTATATGTCACCGTAATTCGATCTATGGCCAAACCGCTCTCTCCTCCGCATCCCGACGATTCCGAATTCATCGACATTTCCCATTGTTTTCGAGCACTCTCGCTCGACGACACATCGCCTGACAATGGGTTTCAGGGGAAATCTAGTGCTGCCATGTTGGTCAAAGCAGCTGTGACAATGAAAGCTGGAGGTGAAAATATGGAGTCTCAAATGTACTTCAAGAGCCAAACCAATACCAAGCCTTGGTTGAAACCGGTACGTGGAACGTTTGAACTCACAGACAGAATCTAAACATCTATAGCAGTTAATTCCCTCGCATAACTCGTTCTTTTCGGATGGCCCCCCAATGAGATTCCTCGTTTCGCTGTATTTCTCTAATGTCAACCCATTCATACCGGTACTGCATCGTCCCACATTCGAGGAGTGTATCAATCGGGGGCTTCACAAGCACAACTCGAGTTTCGAATCGATCCTGTTCCTCGTCTGCGCCTTGGGGTCGCTTTATCTTTCTGTCCCTGCCGTGTCGAGCAAGGATCGTCTGAGGCTAGGGTGGGAGTGGTACAATCAAGTCGAGCTCTGCGGGCAATCTCTTCGTCAAGCCCCTACTCTCTATGATATCCAGGCATATTGCGTCCGTGTTCCATCTCTGACGATATTAGTCGTCCACTGATATGCCCACAGCTCGTTGTCCAGTTCTTAATCTGTACTTCCAACCCTCGCTTTGCCTGGTCCATCGCTGGATTTGGTTTGACACTCGCGCAAGACCTAGGCTCTCATCGCCACAAGCCTCGGGCGCCGACAGTCACTCTAGAAGAGGACCTCGAAAAGCGCGCATTCTGGCAAGTAAAACAGGATCCATTTGGTTTCTCCCTTATTGGTGCGCAGGATACTCTCGTTTCTGGACACCCAACTGAGCGCCGCTCTGGGCCGTTCTGGGGTTCTCGATCAAGTCGAGTATGTGCTCGTTTCTCTCGATTTGGTGCCCTGATGAGGGATGCTTTAACCAGAATCGATGTCACCTTGCCGTCCGAGTGCGACGACGAGCATTGGCAGCTCTGGGGCCTGGGCTTGCAACCTCGTGGTAGACCATCCACAATGGCGTTTTTTAATTGTTTGGTCGACTTGTATCGCATCCTCCATTTCGTTCTGAGAGTCTTTGTGTGTTCATTGGTGCCTCTTTATTTTTCTCTCACAAAACTGATGCGTTGTCCACAGTACACTATCCATTCGAATAATGCACGGATGCAACGAATTCCGGACCTAGCGCACTTCGCGATGGAACTTGACTCCGCGCTGGACCAGTGGCTTAAAACCATACCGCAGCACCGTGCGTCGACCGTTCCCTGCTATGCTCGCTTCTGCATCAGACGTGAAGATCATATTTATTCATCTTCATGCAGTAATTTGGAGCCCGGATCGCCCAGACGGGATTTTCTTCGACCAATCCGCGGCGTTGTACTGTCTCCATTACTACACGCAGATCCTCATTCATAGGCCATTCATCCCCGGGGTATCCTCCATGATGCAGTCGGTGAATCGATACGTAGTCGGGCTGGACACAGATTGTTTACGATTTTTGTTATAGAATGCCCGGGCATCGGAAATCTGCACCGAGGCTGCAAGGGCGTGTATCGGTGTGGCGAATATCCACCGACGAAGGCGTCCTCATAATCCCCTTCTCTTCAGTCAGGTATGTTTGCTTTTTGCATAGCTTAGGATTGGCTATTTACTGTGCCGATGAAGAGCCCTGTCTTCACCTCTGCCATGGTGCTGATTCTGAATAAATGGGGTGGCACGACCGAACTCACCAAGGCGACGGATGACTCTGCCCTGATACACGAATCTATCGACATTCTCAAGGCTCAGCTGGAACGGTGAGCCGATCTGTACACTCCAGTTTCCCGATCTGAATACGAGCCCGCAGCTGGCCATCGTCCGAATTCTTCATGTGCGTCTCATTCTCTGCCCAATATTCTGCCTTTCTTTTAAGTGAAGCTGATTCTCGGCATTCATACTATAGACACGTGCTTGAACGGCTCGTTTCCCTCAATGAAAATTTGACCCAACAATTCGATGAGAATCGGTGAGTCTCAATATCGAGTATCTCGCAGTAAATAAATTTCAACGGACACGGCTCAAGCTGGGTAGAAGGAAATGCAAGTAAAGGGCAGGCGCTGGGGATGCCCACTCGCGCGGCTCTGTCGATGGGTCTGGGCAGTTCGAGCCAGCCACCGTCCATGCATGCGATAGAGGATAATTGGGCCTGGCCGATGGAGCTTCCTCCTGCGTACGCTGGCGACGAAGAGATTATCCCGAGGAGACCATATCGACCGCCTGTTGCATAATATTCCATTTAAGCCAGAAGATCAGCTTTAACCATAGCGATGGGTTGTATGTAGAGGCGAAAACATTTTCTGGGTCCACAGTCGCTGCCCGCAACGCAATGGTGTGTTTTTGTGCGCACGTCCCATTCACAGCGTAAGATGATGGGGTTGTTTGATGGGGTTGTTGAAGTGAACGGCCTCGCACTCTCTTCTGTGAAATATCAAACTTTGACTGGCGGCCTTGAACTGTTTGCAGTCTTTACTGAGGACTTGCGGAGTTTAATTGAGATTTACCAATCTTGAGTATGCACTGGGTTGTGCTGAGCTGAGCTGGAGTTAATCCTCAGGCGTAGCGATCCTCAGCTATTCACCGGAGAATCTGCGGAGATTTGTGAATATATCTGACGGAGAAGTGATGGAGACGATTGTGCAGAGCAACGGCATGCGTCCCGATTCATGCCCGAAGCAGGTCGGCACTGAGAGCTGGCTCTGCGGATCGGGCCGGCATACAGCTGTCATCAAAAGAAGCGTCGGAGTGCAAAACGCTTCGGACAGACAGATAGGCTTAATTTCATCCAGAAGGTAACCCTCGCGGAAAACGTTTTGATTGTCTGGACGTGGCCGCACCCAATCACTCGGTCAGCGATGCCTTGTGGATCAGCAGCAGGGCTAGCACTTTCACTGCAGCACAAAGCTCTAGGGCAATAATCCTGTACGAGGCACGATTTATACTATACCCACTTCTCCTATATATATGTACACACGTACGTGTCCTACCGAAATTCGCTGTGGGTTGAAGACAGCACATGAATGGTGTGGCAGGGCGAATGGGTCACTACGGGTGGGAAATGACGGATACGAATTGAATCCCGGCTGATCTACTACATCAGATGTGTCTACTGAACAGCTGACCTGATACTACCACCGCAACGGCAGAAGTATATTTAAACCAGTGTGATTGTGTTCAGGGTGTCTGGGAGTACACCAGTGTCCAAGGTTGAGTTGTAATATATCCGTATTATCAGAGAATTCCGCGTACATATCGAGGATCATTCCCGGGATTTTTGCCCCTGTGAACAGCGGTAAGCAGTAGAAAAATGAAATCTGATTCGAGCCCAAACACACCTCGAGCCCTGCTGGGAGGGCCATTCATAGGTCGGCATCCAGCCGTCCACATAATACTGCATCTGTTCATAATTGGCGGGATGCCGACTGCTCCCAGGCTGCCGCGCCCCTGAGCACGAGGATGGGGGCGTAGGCGTCGAATTCATATATTGGTAGTCAGAATTGTGACCGCGGTCCTGTGTGAGATAGTACTGGGGTGTGGTGTTCTGTTGGTTCGACTCATGGAGCGACAGGTCCGGATAGTTGGAGCTGCCTGAATATCGGGGTCGCTTAAGCGGCGGTGGAGGTCCAGTGTATGGAAGTGGGGGAGCTGTGGCGAGACTGTGAGAGAAGTTGTTGGACGCAGGCATAAACTTCGGAGATGCCCAATCTGGGGCCTGTATCGATGGATGATGTGACTGTGCCCCGGAAGCTGACGGCGCTGCGGAGGGGGTGTTGGGGGAGGTATGGGCAGAAAGATAGTCCTGGACTGAGATGTATTCGGGGTCTGGGGGACGTTCGGAAGCCGAGGGATAGTCGGACGGTAAGATATATTCGCAGTGGAGGCTCTTCTTTGTGCAGCGCGCACACGCATTCCTTGAGGTTTGTTCTTTTATTGCGCACTGGAAATAATTGTAGTTCGTTCAAACGAATGCAATCAGTAGACCAGAGCGCATTGTGTACCTTTGTCTTCCTCTTCCTGCAATTGGAACAAGCGACATGTGTGCGCCGCCGTACTTCAAAGGGCGAATTACTCTGGTCGCCGCGGGAAGGTGGATTTGAGGGGTACTGAATCGGCGAATGAGGATTCCATGCACGCAGTTGTGCATTATATGTGTTTCGAGGGAGCTGAAGTTCGTCAGCAACAACAACGTTCCTCGCATTTGACTCACCGTGAACAACCTTTCGTTCGCTGGAGTACGAATACAAGCGATTTTCAACCCCTCCATCATCTCTGAAAGAACAGAGCTTTTACAGTGGAACGTATAGCGTTGACAGGGACCTTTATTGAGACTGCCCCTCACGTTCTTCAACCGGTCCTCAGGCTCCAAGGCGCGTAAGTTCAAAACCTGCGATTAATATCCTTTAGTCCTTGTCTGCTCCTCGCTAAGCTAATGCCTCTCGCTCAGGATGACTGAGAATTTAATTCATGATCTCAGGTTGCGGATCACTTGCTAAATGCTATCAAATAAGTCTCCATCGGCGTGCTCCGTCGGAGACTATACACCTTCAGCCCCATTCGGCGTCCAGCTCCGACGGTCGAAACACAGTCACCGGTGTCACCCCAAGGGTTATGGCCTTGGGCTAAGGCTTAATGATTCCCCTCGGAAAACTTTTTGGCCCTTGATTGAGGCATTAACACTGTAGGCCGAGATGGCCGACCTATTTTTCGTTCAATTTCACAGGGTGTGACTCTGATATTTTCAAGCAGTTCGTTACTGTGTCAACCCCACTCGTCGTGCCATGACCAAAAATTCGTCAGACACCAAGAAATGTTGCGAATGGTTCCACCGTTCACGTGCACTTCCCGCAAATTCATTGAATCATTGGACAACGCCTTTTGCATTGCCATACATTACACCAGATGGCCGCTAACACAATTTTCAGTGGTTTGGACGTGGGCCGGTTGCTTCTCTTACCCGCTCTCCATAGATTCCGATCCGACGGCCCCATCATAATCTTGCTGAGTCGCATCAAATCTGATCCACCGTTCTCCATTGAGCTAATGCGCCTTCTTTTCGCTCTCTCGACTCTCAAGTCTCCGTCGCTCAAAAAAGCCGCGCTCAGTGAACCTGAAGGAAGATCCAGCCCCATGCAATAGATACAGATCTCGCAATAGATACAGATCTCCACCGGGTGCAAACCCGTGGCGGTACCACTGAAAGTACTGTTGTCAGTCCTCGTTGCACGCAAGCAGGCAAAAAATGCCTGCTGTGCCAGTGGCATGCACGAACCGCGAGGCACGGCATACAAGCCGGCATAAGCATGCCAGAGCTTACATCCCTGCCCGCCCAGGTGTGTTGGCTACAGGCGCCGCGTTGTGCATATTATTTTCGTGTTGCCGTCGTGCCTGCTTGCATGCCATGCGTACTTCCAACACTCCCGGGAGCAACCTGCTCTTCCGGCAGTACGCAGTGTACTGCTACGGCCTTTGCCTCTGGTGCGGATCTCCGCTCTTTCCAAACTGTCTATCACACGAAAATCGTTGGCACAGCTTTCACGGTTGCTGCTTCGAGTGTACAAAAGCTGATTCATCGTCTGAGGAGGCGGATCGCTCGTCGTTCAAATGGCTTCGGCAATCAGCCTCCGTCGGTGTGCACCGTGGGACCCACACAGCGTTCGACACAGCACCTTCAGATGATCCGCATTGACTGTAACGACGACTCCGACAGGGTGTTGCTCTTCCTTCAAGTACGACCTGTTCTTCTTTTCTCTTTATTTCTGTCTTTTCGGCTTTCCGCAAACTGAATCTCAAATTTTACCCCAAACTACAGTCCCTCACTCGTCCCTTGCCTATGTAAGACCTCTGTTCCTCTCATTTCCACTTTCAAAATCCGCATACTCAATCTTCACTTGCCCCAGACTTTTCACCAATATTACTCACAATGGGACTTCTGCCTCGCCTGATCGCGGTCGCTGCACTGGTTCATTGCGTTGTTAGCGCCCCATACAGGGCCGCTCTGGAAGTTACTACGAACAGCGGTACGCTGGGTGGATTCATCGACTCCTCTGCGCCTGCTGTGCGTCAGTTCCTCGGTGTTCCATTTGCGCTCCCTCCCACTGGCCCACGCAGATGGCTTCCGCCATCCATTTTAACCAATTCCACATCTTACGTCAATGCGACGAGCTTCAGCCCCTCATGTCCTCAGATTCCCCTCAGCGGGCTGCCCAGAATTGATGTTTTCTCGTCCAAACCCGGAGGAGGCAACCAGACCGAGTTCTTCCCCATCGACAACTTCAGCGAAGATTGCCTGACGCTGAACGTCTGGGCTCCCACGCGTTCGCACAGCGCGAGTCTCCCAGTGCTTGTGTGGTTCTTTGGCGGCGGTTTCCTCGCGGGCGGAACCAGCTCGCCCTACTTCAATCCAACTCAGTGGGTTCAGCGTACGCAGGGGCACATCGTCGTCACCGTCAACTTCCGCAGCAATATCTTCGGCTTTCCGAACGCTGCGGGGCTCGAAGAGCAGAATCTCGGCCTCCTGGACCAGCGCACATCGCTTGAGTGGTTGCGCATGAATATTGGCGCATTCGGCGGCGACGCGGCGCGCATCGTCTCATGGGGCGAGTCCTCCGGCGCCATTGCTGTCGACTTCCTGAATTTTGCTTTCCCCACGGACCCTATAGTTTATGGGGCTATCCTGGATAGCAGCACCGCAATCTTCCCGCCAGCAAATTCACTCAGCAACGACACGGCGCAGGTCAACTTTGCGCAAGTCGGCGCGCTACTCGGATGTACGCCCGGTACAGCGCAACTCGACTGCCTGCGCAACGTTGCGTGGCAGGACATTGAGGCGCTCCTCTCCTCCAACATGTCCATCCCCGTTTTCCACCCCATCCCCGACGGGCGCGTCGTCTTTGCCGATTACAGGGCGCAATATGCCGCGGGCGACCTTGCGCGCATCCCCGCCCTCATCGGTGCGAATGCCCACGAGCTAAGCGCTCTTGATCCGCAACTCCCGGGTGCAGCGTTCAATCCCACCATTGAGGCCCAGGCGAACAAATCATTCTTGTGCACTGCGGCCGAGACGGCGAGCCTGCGCCAGGGGCTGGGGCTAACGACCTTCTTTTTCCGCTACGACGGGGACTTCCCCAATATTTCGCCTCCGGATTACCCTGGGGCTTACCACGCTGCAGAATTGCCGCTTCTCTTTGGAACGGCCGGTCAGTTCCACGGCGCGTCGACGGAGTCTGAGAATGTGGTGAGTGCCAAGATGCAGGACTTGTGGTTGGATTTCGTGAACGATCCGGCGGGTGGGCTGCTGGGTGCCGGCTGGGGGTCATTTGGCGCGGGCCAGGCGGCGTTATTGGGAGATGAGGATGCGCCGCTAAAAGTGATCGATGTGCAGGAGCTGGATGGCGTTTGCTCGTTTTAATCCGTTATCTTTATCTTATACTCCGATGTAAATTGATAAAAAGCTCCAATTCGTCGTACATTTCTTCCCCTCCTTCCTCTTGTATTAAGCGACTCATCGAATCGATTGCATCTGCCTACGTTCCATTATTACAATGGCTTGACTGGCTAACATCACATCCCTCATCCGTCATTGAATGAAGTTTCGTGAAAAAGTATGCTCGTCCAGCGCTGTTTTATGCCCAAGCTCACATCGAAGCGAATAACAAGATGGCCGAAGGGATTGATAAGACTCCGAAAACACGTTTGGTGCAGTGCAGCGATGGATTCGTTACGGAAGAATTCACGGGATGGATTGTGTCGGTATCGTATTTGAAGGCGGAATGAGCGCGTTTGACAGATTGATAAGCGGCGTTTCGTTGCAGCAGAAAGTGTCTCAAGAGTCAGAAGGGAAGGAGGTTTTCCCTGATGGATCCAGGCGAGATGTGAACGCTGGTGCTGCGGGTGAGTCCAGAAACACCATTTCCCCCGATTCGAGCGGCTGAATCGGTGGCTGAAGTGGGCTGCGTTGGCGATGAAATGGTTGAGGGTAGGCTAGGATTTACGAGTAGAGCTGAGTACGAGTCGCCTCGGAGTTTAAAAATTATTATGGCATGTCCTACGCACCTTCCAAAGCTCCTAATGAAACCGTTCTTTCTACAGATGCGAATTTCGATTAATTTGAGGCGCTCAGATTTTTTCGTAGATTTTACCGCAGGTAATGAGGGAGCTCTGAGCATTTCTTTTCGAGGTTTTTGGGCGATAATTGATGGAGCTGATCGTTTGGCGGTTGCCCAGGCGTTTCAAATTCAAACTCCGATTGGAGGCGACTCGTGTTCACTGTTCGCCTGTACTCTTAACTCCAGCCTCTTTAGTATACGTGATCTGGACGACTATCTTCAGATTTCACGCCCGATAGACTAGAGAGGCTGAGACGAGCCTAGGTTGAGGGCAGAAACGGAGTTGCAGCGGATTTGTGACTGTTGATCCGCGGATCAAACCGGCCACCGCGTTTGCCTCAAGTTTGCCTTCTCCTTTAACCTGCTCTCTCGGATCCATAGCCTTCTTTATCGCCCAATCTATGTTTTTGCGAATCGCATTCGGCGCAAGTGCGATCAGTGCGTCTTGTAACTGACTTCTTCGCGCCCCTCCACATCTGCCTTCTTGCACGGTCACGTTGGAGTCCGGTTGGACGGAGGCAGTCATGGCACTGGCATTTCCTGGACGAGGACTGTAGGACTGCGCCGATAAAACATGGAATTCTATTTCGCCTCATCTCGATTAGTGCGCCTGAACGGCTGCGGCTCAACTCGCAAACCATGACACCCGTGGCCGTGTGTATGTACTCTTCTAACTAATGGAAATTGAGCGACTGGGTGGCGGTTTATTTGGTGAGGTGAGAATTAGCGCGTGCTTTCTGGCTTTTTTCCCTAGTGATATATGCGGTGAATGCATAGAATCAAGTTCGAGAAACACACGGCCGAATCAATTTAATACCGTTCACTTTCGTACGTATAACCAGAGATTATTCACAAGTCTCACACCTCTTCAGATCACATCAACGCATTACCGACATAACATTACTCTATGAAGCTCTCTCCCGCAGTCTCTGGAACCCCAACCTTGGCTCCGTGCCTGACTAGCAACTTGACGATGTTCTCGTACCCCGCTTTCCACGCCGCTTCGATGGCGCTGCCATATTTATTGACCCGCACATTTATCTTGGCCCCATTTCTGAGCAGAAACTCAACCATGTTCTCGTGGCCCGCAAATGACGCTGCTATCAGCGCCGTTCCATATTCCCCGCATTGTATGTTGACGTTGGCGCAACTATTGATGAACAACTGAACTAGCTGGTCGTTTCCGTGCCGAGACGCTATTGCCAATACAGTGCCGTATGATTGGACCTCCGTGTCGATGTCCGCCCCGTGGTCGATGAGCATTCGAACAATAATTTCAGAATCCATCCATGTTGCGGCGTGTAGTGGGCTACCGAGAGATCCGCCCACAATGTCTGCGCTTGCGCCTTTCTCGAGGAGCAGCCGAACAATGCTTTGGCGACCATACCACGATGCTATCGACAATGCTGTGCCGTACTCACCCTGCGCGTCCAAGTCAGCGCCGTTGTCCACGAGCATCTGAACCAGGGTCTCTTGTCCAAAATATGACGCCGCTGCCAAGACCGAGCCATAATGTTTGACCGGCAAATTTACATCGGCACCCTTGTCAATGAGCAGCCGTGCAATATTTTCCGCCCCATCAGCCCACGTTATGGAGTTTAATGCAGCATACAGTGCAAACTCGTATGGTCCGCCTTGCACATTCAGATCGGCCCCTTTCTGTACCAGCAATCGCACAATGTCTTCGCGGCCACCCGCACACGCCGTCGTCAATGCGGTCCCATATTCAGCTCCGTGTGCATCGAGGTCAGCGCCATTATCGATGAAAAGTTGAACAAGGCTCTCCTGTCCAAGGGCGGATGCAACAACCAATGATGTTCCGTATGAATCGACCTGCATATTTACATTTGCGCCGTTGTCGAGAAGCAACCGAGAGATACTTTCATTTCCGCCGGAAACCGCTGCATGCAGTGCGAAATTGTGGCGTCCGCCACGCGCATTAACGTCAGCCCCATGCTCCAGTAGCAACCGGACAATATTCTCGTGGCCAACCCACGACGCCGCCGCCAACGCTGTGCCGTATGGCCCGCCCAGCAGATTCACATCGGCCCCTTTCTGAAGCAACAACCGAACGATGTTCTCGCGGCTACACGACGAAGCTGTCGTCAACGCGGTCCCGTAATCGTCACCGTGTGCGTTCAGGTGAGCGCCATTATTGATCAGTAGCTGAACAAGGGTCTCTTGTCCAAACTCTGATGCTGCCACCAGCGGAGTGCCGTAGATATCTACCCGCATGTTCACATCGGCACCGTTCACAAGAAGCAACTCAGCCACGTTTTCTGCGCCGTTGCACATCGCCGCGTACAGTGCCGAGCCGTATGGTCCACACTGCGCGTTCACATCAGCTCCTTTCCCGAGCAACAATTGAACAATGGCCTCGAGGCGAAAGCACGACGCCACGGCCAATGGGGTCCCATAGAATCCCTGTATGTTAAGGTCCCCGCCAAGATCGAGGAGCATTTGAACCATGTCGAAGTTCCCTGACTGTACCGCCGCCAGCAGGGCCCCACCACATGGTCCGCCCTGTGCATTAACATCGGCACCATTCTCTATTAACAATTGGACCATATCCCTGTGGCCATAGTATAAGGCTATACTGGTCGGTAGGTCATCTGGATGGTTCGGCACTGGTGGGTGCTTCAAAAGGAGCTTGGCGGTTTCCAGAAGATTCGCCGCTGCAGCAATCGACATTGCCGATGGTTGCGGTGGCCAACACATAAAATTCCACGGGGGCGAGTTCCATCTGAAGCCCAGTGTTCGCTTCCATTGCCAAGCCCGAGCAAGAAAGTCCGCAATCATAATCTTTAACTGACCGTCGGGCTGTCCTGCAGCATGCATCAGACAATATTGGGAATACTCGACGAGAGGTGGCAGATCGGTCTCCAGTTCCAGTTCGGTCCAGGAAGGATCTGGAAATCCATCAAAGGCGAGAACTGTGAGCAGTGTACGCGTTATCTCTGTCTGCGCATCTGGGAATCGCTGGGCCTGAATTCTGTCCAAATATTCCTGCGTGGTGTAGTGAACAAGTCGCACCACAGATAATTGTTCATCCACAATGACCAGCCCAGCACAGACGGCGAGAATAATCTCGATGTCCATAAGATTTTCCTCGTCAAGCCGCCGCGAACCCAGCTCAATGGCCAGTGCCACTCGTATTTCTAAGGTGCTTAATGGGCGCTTCGCATTCGCAACCCAAGTAAGAGTAGAGCGAGCAATCTTCTTATCTTCTTCGTTCTGGTTTTCGATTCGTGACATTGCAGCGTCATAGCTATCGTTTAGATCCATTGGTAGGTTTTTCATGGCTTCTCGAACACCTTTGATCGTGCTTTTCGAGCTGAGAGACTTGATGTGGAGCTTGGCCAAGAGGAACCTGCGTATAATTGTTCTGCAACCATTCTGTATGATAAGTTGGCGACTTACATGCCATCTATATTATCAGTGATCTTTGCGTGCAGTTCATTTCGCAAATCCGGGCGGGCCTGAAGGTGTCTGGATAAACGGGACTTTCGGATTTGGGCATCGACATATTTCCGGACATCTTCTTCCCTTGCACGGATTTCGAGGGCGTGCAGATTAGGAAGGGAAGCATCCGGAGCGACATGTGGTCGGGAAGTTATCATCAAGTTGACGTTGGAACCTAGTAACGCAAGACATTCCAGTACGATGAACCGCTGGTCCTCGGGATATTCATCGATGGCGTCGACAATTATGTAGATTCTTGAATATTGCCTAATGGCAGAGCGGAGTACCTCGTAAACGTCATCGAGATCTGGGGTGGTGCCCATCTCAAAGTGCTGCTGATGCAACTTCTTTGGTAGGGAACCGATATCTCTGCCAAAGATCAGTTGTCTCCAGAGACTGGACAACAGTCTAGCCGGCGTTTGATTCTCCACTTCCTTGTGATCCAGATACATACAGGCTACGCCGATATTTTTCTGCTCGTGTTTGAGTCTGAGGTTCTCCACCACCATCGAGCTGGAAAAGGCATACTTAAGTTCGGATCGGCTACTGTGTGGGAGCCATACGCACGCAAGGACTGTTTTCCCCGCGCCCGCTGTACATGGTAGCTCTATTAGTCAGAGGTACGAAGGCGGCGTTTTACGCACGAATTCCGCTGCACCAGAGGGTCGCTCCAGAACCTGATTCCCATTCCTTAAAGAGAGGATCTGCAAGGAGCCATCCTCCGGTCCCCGCCTGTCGCACGCGGGAAATATCCGCCTGGCGCAGAAAGAAATTGATTGGGGAAAGCCAGTCAATGATTCTTGTGCGCTGCTCAGCTGTATGATTGTCAAGAATCGGCAGGTCCATGATGAAGGAGAGACTGACAATCCGAGCGTTGTTGTTGGTCCAGTGTTGAGCCGTGGATCTGGATACCGCTATGTTTGCAGGTGAATAAGGGTTCAAGGAAGCGAGATTTGGAGACGACTTGCAGATTCAAGTATTGGGTTTGGATATCGTAATTCATGGTGGGTCCCTCCCCAGCACCCCCACCTCCGCCTCGTTCGCCGCCGCCTCCACCATTACCCCCCGTGCCCCCTGGGAAACGTGAGTAATATGATATTCTTGAGCCAATTCCACTACGCACCGTAAACATAATGATTCACTGTGTGAGATCCTCCTGAAGCCATCAAGGCCGTGTCTATGGCTGGGGACTCGGAGTGCAAGGCAGAGATGCAAGAATGAGGCACTCGGTCACCTCGATCCATATCAGCCTCGTGTATTAGCTCCATTCCGGGGGAGTGCCGAAGCGGTTACGAATCCAGCCGGCCTGTCTGAAAATTGAACCCCGAGCAACAGAAAAATAAATTGCCGGGATCTCCGAATTACATAACAGCGGTAGAAATGTTCTTGCCATAATAAAAAATCGAAGAACCACGAAGAGATACATATCGGCAAGAGAATACATGGAGCGGAGCTTGTGCAGTTTGAAGAGGCTTCAGATGGACGGACATACTGGCATAATTTTATAAAGAGGGTGCGCTGTTTTTTTAACCCGGTTTAACGACAAGTTTAACGCTGGTTCAACCGATTCAGCCATCGTGCACCTCAGTGCAGGGGAAGGGGTGTGAATTGGTGGGGTTGAACGGTTATAGAATGATTAAACACTAACGAAGGTCATCGTAGTTTATCCTGCCACCAAGAATCAGACTGTCACCGTCCCAACGTTACGCAAGTTGTATAATCTGGTTATATCTGCCTTCGAGGACCTCTCCGCCAAGGCCTTGGCCCATGTTCTATTTCCCTTGCTTCGACGTTCTCGGTATCGGAGACTCTACCGATATTCCTACCGCAGTCATCGACCAATTCTTCGAAAAATTCCGCACTATTACGGACCTCAGCGCCGTTGCACAGTCTGACCGGATGATCGATGTCTTTCATGGACTGGAGCTTGCAGCAATTGTGGCGCGGATGTCATTCTATTGTCAAGATGATAATTACTACCGAGAACCTTTTAGATTGGAATACTTCTCCGCACTCGTCCAATCTCGGCGGGCCGGCGCGTAAATCCTTTTCACATGCGTGTCCAGGCGTGTCGCCATATATTTTTCCCATGAAGTCGACAATGAGACGGTCGAGGAGGATCCCGAGGTTCGTAACCAAGCGATATTACTTATATCCTTCCAGTTGACCGAGTAAATCCCGTTCAACGAATCGGTGCTTATTTTCCAAGTCTGATAACTAAACTTTTTTGGAGTGACGCGTCCGTCCCGTGCTTCCAAAGTCGCTCAGCCCAGATATACCCCAAGTTCTAAGCTCAGTTTTTCCCGCCTGATCGGGCGCGTTTCTCCCGTCATCCGTCAGGAAGCATGTGCGCGCCATCTGCATCAAGTGTCGTCAAGGCTAGCACTCTTGACGTCTTCATCACTGTTTGTTTTTTACGACCGCACAATTGGTAGTTACAATCACAAGTCGACTCAATGGAATTTAATACTTTGACATTGAACTGACAGAAAATGCCCACTGTGTCGGGGAGTGCGGGAGCAGAGAAAAAGTATTGGGCAGGATGACGATCTGGGCTCTGGACGGGAGTATGTAACACGCCCTAACCGAGGACCGCCGATCGCGAACGCAAGCGTACGCTTCGATTTTGGCGGGGAAGCGTACGCTTCGACACTAAAGGCACGCTCGCTCAGTCTTATGCGAGTTCTCGAGTGCAGAAAAAAATATTACGGTAATAACTACTACGTACGTCTCGTCATCTCGAACATTAACCCTCCCACAAATATGTGTGTTTTACTCATACGCGCCCAATCAAGCCTCCAGCGACTTTTCATGCTCCGACGACGAGTGCTTCCCCTCGACCATATCGTGATGCACCTCCTCGACGTGGTCCTCCTCGTATGTCATGAACTTTTCCTCGTCGACGTTGCGGTAGCGGAACCAGAAGATGGCGGTCTGGACGAAGAGGGCGATGGCCGGGCCCATGTAGACCCACTGTTGGCGAATCAGCGTCACGTCGACAGGGGAAGGGAAGAGAAGAAAGAAAGGAAACGCACCACCAACTTCGGGTCCTCCGTAAACGGCGTGATAATCTCCGCGAGCGCCGACGACAGCGCGCTCATGAACAGACAGATCGAGAACACCGCGGCCTTCATATGCGGCGGCGCGCGCGCGTACGCCATCTCGTACGACGTGACGTTGACGAACAGCTCCGAGATGGCGGTGATGACGACGTTGACGAGCTGCACCCAGATCGAGATGCGCGACACGAGCGCGTTGCCGTCCGAGTCGACGCACGTCGACGCGGCGTACCCGCACGGGCTCGTGCGGTACACGTACAGCTGCACGATCCCGCCCGCGACGCCGCCCACCGCGCAGATGAACATCCCGAACGTCATGCGCCGGATCGGCCCGCACTTGATGCCCAGCCGCTCAAGGCCCGGGTACACGCCGTACGCGACGATCGGCGTGAACACGATGATGGTGAGCGAGTTGAAGTTGTTGAGCAGGTCGTTCGGCGCGCCGTTCGCGATCATCGCGGCGCCCTGGTTGGAGTTGAGCGGCCCGATGCCGGCGTCGTTGAGCTGGTAGAGCGGGATGTAGAGGAAGATCGCGCAGGCGGTGAGCGTGCGCTTGATGTCCGAGACGAGCTTGTCCGAGTGGCTGACGGGGAAGCCCTCGGCGGCGAGCCGCGCGGGGCGGACCTTGCCCCAGAAGTCCTTCGCCCACGGGTTGAAGCTGTTCTTCTTGAGCGCGAGCCAGATGACCTTGAAGAAGGTGGTCAGCTCGGAGCCCTGCGGCGGCTTGCGCACCATGCGCTTGCGCAGAGTCAGGAAGATGATGGGCACGACAAAGTAGATGAGGGTCGGCAGCAGGAAGGCGAGCCAGAAGCCGACGAACTTCTCGGCGTAGGTCGAGGCGATGGCGTAGAAGGCGCCGATGTTGATGAAGCCGTAGTAGATGGTCATGATGCGCTGGATGGTCATCTCCGGGTCGACGATCACGCGCTCGCCCTTCTTGGTCGTCGTCACGTACGGCCGCTGGTGCGTGTACTGGTCGAGCACGGTGGGGGCGACGTTCGGCTTGAAGATGCCGGCGCCTGGTGGGGTTGCATCGTTAGGCGCGGCAAATCTCGGCGGAACAAGCCGGTACCTATCGCGAGAATCCAGTAGCCAATGTGGAAGGGAGCCACACCGTGGCCCGCCTTGAGCACCGACGGCGCCGCGCCGCCCGTCATGATCGCGTGACCGACGAATCCGACGAGAATGCCAAAGATGATGGTCTGGTAGCGCCCCAGCCGGGTGTCGGCGATCCACCCGCCGAAAATAGGCACGACATAGGCGACGAATGTGAAGGCGGTTGTCTGCCGGTGTTCATGTCAGCGGTCGGTTTGCGACGGGATCGCATGCAACCAACTTACCACACCGCTCGCATACTGCAGCCCCTTCCCCAGAGCGCCCGCGTGCTGGTTGAGCCCGGGCGCCTTGCCCGAGCTGCTGCCCGGCGGGAGCGGGAATTCGAGAAAGTTGCTGATGACGCCGGTGGTGGCGTAGTACGACGCGCGCTCCGCCAGTTCGGCGGTGCAGAGACAGTAGGCGACCCAGGGGATCGGCCCGACGACCTTGCGCAGGGTGCGCGCCTCCTCCTCGGTCGGGGGCGGGTACAGCGCAGGGTCCTCCTTCTCGAGAACGGCGACCTCGGTGCCGGGCTCGGGGTGCACCGCGGGCGGCTGCTCCTTCGGCACCAGGATAACTGCGTTGTCGGTGGTCATTCCGCTCATCTTTGCAGGTTAGCGCAAAGCGGGGAGGGAGAAAGGGAGAGCGAGAGTCAGACGCGAGTCGCAATTCGAAGCATGTGCTTGGTTATTTGAGGAACCGAGTAGTGGGCATCCGTGGGACGAGGAAGATAACTGGCCGCCTGATGATCAACTCGGCTACGACCGATACGGGCATGATTGCACATGGTCGCCATGATGGAGCGGGACGCGGTGCGTCGTTTCGTCTGAGGAGCGTCTGCTTCCCGAGGGCATCGCGTGGCAGACATTCCGGGTGCTATCGGATGATGCCAAAGCATTGAATGCCATGAACGCCTCACTCGCCGATCAGAGGAACGCAAGATTGGCGGTTCCTGTCGCGTCGACGGACCATACATCCCGCTTTTTGAAAGATTGAATCAACGGGACCCGCAAGCGTGCAAAAAAATCCCCTAAAATGGAAAACGTTTCAGCAGCTCATCTTTCGCCAATTTTTCGATTTCTTTTACATCCGAGGCCTCGCAGTGCGGCGAGCGTCCGAGGGTACCAGACCAGAATGGAGCAGGTCTCGAATCCTTGTCGCAGGTGGTCGAGGCTCCACTATACGTTGGAGTGCGATTGGAGTGCAAGGCGGTTCCGGGAGAACGAGGCTGTGCTGAGGCCATCAACTCGATCAAACAGCGCACGCCGCTCTTCCGACCAGCTTCGAGAAGCTCGTTTGACAGTCTCGCTTGGCAGCGTTCGGTACATAGCACGTATTGATGTTCACCACTCAGATCTCTTAGACTGTTGATTCCCAACGTTAACGGTCTGCTTCCCATCAAATCCCAAAGGGGCACATCGAGCAGAAGAGGAGATGTTCATGGGACCTAAAACAGCTGGCACCGCAGCGATGGAGCCTCCGGAAGTTTGTCATTCCAAGGCGCTTTACAAACCCGCAATCTATTCTTATCATATCTGAGCGAATCTGCTTCCGTGCCACGCAACTGCCGTTGACGTCAGTGGACACCTTGCGAAGAAATGTATAATTAATATCCCCACTGCCACCTGCGCGTAAGTTGTGGTTCAGGATAAATCTACTCGCGAAGGCGGTGTTCTATATGAAGGCAACATACGGTATTTTGACTGAAAGACGGTCTATATTTGAAAGAGAAAGAATATCTCCCCTCTCATATTGAGTCGATTTCAACGGTGCATTCTTCGCTTGAATTTCTTTTCATCGGAGCTTGATTTAATCGTTTTCTCTCATACGTGACGGGACCCTTCTCAAACCCCATTTTCTCATATACCCACTTCGGCGACGAGAATCCTCGCCATCATGATGGTGTGAGGTCCGTGGAGGGCGCCGGAACAGCGCGCGCCCCAGACTCATGTGTGCGATTATGCTGGGCGGACAGTGGATTCGTTAACTACACCAGGACATGCCGCGCATTGAAGCTCAGGTCCCCTCTTCCTCGACACACAGGGTGCGTTGAATATTTTCATTGTTATGTTGAGTGAATGTTGTGTACAAGTCACGACCCACTAGACCCAGGACAACCCCCTGTGTTACGATCGCGCGACCTGCGCTACAGGTACCGTCGCTCAATTTCTTTCTCTGTTACGTGCGCCACTTTCGGTGGTTAGTTTATCTGAATTCGATATTTCCTGCGAATCACGAACGCCGGTCTTCGGTGTCCAAAGCAAGCGTTGATCCGACACCACCTTGATCGCCTGGACGCCGCCTCAGAGTCAATTTCCAGCTGAACAAAGATCTCTACTTAACTACGCTGACTACACATTAGGCGGTAGTGGACTTCAGGGAGCTGAGGGTGCTGGCAGGAGAAGTGCAACATCGAGACTATCACCACTCAAGAAAGGGGCAGTTAGTATCGGGCGGAAGTCGGATGGACGGCGGCGGAACCTCCGAGTCCGGCACAGTTCTCAGCCTCCGATGCGCAAGCAAGGACATTCGCGACCACCATCGACTTATGTTCAATTTTACAAATAAAACACAGTCACCCAGCAGCCATCGAAATGCAACAGCAATTTTTGACAAGCTTTCAACGATTCATTGACGATCAAATCAACCAGCGGCGTGAAATCGTAGAGTATTTCCCTGCCGAGGTGATGAGATACACTCCGTGGTTCTCGAATGCGCCCATATTTGACGGGGATACCCAGTGCCGGGATTACGAGCAAGAATTCTGCGATCTTGCGCAGAATTTATAATTTATCCGGGTCGCTGAGCACAGGTAGAGCGGTGAAATGTACAATATCTCATCCAGTGATAACTTTTTCGAATTAACACAAGACTGAGGGATATGCAATGTGAGAGTGTGTAAATAGAATCTACAGCCACGACGAACTGTGCGCCAATTCCAATGTTGGACGCAAGGCGCCACGGTAACCACGGGTCGGTGTCTATAACGGCCCCGGCCGGGTACTCCAGTCACGGAAAGGAGCAGAATCCCACCAGTCTGAAATCTTGCAGACTCGAAGTTCAACTGACGCGCCATAAAAGGCAGCCAGAGTATTAATTTCTCCCTAATCCACTCATTCTCTAGGATGCACGTTTTCCTCTCTTCTGCCTCCTTCCCCTCGTCTCGTCTCCGCCGAAATTTTCCTCAGCTACAACGCCTCGGCGGGGGACCCTGCCAGCATTCTCGGCAGGCAGAACCTAGAGGGGTTCAACTCGGCGCCATGACCATCCGGCCAGGACAGAATGCGTCTGCCTTCTTTACGACGACAACAGATCCCAACGGCGTCCGGTCTCAGCAGCGCACATGCACAAGAACGCGCGCTTTGCGCGCTCAGAGTATCATATGTTGGTGGGCCAAACCGCGGCAGCTCAGACGTACTACATCGGGTGCCACGTCTCCTTCGGCGCCAGAGTGGACTGCCAAAGCTGCCCAATCGTCTTTCAGTGGTGCGCTGCTCCCTGTGCGTCTGAGATGATAACACACCTGCTCACGTCGGCTGTGCCAAATTTTACAGGAAGAATTTCAATTCTGATACGGTCGACACGGACAACATTCCGGTTGCGCTCGTGTTCCGCCAGGGTTCTTCTGCGGACCAGTACATTTTGTGAGTTCAGTTAACAAGAGATTCTTCAAGATCTCCTATTCCTAGTGACTTTGCGGCGGAATCAGATCCCTCGGCGGATCAAACCCGTCCCAAAAGACACTTTGGACCAAGCCACTCACCCATGGCACTGCCTATCGCTTCGGAATCGTCATAAACACATCAGCCACGAGCGGATACTTACAGCTTTACTTCAATGGCCGGCTGTCGACCATGATTAATCCAGCCACCGTGGAACACACGCAGAAGTACTCGGGCAACTTTTTCCCTGGTACCACGGAGCCGAAGGTTGGACTTTACGGCGGTCAAGCTACCGAAGCTTGCGACTCGTACATATAAAATGTCGTGATAGGGACGACCCTGGCTGATATCGCCGATGTCGCCGATATTTCAACATGAATCTCGTACTTCTCGTACACGGATCCGTCTCGTGAGGCCGCCAGCAGGAAACGAGTGGGGTTAATTAACGGAATTATTGGAACATAGACCCCAGCGCACCCTCTGGTCATGGACAATCCTCGAGCCTGAACAATTGGATCGGAATTTAGCTCATCTGCGCTCCGTGGAATGCTGTCTCTGTTTCTCATCGTCCTTTCACGCCGTAGCGTGCACCAATTTTTTTCCATGGATAGATGTTCAAATGCCGGGACTGCGTGGGACTGCTGACGTGCTCGGAGGCGGCTGCTGAGAGGTATGTGGTATGATATATCTATCTTTGACGCTCTTTTTGGAATATCTTTGCTGTATCGCGGTTCTTGGGCGTCACCTGATTCAAGGGGGATCGAGATGTGCGCGGTGGAATTTTGCAAAACCAAGATATGGATCCCGGCTCGTGATACAAAAGAAACCGATCCCAGACTTCTGTTCGAACTCCGTGCGAACATTGCTGGGATGTTAAGACGACGACGTCAATATCCCTCCTTCCTCGACCATTCCTCTAATGATAACCTTATTATCCCGAGACAAGTTCAGTAACCGCTTCCATACCAGTTAAACAAGACCTACAAAGGTTCCGACGCAAATGTGAATTTAGTAAGCCGAGTTTCGGACTCTCTGAATCGTAAGACCTGATCGCGCATCTGAGACCGGGAATATCTGTATCAGAGATGGGTACACGGTTGGCATGTTGGCCCTTACTTCCTGTTGCACAAGGGATAAAGGGCCATCGTCAGCAGAGAGCGCGCAATACCGATGCGGTGGGACTTGCCCGCTGTTGCACAAAGATGAAATGGCTGGTGTGAGCAGAAAGCGCACAGTTGAGACGGTGTGGTATCTTACCAGCTGTCGCAGGAGGATGAAAAAGTAATTTTCAGAGGCATGTACGAACTGGAGATGCACGGTGACTCACTTTCTGTTGCACGAGGAGGAGCCTCGTAAGTAGCACGCGTGGAGTGGAGACGCCATGAGACTTACCGTCTATCGCGCAAGGATTAGAAGGTCGTTGTCAGCGATGGGAGCGAACTGGGTATTGAAACATGTCGTGTGACTTACGCTCTGTTGCACGGAGATGAAACGACGTCGTTAGTAACACATACAGGAGACTTCGTGCAACTCACCGCCTGTTAAGAACTCCAACGTCAGCAGTGCATGCTCTGTGGACAAGGAGTACGACTTACTTGCTGTTGCAAAATAACGGAAACGCCGGTTTCAGCAGGGGCGTGCAGTGGATGCTAGACTTACCCTCTGTTACAAGGATGAAAAGCCGCGTCAAACAGCGTCCGCGCACTCGAAACGTGGTGTGACTTACCGCCTGTTGAAAAGGAAGGGGTAGAAGCATCGCACACGCAGTGGAGACTCAGTGTGGCTCCCCATCTGATAGACAGCAATGAAAGGAAGTCATCAGCACTGCCCGCGTGCACTCAGGATGCAGTACGCCTTAACTCCTGTGCAAGAGAACGAAATGTCGACTTCAGCAGCGGATTCGCAGTGCATACGCAGGGCAACTTACGATCTAGGTAATGCAACAGGATGAAAGGGTAGTCAGCACCGGGCACAGTGAAGACGCAGTGTGACCTACATCCTGTTGCATGAAAAGAAAAATGCCAGCGTCAGCACCAAATGCGCACTGGAGACACAGCGCGACTGACTTTCTATTGCAGGAAAATCCTTTCGTTAGTAACAAGTGCGCACTCAAGACGCCGTCCGACTTACCAGCTGTTGCAGAAGGACGAAATTGTCGCTGTCATTAATTGGCGCGCGGTGGAGGCTGCGGGACATGCCATCTGTTAGACGAGAATGGAAGCGTCCTCAGCAGTAGACGCGTGGTGGAGACACATTTTAACTTACATACTGGTTCATGAGAATGAGAAGGTCGTCTTCAGAAGCATGCGGGGGGAAAACACAGTACGAGTTACCTCCTGTTGAAAACGCTGTCAGACGCAGTCACGTAGTGGAGATCCAGGTTACCCTCTGTTGAGTCAGGAAGAAGAGGCCGTTGTCAGCTGCCAGTGTCCCTCTGAACTGGATAAGCTGTATGACGTACAGTCTGTTGGAAAGATCGTTTAGTAGTGCGCACCCAGGGGAGGCGTAGCGCGACGTACCATCTGATGCATGAAAGTGAAAACTTTGTCAGTCGCACGCACAACTTTGGACGCTGTAAAACTTACCCTCTGTTGAAAAATGCCAATATCAGAAACGTGCACTTGGAGACATTATGCAGCTTACCCTCTGTTACAAAAGTTTGATGGGGCTGGATCAGGACCGGACAAGCACCGAGACAGTGCAACTCACTCTCTGTTGAAAGCCTGTCGTCAGCAGTGGGCGGGAACACACAGCGGAACATACAGTCTGGCGGATCGCAACGAAACGACCTTCGTTAGCAGTGTGCGCAGACTAGCAGTGGAGACGCTGAAAGTGCAACTTACGTACTGTCGCACAAGAATGACAAGTCAATCGTCAGTAGCCAGTGCGAAGGGGAGAAACCGTACGACCTACAATCTGTTATACGAGGTGAAATGTCTCGTCAGCACTAGTCTCCCTAGTCAGACCATAAATCAAGGTTTTTTTTTTCGAGATTTGGAGAGTGCAAAAAATAACCAGATTTATGGTCTGATTTTACCTGGCGATCAGAAGCCGCAGGTCAGGCTTCCCGATTAGGACAGTCCCAATCGGGAAGTCCGACTTTGGAAGCTAAACACCTGTAGTTCGGCAACCGTAATCCTGTTGGAGTAGAAATCAACAGGCCTATACCTCCGCACCTTTCCTTTCATTCGAACCACTAAGTATGGGTGTTCATGGCATCTTTCGGCGAGTGCAACTGTGCGGCTGTGTTTCAGATTCCCACGATACTCGACTTGCTGATTTTTCAGCTTCAAAGACATCGCTGTGAAGTAAATTGAGATCAGCACACAGATCGACAGTCAAGACCCGCATCCTACATTCCTACCACTTTTAAATTGAGCTCACTATGAATGATGTGGTGGAATCCTGACCTACGGCTAACACATGACAACAAAAACTAGACTACGTCAGCACTGGGCCTGCAGGATTATACTCAAGTACTTCCTATTATACGGGCTGCCGTCAGAATCAGGCTTGCCGCAGAGACAACGGTGCGACTTACGCTCTGAAAAAAAAAAAAGGTCACTCACTGCATTCAAGGAGCTCCTAGACTGAGACCTACACAGACCTACGCTCAGTTTGTCAAGGATTGCGTAGGTCCTGGCAAGGTGAGTGTAGACAGCTACACACACTCTGTGTAGCTGAGTTTAGGTGTGACAGAGACTCCTAGACACACCTAGACATGCCTAGACTCAGCTACACAGAGTGTGTGTAGCCACCTACACTCACCTTGCCAGGACCTATGCAATCCTTGACAAACTGAGTGTAGGTCTGTGTAGGTCTCAGTCTAGGAGCTCCTTGAATGCAGTGACTGTCGTGACCGAGTGGGCAGCAGAAATGCAATGTTACTTACACGCCAGAAGCCCTTCCTCAGCAGAAGCTCTATAGCTTCTTGATTTCTCATCAGGTAAGCAACGTCGAGTGCTTTTCCAAAAATTCCCCCTAATCCTACCGTCAGCGTCTCCATCTTCGAACAATGTCTGCCAACTCACTGTCACTATCATAAAATTGGGCATTTGTGTTTTCCAGAAGCCAGTTGATAAGCTCGATGCTCCCCATCAGCGAAGCAATATGAAGTGGGGGTCCAAGTGTTCCTCCTATCCCGATGTGAGCAACCACTCGTTCAACGTTCAATCTTTGACCACTGACCATAATACCAGTCATCTGCTCCATTTTCAAGCAACAGCTGGGCAACGTCGATCTGTCCATTCGCGCAAGCAGCACAAACTGCTGTTTCATAGTGCCCTCCTAATTGAAGTCAGCCTACCAACCGAACCATCCATATTGAAGCACGCACCCTCAATTTTTATGTAGTGAAGAATGTCGGTGCGATGAATTTTAAGTAGCAGAGCTACTACCTCTAGCTGCCCATTAGCGGACGCTGCTTGGAGTGCCGTTCCATATCCTCCGCCTGGAAAAGATTCAGCGGGTGAAACGTGTGATAAAAGTGTGAAATCTGACCATGTTCAGTGTCAATCACCGGTTTATTGTTCAGGAGTCCCTCGCTCAGAAGAAATTCAACGATATCTTTCTTCCCGTTATATGCCGCTAGTTGAAGTGAGTTTCCAAACCGACTTTTGTTAATCGGCCTCCGAGGATCAGCGCCGTCAATCACCAGGGCTCCAAGTCTCTCGACAATTGGGGTTGCTGCAACCTCGTCCCGAAGTGCCTGCAGGAATCGCTCCTGAAGGCTGTTCCTTGCCCTTTGAATGTTCCGGAATGCATTCCAAGCATCTCGTAAAGGGAGAACGAGAAGAAGTAAAGCAAGGACCTGGCCGAAACTCCAGACATCATCTCCGTTGTCGAACTGAAAAGGATTGTTGCGGGAGAGAGTCAGTTCGATATCAATCACGAAGATGATGTTGATCACGACGAGAAGCACTAATCCGCCGATTAGGGAGGCGGTGTGAACTGGTTCCGCGGGAAGTGATTTTTTAGTTGCTGATGGAGGCGATGGCGGCGCCGGAGTGTCTCCTTGTGCGGGAGCCGTACGGCGGGTGGCCATTGGACGACGTAGAGCAGTTGCGATTCCCGAAGAGTTACCGGTTTCAGACTCTGTATCCGTTGGTATCAATGGCTTTTTCCGATCCGTATTGCCTCGGAGCAAGCGGTCGCGCAACAGGTTATATGCGACATGAAGTACGAGGAAGGAGATTGATGCCAGGGGTGAGGAGAAGACCATACACGACGAGTGAAAAGACCTGCAGTGGGCGTGACGAGAAAGACGTGGGGCCGCCAATGATGGTAGGTGTCGGATCACAGGGGAGGGGGGTGCCGAATTTCGCTGGATCTAACCACATCCATAGTCCAACGGCGGCCATGAGCGAGAGATGGAAGGAACCAAGAATGAGCACAGGTGCCCATGACAAAAGGTGCCAAGCGCGGCTGAAAATACGGAAGAAGCCCAGTGCACAGGGGCTTTGGATGGGTCAGTCTCACAGGGGGCAAACATAGGTGCACTTGTCATAAGCGCATCCGACAGGCACTCGCTGCGGACTCGCTACGTACTTGCTCTGTACTGGCACATCATTATGTAATACAGCAACGTATGTGTGCATGGGTTCGATTCTGTGAAAGGCCATCTTCTTAATTTCAGTGCTGTTACCCATAATGAGTCAAATCAAATCCGCTCTTGATTCCAGTTCATGATAAATAAATGTAGGAGAAGGTATGTGTTTGTATTGGTTAGATCTCAGCACTGGACAAGTAGCTGTTGTCATTTTAAGGTTTATCACTGTCCAACCATCATTTACAGGGAATACTGATTGCAGTTTTTAGAACCACAAGTAAGCCCAGGACTTTTCCCCCTTGTCAACAAGTCAAGGACCTGGTTTGTCTCGTATAATTCTGTGAAAAGCCCTATGCAGGCCCAGGAATGGCCTGTTAAAATGTGGATGCAGAAGGTGTCCTTGCTATATGTCCCTCAAGGTACCCTTTCAAATAATGCAACAACATATCACCTCCATTCAGTCCCTCTGTTCTGTCCCCACACTGCACAATTGCGAAGAATATTCTGCATTTTATATGTTTGCACACATCTCTGAGAGCACCCCTAAGACATCATCCCTTTGCCAGATAAGAATTGGATCTTACAGTTAGATCATCTTTGGGTCAATAACTATCACACTGCATATTTCTCATATCCAATGGCATTGCAATTAGGGACATGTCCGAGATTAAAAGGATGGCCCTGCTGGGAATTGAACCCACGCACAGAAACATGGCTGTATTACATAATGACATGCCGGTACAGAGCAAGTCCGTGGCGAGTCCGCAGCAAGTGCCTGTCGGATGCGCCTATGACAAGTGCATCAATGTTTGCCCCCTGTGTCTGCTAGTAATTTGGGGACAAAATCCGAGACCCACCTCCCGTTCGTAGAATGTCGGGGACAGAGTCTGGAAGAGAGTATGACGGGCAGGGTGAAAGTGACGCTTTGACGTTGCACCGACGTTTGACTGACGTTGTGACGTTTGCCGATTGACGCAGATCGGCGGTTGATTGACGCATAATGTCACACTGCCGCAGTGTCACGTTCTAGTCATAATATGGGATTCCAGGTTCATTGACGCACACCGACGCACGCCCTCTGCAATCACTTAGATATGTATACATTTCGCAGCAAACAACCCCGATAGTGCTCATAGATGTCCAGTACCGCAAAACATGCGCACTGTGAAATTCAACAATCCCTCCATTCGCCTCACGCTCCGTCTCATACAAATTGGCTATTGCTTTGAGTCAATATAATTTACAATATCAATGGGGCATCACGGGTATATGCTGTACTTTACTTCAGGATCAAACACAGACACCGCGATGCAAAATGGTCCGGAAATTGAGTGAAGGTTTACTACTCAATTCTGCAATGTAGTGGCTTTCCATTGCCGGCAATTTTGACTTCTGATTCCGAGCTGAACAGATCCACCTTCAATATCTGAACCTGGTTGAATGTTGAGTCTGTCAATGTGAGTGAGACGTCACTTACTTAGAGCACCCGAAACACAGGTTGACAAGCTGGTATCAAACCGTGATTAAATTCACTGTTTTGCGGTGGATTAGCCGCTGCATCGGACTGTTGTACTGAAAACAAGGTATCACGGAGCAGGTTCCTTCTTCATTCAACGTCCCCTTGTCCTGCAAAGTGTTTGGAAGTTAGGGAGATTTTGAGACTCATGTCTCTCTCCCTACAGGTGATACGGTAGGACTCAATAATTGTGAATGTCATCCCTGTAGGTGCCAGTTAAGTGCAGTATTGACACACGATACAGAGCAACGCCCCAGTGACACTGACCATTCCATGCATTGCTGGAGAATGAATTTGGCCGGCAATTGAGTTCCTGAGATGATAAACATTCAAATGTGTATTGAACCGAGTACCTCAATTTGTGGAGCTCTGGCAATGTACAGATGGAACTGTGGAAAGCCTGATGTGGCTGTGGACGGAAAAAATGTCAAGGTAGGATATTAGTATCCTCGCCTGCATTGATAACAAATGGTACAAGAAATCCATACGCCATTCGACGGTTAATACCTCAAGTTCCACTTCGGTCAACGTCAGTCAATGTACGGCACGGTTGCCATACCAAAAGTGTAAATGAGGGCATTTTAGCGGCGTCACTCAACATTGGCGCAGATTGGCTGTGCACTGACGCAGAGCGACGCGTCGTTGACGCTGGCCCATATACACATTGGTGAGGTATGTATTTTCTTCACAATCGAGCTTTTGGGATGCGGCGCATGGAATGTGGTAAATTGAATACTATTCGTGGCGCTCTGACAGGGTGGAGGTTGAACCATAGGAACCTTTTTGGTGGCTGCCCGACAGTAAAAACCTAAAGGATAGCCTTCAAGCTCGGATTAGTTTTTGGATGATACGGAGAACCCATAACTTACGCGTCTTGGATAGTTATGCGGTACGGTCACTCGAGACACAATTTCCAACCATATGATCATTTCCCGAATAACTTGGCTAGGGTGGATGTGGTACGGCTATGGTAGTTAACAGACATATTTGGAGCACTACCACAGTCCTTTGCAACATTAATCTCGAATTTCTTCTCTCGATGCATCGGTCAACGTCAATGTACAATTGACGCAGGGTGGCTGTGCACCGACGCACAGACCGACGCAGGCAGTGCCAATAGTTGTAAAGTGTGCCTGCTCATTCCTCACGCTGGCCTTCACTCAAAATGAAAGTATTCCGGTGGTTAAAGGCCTCTGAATCTCGAAAATAAACATTGGTTGAAGGTTGGGTTCAACCTCAACACAGTGTCATACAGGTGAAAGCGGCCCAAATTGTTAATGTTCTGATGTACCTTGAATGTAACTCATAGTGAGATACCAGTGTTCAAGTACATATAACTCGTATATTAAGCAGATGCCTCGTATCACGATGTACCTGTTTGCCCATCTGATTCACCCATATTTGGATTTTCTTTCCCAACCACGTTTCCCGCCTTGGCTCCGAGCTCTCAATTTATTAGCTCGATTGCCGTCAAGCTCCGGGCCGCTCCATTCCGAGCTCTTCGGGAGCCATCTTGCGCTGAAGACCCGCTTAAAAGACCAAACGTCCTACGCAACATGGTCTTGGGCATCCCCTCCCGCCGCTTTTCGGATCCACTCAAAGTTCAATGTGCGTGCTTTCGCATACCTCATGTATTAAGCAGACGCCTCGGATCAGTGCGCACATGTTTAGCATCACCTCAAATTGCCATTTTTCTCTCCCTCCTTCAGCCGAGGCTCTGGGCCCACCTGATTCGGTCTGTTTTCTTCCCATGCTCATTTACAGACGACACCCCAATCACAATTTAGCTCTGGCTGACTGCGCTTCTTCTGTGCCGCTCCATTCACGCGGCCTACTTTCCAGCGCTCAAAGCCCACTCAAAAAGAAGATCGCTGTCTAACCTTCCTTCGGTCCTTCCCCCCATCATCCTTTACCTGTTCCTCCGCATTGCTAGGTGCATTTCACGGCCAATCGTTGCCTGAATCAAGTCTTCAACATTCTTTCTGTTCGCTATCAGCATACGCATGCTGAATGACCAATGCTTCCTGTATCAAGCACCGTAAAATCTGAAGAGCGTCGAGACAACTCAGGCACTGCAGCTATGTGTAATTTCAACTTCCCTTGAAGGCTCGGAACCTCAACTTGGACCGCAAGTTCCGGAATCGCTTGACCGCACCATTCCAGCGACACTGAAGGCATTCAGACTGAACCTGATACGCAAGATTCCTGGAGCTTTGGTCGGAGCATGATCTGACAGGACTTCAAGCTTCAACCCACAGCAAGACCTCAACATGTTCAATGCGTTTTCAGACGAATGATAATCCTGTCGACAAATCACCTTTCAAAGACATTTTGAATACTCAGCAACGCCTGTCCCGACGTTCAAGATTCCTCTCTTCCTTTCACCATCAGTTCGTCCATTCTTTTATCATTTTCTTGAGAGTAACCCGCGTCTTCGGAGCCCGAGACACTGATGATTTACGTTCGATTTTTGTATTAGGCCTCTTTGCAATCCAATGCGTACATGCGTGGCCGCCGGATTTGAACCACGTTCACGTAATTGGTAAGCTACCCGCCCTGAATTTGTCTTGCTCACGTTTTCTTGGTTTCCAGGCACTATAGCCATGATGCCAGAGAATCTGTCAAAACGTCGTCTACAATGGCGGCCCAGTGAGTGTAATTCGCGGGTTCCGCGAATCAGGCCTGGATGATTTTTGTCAGTTGTAGTGTCCCTCCACTGTGGTGCGCGAGTGTCCGTATGACAGAGTTTCCATTAATTCTCGATCGTTTAGCTACACTACACCCACCGATGCCGATATTGGCATCCACGCAGTTCCGAATATGCTTCCATTTGACCTAGGTTCGTTTTAACTTGCTATTAGTTAATCCACATTTTTGCAGTATTCTCTCCCCACTCAGTACGCGTATTCCGCCATCGTCCCCGTTGAGCTGCCCCACTTCTGTAACCATCGCCGTTCATCCCAAATCCCGATATTCATCCCACTGATTATTTTTCCAGACTATTGGAGCAGCCCAGCTGTGCTCGCTCGCCAATTGTGTTAGTTTCTGCTCAGCTATAGCAGCGGAAAATTGGTAAACATCGTCGTCCAGCAATTGATCCATCGCTCCCGGTGTTGACTCTCAGGGCCAGTTTTAGCTGTTTTATGGTCCACGGCTGATCTAGACTGCGGGGTATAACTCATTTCGGGTATGTATTCAGTCTTTTCTTCCGTAAATGACGCTGATTTAATTTTCAACATCTCACGGAATGTCAGTCGCGCATGCGGGCCGCTGATGCACAACTCCGCGCGCGGCACGTAACACAGGATGCTGATTTAATTTAAGAGGTCCCGCAAGCGAGGCGCTGCACAGTGGTGAGTTCCTCATGAATCTTGCATTCTTTAACCCCCTCTTACCCAATCTTACGACACTTCAGGCATCAACATCGCCCAGCCCAGCAAGTCTTGCCAAGCCGTTCAATATTCAGGGCACCTCTATTCAATTTGCGCCCCTGTGCCAACCCACGCGTCAACGACGCGTTTATAGTACGTTATTTTATCATTATACCAACACTGCCAGCTCAACTCCCGACCTCTCGCCTCCATGGCACGCACTCCGAGCGCGTCCCTGACATATCTGGGCACCGAATCTCTATCAAAGATCTGGACTTCCTGCGAGCGATGGGTACGTCTTCGGTTGGTGGACGACAACTTTGGTGACTGATCCATGCAGCGTGTTGTATATTGTAGGCTCTAATTATGGCTAAACAGATAAAAAGGAAGCGGCCGGCACACCGCGCATTCGACTATGTAGATATCTTCGTGGATTGATTTGAAATGTGCTTTCACTGTACAATGCCAACGGCCAGATATTGACGAAACCCCATTGTCCTTCAGGAAATTTTCTAAATGATCAGCGTTGGCTGCTTTCAAGTCAGCATTCATGCCGGAGCGAAGCGAAGGCATGTCTTGTAGTACAGAACGAAATGGAGTCATAGGAGCTTGAAGACCGATTGCAATATTTGGCAAGCTAGCAAGTTTGCCGTCATTGTCAGCAGAAAATGTCAGGTGAGATATAGAGAAGTCGCTAGCTTGAGACGTAATGGATTGGAACAACTGTGTCTGAATATAAGAGAAAACACTGGCAGCTGTTTTAGAGGTGAGACAGAGCGATGTTTACCAGTGCAACATCGGCGCATTGACGGCGCATACTAAGTTGACGTTGACGTTGAGGCGACGCGGACCGGTCACATTGACGTTGTGCCACGGCGCAAGACCGGCGCAGATTGACGCAGCAAGAAGTGCAATTGACGTTGCAAGCCGTAGAATTGACGCGCACTGCCGCAGACTTGACGCTGAAAATCGGCGCAGTGACGTTTGTGACGCTGTCACATTGACGTTGACTGACCTTGATTGACGTTGCACAGAATCTAGTCAAAGGTTTTTGACGACCTCAACAACGACTATCTGTACGTTTTTTTGCTGCAAATGATGTACTAAGGACCGTAATATATGCCCCCGCGACATCAGGCCTCAGGGACAGCGGCAAATGCAAGTTAGAACATTGACGCAAATTCAACTGACGCAGACTGACGTTGCATGCGTCAAACGTCAGTGCTGCGTCAAAATCTCCTTGCCCGAGTATGACCGGGGCCCAGACTAAGCCGGTCGCGGAAACAGGCTCCCTGCCGGGTTCAAGACGACAAAGAGGGCAGCGCAATGACTCGCTGCACCCCGTTCTTGTTTCAGCCTTGCTGAGACGGTGAGCATACAGCAGAAACCAGATCCAGGTACTCGTATTATTCATCCAGCTCAAATCGAGAATGACAGCCGCATGAAACCTGGTCAATGGCTGACCCTCGACAGAGTTCGTAGCCTGAATGATGGTGGAGATGAGAATGGCGAAAGCTATGGCGAGCATGCCGATGGACTGGGCCTCGACCCCTTTCATTTCATCGGCAGAGATTTTCCATCCCAAAGATGCGCCACAACCGGCACGAAGCAGAGAAGGTTTTGGGCATAGATTGCGACGCGAACTCCAATTCCAGCGATGTCTGGGTTGGCGGGAATGCATTGGTGGTTCATGGTGGTGGTGAGAGACGAAGAGACGAAGAGACGGTTACCGGCGCTGACGTTGACAGATCAATCCCTTGATGACAGTTAAGTATGTTAGCCCCACAGGGCATAATGCACACATCGGGGTCCTGGTGACTCAGATGCGGTCACCAATGCAAGCGAAAGCTATGAATGGCTGTGAATGACATTTCGCTGCTTGGCAATACAGCTTGGCAGTGGTACCGTACGCTCCCTTCGCAAGGGTATCCGACTTCTTCCAACTCCGCCTCCGCTACCTGCCCGTCTTCTGCTTCCTCGTTCGCGAGTGTCGTCTTCTTCGACGTACGAAGGACACGCAGCGTCATAAGTACATTAGCCACGACGGGATAACTACAGCTTTACTTCAATGGCCAGCTGTCGACCATGATGAATCCAGCCACCGGAGAACACACGCAGAAGTACTCGGGCAACTTTTCCTCTGGTACCACGGAGCTGAAAGCTGGACTTTACGGCGGTCAAACTACCGAAACTTGCGACTCGTATATATACAAGGGGCTGGTCGGCCGCTTCGCGGCCTCCCATCCCCTTTTGTAAATTTATTACTTGGTCTTTTCTTTTTGAAATGTCTGTGGAGTTGAGTTGATATTCTTTACTTGAGCTGAGCAGAGGTGAGTTTATGGATAACTGTGGCCAGCTGGGAATCTGAGCCATTTAATATTTAGCGCCGAAGCGATCGGTTCTATAACGCATCTGTCAAATAAGTTTGCGGGAATGTCCCTGGAAAATGTGCAGGCAATAAAAGGTCCAGGATCAACAGAAGAGGTATTATTAAATCTGGGCGCTAGGCAGCTGCCGCAGAAATCGGGGTGTTAATTCGAACGCACTCATCAGACGGAGTATGAAAATGGCTTCGGACAGACTGGCGCGCAATCAATAAACACTGGTTAATTGATGGGCAGAGTTTGAAATGGCTTCGAACAGACATAATTTTATAAAGAGAGAGAAGAGATGTCCAAGTATGATGTAGTAGTTGCGCGGAGACTTAAAGCTTATAAAGAGAGAGAAGTAACTGAGTTGAGCTCATGTTTAGAGAAAGATTCCTCTAGTGGCAGACACCTACATATATTGAGGCTAATATTGAGGTATGATGTATCTTGTGTCGCAGAATCTGCGAGACTTGAAGAGGTAATGAATGATGATTGTCCGGCACACGGCATGCGGAATGAGGGCAATTAGCGCCCGCCGTATGAGTAAAATTAGCGCCTGCCGTGAGTTAAACCCGCAAAACGGACGAAAGGCGGCAAAGATCAGCGCCTATTGAGTGACGCCGAAGGCGGAAAGAGTGTTTAGCGCTCGCAGTGAGAGAGTTTGGTGCCGTGAAGTTCCGGTGGCGTGCGAACGTCTACAGTGGTATCAGTGATGCCGAACGGGACATGGGCGCTTGCAGTGGGAGCATCCAGAGTTTGGGCGCCGTGCAGTTCCGGTGGCGTGTGAGGGCCCACAGTTTCGGGTACGGAGGACCATATGCAGGGCGTCAAAGGCTTCAGACAGACACCCGTAATTTTATAAAGAGTAGGAAAATGTTGTGATGGGGACGCCCGGGCTTAGTGTCGCCGCGACTTGGACTTGGCCCCCTTCAAGTCGACTTACGGAAGTCGACTTGAGCCGAGTCAAGTCGAGTTACGTCGATGACTTGCTGCGACCTCCAAGTTTCTGCAAGTCGACTTGAAGTCACTTAAGTGACTCAAGTCCCGTGCTTTTACAGAAAGTTGTTTTTTTGTCCAGTGGGCATGATTGGGACAGGTTTCAATTTTTTTCTGGCCAATGTCACGGTTGTGACACGGCGTGACAGTTGTCACACCAATGCCACAGTTCAGTTGGTTCGTGTTTCATTTCAGTTTTCAGAGGTAATTAAAGTGTGAAAAATAAAAACAAAATTTGGATCTGATATAAAGGGTCTCTGACACCTCCTGTTTATAAAATTGCAGCAGAAATAGACAGGTTGTGCAAAGCCGCATGCGGCACCGTGCGGCTTTCATTTCCCTATCCATTATGTATCCAAACCTTGCATACAGTGCTTTGAAAGCTGTTGGTGTTGATTTCGGCATCAGGTGGAAGGAGGAAGTGTGGAAAATGGCCTGTTTCAGCAGCATCACGGCCATAGCCGCACAGCGGCTGTGGCGAAGCCAAATAATAACGTCAAAAATGATGTGCATTATGTTTGGTAAGTGGTTCAATGTACTGCATAGCACCTAATTTACTCATGTTTCATCGAAATGAACACGGATCCACTCATAAATCCTTTGGTTTATCATGTGGCTTTGCACAACCTGTCTAATGGGGTGTGAATGCAGCTTAAGCACAGATTCATCATTCTGCATAGTTTGAATGTATCCAGTTGTCTGTCCATGGCATTCCAGTGCAATGGATTAATCATCATGGCCATTTTGAAAAAAAATCCACCGACTTCACTGACTTGAGTCACTGGAAGTCACTCTGAGTGACTTCACTTGGCCAAAGTCGAGCCGAGTCGAGTCAAACTCCAAACGGAGTCATTTTACCAAGTCGCGACTCGACTTTTCGAGTCACGGCAACACTACCCTGGCTGATATCGCCGATGTTGCCGATATTTCAACCTGAACCTCGTACTTCTCATGTGGCCGCGAGCCGGAGCCGAGTCAGGTTAATTAACGGAATTAGTGGCACTGACGCAACTCATGACATTGTTTATAAGCGTCTGCTACTTTATTTATTGAATTTTGAATTGCCCGAAACTGGAGGCTCTTAGACCTACTGCCTCTTGTTATCAATATCATAGTTTTGCGGCCCTTTCAGGCTCTGCATCTGAATCTTCTTCATCAAGAACTTTGTAGCCGCATCCGAACTTCTAACCCTATAGCAGGGCTGTCCGCATCCCATCCACATGGAGAATAGTAGTCGAAAAGCATGGTTGAAGCATGGTGTAAGGGCAACCCTGGCGGCCCGAAATATCTCAAGAGTCCTGGCAGGGGGGATCCGAAGTCAATTGAAGTACACTACTACAGGAAGAAGCGCACCTGGCAGGGGGGATCCGAAGAGGAGAAAGTCTAAGGATTCCCCGGCCAGGTGCGTGCCTATATACCAGCTAGGGCTAACTACGGGTTGCGCATGGTTTGTTGATGGCGTAGTGAACGGCAGTGATCCCGGGCACGATCACATGTGGAGTGCCATGCGGAGTGCGGGGATCTGTCCAGATGGAGTTTGGCTCGGCGGGGGGAACGTCGGAGGATAGCGGAGGTCTGACCGGAGGTCGGATCGGAGGATCCGGGGGTCGGATCGGAGGATCGGGGGTTGGAAACGGGGGTTCCCCTGACATCACCCCCCCCTTGGAATGCGGCGCCTCGACGCATAGCTCGGATGTGGGCGGAGGATGTGGCGGGGTCCTGGAAGGGAAGGGCGTCGAAAGTGGCAGCGGCGATGGCTCGAGGCTTCCCAGGGTATTTGCGGTAGAATTCCGCGATAGCATCAGGGGCGAAGACGTCCGAATGTTTTACCCATTGATCATGCGAGTTGTCATATCCTTTGAACCGGACAAAGTACCAGAGGCTTCGGTAGCGCATTTTCGCGTCCAGGACTTCCTCCACTTCCCACTCGCTGTCCACTCCGTCAGCAAGTACAGGCGGGGGTTCCTCGTACCCCGGACGACCTCCGAAGGGGTCAACCTCCGCCAACTCCAATTTCACCACGGGAAACACCGGATGTAATCGGGAGAGGCGTGGGGGAAGGTCCAGTTTGAACGCGCCACGTCCGATAACCTCCGAGACACGGAAGGGTCCGAGCCGGCGATGTGACAGCCCCGGGGATGGGCGTGTGGTATGGATATCTGACGCGTCAAGCCACACGCGATCTCCGACCTTAATCTCCGGTGCGGGGGTTCGTCGGCGGTCGTAGTACCGCTTGTACTCGTCTTTGGCCTTGACAAGTGCGGCTTGGGCCTCCGAAACCCCCGAAGCAATCCGATCTCGGAAGTCGTTCACGTCCTCCAGTCGCGAGCGTGGACCGTTCGGCTCGAACCCCATCCGAGGGAGCCGACCGGTGTCCGTCATGAACGGAACCTGCTGTGTCGACGAGTGGATGTGGTTGTTGTACGCAAACTCCGCGGCTGGCAGGAGCTCGTCCCAATCGTCCTGCTTGTAGTTTGTGAAAAGCCGGATGAATTGGTCGAGTTCCTGGTTAATGCGCTCGGTCTGCCCGTCGGTCTGCGGGTGGTAAGCGGTGGAGGTCGCCGGTTGAATCCCGATGAGACGGAACAACTCCCGAGTGAACTCCGCGACGAACTGCGGACCTCGGTCGGAGATGTAGCGGACGGGAGTTCCGTGGTGCCTCCAGATGTTCCGGTAGTAAAGGCACGCGGAGCCCACGGCATCGATCTGCGTGTGGCATTCCATGAAGTGCGCCCGCTTACCGAGAACATCCGCTGCGACCGTGATCGCATTATACCCGTGGGCCTCCGGAAGTTCGACGATGAAGTCGATGGAGACCGTATGCCAGCGCTCGGGGGGAACCTCCGTCGGATGAAGTTCTCCGATCGGAAGTTTCCGGAGGGCCTTGGTACGGCAACACAGGTCACAGGTGGCAACGTAACGGCCGACGTGTCGGGACATCTGGGGCCACCAGTAGTTCCGGGAGACAAGCTCCAACGTCTTGAAACGGCCAGCGTGCCCGGCAATCCGCGTATCATGGTGCTGCTCCATTATCCGACGCCGGAGGTCAGTATCTCGGGGGACCACTATCTTCCCTCGGAAGTAGAGCAGCCCGCCCTCGACATGCCACTCGGAGGATCGGGTGGACCGGGTGCCGCGGACCTTGAGGACCTCCCATGCGGCGCGGGCAACGGGGTCTTCGAGGTCGGCCTCTCCAGAGAGCGCGTTCCGGATGTCTTGGAGGATCGGAACCTCCGGGCCGGCGACGATGAGACCTTCCATTGCACGGACATGGAAGAGTTCGGGACGGAGAAGGGTGACGTCGCGATTATCCTCCGAACCTCCGTGATCCGGACGACGGGAGAGGGCGTCCGGGCGACCCATGGAACTTCCGGGTTTGTGGTGAAGGGCGAAGTCGAACCGGGACAGGTAGAGGGACCACCGAGCCTGCCGGCGGTTGAGGGTTCGCGCTTCACGGAAGTACTCCAAGTTCTTGTGGTCGGTCCAGATCTCTACCGGATGCTCCGTGCCTTCGAGGAAGTGTCGCCACTCCTCTAGGGCTCGGATGATCGCGAGCATCTCCTTGTCGTGGATTTCGTAGTTACGTTGGACCTCGTTCAAGCTCTTGGAGAAGAACGCGACCGGATGCCACTTACTGTCGGCATCGGGCTGAGACAGGACAGCCCCGGTGGCAAAGTCGGAGCTGTCTGCTTCAAGCCGGTACGGCTTGGACGGGTCCGGAAGGATAAGAACCGGGTCGGAGGTTACGGCGTCCTTGAGAGCTCGGAAGGCCGCATCCTCCGAGCTTCCCCAGGACCACCGCATGCCCTTTTTTGTGAGATCGAAGAGGGGCCGGGCAATATCCGAGAACCCCCGAACAAACCTCCGGTAGAAGTTCGTGAAGCCGAGGAACTGCTGCACGTCCTTCTTGTTCGCTGGGGTCGGCCAGGCGGCAACTCCCGCAACCTTGACGGGGTCCATCTCGACGTGGTTGTGGGAGATGATCACGCCGAGATACTCGATCGAGGCCTTCTCGAACTCGCACTTTTCCGGTCGGAGGTAGAGTTTGTGCAACCTCCGAAGAACCTCCGAGACGATCTTCCGGTGGCGCGCGAGGTCCGAGTGGGCGACGAGGATGTCGTCGAGGTAGACCATGACATCTCCGGACAAGATGAGGTCTCGGAAGATGTCGTTCATCATGGTCTGGAAGGTCGCTGGGGAGTTGGTCAGGCCAAAGTACATCACCAGGGGTTCGAACAACCCCCGGTTAGTCCGGAAGGCCGCCTTCCATTCATCACCCTCGCGGATCCGGACGTTGTTAAACCCCCACCGGACGTCAAGTTTCGTGAAGTACCGAGCTCCTTTCAACCGGTTAATGAGGTCATTGATCAAAGGGAGCGGGTACCGGTTTTTCACGGTCATGGCATTCAACGCCCGGTAGTCCTGGACGAACCGGAGAGCGCCGTCCTTCTTCTTCACAAAGAAGACCGTCGAGGCCATGGGCGACTTGGACGGACAGATTCGGCCAGTGGCTAACCCTTCCTCTATGAAGGCATCGAGCTCCTTCTGTTCGAGGGGGGAGATCGGGTAGACCTTGCAGTTTGCCGGCTTCGAATCGGGAACGAGTTCGATGGCATGGTCCCACGTCCGACGCTCCGGAAGAGAGTCAAAGGATTCCCGATTGAAGACATCCTCAAACTCCCGAATCCAGTCAGGAACTTCCGTCGGAGGAGGTCCGGAGTTTTTAGCGTGAGCCTCCGCAAGCCTCTGGGAAACGGTGGAGGTCGCCCGGATATCCTCCGAAGGTCCGAACCGCGTATAGAAGATGCGGTCGCCATCTTCGATCGGGTCGTCCTCATCATCCGAGCTATCCTCCGAGTCGGGGGTTAACTCCGGAAGATCCGGATCGTCGTCGTCGTCGTCCTCACCTTCTCGGTCATCCGCGTCGACGACGCAGATGGATGGGAAGGGGCCGGCGCGGACGGAGCGGAGGATCTGAGCTACGACCTTGGCCTCGCGGCGTTCCTTTCGGACTTCGTCGCGGCAGGTAGCGCAGGAGGCAGGGCAGCGGGTCATTTTGACATCCCGCGTCTCCCAGTCAATCTCCGGGTTATGTTTCCGAAGCCACGAATACCCAAGGATGAGCTTCTGCTTACCAAGGCGCGTGACTGCGAACTGGACCCGTTCGGAATGCCCCTTGTACCGGAGGACTACATCCGCAACTTCCAAGATCGCTCCAGCTTCGTTCAGAGACCCGTCCGCACTGAAAACGGGAATGGGTTGCGAGAGTCTATGAAGCGGAATTTGGGTGGAGATGGCATACTCCTTGTCGATAAACTCCGAGGTGGCGCCGCAGTCGACCAAACCCTTGAGCGAGAGTTTGACAGCGTTATCGACCGACTCAATCTCCACCGGAAGATGGAGGGAGTTAGAGCCAGGAGTGGCCGCCACCGTGTAGCGTTTCGGAAGTCTACGTTCCCAGCCGGGTCGGCGGACTCGGGGGATCGTCGGAGGTTTCGGAAGTTCCGGAGGTTCCGAAAATCCTTTCGAAGCAGGGGGTGCATCTCTCGTTTCAACTGTTGAATCAACTTTATTATCGGACTCGTGATACAAACAGGCAAAACGATTGGAGGACGCGAACGAGGGCGCACCGCTCACTCGTCGCGGGGGAGAAAATCCTCCAGCACTTCCACTTCGGGGTTTGCCATCGCCGGCTCGGGGGTCACGAGTCGGGCGGCAAGCTCTTCCAACAATTCTCCGCTGAGCTGCCGGATCACCTCATCGAGGACGTCCACCGAGCGGATGTCCACCGGGGTGGTGCAGTCTCGGGCGAGGTGTCCCGGATCGCCACAGCGGAAGCAGGTGCGGCGGGGGACCACGCGGGCACGGGTCCGATCAACCTCCATCGGGACCGGAGGTGGCAGCGGAGGAGCCGTCGACCTCGGAGGTTGAGCGACTGCCGAGACGGGGGCGACCGTGGTCGGGCGGGGGCGGGGAACAACCCCCGTCGGAGGTTGCGATGATCCTCCGGCGGCTCGTGCGCGGATCAGTGCCTCGTATTGGCGGTAGGCACGGGAGCGCCAGCCCGGATAATCCGTGAGGCTCGGAGGATCGCTCGACGTGGTGATCGCGTGGTTGATGGCGGGGGTGAGGCCGGTACGGTATTTGGTGACCTTCACCAGCTGGTCCTCGAAACCGGCGAGCTCAACGAGGTCCTCGAAGTCGTCGGTGTAGCGGAAGACGTCCCGGGCACCCATGTAGTACCCCCGGGACTCGAGCTTGGCGAGAGCATGGTCCTGCTCGTTCTCCTCGATGAAACGGAGACGGAATTCCCGGACAAATGCATCCCAGGTGGAGAGTGGGAACGGATGTTTCCCGGCCATGCGCTCTGCCCAGCGCTGCGCCGAGTCCTTCGCCATAAAGGACATAGCGAATCTCACGGCCTTCTCCTCGGAGGTTTCCCCGTTCTCGATGAAGGCCTCCGGGATGAGCCGGACGTAAGTCTTGACAGCGTGTAGGAAGGCCCGACCTTGCGTGTGATCGCCGTCGAAGACAAACGGAGGATTCGGTCGGAGGACCGATTTTGAGGCTGGGCTGAGGTTTGCGAAAAGACCTGGACCTCCGACCGGATCCAGATCGGAAGGGGCCGGGGCAGGAAAGGAAGATTGTGCGGTGTTTTCAATTAGCGCTGCGAGGCGCGCGACGGTCTCTTCGATGCGGGACAGGCGGTCCATGTCGGCGGAAGTCGCGGAAGTAGGATCGGCCATGTCAGCTTCGGAGGACGGGGAGGAGGGGGCAAGATTCGAATTCGGAGGTTCCGGAGGTTGCGGAACATCGTCTTCCGAATCGTCGCTATCCAAGCCGAACTTCGCAATCTTGACTGGTTAATCCCTTAGAGACTTTCTCCTGCTGTAAGGGCAACCCTGGCGGCCCGAAATATCTCAAGAGTCCTGGCAGGGGGGATCCGAAGTCAATTGAAGTACACTACTACAGGAAGAAGCGCACCTGGCAGGGGGATCCGAAGAGGAGAAAGTCTAAGGATTCCCCGGCCAGGTGCGTGCCTATATACCAGCTAGGGCTAACTACGGGTTGCGCATGGTTTGTTGATGGCGTAGTGAACGGCAGTGATCCCGGGCACGATCACATGTGGAGTGCCATGCGGAGTGCGGGGATCTGTCCAGATGGAGTTTGGCTCGGCGGGGGGAACGTCGGAGGATAGCGGAGGTCTGACCGGAGGTCGGATCGGAGGATCCAGGGGTCGGATCGGAGGATCGGGGGTTGGAAACGGGGGTTCCCCTGACATCACCCCCCCTTGGAATGCGGCGCCTCGACGCATAGCTCGGAGGTCGGATCGGAGGATCCGGGGGTCGGATCGGAGGATCGGGGGTTGGAAACGGGGGTTCCCCTGACACAGTGTTTAAACTGCGTTCAACAGGAGAACAAAAAGAGACACCAACGAGAATCGATCTGGCGAGCATTGGCGTGATGCGTGAAATTGAACCAACAAGGCATTACAACTGAGCCAGGGAACCATGATAACAATGGTACACATTCAACCCTAGTCCTCTACATAGCAAATCCACCTCTCAAATTACAATGAAGCCATAAGGGCTGCTATCATAATGAGCAGCTGCATTTTGGCCTCCCATTCTCTTGTATGAAGTTGATTTCAATTGGCTGGTTTGTTTTCACATGTTTATTTTATTTTTTGCTTGAATCGATAGGGGTAATTTTCTAAAGAAGGTAATTCCTCATCCTCCTTGTCTGTGAATGACATGTCACAGAGAATTATTGTCTTTGTAGCCCACTTGGCCGTAACAAAATTAATGAGGTTTGTGTTTGATCAGTGTCTGTCTCTACACTGAGTTGATTTTGTTTGATCAATGTTTAATCCACATCTACAAAAACTTTCCAAGTCCGAATGACCTTGAGGTGGTTCATCAATAAGCAAGGGATTGTATTCTCTATTTTCACCCCCAAATGTATTGGTGTAATGGCAGAGGTGGTAAGGTTGGTACTGACTATTTTCTGCCAACATCTGGAAGTCTTCCGTTCGATTCCCGTTGGTTGCCTTTTTTGTCGATCAAATCTCTTATGGCGGTTAAACCTGATTAAGTTTAAACCCTGTTTAAACGGCAATTCATGTCTAGACACAGATTGTTTAAACAAAGCTCCTAGAGTTACAGCTGCACTTCATGGTAAGCTTTAGCCCCGTCTCGTGGCCCCATGTATTCTGACTCTGATACATTAAGTACCCTCCTTGGTCTCAAGAGTCTTTCCTGTTCAGTATTGAAGCCGCATAGTGGGTGATCCTTAAGTACGGTACCCCAAGTCTTCCGTGCCGCTTGCCCAATGTTTGCCTGCAGATAAGCATCCTCAACACTATAATCCTTTATAATAGTTGATAGCAGTTGGATCTTGGGCTGGTGTGATAGCAGCACTGCCTCGGATTCGACGCCCGCTCAGCATTAGACTAAATACCGTGCGTCCCTTATTTAATTTCTTATCTCATCGTCTGACCCAACTCTGACCGTCTTAACAGTTTTCTGACATAATGATCTTCCTACCAACACACCCAACGTGCCCCCTACGCCGTCCATCTGTCCCGCTATTTGACCCGCCAGCTTGATTTCTAGGTAAACATTTGGTATCTGTGTTCCCGGTGGTAACATTTGTACACAACTGGGTTTGATCCCGCCCCGCTGCTCGCTTCTTGACAGCCGTCTTCGCGCTGAACAGGGTGAAAGGATCCGTTTCAGTCCTGTACTTCGCTCCGCTCAAGCCCATTTTCCTTCAGCTGCTCGAATCTTTGTGTGCCCTCGGATGGATCGTGTGTTTGTTCGGAGGGCTTGTTGGATGATTATATTTCTCTAGCTAGTGATACGTCCTTGTATGTAGATAGATTCAATCAATCCAATTGTTTTCGAGCTCTTTTTCAACCGGATTTACCAGTCAAGCGGAGGAAATATGCTAAGAATATCATGCCAAAGCCTGCCAAGTTCTGTACTTTGCCACTAATTTATTTTGAAGCAAAATCTAGCTAACGTCCCTAAGCGAACTTATTTGACCGAATCGGACCACTTTGGGGGGCAATCTGGCCTTATTTTCAAAGGAGGTCTTTCTTGATTTGAAACGGGAGATCCGGATACAGTTGGGGATTCCGTGCCATTTCGTGGATTACGAGAATCGCAACTGAGAGCGCTGACTTCCCAGTGGCCATACAGAAAAGGATATCCTCGCCATCCAGCACGCACGCGACCAGATTATGCTGGGGACCGGGATAGAGGCAGTTTTCCGCTGAGGGATCAACTTCTGGACAATTTGAGTGATGGTTCGATGTCCCTGGGCGACCCATCGGTAATACCTAGGTGCCATGGGCAGTGGTTGTGGGTGAGGGAGGCCAGGAAAGCCGGAAGAAGCCATGATTGCTCTCTGTCGAACTAAGTGTTGGATAATTCAGCTGAGGGAATGAAGATTCTAGGTCCGATTCCTCAGTCCCTGTTGCTCAGCGAGGCGTCCGAGGTCATATCATAATATACCCCCAGCGGCCATCCGCTGTCGCTCGGTCTCTTCCCCCGTCGATTTCGGATATCATCACGCCCGTTTGTGTTATATTCGTAGGGTCGAGTCCTCCTTCTCCTGATTTATTGAAAGAAAAAGCTACGCCACTCATTGTCCGGAAGGAAAAGGTTATGAAGGCACTGGCGTGGTTGAAGATTCACAATCATTTGTATCGGGATGTATTGATCAACCACGACATTCTCAAGGATCAACCAGACGAGATTATACCATCGTTTCATATCCAAAATATCATTCCTAACGCCGGCATCGATTCTACTACTTCCGATTACGTTCCAGGGTCTGCTGCCCCTCCCCAGTCACTCAATATACCAGATCTCCAAGAATTGCTTCGCCCTCCTCCCTCTACCCCATGAAATAAAATTACCCTAACTTAAGTTCCGGGTGATTTGATCATTTTTCGCACTTAAGTCGGCCCACAACTTAAGACCTGCCTCCAGAGGTAGGGTGCGACCCATGCCCTCCCATTCCTCCGTACCTGAACTTAAGCTTGCAAGCGCTACTTAAGATCTCCCCACTTAAGTTCCGACTCGAACATCAATTTTATGTATTAACAAGCGTTTGTGGACATGAAGCGAAAAGTGAAGTGAATTGAACAAAGCTACAGGAATATTACAAAAGTAATTCATTCCAAACAATGTTAGTTGTGCATGTGGATAGATCGTCTTCATACTTCAAAATCAGGACATTTTCGACCCGGGTCATCGCGGAATACAACTGGCCGTGCGAGAACACCGGCCGTCGCAAATCAATACCCAACTTTTGAACGGTCAAGCCTTGACAACCATTGAATGTAGTGGCATAGAAGAGTGCAAGTGGTATCTGCTTTCTGTGGATAGAGAAATTAAATCCCTGAGGTTGAAAATGACAGTCGATGCGTGGGATATGAAGCCTGATCTAGAAACAGATTGGTAAAATCTTAAATAAAATTAGCTCACATACCGAGTCAACAGTTTGGCCAGCAACCATGCAAGAAATTGTCTCTACCTCGACAGTGTATCGCAGCAGATTGCACACAATTACCCGGGTATTTTTAGTGAGTCCTCGAGAAGCATCGAGATTCCGAGTAAGTCGGCAGATAGCGCTGACCTTGAGGAATAATTCATGGGGTGGTATTCCGGGTTCTTTGAGTGAGTTGAGGAATTCGGGATCAGAAAAAACTGCTTCGTTCGAGTTGTTGACATCGTCTTCCACCGAGTCACTGCTGATATAGCAGTGTGCATTACCCGGTACATCACGGAGAATTGTGGTGTTGAAGTCGTCAACAAATAAGTTGAATGGGCTCAGAATGGCTCGGGAAATACAGGTGGCCGGGTCAGAGAGTACAATTGGAGGGAATATAAAGTTGATTAGCTCTTGGGGTGACTGTGTGTGCCGCAAACGCGCCAGGTCCACTGAATCATGAACATAGTCGTCGCCAATGCTATCAAGGAAGGAAGAGAAGGGCAAGTCATGGCGCTGCCGGATGGAAAGTTCGAGCTTCAAAATTTCAAAGTGGCGGAAGACCGGTTGTGTACGCAATGATGCATTGCAGAATACAGTCCGTCCTCCAAATCTGACAACAGGTGCAACCTTGGGCCAATGAGAATAGGAAGTATTTTTGAGTATAGAACACATACCTGACGAAAATCTCCAACTGTGATCAACATCCGACCTCCCCATACCTTCTTCGAGCATCCTGTCAATGAGCGCATAAGGCGGTCGGCGCAATCAAAGGCCTTAAAGTGGAGGCCACCAATTTTGTCGATGACATGGCATTTGGCCGTGAGGAGAAGTTTGGCACGGTCACTTGTAGGCCCAACTAACGATCTGAGATGTGGATTATATTCATCAACCGGAATGCCATAGAGATAATGTGTTGTTCGTCCTCCGGGATAGTTTTTTGCTGCGAATGCGGAAGACGCAGAAAGCAAGATAATTTGATCCAATTTGCGTAGTGCTCCGATGACCGGATAAAGGACGAATGTCTTTCCACGTCCAGCGCGGCCATCCACATGCAATGGAGGTGGATTTTCCAGGCTTGAAATGAACATAATACGGTCATAGATAGCTCGCTATCAAAGGATAAGATGAAGACACGAAATAAAAGTAGTAAAAAGACCTGTTCAACTGTAAGTTCGTGCTTGAAAGCACAGAGATTGGTTGGATCGCCGGACCATCGAAGGCGCTCGGTTTCAACCTCTTGTTTTCTTTCTGTGGGTTCTGGAAGTCCGACCTCTGCCAAGGATTTTCCCAGACCATGTAATAAGCTTTGCAGTGCCAGCAAAAGCTCATTGATGATTAAATCTGGCTGTGGTGAAGCGGTGGTTCGTAACATGTGATCTCGAATGTCAGCACCAAGGGATTCTTTGTGGGCCTCCCATATGGTCAAAGCTGGACTTCCCTCGGCTGCCAAAATCGCGAATATCCAACGAAGCTGAGAAGGCGGGGCACCAAAATTAATTAACTCTTCGAATGCCATTATTCCTTCGTCACGGTTATCGAATAGTCCCATGGCTCGCGCTGCCTCCTGGTACGTTGTGTAGACAACACCATCAATTGTTCGAATGTCCACCCAATCATGGGCACTTCGATGCAGCAGTAGCGCACGCAGATAAAATACATCGCCATGGCGAGGATACACCGTTTGGGTGCGGCAGACTCCAACATGGCCAGGTTTGTAGAATCGGATTCTCATTCTAGGCCGATTCGGATATTCATCTTCAGGAACTTGTAATGGATGCATCTCCTCGTTGGGATCGTGCTTTTCGAGTCTGCACTGTGATCCAAATTCTACATAGGTCAGATCATCGAGTAGAGGATGGCGTGGGCGCGATAGGTATCGGACCAACAGAGTTGCATCAGACTCTGAACCATTTTTACGGGCCATTTGACCATATTGCCGCCCTGGTAAATGAATTGGTAGACGTTTTACAGCTGGCTGCTTCTCAGAAATGTGGAATGAAGCCAGCCGTGTTGCCGCTTCGATTGAGGACAGGTACCGTCCTCTTTCGTAGTCGCGTATTTCATCCACTGGTTTGTGGCCAAGAGTCCTTGGCTCAATCTCGCTCGTCGATGATTGCTGTTTCTGGACTTTCCAATTTGCCTGGTCCGGCGGCTTCCCAAAAAAAATACTTGAACAGATATTGGAATAGTGCAACTGTTGTAGGAAATTCCACGTTGATATGGCAGTCATATTTCAGAATAAGCCACGGAATATGAGATACAATAGAGGCATCTTCTGCGTTCCGACCACGATGTTCAAAATATCCTGGAAATGGTCAACCCAAGAAATATAAAGTGAATTGTGTCATACCACGCTCATTGAACGAAGAATCAGGAATGATGGGCTTAGGATAACCATACTGACACTTTTTGGGCCATCCACATCGATGATAAGACTTCGATGGATCATGAGTGTGGGTCATATGTCGTTTCACAGCATCACGTAGAGGGCCCGATTCACGGGGAAGTTCAGCACTGAGGAATTTGTCGAACTCTGCTGGAGTTTTGGGGACATTTTTTAGAGCAACAGCAATATGTTCGTGCGGGAGGCCACGTTTCTGGAACTCTGTAACTCGTATATGATACAGGACCGGTCCAAACAGAGTGCGGATATCTTTCATGAATGCGGAAAGATATTGCTGAAATACTCTCACGATGAGATCAGGCCGGTCATTTGCAGACTGGCCGGGGAGTAATTGGGATGTAATTTCTGGCCAGCGTGGGCTTGTGGTGAAGGTAATAAATAGTGTCACTGGCCCAAGAGCTTTCCGCAGAGCGAGACAATCAGATATGTTGGCAGCAGACCAAGCGGGTGAATGGACAAAAGTGGATGGCAATCAAACATCGTCAACTGGCTCCTCGTCGCCTGTCCCAATGAATTCTTCTTCATCTGGCTCAGAGTGTTGATTCATTCGGATATACGTTAGCCGTGCTTCCTCGATGGCGCTCCAGGCATCTACTAAATACTCTCCTATATCAATTGGTCAGAAAAAAAATGGAAAGAAGGTCAATGCAACGTACCAGTTAATCTAGAAAACTTGGACATCTGCTCGGCATTCATGTAAAATCTTGTCCTATACCATCGTGCCTGGCTAAATTTCCTGCCATCTCGAGTTTGGCGGGAAGGGGACCAGCCCATGGTCCCATGTGGAAGGAGCAATAGATAGTGCAAAGGTTCTACAAAGGGAGAGAGAATATCCAAGAAAATTGGTTTGTCAGTTCCTTTCCGTTGGATCACTATTTTTCTGCGGGTCGGCTGAGAAGCTGGGGCAAGAGAAATAATTGCAGCAATTTCGTTGCTTGTACAATCTGTGTGTTCAACATGTAAAGCAATGTCCTCATCATCGTAAACATTGAGGTTCTCTAGCTTCTCAACGAATGGGTTGACTCGCTCCAAACCAGCCAGTGCACTGTTGATCCATGAATACAGAATGTTCAACTCGTCTCCTTTGGCAAACATAGCCCATGGGTCGTGAATGAACCACCGGATCGCATGTTGACCCTCGTGCGCAGGTAACAGCCTGTGATAGGTACGCCCACCTGCCAATGTTACAGCTGCAATTCCATCTGGAAATTTCATGGAATCGCCATTATATACCCCGAGTGCTGTGAGAGAAAAGAGATGATTCAACTTCCGAGAGATGCCAGCAGTTTTTCGGTCATTTATGAAGAAATCCCACTCCTCAGGGTATGGAGGAAGCCGTGGCTGATAATGAGCACCTTTGGGACCACAGACAAAGCATTGGTCATGGATTCGTTCCCCTGTCAGTGCCTAGACATTCACTCAGTAGAAATAGGAGTGTTTCAACAATGAGCAGCACACCTTGATACCACATATTTTGCAATTTCTGTTCCACTGAAGGCGAAGTGGTTTTGCCATTTGAGAGGCATTGAGATTGGCCACACGGTCCCACCACCGGCTGTCTGCAGAGTTGGTTGCAGTTCGATCGATGTTGCGGTGTAGAGCACGGGATTCGGTATTTTGCCGCCGAATTTCTGCTTGCTGGTTGCTATCAAGAACTGATCTGCTTTGTGCATGTGCAGCTGCGTCATTGGAACGAATTTCTGTTCTGCGAGAATCAGGCAGCAGAGATCGCGACATTCTCCGAGCATTTGTGTCCTGTTTCCGCCGCATTTCACGGTCATTATCATCCTCGATAGTACGTCGTCGCCGTTGAGCTTCACGTCGGAGACGACGATGATATTCAACGTCGGACACTGCGTCGGGATAGTCTGAAGAAGAATGTGACATAATAAGTCTAGATGGGAGCGTCTGGGATCTGGCGATAGTGGGCTGTGAAGACAAATGCTCCTGGGGTGGAACAGAGCTATTGTCTAGATTATAACTCGGAAATTAGGAGGAGATAAAGTAGGATGGAGTGTCTCCATTCTCTCGTGGACAGGGTCTCGCTCTGACAGCACCCATCCGGCAAATTTGTTCCCCTGTTTTCTTAGACCAGTGACCACACACCTGGACTGCGACCTTTCCTGTTTTGAATGTGAGGCCGTCTTATCATGTTGTTATTTTCACTTCTCCCCCTCATTTGGTAGATTGTTGCCTTCTCGGCGTGAATCAAAATGGAAGCAGATCTCGGGGAATGAGTTTATTTGAGGGATTGGCGCACACCAGGTGTGTGGCAGTCTAGAAGACTCGCTTGACAATGATCTGGGAACGGGAAACGGCATAATTACGATAATGCGGTGTACTGTGAGAGAGGCCGAATGTGCCGATTGAGCGCTAGATGGGCGCTTCAGTTTGTCCAAGCAGTCCAGGCGCGCGGGAGTGCAATGTTAGGCCGTCATTTCATGCTGCTATTTCCACTTTCCACCCTCATTTGGCAGATCTCTGCCTTCTCAGAGTGAATCAGAACGGATGCAGATTGCGGGAAATGAGTTTATTTGAGGGATTGGCGCAGGCATGTGGCAGTCTAGAAGACTCGCTTGACAATGATCAGGACATGTGAAACGGCATAACTACCATAATGCCGAGACAGGCCGAGTGTGCCGATCGAGCGCTAGATGGGCGCTTCAGTTTGTGCACGCAGTGTAGGTGCGCGGAAGAGCCAGACATGCTTGATTGGTGGTGATCCAGAAACATATAATCGAAGCAACCCGAATTACCGGTTGAGAAGATGAATAAACATGGAGGTACAGAGTTGCCGAGATAACAGATTGACGGCGGAGTTTGTAAAGCTTCAGACAGACGGACAGATGTAATTTTATAATGAGGGTGACAAGCGGTCGACGGCGCTCCCACTTGCTGATTTGTTTATATAAAGGACTTATCTGTGTTTAACAATTTGTCAAAGTCATAGATAGGGACGGGGTGGCGGGAGAACACCATTCAATGTTCTGCTCTACCTGGTTGAGCTACACTGAGTTGAGTTGGATAAACTCTACAAAGACTCATATTTGGTCAATGAGAAAACATTGAGAAAAAAATCGGTTCTGAGCAAGATAGATCATCTGAACTTGGTAATAAATAATATAGAAGCACAACACTTTATTCCTCTTCATTCCACCTCTCATGAAATAATTCACTGAGGCTATGAAGAGCGAGATAAATTGTCTGAACACAGAGCACAACACTTCATCTGATGAAATATTTTAGTATGGCTTTGTTCTCCTCTTGAGGCCACCATTCCAGCGGAGAAGGTCGTCTCCCTCTGTGTAAAATAAAGCCTCTGGGGCAAGAAGCAAATTTAAGATTCAGCACTGAGATCCTGGAGTGTGAGAGCAAAACAGAGCAAAATGCTGAGCTAATAGCTAATCCCCCCTTTGGATGTAATATACCGATGTATTTTTGGTTGCTTTTCAAGTGTACCAACTGTCCAAATTAAACTTATCTATGGGGCATCTATTAATTTATGCAGACAAAGAACTGGACAGATCTTACCCTGGGAATACCTACGCTGCAACCTACCGAATTATGTTCGCCGTGGCCGCCTTTGTTTCGGTGTCAGTGAGAGCCATCTGTCAATATTAGTGCCAGGGCAGTGTCTGTCAAAGTTTGTTAGATGGGTGACGTCAAGTGCCGACAATGCCGAATACTCGATGGGCAAGCGAGCACTCCGGTACCGGGCATGGCATCAGTGGAGATTACGCGGCGACAGGCTTATGTTGGCGGAGTTTAAAGCGGAGTGGCTTCGGACGGACACACATAATTTTATAAAGAGAGTGATACACTACTCTAGTCGCGTCGGCAACTGGCATGTACAAGTGCTCCCCTCACTGACCCGTCACTTAAGTCCCACCCACAACTGAAGTTCTGTGCCACAATTAAAGTTCCGTGCCTAAACTCCAATTCAGCTTTTCATAATCAAGTTCTACACCCTAGAACTTAAGTTCCACCCGAACTTGAGTGCCATCTGAATTTTAAGTCCCGTGAGACTGTTGCTGTGTAATGGCGCAGCGTGGCCACGCCACCGACGGAGTTTCATGGCACGGGGGGCAGCTGTGAAGAACCAGGAGGTCTCAACAAAGAAGGAATAGCAAGTATGTCAAAATACACTGTGAGGTCGGTGGCATACGACTCACGCCTGCCTCCTCCATCCGTAGCAATAAGGAAATGAGATATATCAAAAAAGAGCAAGAGGCAAAGCAAGAATAAAAGGGAAGAGGGGCAGAAGGGAACAAAGACATACATTGTAGGGAAGTGGATGATGTGCCAGAGCGTGCTGTTCATGCCCGTTGGCACAACATCAAATTTCGGCTGTACTACGAGGCAGTGGCATTGGACCGGCGGGTGACGAAGGGCAGACAGGCCGAGCCAAGGAGATTCCCAAGCTTCCTAAAACACACCCATGGCAAGGGCAGCTGCAGGGTACTCAGGGATGACTGGCAAGTGTGTAGTGGCAAAGGAGGAGAGAAAGAACAGATGTGACAAGTGACAAGTGACCTGTGCGACATGAGCCGCGGCGATCAAGGTGGCTGTGAACTCATCCTTCTCTTTCTTCCACCACCATCCTCATTGCAGCCTCTGTTGCCACTGATACACCACGCAAATGGCACTGCCTCGTATGTGATTATCCTTACAAACACAGTTTTATTGAACTCTATAGGTCCTTTAGCACATGAAATTTTAGGATTGCCACCTTAATTACCACCCAAGGCGCACTCGAGCAAGTGGCAGTTTTGTGAAACCTACGTAAGTTTGCATGTCCTTGTATGGACGTCAACGGTGCTAATTTGGCTTCGAGTAAAGGCACCCGGCCGAACGAACCCAGGGTGAAGAAGGCAGGTTTGAAATCACTGGTTTTGGTTGTTTGATACGGAACTGAAGTCGGCTTAGATCTTAAGTTGTGCTGCAACTTAAGTCCATCAGTAGAACTTAAGATGCAAAGCAGAACTCAAATAGCAAAAACTTCAAACTCAAGTCCTTCAATTGTTTAAATATATGTTTTATATGAACTGATCTCGAAACTTAAGTCCTGGCGTGAACTTAAGTTTATTATGCGAACTTAAGATTGATTGGGCAACATTAATGTCAATATTGTGGTATATAGCAAGTAGATACAGTGCTGTACCAGAACTTAAGATATAGTAGACCTTAAGTTCGAAAAGTGGCCAAATCACCTAGAACTTAAGAGGTGCTAATAAATTACTTGCTACCCCCGCTCAGTTTGAAAGTGTAGTTGTCACGGACGTAGATGGCAATGTACCATAGAATGAGCTACGTGCTGCTGCCTTGAAACATATGAAAAAGCCGGGAAATAATTTTGTTCAGATTCCTCATGACAAAAAGCCTGCAGAGTTCAACAATCCTCATCTGTTTCCCATGATGTATCCTACTCTTTTTCCGTACGGTTTTAGTGAGCTAGAGGATCAAACTCGTTTCAGTCCTCTCGGATTCAAAACATCTGTGCAGCTGATCGACGATTCCAAGAACACTATTCGTTCTTGTTCACTGCATTCAATATGATTCAGTGTCGAGCTTTGCTTTTGCGTACCAGTCTGAAAGTGAAGCGAGCGAACTTCGATTACGTTGCAGCACAATTTAGACTGTATCTCCTGCTACTGTACAGACAGTATCTGAGCGAGTTGCCGCTGGGATAGTGTTACGGCTAATACAGATGAGGAGCGCAGGGTGCTGCGGTTGGTGAAAGAGGTCAATCTGATTAACGCCCATGTCCCCGGCTCAACCCAAGCTCGTCTTGTAATGCGGAATGAAGTTTGGGCACTCATGATTGACCAAGGAATGACGAGTTTGTAGATCACTATCAACCCTGCGGATGTTTACAATCCCCTTGTCAAGTTTTTAGCTGGGTCTGAGATAAATTTGGACTCACTAACTCCCAAGGATGTTCCAAACTACATTCACCAGGCCGCCACAGTTGCCAAGAACCTTCCATCGCAGCCCAGTTCTTCAACATATACATGAAGGCGTTTATAGAGACTATTCCTGCCTTTGATCCTAAGCAGGAAGACGAAGAAGGAGGAATCGTCGGCCTCGTGAACGCATATTATGGAACTGTCGAGGCACAGGGACGCGGGAGTCTTCATTGTCACGTGATTGTATGGGTCAATGGTACTCTGAATCCCAATGAAATCAAGACTAAAGCGTTAGAAAATGGTGGCAATGCGAAGTTCGAGAAGAAAATTATCGCTTTTCCGGAGGATACCATCTCAACATCGATTCCTCCCGATCTCCGGCCTGACTTGGAAACCCCGCTGTCCCATTGTCATCCTTGCTCAACGAGGGGCCCTGGACCGGGAATTGACCCCAAAGATCTCGCAGACGCTGAAGCTAAAGATTTACATGATTGAGCGGAACGTTGTCAACGGCATCGTCACTGACTTACCTGTTACAAGAATTGGAAGGGCTGGCCAGACGAGAAAGAATGCCGCTTTGATCTAGACGAAGCCAATATACAGTTAGCGAGTATCTTTGATCCTGAGACGGGGGATTTCACTTTGCAGTGTCTGGATGGTCTAGTCAATAACTTCAACTGAACAATCTTGCAAGCTATTCGCTGTAATATGGACATCAATTCATCGGCTCCGGCCCCACTGCGAAGGCTGTTCTGTATTATATCACCGACTATATTACCACATCTCAATTGCAAGCGCATGTAGCTTACGCTACATTCGAATTGGCTCTCAATAAACTTGGGGAGTTCAACCCGACAGAGGATGATCTTACCTCTGGCTTCACTTTACTTTTCTCTTTTCCTTATCGACTCAGCATCAGTTACGAAATAGCCTCTGTTACGATATTATCACTGCACACGACACTTTCATAACACCCTCGGCGCCTCTCCATACATACTCTCCCTACCCTCCCCCCTCCCCATGCAGACTACACTGCCAGCCATTACCTACGTAGCCTCCTGTAAAGTGCGACATGGGCCCTAAAGGGCCCGCAGCACTATAATTGATTACAGCCAGTTGCAGTACCGAAGGCACGACCCAAAAATCTCTGTTTTGGGATATTTTCAAAGAATTGCCGCTATCTCAGTCAATTCTCCACTGATTCACATAAAAAGTGAATGAATCTACTCGGCTAATTCATGCGCAATTAGTGATAGAGAGCAATTCATGAAAATATTATGTATTGAGTAATGTGTGGTTTTGGGCTGTTTTGCATGGAATGCCATCTAGCATGCCCAGAAAATGTCCCAGTGACCTAATATTCTGAGAGGGATAAGATGTATGCCTAGGAAAACATATGATAGAGCCAGAAGTACGGAAAGTTCTGTTTCAGTCCCTCTAGCTCCATTGGATACATTTGGCAGTTTTGACATTCAGAGATATCGTATGGATTACATTTATCTCGGCATTATATATAGCTTTGGCTCTATCACATGTTTCCTCATGTAAACATATTGTTCCTCTCAAAGTATTGGGTCACTGGGATATTTTCTGGGCATGCTAGATGGCATTTGGTGCAAAAACAGCCCAAAACCACACATTACTCAATACATAATATTTTTACAAATTGATTTCTATCACTAATTGTGTATGAATTAGCCCGACAGATCTACCTCAATTGTATTCCAATTGGTGGAGAACTGGTTGAGTTATCAACAATTCTCTGAAAACATCCCAAAACAGAAGTTTTCCGATCCGCGCCTTTGGTACTGCAACTGGCTGTAATGAATGAATGAATGAATGAGCCAAGTGTTTGTTGCAAAAATGTGCGCACTCATTGATAACGAGACAGGAACTATCGGGCCAACAAGTTGCCTCCTATATAACGGACTATGAGGACCATTTTGCTAGCCATCAGTACACAAATCTTTACTGGCCTAGTCTTGAAGGTCATATCAACAAGGAGGATCCAAGTCCCGAATGCTACCTTAAGAAGGAGTCAAAACCCGCACAATCAGAACCTTGTTTAGACGTTGAGGACTCTCAGGATGAAGCATTGAACAACACCAATGTCGAAGACCTTCACTCCATGACTGATGAGCGTGCAGAAGAGGACGAAGACGATGAATCAGATTCAATTACCGTCGCTCTCAATGCTGCTGGTAAACTTCAACCGACCGCAAACCAAGCGTGCGATTATCAGTCGAGAGGCACCCTGTTGGAGAAGGTCAATGTTTGGGATTTCGTCGCACAGACGGTTAAAGAGCGCTTACCGAAGAATAAAACCAAGACACGAGATTTAGATGCCGAGGATGATAAGATGGAGGACGTGAAGTCCGACGGTCGTTCGTCATCTGAACCTGGGTTACGCACCGCCTGAAAGTTCTGTCATACGTGAACCGCAAAGTCCCAGTCCCCATTGGCCCCGCTTTACCTCGTCGCAACCAATCTGCTTCCATCGAAAAACATGCCAAGTTGATGTTGATTTTATTCAAGCCCTGGCGACATGCGTCTGATCTCCGCCACTCAAATCAGACTTGGTCTCAAGCATATCAACACTTCTTGCGTACTTGTTCTGAAGATATTACCCGCTGTATTGACAACATGCAGCTCCTGCACGAGTGCAAAGAAAGTCAGGACGCACATTACACAAACCAATGGAGTCAAGAATGGCAGAAAGCCAGAGGAAGAGCACACGAGCGATGCGATATTGAACCTAAGCACAGGTTACAAGGGATTTCGTGAAAGAACGATTAATTGCTGCGCTGATCTGTGAAAGATCTGCCGGAATAGGATTCCCTCTCCAGCAATGAAGGCAGTGGATACAGGAAATATACCTGCCATGTAGGATGGGCCAAACTTGGAATCACTGCATTCAAGGGGCTCCTATACTGAGACCTATGCAGACCTACACTCAGTTTGCCAAGGATTGTGTAAGTCTTGGCAAGGTGAGTGTAGGTGGTTGACAAACTGAGTCTAGGAGCCCCTTGAACACAGTGAATACTTTGTATATTAAAGAGATCCTACGAGTCAGAGTGTACATATTTGTACCGCCGAAATTGCCCCAATCATCGTTCAGCTGAACCACGGCATTCAAAGAAATCATTAGACGCCCCGGCGCTAATGCTCTCAACCTCCCCGATCAGTCGCTCAAAGTCCTTGATATGTTTATGCCGACGTTCCACCTCGAGGCAGGCTATTTTTTTCAACATCAGATTTGAACTCGAGCGCCCAGGGCGCTGTTGGCTAGACCCGCTGTATTCTCTCATTATGCCGCCAAAATGCACACGGTCAAAACACCCTCAAAGTAGCTGTCCCGTTACACTTTCTTCCCGTCCACCATCCTTCCCGTTGCCGTTCCACTATGTTGGTTGCCTCGAGGCCTTTTCCCTCGCTTTTATTTTTAACACCTAGTGTTGGGCACGGGTACGGGTACGGGTACAAATGAGGAAGACCGTGCCCGTACCCGGTCAACCCGTACCCCCAGCGGGTAAGGGTTTCAACCCGAACCCGTCGTGCACCGGGTACAGCCGGGTAAACCCGTGGGTCATTAACCCGTGCGGTATAGTACCCGTGGGCTATCGCCTCAGAACAAAGAAAATGGAGAGACAAAGTAAATTACTAAAGAGGTTATCTACGCTACCTGAAGTACTTGCTAGTGAAATCTCATTAGTTTCAGAGTCATTACCCTCTTTATAAAATTAAGCCTGTCTGAAGCTTTTAAACTCCGCTTTTGGCCAATCAGCCCCAAATCTCTGGAATATCATCATTTGACTTCACGGCGCTTATTCGAACCCAAGTTACCCTCTTAATTAAGCCTGTCTGAAGCTTTTGAACTCCGCTTTTGGCCAATCAGCCCCGAATCCCCGGAATATCAGCATTTGATTAAGAATTAGATTGTGCGTGTTTTTCTGTTACTAATCCACTCTTCCTCCTCTCTTCTCGCTCTATAAAATTACTCATGTGTGAAGCCATCAAACTCCGCTCTGGGACATCTGGGCCCTAAAATTTGGAGGCACCCGTCATTTAGAACCCTCGGTGAGCTACTAACTGACCGGTATCTTAGCGCTCAAAAGTAGAGAGCATACTAATCTGTTGCCACGAGCCATCAAGAAGTGGATGCGAGGCCGCGAAGCGGCCGAGCAACCGCTTGTGTAAATGCAAATGGGTCATGAACCGGTATATCTACTCTGCCCGAGCCCTCATTGAGCCCTCTGCCTCACCCTTATCCTGCAGTTTACGCTTGCCTTTTCCCATCTTCTCCTCGATACAAGTTCAGCTTCGGAAGCCTTCGGCGGGCTGTGTGCGATGATATACCGTCCGTTTGGACCAGACCACCTGCCTGTGATTGATCCGCTCAAGGTCCACTCAAAAGCGACAGCCGTCCTAACACTCCTTCCTTTCTTCCCCCGATCATCGTCGACCTTCCGAGCATCCTCCTCCCGTCCCTCCACCCGTATCTTAGAGCTCGCAAGATATGTCTAGCATTAAGAAGGAGCATTGAGGACGAACATAATGCAACCCGCAATCGGGAAGGTGCCGTCAAGGTTGCTCGCCGATTCTCTATCGCGGTGCAATCCAGTGATTTCTCTTCCACCTATTGTAAACCGCTGGCCAAGCTCTCCAATGCGAAACGAGGATCAAGATCTAGGACACTCAATTGTGGCTCAAGGTTATTGCACTCAATCCAAATGCCCTTTCGCCGTCAAGTTGTGATCGTCGCTTCATCGCTCAATCAACAAAGATGGTGTCAGCGCCATGTACTGTAAGAATGTTCCGCCCGCTTCAGTTACATTCGGTGGTTGATTATTTGGTTGATCCCTTTTTTTAACTCGCAGGCAAAGCTCCTTTTTCTGCGCACGTCTTGCAAGCATAGGTACGGGCATTTCAGTCACATTCGTTTTCATTTTATTAACGCGACTGACAGTGAGACATTTGGGACCTTATGACACGACTCTACGAGTGTTTCTGGTTCGCAAGTATTGCTGTGCATGGTGCGTACCATCCCATGTCTTCGACGGCCCTGATGCTTTCTTTCTTTGATCTTCGGGAGTCGCGCCAACATCCAAGTGCGTTGTATGCCCTTATCAAATCTGTCATAGTTAACACCCAAATTCAGCTGCCACCACCAGCTGTCGTTGAACGCCCGGATATCTCGGGATGGTGCGACCTGATTCTCTCATGTTGTATATCTTATTGATGAATGGGTTCCCTAAGTCAACTTGCGCAATCCATTTCGCTTAGCTGTAATCATTTTCGCCTTTGCGAGCGGGAAGTTGTGTCGATTCGATTTTGATGGGCCTTGAGAGTGTCAATGCATTACTGGTGAGCTTTTCTCGGCCACTGTCTACCTGACTCGTAGGCCGTTCCTTACATTTTGTCTTCACAGCTCTATGCTCGGCCGCGAATTACTCGAGTCTCCGATATGACCTGTCCTCTCAACAGAACGGATCAGTCTCCTCACTCGTTAATCTCCACCCGAACCCTTTGCAACTGCTTCCTTTTTTTTGTATGAGCCGTAGTCGACTTCTTATCACACCCTCCCACCACCTCATCCTTTGCACTCCTGTATGTAAATTTCTTTGATCGTGTCGGGGTCGTTAGTCGCATGTACAAATTTGCAGAACTGGAATCAAAGTCCACAATGCAGCAATACCCTAAATCAGTTGTTTTTGCAAACAATTGCTATCTCATTGCTATTAAATGGAGCTTGCCTGCCGGAGCGAAGCGAAGGCACGTCTTGTAGCTAGTTATTCATGGCACGCAATTGTCAGTCTGTTACGGCTTGCGTTTGAAGACATTGTGAGGCTTTCTTTACAGCCTTTGGAGCCCAGGCTGTCCATCGTGGATGCCGGTTTCTTCGACTGCGATCTGCTTCTGAAACCTCGGACCTGCGGGGACTGTGGGAGTAGGTGGAGAAAAGCCGGCTTAGAATAGGATTTTGATTGAAAGAAGCTGTGGAATTACCAAGGACTTGAGCCCAGAAGCCAGCTGTGTAGACTTGAAGGGGATAGGGCCAAACAGTCCCCAGCAAATAGAATAGTAATAGAAGGGATAACTCCAGAGTCACGCGTCACGCACTCCTCTGTCGGTATTGAATTTTGGTCGATGTCACGCATCACGGGGGACTTTATCGAATTGGTCCAGCATTTCGTAAAAATGCTTGGGATCGGATCCTTATGCATCAAACACCCCTAAACCGACTTCGGAAGCCAAAACACGGTTTTTGCATTTCTGCGCGTTCAAAAACACCCAAATATAGCGAAATCCCTCATCTGAAACACAATCGACGTCGTCCCTGTGGCGCCAAAAGCCCGCATACCTCGTCGTCGGCCTTCCCATCCGTTTATCCGTTCTTCCCTCGTTTAACTGCTTATCATCTGCCTCGGAGGTGTTAAGACCCCAGCGCTATTGTTTTCGGAAGTAAGAGGCTCCACCTGTAATTTGATAGTGACGCGTGAACGGCTGCAACCAACTCACGTGTCACGAGGGGGGTTCGAATTGAACGTAATTGTACAGTATTCTGGCAGCTGCCAGCGTGAAACGCGGTGGTGAAACACTTTTCCAGCATCGATGCCTCACAGCAAAATACGCTCAACAATGATGTCTTGGCAGTGCGCACTGCAATAAACAATGCCTGTACTTGGAATCGCCAATTCCACTGTGTGCCAAAGATCCATCGGACGGCAGAACTCAATGCGCAAGATAAGCAATGCGAGATTCTCACGAATAGCCGGCGGACTCGAGGGATAATAGACAGGTTGTGCAAAGCCGCACGGAGCCGCATGCGACTTTTGCGCATTGTGCAAAGCCGCATGATAAACCAAAGGATTTATGAGTGGATCCGTGTTCATTTCGATGAAACATGAGTAAATTAGGTGCTATGCAGTAAATTGAACCACTTACCAAACATAATGCACATCATTTTTGACGTTATTATTTGGCTTTGCCACAGCCGCTGTGCGGTTATAGCCGTGATGCTGCTGAAACAGGCCATTTTCCACACTTCCTCCTTCCACCTGATGCCGAAATCAACACCAACAGCTTTCAAAGCACTGTATGCAAGGTTTGGATACATAATGGATAGGGAAATGAAAGCCGCATGGTGCGGCATGTGGCTTTGCACAATGCGCAAAAGCTATCCATTATGGATCCAAACCTTGCATACAGTGCTTTGAAAGCTGTTGGTGTTGATTCCGGCATCAGGTGGAAGGAGGAAGTGTGGAAAATGGCCTGTTTCAGCAGCATCACGGCCATAGCCGCACAACGGCTGTGGCGAAGCCAAATGATAACGTCAAAAATGATGTGCATTATGTTTGGTAAGTGGTTCAATGTACTGCATAGCACCTAATTTACTCATGTTTCATCGAAATGAACACGGATCCACTCATAAATCCTTTGGTTTATCATGCGGCTCCGTGCGGCTTTGCACAACTTGTCTAATGCGGCTGTGGGCAAATAAAAAATAATGTGGTGTGTGCTTCGTGCTTGACACTTTTGAACGCACAGACGATGGCCGTGAGGAATCACGCCTTCAAGCCTAACATTCGATTATCCTTCGACTGGGTTCGGCACCCTCCACGTGGCGAATGGCACCCCGTTAGTTCATCAGACGCTGAGAAATGCCGTGTCCTGCAAGCGCCGATGATACAGCGCCTACTGACCGATGATATATCACCGCCACGATAGACAGCCGTTACTTCCGTTGACGATGCCTCTCCGCTCGCACATCGTGCGCCTAATACGGCGGCTTCGACACGCCCTGGCCAGCAAGGCCGTTCAAGCCACTCTACCTCTACGCCCGCATCTCTCCTCTGGCTTTGATCGCTCTCTATTTTTTCTCCTAGTCAATGGTGTGGTCAGCGTGGCGTGGGGGATAACGCTGGCTGTATTTGCTAGTGGGCGTGTTCCCATATCTTGGATTTTCTCGCAGTACGGCCAGCGCCATACAGGGCTAACCAATGTCCTCGTGACCGGCATTGCGACATTGGCTACAACGCACCTGAAGTACACCATCTGCCGCACTACAGAGGAATACGCGAGAATGCGGCTGGCTGAGGGCCTTCCGCTCTCGACATGGAACTGGCTGCAGGGAGTAGCGGCGGTGGACATTTGGCCGCCAGTGCAGAGGGAGGAGCAAGTTTGGGCGTGGATTGCGTGGCTCCTGCTATTTGGAAGCATAGGGGGACATTCCGCCTCGGTCGTTGCAATCCTCCAACCGCGTAGGACATTTCGCTGAGATCTGCGACATCTGCTCACGGTATCATCTTCGTTATCGCAGAATCCTTCCTCCATTATGTGCCCTCCAATGATCCGACGCCGTGCGGGGTGAACCCTGCCAGTCTGACTATAAATTCAAACCTTACGGCCCAGACCCAGATGGATCAAGACGCATTCATGTTCGGCCTACAGCTAGGAAGTTATTTTGGTATGCAAAATTAGACAGCAACCTACAATCAAGAGTCTAACGCATACCGCCAGATCAGGTCGGCAGAAACACGACGACGGCGGTTTCTGGAAGAATCTACGTGAAGGATAATGTCGGTTACGGTGCCTGCAGTGGCCTTGCCAATGCGCAGCAAGATGTCGCCGGCATTGAAATCAACGCACGGTGTGATTCCTCGCACGATGCAACATCCCTTCCATTGCGCTGGTCTTCGGCCTTTCCAGGTGTAGCTCTGACCACCCTTAGTATCAATGACAGTGGGACATTTGTCGCTTCTATCGCGTCCGACGGGTCACACGCCGTGATCAAGAGCTCGTTCAATTCGACATATACACCATTCCACTCGACATCAATCTCATTCAACTGGGCATCCATCTACGCAGTTGTGAATGCGTCCGGGAGCGGTGCGATTTTCATCGCTGACAACTCGGGTTATCGACTAGTTGTACTTGGTTTGCCACTCCACGCTACGTGCACGTCGAAATCCACAGTGGGATCGCCTTCGTTGCCAGCAAGGACGAGGCGCCCACTGCGCCCGCCCCCGTGGGCCGGGCAATTTACGCAACTGTCCGGGGCATCACGGAGGCCATCCGTCTTGGCGCAATTCTAGATGCGACGTCCACCGGCGCCGCCAATATCTTGCAGAGTCTCCTCGCAGACGGCCTCAAGGCGGCGCTCACGGCGCAATACACGGAAGACTGCTGGGCGGATGCGCAACGGTGCGATGCAGTAGGAATATCCCTATGCAACAGCAATAATCGCGCTGTGGAGGAGCACTGGCGCTTCGGGGACGAAAACAATCTGGGTATCCTTGCGATCCTATTGACCCTTGGATTTGGTTTGTATACCTTGTGGGTCATATGGACAGTACGGAAACGCCCGCGTGTGAAGGGGATAGACCTGTTCAAGGTCGTGGATGGGTTCAAGATGGGGTTGGACAAGATCCAGAATGAGACTAACGGCGACGGATTTTGGGCTCTTCCTAATGGGAGAGTTGGCATCCGGGGGGAGGATTGGACCGTAGTGGAAAAGCCGGAGGCGGAGTCCGTACCATTAATTCCCCTGTCTAGCAATTCCGAAGGGCCTCTCGAGGCTCCTTGGATTCACTCGTAGAATGCTTTCTTATTGTATCTAATTCAGCCAGAAATTAGAAGGCATCACAACTCCGAGTCCAGCCGGGTTCTTCAGTCAAGTGGTACTCTAGTGAATCTCAGGGGTTGTCTTCAAGCCTCAAGCCCCAAGTCCGCCAGGCCAGCTCGGGCTTCAATCCCACCTTTAATGTCTTGTATCCATGCCGGGAGAACTGCTCCAGGCCGCCTCAAGCCATGCCCAAGCCCGGGCCTGGCCCTGAGATTCACTACTAGTAATCTTGTCTCATGATTTTATGTGATAATAAGCGGTTCGCAGCCGGCTTCGCCGGCTGCTCTCCACTTGATTGATGTGGCAAAATTATCTGCATTGCGGATCTGTGCAGTCCAATTTGTTGAGGAAAGAGAATGGGATATCGTTTTCGCTTCAACTGCTGTGCAGACTCGTCGAGAGTCATTCACCGTTGCCGCTGAGATTTACGGCGCAATCGATGGCGACGCTCTTCCTCTGTTTCTTGATCTATAGCGTCAGACATTCTGTTGTGAGCTCGTGAGATTCAATGCTTGAAGCGAGTCTGGAATTTTTTTTCAAAGACACAGTCTACAGAGGGATGCAAGGTAAGAGCAAGACGCAGAAGGCATGAATTCCGAAAAGTGATTTTCAAGCTAAACTAAAAGAGGGATGCAGAAGTAACCCCATTTTTTAATTAGAAATCCAGGGACTCGGAAAGCAACGTGAGATGTCGGAAGATCACGGAAAACAGCATTTACACGGCCCAGAGGCCGATAAGATCCTTACCCAGGGCAAGAATAAAGCCCCGGATGATGGAGGTTCTGTAGCAGATGATCAGAGCCCAAATGATGCAACTGTTGTGAACGGCTCAGGGGAGAGGTGCACAGAATGGGTAAGACTAAAATCTTCGATGATAGGTGAGGTTATGCTGCCGGTGATCAGAGGCCCATTGATGGAGCGACGGCGAACGGAAGGGAAAGGAGGTACACCGAATACTAAAAGCTTCGATGACAGGTGAGGCTATGCTGCAGATGATCAGAGACCCATTGATGGAGCGACGGCGAAAGGAAGGGAAAGGAGGTACACCGAATACTAAAAGCTTCGTGCAGATGATCAGAGACCCACTGATGAAGCGACGGCAAAAGGAGAGGAATGGGGCTACACCGAATGGGTACGACTAAAAAAGCCTGGATGATAGGTGAGGTCATGCGGTAGATGATCAGAGGCCCATTGATGGAGCGACGGCGAAAGGAAGGGAAAGGTTCAAAATGGGAAGATGACGACATTTGACAGAGATTCAAAACTGACAGCGGAGATTGAAAAGGCTTCGGACAGACAGACGGACAGACAGAAGCAATTTTATAAATAGGATGACAAGCAGTCGCCGGCGCTTCGCGCTGGCTCCTACTTGCGGACATTCAAATTTAAAAAATTTGGACATTGTATTGAGCTTCCAAACTTCCAAAGGTCCAGTGCTTCCAAAGCTGCACTTGAATCAGCGCCTCGGAAGCTTTAACAGTGAGCCAAAAGAGGACTTTGGCATTGTGTACACTTTCATAGGCGCGCGCACGCTTAAAGCTGATCATGGGGCCAAAAGCCCCGAGGGAGCCATTTATTGAGTGCTTTCAAGGGTCTGGCCCCAGCGCTTCCAAAGCCTCGGGCCTGAGCCCCCAAAAGCGGAGCTTTAAAAGGCTTCAGACGGACATGCTTAATTTTATAAAGAGGTAGACAAGGGCTGGTTGCTGCCTCCCATCCCCCTTTGCAAAATTCTCACTTGGTTCTTTGAAATGACGGTGGCATTGAATTGTCATTTAACTGTCTTGACTGTGCACTTGGTTGAGTTGACCTTTTGAAATTACGTTCGTATTATATGCACTGTTTTCACGTTTGCCTGCTTTTTCGCCGTGGCAACCTTTGTTACGGGGTTGGTGGGAGCCATCTGTCAATGTTAGCGCCAGGGCAAAGTTTATTAGAAGGGTGATGTTAGATGCCGCCAATGCCGAGGGTTTGCCCAGTTCAGTGCCGGTGGGAAAGAGTACTCCGAACCTGGACGGTCAGTTGCCGCAGTGATACGGCATCAGCGGAGATGAGCGGGGTTTAAAAAGGCTTCGGACGGACAGAAATGCTTAATTTTATAAAGTGGGTGACAAGGGACTGGTCGGCCGCTTCACGGCCTCCCATTCCTTTGCATGTGTTTACGGCCACAAAATATGCGACGGCAGCCTCTTGGACATGTAAAAACTGATCTTCTAACTGACCAGTTTGAATGAGCAAGCTCATTGAGGCCCTTTGTTGCCCGGGAGTGAGAGAGTTTCACACGTCAATGTTAGATTACTGTCAGAAGACGGCAAGCCGCCGTGAGCGGCGCATGACGGTATTTGTCCGGAACGGCCAGCCGTCTCTTCCAGAGCGTGTGTATCAAGTTCGGGAGCTCGACATCACGATGGCACGTCGTGGGATCGGCGGAGTTCAAAGAGCTTCAGACGTGCGTAATTTTATAAGAGGGTAATTCTACCAGCAAAATGGGCCCATGGGACATCCCACACATATTTTTTGGGCCCGCCTGCGGCGGGTAGGATCTCCCTAAAAAAAAAACACTGTGGCACATCCCCATGTGGTCTGGTGAAAAATCACTCCAAAGGTGGGACGGCTCGGTTACGGTGTTAGTTGGATCAATTTCCTATATAAGGGTGAAACCGAATGGGGTTTCATCCCCTTTCGGCGTTCCGAATGAGGAAGACCTGTCATTTACATAAGTTTTGATTGAGAGCTTTCGAGACCGTTTGAGCTCGTTTGAGCTCAGTTTTGAACTTCTCGCCGAGGTTTATGCTGGAAATTGAGTACAATAACAGTGGCTATATCATATAAGTAACTCACATTTATTAAGAATTTCCAGGTGTGTAAATTTGGCTGTCAAAAGAAAATGTCGACAATTTATTCTGCACCATACTTCAGCCCGACAAACTATAATTACCACCGACATGCGGAAGATCTTGTTGTGTATTACTTTTGCCATCATCATTTGGCTGACTGCAGTCTGTGAAAAATTTTTGGCAGAGGTTTTTGTAGATATTCTCTGTACAGGTATCTGTCTCACATTTTTAGCATGCACAATAGGCTGTCATTGCTGTTCTGTTAGTGACAAAATTTTAGATGTGGCCACTCCTCTCTTCTTGGTTTATCCTCCCCTGAAACTGAGAAGAAAGCACATGAAGACATATATTGCAAAACTGTTCCACAACATGTTTGACCAATGTCAGCCCAACTGACAGTGGTTTTCTTATTTTGGGGTAAGGAATCAATGTCAGTTGGGCTGAAATTTATTCAATACCATCTATGTGCTGCCTGAACTCTGGACTTCACTTATAACATTATTTTTGGAAGCAGAAGTTGTGTTATCAACAAATGGTTAGCATACTTAACAGTTATAGAGGTAAATCCATTGACAGCTGCTTTCAAAGTCGAGATGCGGCTTCTGAACAAGCTCAGATGCATTTTTCTGATGGAAAATGTGTGTGCCAATGTGCAGCTGATTTTCTATAGTAATGCCGCACAGTGGTCAATTCTTTCAATATTGATGGGTATCATCAGGAATTTTTACAGGACTTCAGGCCATGGAGGAGCTCAGAAATCTCTTGTTTTCCTTCTTTTCCTTCCTCTTCCTCTTTCCTTTTTGGGAACATTTTTTGTAATTCTTTTGGGAACCAACAAACACCGTAACCGAGCCAATGGGACCACCACTCAAACTGACCCCCCCTTAGCATAGTTCTTCTCTACTAAAAATTAGGCCCATAGGGGGTCTAGGAAGGGCAGCCTGAGCTGTATTTTGGCAGATCTGTTTGATGGTTCACGTGAGCTTCCCTTCTGGTTATGCTCCAAGCCCCATCTGGTTACGCCAAATTGGGCGTAACTATTCTCGGTTAGGCCGCATTTAGTAATTCGATCCTACAAACACCATAACACTACCATAACCAGATAAGATTCAATTAGCAGTGAAAAGGGTATAATGCGATGACTGTGGGAAAGGGCTCATTAAACTGCCTTGGCGCTGGATTGCGTTTGAGCAGGCGAGGCATGTGGCAGTCTAGAAGACTCAACTGATTGTAATCAGGAAACATCATGATGGCAAAATAATTGGCGCTTGGGGCGGCTTGCGATGAAGACTCGGCAGCGGTTGCAAGGGAATGTGCGATCGAACCTTTAGAAAGCCCCGCTGCAAGGGAGTGGGCCAACTGGCGCGGTGCTTCCGAAGATTCAGAGACCGAGATCGATGGCGCTTCCGAAGACAGCGTAGTTCGAGGACAGCGCTGATGGGCGCTTCCCAAGATCCGGGTACTGATGGGTGCTTCCGAAGCACCGGGAATTAATAACCAAAGGCGGAGTTTGAGGGCTTCGGACAGACACCCTTAATATAAAGAGAGAGAGATATAGTTTTATATGCCACACTGCAAGATGGGGCCTTAGAATGCGGCCTACAAATCTGCATCAGCCCGAAAATCACACGTTTCATACTGTTTTTGTTCACCCTCTGTTTTTGCATGCCTGAGATATTCCCAAGCACTCAAATACAGCATAGTAAGCTTACACGCTGGGATAGATTCTACATCATCTATTAAGCCGAGCGCTTATTAATATGTCGTGATATATGAACGCCGCATCGCAGCCCATTGCTCGCGGACAATGCCTTGCTGCTCATACCCAATGCGCCTATTAAGGTGGATTCGCCGCGCGTTGTCGGTGCCCAGCGAGACCACTCAAGCCGCTCTACCGCTACGCCCTCACCTCACCTCCAACTTCGATCTCTCGCTTTTCTTTTTATTGGTCAATGGTGGCGTCAGCACGGCGTGGGGGGCAGCTCTGGCTGTGTTTGCAACTGGAGTTGTTCCCGTAGCGTGGGGCATCTCGCAGTACGGCCAACAGCATCCAGCATTAACCAATGTCTTTGTGACGGGCATCGCGACATTGGCCACGGCCCATCTACAATACACCGTACGCCACGCGACGCAAGAACATGCGATGATGCGGCTTTCCCAAGGCCTACCGCTTCTCACGTGGGGCTGGCTGCAAAGTGCTGCGGTGGGGGATATTTGGCCACCGGTGCAGAGCAAATGGACCTGGGGCGGGTGGCTCTTGCTATTCGTAGGCATGGCAGGTCATTCCGCCTCGATTGTTGCAATTCTCCAACCACGTACGACGCTTCGTTGAGCTCTATAGTCTGCTCACTATATCGTCATCGCAGAGTCGTGGTTTGACCATATTCACTACGACGATCCGACACCGTGTGGGGTCGATCCAGCTAGTTTAACTCTGAATTCAAACTTTACGGCCCAGCCCGCTATGGACCAGGGTGCATTCAGGATAGGTCTACAAGTGGGAAATTACGGTGGTACGCATATTACGCATATCTGGAAACGCGAACCGTAATCGCATGTCTGACATGGACCACCAGATCAAATCGCTGCTAACACGACGACGGCGGTGCCCGGAAGAGTCTACGTGAAGGATAACATCGGTTATGGCGCCTTGGGCGGCCTCGTCAATGGGCTGCAAGAGGTCGCAGGCATCGAAATTGACGCGTGGTGTGATTCCTCACGCGATCTCCCATCGGTCTGGGGTTCGGTCTTTCCAGATCTACCCCTGGCCGCTCTCAGCATCAATGGCACCGGCACAACTGTCGCTTCTATTGCGTCGGATGGGTTGCGCGCCGTAATTCAGAGCTCATTCAATTCGACATACACACCATTCAACTCAACATCCGTCTCATTCCGCTGGACATCCATGTACACTGTGGTCAATGCGTCCGGGAGCGGAGTGTTGCTCATTGCTGATAACTCTGGGCTGTCAACGAGCTGTACTTGGGTTGCCACTCCGCGTTTCGTGCACGTCGAAATACGCGGCAAGATTTCATTCGCCTCTGAAATAGAAGATGCGCCCACGGCACCGGCTCCCGTGGGTCGTGCAGTTTACGCAACTCTTCGGGGAATAGCAGAGGCCGTCCGTCTTGGAGCGAGTCTGTATGCGCCGTCCAAAGGGTATCCCAGTATCATTGAGGGCTGGTATCCTATCCCGGCCATCATCATGGAGACGCTCCTCGCAGACGGCCTCAAGTCCGCGCTCACGCAATACTCGGCGTCGTGCTGGTCCGACCCACGCGAGATGAATCCAACAAGCATCTCCAACACGGACCGCTGTCGCGCGGCCGGGATTCCGATCTGCAACAGCAATAACCGCACTGTTCAAGAGCACTGGCATTTCGCCAACGAACACTTGCTGGGCATACCTGCGATCGTGTTGAACCTCGTGTTCGGGTTGTATGCCCTGTGGGTTCTGTGTAGGGTGGTAAGGCGACCGCGGGTCAAGGGGGTTGAACCTTTCAAGGCGGTGAATGGTTTCAAGATCGGGTTGGACACATCAACAGCCCAGCATGAGGGCGATGCAGATGGATTTTGGGCTCTCCACAAAGGCAGAGTTGGCGTCCGAGGGGAGAGTTGGGCCGTATTTGAGGAACCGGAAGAAGCACAAGAGTCTGAGTCTGTGTCCTTAAATCCCACAGGAAGGAACCCCTGAAGGCAGTAGCCGTAAGGGGCATCATAGGATACTTTGTAGGAATGCTTTCGCTATTTCCAGAATATTTGCCAGAGATTTCCTTCCCAAACTTTCAAGGAGGTGAGTATGACTGCGATTCGATGGGTGCCCCATGTCATTATCGGCACACCGATGATCCTGGAACATTTGGATTGCAGTCAAAATCCAATGCCCTTGGGGTTCAAAATCAAAATCACTCGAATATGGTCATCAAGCAGGATCTTGGGTCGCGATACATGAGGATCATCGCAAGTTCAGATAGCTTCTTCTGCCATACGAGGATAGCCGGTAAGATATAGATAAATACATAGGAAATTGGTTTTAAGCAAACAACAACGCTAGAGATGTGGAATATATCGACTCCAGTCAACGTCCCTGAGCGTGCCGGGGTACAGTGCGCACAAGGAAAAGAAAAGGAAGAACGATGAGTAACAGTCGTGTAACGATATAGGACGAAATGAAGAGAAAAAATAGTAGGGAGATGGTAAATCCCATAAGTTCCGGCCGGAAGTCGTTCTCTATAGTAACAAGCGGTCGACGGCGCTTCGCGCCGTCTCCCACTTGCTCATTTGGATAACATATTTGTAAACTGAGAAAGTTTTGAGTTGAACTGAAGGAAAAAATGAGGTTTTTTTTGGAGAGACACTAATGCAAGTAAAGTACAGGCCAAACCATCGAAAACCACATTGGTTCATGTCACTGCAAAAATATAATTGAAGTGATTTGGCCAACAGCCCACAAAGTGCCGGCAATTCATTTTTGCCGATACTCCGTGGGCTGATGGTTGGCATTGTGTAAAATGTTATAGGCGCGCGCATGCAACCAAACAGTTAGTTAAATCATTGGCGCCGGTTTAGCGCCTAGAAAGTTTAACGCTGATACCGGGAGCAAATCGGTATTTGGCTTTATGTACACTTTTATAGGCGCGCGCGCACTTAAAATTGATCATGGGGCCAAAAGCCCCGAGGAAGCGCCGTTTATTGAGCGCTTCCAAAGGTCTGGCCCCAGCGCTTCCAAAGCCTCGGGCCTGATCTCCCAAAAGCGGAGCTTGAAAAGGCTTCAGACGGACATGCTTAATTTTATAAAGAGGTAGATGAAGAGCGGTAGCAAAAGGACAGGGAAAAAAATTACTATTAAAGCACTCATCTTCCGCGTCACCCCTTCGAGGTCGGACGGGAAAGTGGTATTCCAAGCAATATGATCCTCCTCGACTTCCCCGATTACAGCTAATGTCGGAACCGAAGGCACGAACGAAAAATTCCCGTTTTGGGAACTTTTTCGTTGGGCCGACCGATTCCCTCATATCTCCCTGAGTTTTGGCTAGATTACCTCGAAACATATACCATTCTTTCAGAATAATCCGGTGCGCAATTAGTGATGTAAAGGAAAACGCGAAAATGCATTTCATTTCTCCATTTGGCACTTGGGCCTCAGTTTCTGTTCATCACCTCCTCGCAGGGTGGGCACTTGTTCAAACACATTAAATTTTTGGGAGGGAAAGCTTACATGCAATATGAAGAGGGTGATGTCGCCAGAGTTATTATCTTCTTCTCCACTGAGACACTATTGGCTCGGTGTGGTTGGGCTGACAGCGCGTAGCTTAGGTTTGGTTGTATTAGAGTTAGACAGCTGTCATCGGCAACAATCATTGGGTTTCTTCCTGCTTTCACCCTCCCGCTGCGAGCCCCGCTGGCTCATCTCCCCTGAGAGGTTGTAGACCCTCTCCATTTGGTGATGAGATTGGGATTCGCTCTTTCCACGCGTCCTTCGGCCCAGATAGGCCTTCTGCTTCCTAGAGCATCATCTTGGCAACTTCCCATCGAGTTTTCTCGCACCCGCTGCTAGCGGATTTCCCGGCTTTTTTTTTCCAACTTCCTCTCTATCCATCCACTCTCGACACATACCGGCACCGGCTCCTCGCATCGGCCGCGTCTCTCGACGCACATTCACCCTCATCGCTTTTCCCCCTTTTTTTTTTTTTTTTTGGTCTTACGCAACCTGTCAAAATTTGACACCTGTCAGTCTGTCATGACCAGCGGCGCTAAGAAGGAAAAGGCGAGGAAAAAGGCGAAAGCACAGAAGCTCTTGGACGAGCAGCAGCACAGAGTTGAGGAGGAAAAGGCACAACAAACCCCCGTAAGCACCCCTACTTCCCTCATCACGCCTGCTGCACCAATCGCCGCGCCTCTCGGACCCGTGATTGATGACGTGTCCATTCACGGCACCCACGATTCGGACACTCCCGGTCAGCTCGCTTTCCCCCCGGTACATCCAGCGGCACCACTGGGCCAGTATGACGCCGCGCTAGGCCTCCACAAGTAATATTTTGATCAAAATTGTTCAACTCCCTGTAACTTCTTCAATATGGAACCAAATTCAAACCCAAATCTACGCAGGACATCGAATTTGACGTCTCCTTAGCCTAGACTCTCGAATGGCTCAAAAACATGCATAGAAAGACTATCCAAATCTGAGCTGTCGGATGTACCACCTCCAAGAAAGCCAGCACAAGGATAACTAGGACAATTCAAGCATATAGCTTGAGGAAGACGTCAAATTGGATGTCTTGCGTTGTTTTAGGCCTGACTTTGGTTCCATATTGAAGAGGTTGGGGGGAGTTGAAAATTTTTGATCGAAAGATTACTTCCGAGTCAATGGTGTCTCAATGGAGGAGAAAATCATAATTCTGGCGACATCACCCTCTTCATATACCTCGTATATTAAGGAGATGCCTCGAATCAGATTGCAGTTGTTTGTCTGATCCTAATCCACCAGCGGCCCCACTGACCTCCCACATTAGCTGTTCAGTTTCCTTTCGCTTTCCGAGCTCACCCGACAGATCAATGATCACTTATTTTCGACCTCCCCGATCACCGTTCAACATCCACTCAAAGGGAACGCGCTTCTCTCCATCTCCCCCCAATCGCATTCATTTCCTCCCGCATCCGCCCTCTTTCTTTTCACCCGGCTGAGTTGATCCATTGCCAATAAGATAGTAGTTTATGCCTCAAATCGCGTTGGACCCGTTTGCATTCTTCCAATCTTTCCCACTCCTTGCCGGAAGCTTCCGTATGTGCATCCCATTACCCATTTTATTTTCGGGGTTCTTCTGCTAACCGATGTATCAGAAATTAGCTTCGATCCGGAGAACTGGACACCTTTAAACTCGCCGATCAGCCGCTCAATAACCGTTCAAAAGGAAGGGTCTCCTTCGACTTCTTTCTTTCATTCTCACCACCATCGTCGCCCCCCGCAATCGCTCGGGTCCTTTGCATCGTCTTTCCAATTTCGTTCCGAAGTGTTCCCAACTTTCTCTGTAGCCAATTTCAGCACCTCCTAGCCCGTAAGGAGTCCATGAGCGGGAGCGGTCGTATGATCAGGCCCGGTTTATCTCTTGGACTGCATTGGCTGATGCTACATTTATCCCAGTACGCGTCCTTTCTTTGGGCTTTTGGGTTCATCCAGCGGTGCTTGTTGAAACCTCTTGAACTGCTGGGATGAATTACTGACGTTGTGTTCATCCCAGTATCGGTGGTTGCTCCCTCGGGTGAAATCGGCCGTTGGTGAGCGTTGAAATTTTATGGACTTTCATGGATTTGCTGGGGTTGCACTCATTTCAGTATCCTTCATTCTTCCCTCTCACTCTCGGGTCAATTGGCAATCGGGGAGTGTTGAGTCCATATATTCCAGATCGGATCTACTGCAAATGTGAGTTGCACTGTTTCTCGGACTACGTGATGGGTTCCTGTAGCGATAGCCACACCCCTACAAGAACGATGCAGGCAATCATTTCGCACTTTCGGCGCACCTGCACACGGACTCTTCCCTGCCCACGCTCCTCAGTCTGTTGTACAGTCAAGATGACGCGAGAAGGTACGCCATCATGTTCTTTCAACCCTACACTGGTTTTCCACTCACTTTCTAGCGTCATTCTCAGGTCTCCTGTTGAATTCCGACGAATCATTTCATTTATACTATCCAATTCATCGTCCCTCATTTTCCCAGCCACTCACCGATCCTTCCTCTAACCCATACTTCATATTTCCTTTGACCTAGAGCATCGTGACGCTTTAAGGTCAATTTCTCGCTTTATTTTTGGCAGTTCCGCAAGCGTGGTGAGTCCTTCCGTGGTATTGTATGTTATCAAGATCACCGACTCCTCCCTACAAGCCTTGATGTATCGGAAGAGCCCCCCCCCCCCACATCGGCTCCAGCCATCTTTGACGCTATGTCGTGCCCCCCATAGTCAGCCTACGCGACAAGGGTGTTTTTTCGCTAAGTTAGTTTCGATGAGGGACGTATCTCCGCCACTGCTGACTTTCTACTCAACTCAGCTCGGTCCCAAAATCGTTCCAGGCCCTCGGAGCGGTGGAATTGATATTTTGAGCGCGTTACCTTTTATGTTTTGCTCGAATACACACTCCTGACCTGTTATTCATAGTCCCGCATTCTATCATTTATGTCGATCCCATACCATCGTTCTAAATTCATTTTTGAAAACTCCACGAGCGAGGTCAGCATTTGATTGCCCGTGTGCTTGCGCCCAAAGCTAGCGAATTAATAGTGCTGTGAGTTCCTCCCTCTATTCAGCTGCCATCCGATGCGAGATTGGCCACTATTCACTTAGCCAGAAGTTTATTTCTCCTCCATTTATTCCCTACTTATAGTCAGCGGTCAACAGCTTGAGATGCGAATTGGAGGTAGACTGTAAATCGATATCGCACGATCATGATATGTACTAGATACTTTGCGTGAATGATTGGATTTTTCGAGGCATACTTGCTATACAGACAAACGACGAAATATCTGCCGTATACCCGAAAACGTTGGTTCTTTTGTAAATTAATGCCGGTTAGCTACCCCTCCTCCCACCACACGTGCCACTTACGCCGGAGCTGTTATAAATTTAGCCGAGAGCTGTTAAGCTTGACACTTGCGCTGTTAGGCGACTGGGTAAAAACTCGTAAGGAACCTACAGCTAACTACCACAGTTTATATACCTATTAGCTATTTTATCTAGAATTTTCTACCTAATTCCATGTCCTTCTGCTGCTGAGTGAGAAACCTCGGGCTGACTGATGTCGGCCGATCGCATCACTAATCATTGATGCGCCATCACGTCATCAATCTCCAACAGGAGCGAAGCGACGGCATGTCTTGTTGCATGTAAGCTTTCCCTCCCAAAAATTCAATGTGTTTGAACAAGTGCCCACCCTGCGAGGAGGTATTCAACAGAAACACCTCAGGTGCTAAATGGAAGGATAAAATACATTTTCGTGATTTCCTTTACATCACTAATTGCGCACGAATTATTCTGAAAGAATGGTATATGTTTCGAGGTAATCTGACCAAAACTCAGGGAGATATGAGGGAATCGGTCGGTGCGACGAAAAAGGTCCCACAACGGAATTTTTTTGTTCGCGCCTTCGGTTCCGACATTAGCTGTAAGCTAAAGCCCCAGTCTCATCACATCATCAACTCAAAAATCCGTGTGTTCTCCAGACCCCGAGTTCTGGTTTCAAATGCTTTAGATCCATGTCTAGGTACTGAAATTAACACCCTTAGAAAATTTGCGGGCGACGAGATATTGCCGCGCGGCAAAAGCTCGTGACAGATTTGGCTCTGGAGGCAACCGCCTTCAAGCCCTTGAGGGACGCCGAAAAAAAAGCCGTTGAATATAAGGTAAGTTTCCCCTCAAGCGTGGGTCAATTCCTGACATGCATCAGGTTCGAACTTTTGTTGAACTTAAGTGCAATGCCAAAGGAGATGACCACGACATTTATATGATCGCCCTCGTACTATTGCTGCTTTGTATCCAGATCCCAGCTAACTTTTCTGATTAGTCCAACTTTTCAGCCCGCTTTCTACCACCCCTGGCTGCCGCCTGTGAATGGTTTGGCGGAGGAAGCTGCTATGGGACTGCCCTACTCTTAGTGGTCCACACTACCTACTTTACCAAGTACATCCGCGACAACGGTGCTTGGCTCTTTGCTAACTATGTCGAGCAAATGCTGCAAGTCGACATTGAATATGTACAAGTCACATTCTTCCCCTTGGACGGTTATCGCTCACATCTAGTTCCCAGATCCCCACCACGGAGGTCCTTCAGTGGTTGCAGATTCTGTTAAATCTTAAGATGTGTAAGCTCACCCACCTCAGAGCCCGCTTCCTGCTTTACTTGAAATGTAACCAGATGCTTTCTGATTCCACCGTGTACGAAAAATTTCCAAGCGAAGGTGGAAGAAAGTCGAGCGTTGGATGTTGTGTGCCAAAAATCACTCCGCCCGAGCTTTAATAGCTAGGGCTGAGCGCGTTACGGTCGGTTCTCTGGCTTGTATATTGATTCACATCCTGACTTTTTCTGCTCAGGATATCACGTACCTCGATCGCTACGACAGCTCTAATGTTCTTCATAAGGATATCATATAGCTCACCAACCTGCAAGTAGCCCCATATCTAGCGCTCAGCTCAATTATTGACCTCCTTCCAGCATGATGGAGGTGAATAAGCTCACCGGGACCACCCTGTGCAGAGAAATGGAGAATTGCCAATCTTACACCATCTGCGATTATATGCCTTGGTCGCAGCGTGGCGCGTTTGATCAACATTGCCATGCCAAAAGTTGTGGACTTCACAGTCCCATGATGTTGAAAGGTCAACGGAGCATGTGTGGTCGGTGCCAAGCTACAACGTATTGCGGGAAAGGTCGGCGCATTAATTCATGGTATCTACTTTTTTTTGTCTTACTTTCACTGCAGAGCATCAGTGACGGGACTGGGCTAGTATGTTCCTACAGTGTTCACTCATTTGAGGCTGAAGTGCTTTATATCATAGTTTGTATTGCTTCAAGACGGCGTATTGATGTGAAGTTGTTTTTTGTTCTGTAGACGAGTTATTTTATCCGAAGCTCTTAATCCTTTAAACGGCTATCATCTCAGCCAGAACACCAGAAATCACCAAAGAAACCAAGAAAATATATTTGCTCTCAACGGCTTCCGCTCGTATCTCTGGAGTATAAGTCAAAAGGTCGGCCACCACCCTTTTTGATAGTGTTGATCAGGTATGTGTGCGTTCCTCGGAGCGCTTAGATTTGGCCAGCAGGACAATGTCCACAAGCTCGCCGGAGACAAACTAGGCATCAACTTGAGTAGTGTTGCCGCGACTCGTTAAGTCGGAAGTCGACTTGGCTAAGTTGACTTGTGGCAACTTTCGACTTGACTTGACTTGACTTGGTCAGCTCAAGTCACTTGAAGTCACTTGAGTCGACTCAAGTTGGCTGAGTCACACCAATATTAGTTCACAAGGGCGGATGGCATTTGCCACTTGGTACACAAATCTGGACGTTTGTGATGGATATTGGTTGTTTTGCGATCAATTATCCTCCATGAACTCTCACGGTTCGACACAGCCACATTCAACGTCCGACGCATCGCATCGTTGCTTCGGGCATGGTCTCGGGCTTGCTTCGGGCTGTGGAGTTATTAGAGAGAATGCGGTGGAGCCACCCAGCGCCACCGGGTGGCTCATCAGGCATGCGGTACTGGGTGGCTATGTGATCTGGTGGCGGCTCGGGAGCCTGCCTGTTATCGTGTGTATGGGCATGTCTTAAGCATGTAATACCTTGGTGCTCCCTCTACCTGTGCAATCGTCCTTGCTTCCTTCTCTGTCTGAATCATGGTTGCTCCCGGAGTTTGGAGAAGGGCTCGGAGTAGTTTCCGGCACTCTGCCAGTGTTCGCGTGTGTACGAGAACGTGTTTGCATAGGCATAGTGCGTGTACGAAGTCAACAATTGATTTTTTCCACGCCACCCTAACAGCCACCAAGTGACGTAGCCACCCAGTACCGCATGCCTGATGAGCCACCTGGTGGCGCTGGGTGGCTCCACCGCATTCTCTCTATTGCCCTTTGACTCCACTTGAGTCATTTGCCATATTTAGAATATTTCTACGTATATAAGGAGAGTCTTCCCTCCCTGTGGAGACAACCTATCTTACCTTTGCAATACCATCATCGCCTTGAAGCGCCAGCCTTCCACTGAGAATCATACCACTGAGCTATAGTTATTGCCTTGCATAGCAGGTACATTTCTTAGCCTGCAGTCCTAAGAACTACGTGATATTCCGTTTTCGCGTCTAGTAAAGCCTCGCACTTGCTATTCGGCTGTTTGGTATCGTTCGCGGTGAGCGTTAGCTGTTTTCTAGGGATTTTCTGAACCTAACCTTCGTTTGCTGCTAGACAGCATATTTCCCACACGCTTCGGCAGCGCGCGAAGCCCATTTCTATTACAACGTTAAATAGCAAGCAAACTGTGGCAAGATACAAATTCAACTACTCGACGTTCTCCTCTGGCATTTCCGTAAATATGATCCCATCTGCTGAGTTGCAACTATCAACAATCTCGCGCCAAATCACATCCCTGTCTTTGTCATGTGTGTCAGCCAGAGTTCGAAGCCAGTCCTCATCGTCGTCAGCAACAGGGATAGTCTGCCAGTCAGACATAAAGTTGAGCCTCGATTTCTTGTAATTAAACTTGAGCCCTTGCAGAGCCTCCATCAGCATGGCACTAGTGCGGTTTCGGCGTTTAGTATCTGTCTCAGCCGAAGACGAGAATACTCGTTCTGAAGGCACTGAGGTGGCTTGGATAGGGGCGTAATCAGCAAAGAGACGAAATATTTTTGGCCACGTTGCTTTGCCGTGGTTCTGCAGATTGTTCAGGTACGATTAACAATCAAAAATTGGGACACCGAACCATCCAGTACCCGACCATGTCTGTTGACTTCCCTGCAGGGAGGGAGCTGGTCATATAATGGTTCATCTCATCTTCAATTGATTGGTCAGCGAACTCCCACTCGTCGAGGTGAAATCAAGCGTGAGGGCAGCATTCCGAAATCGCTTCGCTGCCTGCGTAATGCCGGTCAGCGTTGGAGGAGCTGCGCGAGATCTGGAATGAGGCCGAGATGGCGGCCGGGAATCGGATCCCGATCCACTGCGACCTGGAGAACTGGACCTGGTTCGAGACCGAGCATCCGCAGCGACAGGGGATGTCTCATATGATCGAAGCTTGACATGAATTAAAATCGAGGGTATACAGTTCACGTTTCACTTGCCTTGTCAATAATTATTTTCTTGGCTCTCTCTTGGTCAGTGCGCGACCAGTTTTTCCGAATCCATTCAAAACGAATTGAAGGATTGATAACTGAGGTGTGTTCAAAGATATTTCAGACACTGGGGAACCAACTCACACATGGCGATAATGTAGGCATCTGTATCCCCCATTTTGTTGTAATACGTGTTGGTAACCGCCAGACCCAGGTCAATGAATGTTGAAATGTTCTCCTCTTGTAGGTCTGCATCAGCAAGCATTGCGTTCCACGCGGCCATGAACAACTTGAATGCAGGGATGGAACCGGCAAGGATGGGGGTATTTTTGGCTGACATTGTTGCTTGCACTGTGCGCGGTTGGACTCCAGTGCTTGGTTTCTAGCGGGTGCCAAAACCTATGGGCGTCCCGGTTCATTGCAAAAAAGCGACCTTAGGCTAAAATAATAACATGACTAATGAAATTTCCGACAGAATTTGGGTGTACCTGCTGCAAGTATCGCAGGCGACGTAGCATATAGAACACAGAGTCCCAGCGTGTTTTAACATCTGCTATGACTGTGACTGAAGCCAGAGTCATCTTCAATTCAACACAAGTCAGAGAAATATAGACGGCGAGATGCGGAGATTTACCGTGGATTCAACCAGCATGTTGTTCTCCCCAACAGTGATCTCTCGCCATATCGAGTCAGTGTTGCCCTGGGCAATGATAGTCTGCAGCTCATCGCGGTGTTGCCCCGATTTGCGCACAAAAGCCACCGTTTTACGAGCCCGCCGAATAGGTCCAGCCTTGTGTGTGTAGCGTGTTGCATGTGGTCCTGAATCAGAGCTCGTGCTCGACTCTGTGGCAGGATCTGTTTTGAAGTCTGAATACTGGTTGTCAACGTCGTCCTTCTCCATGACCCGGATTACAGCCTGTGAACAGAGGTTGATGATGTGGGCAAAACAACGAATATAGTTCTGTTTCTCGTCGACCCCAATTTCCTGTAGCAGGATGCCGAGATGCAATAAAAAGGTGGGATTATTGGAGGCATTGTCCAACGTACAATGTCCGACCTGAGATTCAACAAGTGAGATTGTGATTCTCCCTCTTTTCTCCCTCTTTATAAAATTAAGCTTGTCCGTCCGTCTGAAGCTTTTTAAGCTCCACTCGATCCCCGCTAATGCCGCACTACCCGGCAGCTCCCCGTCTCTCCCTCTTTATAAAATTAAGCTTGTCCGTCCGTCTGAAGCTTTTTAAGCTCCACTCGATCCCCGCTAATGCCGCACTACCCGGCAGCTCCCCGTCGGTGATTGTTAGGGCTCCCAAGTCTGCCAGCCACAGGGCAGTCAATATTCGGCATGGTCGGCACTACGTCACCCCTCCAACAAACTTTGACAAGCACTGCATCGGCACTAACACTGACAGATGGCTCCCACCACACACTGAAACAAAGGCTGCCGCGGCGAACATCGGCAGTGTCAGCACTTGACAGAATCCAACGTCAAGACCACAAACAAGATGTACCGCCGGTTCGCTCCGGTAAATAAACAAAATTTAATTTAATCTGCGTGCATACTACCTATATATAACACCGTGAAACGACCAGTCAACCGTCAAGAGACACGATTTTCCGGCGTAATAATCCAGTTTAACGCGCGATCATCAGCCCACAGAAAGATTTTGAATGTCAACAAGCCGAGCCCGAAAGAACCGATGCCGTTGAATTGGAGGGTGGTGAAATGAATTGGCAAACAAATCAGGGTACCTGAAGGTGAAACAATCATGAACACGGGAGAGCGACGGCATGACGGATGGCATGAGACAGATGGTTTGATCTACAAAAAGAAATTGATATCCAGTACGATCCTTGCCAGGAAACCAGATTGATTGCACGACAACGAAAGAGATTCAGCCATTTGATCACCGCTGGGGTACAAACACCGATTTGTCCAACAAAATCCTAGGTCGAGGAAATCATAGCAATTTGGGCTGCACCTGCACCAGCAGAGATCCGAAGTTAGCCGCATATCAGCAACGAGGTTTTGATTTGACCATGGAATGCAAGTCCGAAAGATAGCCAGCAGTACACAGAAGTGTTACAGATTGGGCCTTAGCTGCTCCCAGAGAAGAGTATTGCTGGGTAGTGAATTGAGGACGCGGACAATGCCCAAAAGCTTCGTAGTAGAACAAAAATAAGCACACACTTTATATGTCTACACCCGGCAGGAGCGCGTGGCACACCGGCCCAGTCACAGAAGGATCGAATCGAGCTGCGCCGTAGCCAGCAGCAACTGCGTCCTGTCAAGAAAGACTGTGCATGGTCAGGTGGTCACTCGCAAATGAAAAGGCCACGTCGAACAACCAAGAAATTCGAGGATATAAGGGATTACTTCACGAGCAAGAGCAGAGGAAACACCAAGAAGATGGGATACACGGGGAAATTAGCACAACCAAGCGAAGAAATCGTAAAAAAAATGGTTAATTAACTCAGCTGCGCCGTCCACTGCGGGAAACTGCGGTCTGTGAAGGCAAACTGCGTGCAGGTCAGATGGTTGGTCGCAAATGAAGGGGCAGTGTTGAAGAAGAGGAACTCGGGATCAAAGGTGTTAAATGAGATAAATGAAGAACCATCCAAACATTTACAAAGAATCGCCGAGGATTTCGTTAAAGAATGGTTAATTTGCATCTTGCCCTAGACAGGCTTAATTTTCACGCAGCAAGGGACTGGTTCAGTGAAAAAGCAACACTTCATTCCACATCTGATAGTGTGCTGCAGTGTTATTCATTTACTGTTCTGATAATTTAAACTGCCCCTCCACTGTCAATGCCAAATAATCGCCAACTGAATCAAAATTTCTCTATGGTGTCTGCCTGCTGTGAATGTATTAACTCAAAATAAGTAAATGGGCGGCCGACCAGTCCCTTTGTATATAATCAAATCAACAAGTGGGAGACGGCGCGAAGCGCCGTCGACCGCTTGTGCGATTTAAAGAATGACATCAAGGTAAATAATCACATTACGGACGATCCCAGCATTCTCAAGGATATTGAACACAATGCGTGCAATTCGCTGCCCGCTATGTGCACCGCGGATACGGCGAAATGCCAACAAAGCTTGGCGCAAGACCACCTGCTGATCGTCCCCCCTGGGGCCGAGCCAGTGAGCCGTGATTGCCAGGTAGGAATTCATCCCTTTGCTACTCCATATGTCGGCTGTGAAACTAATTTTTCAAATAGAAGCTTCCAATCTGAAGTCAACACTGAGAAAACCAAGTTGAGTCTCACTCACACGAAAAGCGGCCTTCAAATCAACATAGTATCGGTCCCAGGATTCAAGAACAAGCTTGGTGAGCTTCGTGCGGTGAAGGATCTCTTTATCTGTGAGAGATTCATGAAGAAGGAGTAACAGATCACGAAAGTTGCGACTTTCGATCAGATGGATCGACTATGAAATGAAGACAGAGTGGAAACACAGCCAGAAAGTAACATACGAGGTCGTTTGACACGAAGGCTTTGACCAATTGCTCCCGGAATGCCGCCATAGAGAATGGCACTCTTTGCGCATTAATGATACGTTGTTCGTCCGCCTGCTGTTGAAGAATTTCTGGTAGCTTGTTAGTGATTCCGTATTTCTGAACTGCAGCAAGGTATGCTTCCATGTGACCTTCAGTATTCTGAAGATGAAGGCGGCGAGTGGTAAGACTTGAACCAGATCCATATTCTTGCCTGTGGACAAACTCAGTATATTGTGAACCTCAAATAAGGGAGAGAAAGCAGACGGGCAAAGTCGGCATTTAAATCCTTTATCAATCGCATGGCGTCCGAAGAAATAATCTGAATCGGCTGATTTCTTTGTTTTGACGAGAGTTTCCGGATCAATGAAGATGTAGGCACTGCCAGCCTCATTATCGGCAGGAGTGGGTGCAGCGGTGGCCCCATGACCGCGACGGCGTTTGTGAGGAGCAGCCTTCCTAGGTGGTGGGTTCTCGTCATCAGATACGGCAGCAGCCGACAGGGCCGGTGCACGAAGGGGCCGCTGGCGCGGAACAACCGGGAAATTCTCAGAGCCGTCGGTGTCCGATTCCTCAACATCGGAACTTGCATGAATGAGGTCGTGAAGATGAGGACCCAGACTCGCCATAGCGGCTTGCTGCGCGAGTTGGTCAACAAGCCCGTTTACAATACGACGTGCTGGGGTTTGTGGAAGGATCTATCACAAGGGATTATTAATTGTAGTGAATGCAACACAATATTTAGCATACTGTCTGAGGAGTTGACCTTGGTCCGGCAGGGACTTGGGCTGAAACCAGTTCAGTGAAGACACATTTGTTGACCGGAACACAAACCCAAGTTAAAAACTGGAAGCTCGGGAGCGCCCGTGGATCTCCCCGGTCGGATGGCCTGGTTGCCTTGTTTCAAGTTAGCATATGATGAAACCATGAATGAAAAGCATACCGGAGAGTCCGGCAAAACCACGTGCTTAATCTCCCGAGCTAGCAGTGTGTGCAGCGGTGGGCAGGGGAGGTCTGTTGGAGGTACCGGCCCCAGCATTGCGACCTGCCTGACGAGTGCGCATGCCCGGGACAGGATCCTCGTGGGCAGTTGGTGTCTCTTGTGCAGTGTCTTTCTGACGAGATGGGCGAGGCATTTGCGTTTTTGATTCAAAGCTCTTTTGTCAGGCCCAATTTAAAGAATCTGCCTGGGAAGAATATACAAGTACCGATACATTTGCTGAGCATGCCAGTCTTGGCACTTATCTAGGTTGAGTGTCAGGAACTGAATAGTAATTTTAGCTGGGAGGGAAGATACCAAATTGTATTGTGCAAAGCCACTTGTAGGTCGGACATGAATTGAGATGTTGATACATTAAATGGTCCACGTGGTTTGTGACTTGAAAATAGGGGTCTTTTTCACTTGAAATTGGATCTCCAAACTTCTTTCCTCACAGCAATTCAGCACTGAAAAAGGAAGGCGTGATTATTGGTAAATTCTTGGGACCTTGATAAGTTGATATGAAGAAGTACACTCTGGAAATGAAATCAATCTGAACCGTTGTTTCAACAATGGATTCTTGCTCACAGAGAATTGGTCACCAGTCCCACAAAAATTCGTCACCACATGGTGAGCTTGTCGTTGGTAGATTTTTTGCCCATGCGTGTGGAGTCGCTCATTCCAAAATCACTGTGATTACCAGCGACAATAAACCACAAACATAAATTACCGTTCAATGGAACAGAGAGGTTGAGAAAGTTGTGGTCTTTGTCATGTGCTGAAAGCACAGCCACTACCAGATTGTCAATACACAGCCACAATTGACAAGTCTCAGTCACGTGAGCCTCAAATCCCGAGGATCGGTCTTTTTCCCTTGCATGCTATAGGCCATTTAAAAATCTGGAATTTTGGGGGAGGGATCCAGAACATGTAAGTTACATTATGGCCATATCAGTTCTGAAATTTTATTATCCTATAGCTAGTAATTGGCTGATTCCATATGATATGGTTTTGCCGACCAAACTTGATAAGTGCCAGTCCATCGGTCATAGGAATATATATTAGCAGCGTAGGATCACTATTGAAGGGAACTGCCTGATTGAATTGGTGAATTATTATCTAGATTGCCACAGGGAAATTATTTCACCATATAAGTCCAATATTAGAACAAGAAGCCAACGAGGATACTGGAAACAGATTTCTGTGGAGATGCAGATAGTTTCAAGGCGTAAAGGAACAAGAACAGGTGTGATCTTATTTTTTGTTTTCGATGATTTGGTTTGGCTGGGCTCCAGTGGAGTTTGCCGGCTGCAGATATGGGTTTTTGTCAGCCACTTTTCCGGTTTCGCTTTCAGTCACAATAATTTGTTGATTTGAGCTGTAAACACAATGATCAGGAAACAAGAATGAGATTCAAATTCCCAAAACCATAACTTCATTAAAGTCGAAAAAAGGATACCTATATGTGCAACACCGTACAGATAATGCTGCTGATTGCCGGCACACAGAATGGATGCTACTGAGAGAAGGAATAGACGCAGATGTACGAGGACAATTTTACTGGAAAGCTGACGTCTTTGTGGTCATTTTGGTACTAGGGTATAAGGGAACTGGTTGGGTGGTTGTGGAGAATGATAAACTCGAGACAGAAAGTGTTTGATGGTGGGACCAAAAAAAGGAAAATCTTGGGACAGGAATCTCTTGGTGGCAGGGCACAAAGCCTTGATTGGGGGGCATAATTTGGATACCAATGGGACATGAACATGGCTACAAAGTGACCAATACTTGTTATAGTCTGGACCAAAAGCATAGCAGGAGAAACATCAATCCCGAATCGGGAATCAGGATGACATGGTCACCTGAATGCAAGGACCAAAAAGGTTACCAGAGGACATAAACAGTATCTTGTGGGACATCAATGGTACAAGCTAGATAGAGCTCTGCATCGTTGACACATGATTGTTCCGTTGGTTGAATGATTGATCGGCCATCACTATCGAATTACCCGAATGGCCATTTTCCGTTGCAAATGCGGCACATTCTTCTGCTGTAGATTGGCTGTAGAGCTAGTACAAGGTTTTGGGAGATTCTCAGTTCCAAGACCCGACTTAAGTCTACTCAAGTGACTCCGAGTCGACTTGCACTGACTTGCAAGTCAGGTCAAGTCTCAGTTCCGACTCGACTTAACTTGACTCAAGTCGCATCAGCCAAGTCGACTTAAGGACAGCCAAGTCTAAGTCGCGGCAACACTAAGCCTTTAAGTCGTCCCACGTCGGTGAAGCATGTGCTGGTACTCTCGGTAGCTGTGAAAGCGGATCCACATTGGAATGAAGGCGCCCGGGTCGATGCACGATCTTTAGGCCCGGATATGCTGCGAATACGGCCCCCCATGCAGCTAAACACCTGTTCGCGTTCTCGTACACTCGAGCCCATTGCAATGCGGAATGGTCCGTCACTAGAATGACCTGTTCTCCTTCGATGAAGGGCTGGAAGCAGACCAGCGCCTCCTTAGCTCCCAGCGCTTCTCTCTCTGTTGCACTGTAGTTCCGTTCCGCTGATCTGAGAGTGCGACTCCAATATGCGATAACACGTTCCACGTGTACGACTGTCTCGTCCAGCAAAGTTCCCCACTCGTCGGATGTCTCCATTTCTTGCACTTCCTTTGATAAGTTAACGAATAATTTAGGTATAGGATGACCGTTGTCCCAGGCCGTCTTCAGACGATCGTAGATCGCTGTACCCGCCAGATCTGCGACCCTCAAAGGTTGTACTTGCTGAAGACTCGCGCCTAGCGCATAATCCGAAGCATCCGTATACAAACGGTATGGAGAACCTTGTATGGGATGTCCTAGTATCGGTGCTGCCGATAGGGCGTCCTTCGCTTGTTGGAAGGTGATTTCGTGCTCAGCACGCCATTCCCAGCGCACCCCTTTGCCTAACAGTGTGAAAAGCGGTTTGACAATGAAAGCGTAGAACAGGATGTATGAAGCAAAGTAATTGATCATGCCCAAGAATTTTTGCAGATCGTGAACCGATGTGGGTCGCGCTATCTCCTGTATCGCGGCTACTTTCTCCTTGTGCGTGGAGAGCCCTAGCCTCGATACTTTCTGTCCCAGTAACAGGATAGAGGAGTAACCGATAAAAGATTTCCTCAGTTCTAGCGTGATCCCCGCGGACGCAATAGCGCCGAGGACTCTGTCCAGGTGTACTAGGTGCTCTTCTCAAGATTTGGAGAATATGACTATGTCGTCTATATAGACCAGCGTGAAAAGCCAGAGGTAGGGGGCAAGTACTCCTTGCATAATTCTCTGGAAAATGGAAGGCCCGTTCTGTAACCCGAACGGCATCCGACGGAACTACCACAAGCCTCGGTGGGAACGGAATGCGGTCCTAGGCTTGTCTTCCTCCTCCATTCCCACCTGGTTGAACCCTGCAAGCACGTCAAAGGAGGATAAAACCTGCGCTCCCGACAACGCTTGGATGATCTCCGACTGTCGAGGGATTGGGAATTCATCGGCCACCGTTTGCGCGTTAAGTTTGCGGTAGTCCACTGCAAGACGTGCTTTGCCGTTGCGGTAAACCACCACGCAGGGCGCCCCCCCATAGACTCACAGACGGTTCGATTACGCCCCTCTTGAACCATAGATCCATCTGTTTGTCTATGACCTCGCGTTGTGCAGGTGAGGCTGAATACATAGGCAAGGATACCGGTTGAGCGTCTGCTTTCAGCGGAATGGTAGCTGTCCCTTCAGTGTGCCCCAGTTTCCCTCCTACGCCAAACGCAGCAGTGTTCCGTCTCAACACTTCGTGTAGGCGGGGCGTGATTTCAGCCGGGATATCTGGTCCCAAGTTCACCATCTCCTCCACAGGACCACTGTGTTCTTCCACAAATTCCCCCGGGAGAGCGGTCGTCTTTGGTCCCCAATGTTAATCATCCTCTAGCTTATCGTAAGAGGAAAGGGCTTCGGCCGGGAGGTCAATACCGTCTTGCGCACGCATCGTCTCCTGAATTACTCGTGCGAGTGCTTCCGCCAAGGCTGCATATCTAGCCTGTTCCTCCTCCGACTTGGGGCAGTCCGCGTACGTGGCAGGATCGTGCAACTTCCCCACTATGTCTCCGGCTCTGATATACCAAGGGTGCGGGCTAGGATTCGCTATAGGAAGGTAAGGGGAGGATGATTTGATGAATGTGGTCGGCGCCGCTAATACGCTCTCATCCTCTGTTGAGATGATGACCTTCTCAACTACACCCCCATTTCAGTCCAATGTTACCTAAACCTCAGTCCGCCCACGTTTATGAAAGATTTGACAAAACATCTAAACAGGCTTGAAAAAAGGTTGTGCGAATGTTTGCCATAAAACCTTGGGGGTATGTTCGGTAGATGTTCCCTCAACGTTAGATCAACATTTTATTCATATTTCAACCAAGATCTATTCAATGTTTGTTGCTGGATCCCCTGCCCGCGCCGTAACACCAGCAGCCTTGTCCACCTTATCCTGCTTATTCCTTGCCTTTGTTGCTTGGCCTCTTGCCGTTGCTTGTGCTCGCTTTTCAGGGCCAACCTCTCGCAAAGCGGAAGCAAACTCAGAATGCTTGGCATGGCGATCTGCAAAGCAGGGTTTTGGTGCTGTGAGACTGCGCGGAAGCGTCTCTCGAACAAGGTGGGCATTGTGGAGTGCGTGAGTGTTCAGAAGAAAGCGTGAATCGTCCTTGTGGGCCCTGATTTTCCGTGTCAACTTTGATTCGGAACGTTCCTGCTGTGGTCCGGGAGAATCGGAAAGCGGACACGAAAAATGATGGCAGTCGTGTTGCACATTGAACTTTGTCGAGCATGGCCCCACGCTGACCACGGAACCCGAGCCTCCGGTGGCTATACACTGTTAATTTGAACTTACAGACAGCTTGCATTTCATTTACATGATCCGGTACTATTGATTCTTACTTCATATCAACTTTATTGTCTTTATTGTTGTACTGACCTATAAATGTACATTGTGTACATGAATACAACACACGATTTGTTCCCCCTTCGTATTCGTCCCTCGTCGCACTCAGCGTTGGCCCTCGTCGTTGCCGCGCTCACGCTCACGCCCACGTCCACGCCCACGCCCTCATGCTCTCGTTCGGCCCAAGTTACTGAGCAGCGTTGTTCCAACTCGCACACACAACTCCTCCCACTCCCCTTGTCGCTCACCTGTTCCATTTGGGTTCAGCTCGCGCTCGGACGACTGGCAGGTTCGTCAACTTGAACAAGATATGCTGCATTGGGACAAAGTATTAGGATCTGAAAACAGACGGCTTGATGTGGACATACCTCTGGCTTGGAGACAACAGTGTTTTCTGTCTTCAGGAGCAGAGGAATCTCGTAGTGATCATCAACGGTCTCGGAAACCGTGAACATCTACAGGATAATAACGGCCGCTGTATGCAGCTGGTGTTCTCTGGGATCAATATCTTAATAATCCGAGCAGCCAACACCTGAGAAATGGCTCAGTAAATTTACTGCCTTGAATGAGGCACATCTACCTCAACTCCATCCAGGATAAACACCCAGGAACCTGTGAAGCATGGCTCTTGTGAACGAGCGGCGGCGTATTTACAGGCAATCCAATTTTTGTTCGCATGGCCAATAGGCTCTGCAAGGGTGTCGTTCCAGGCTGAACCCAGAGCACTCTTCCAAGTATCGGGTCGCCGCTTGGCTTTGGAAACGGGCACAACTGAGCCTTCAATCTCATCAGTAAAATGAGGGTATCTACAATCACGAGCCCCTACCGGCCTTGTAAGCATCATGAGAAGTCCAACCGATACGGCGCTGCAGTTGTTTATTGCCAGTTAAAAAGGTTTGAATTTTGCAGCCGGCTTGCGTCCAGTGACCATCAACTGGCTTCCACCAGCCGCCGCTTACTTGATGTTTGAAACGCTCCATATCTGCCAATGTTGTCGCAATATCGAGACTTGGTGCTTGATGATTAGATAGGACACTGCAGAGTCGAAAAACAGTGTTCCAACATTCAAAGATTTCCGTTGCGAACAGTACTGATGGTCCGAATCGGCGGACTGCGGATGGAAGATGGGGAAAAGCGTGGAGTTTGTATTTCTGTGTGATTTTTGTGGGGCCAACAATTGCCCACCGATCGAGGACATTGTCAATCGCAACTGTGAGATCCGCCTAGAAGAGTTGAAGAGGAATTTCAAATGTTCAAACACGACTCACCAGATACTGGTCCATATTTTTGATCACCGGAAACCAGATCAATGCGCCGAGAACTCCATTTGCTTTCCAGAGCTCGAACAGTGCGGGAGAACAGAGCTGTGCATCCAGTTGAAAAATACCAACCTGCTGAAGGGCCTTGTAATGCTTCCCAATCAGCGATTTCTTGTACTGGACCATGTATGGTGCACGGAGCGGTGGGAGATTCAAACCATCTATGGAAGCGGACTGCAGCCTGGCAGCAAATATTGCACCTTGTTCATCATTCCAGCCCTTTGTCGTCTCGTACCAGACATATTCGTCTTCTCCAAGAAGCACAGTGTGTAGGATTTCACAAGGGCTGTCACGATGAGGATCTAGACCGCGAAGGCGAAGGAGGACATTATAATGATCACCAGGACGTAGTTCGGGATGAATACCTGCGATTAAATTAGTAAAATTGGAAGCAAAGCACCGAACCAAAATACGTGTCTGTTCGTCCAGTTTCTCGTAGCGTTCCGGTGGTTGCATAATAACCCAGTCAAACATTTCTTCCTGGATCTCGTTGATTATGCCCTGTTTAACCAGTTGGCGGGCCTTGTTTTTTTATTTTCGGATCGTTGAGCCTCGGATCTCTTGTCTCGCGGTTGTAAACCCGTGCTTGCTGAATTTTTCGGGCCCGGTCAAGAAGCAGTTCGATCCAATGAACCGAAATCTTATCCTTGACTCCACTCTCTGTCTGTAAGTTTTCAACCACTGATGCAACACCGAGGCAGGCAGATCGTATCTGCTCCTTGATTTTTGCTACAGTGTCCGCTGGTGTTCGTGGCTTTCCAGGCTAAAGTTTGGACTCGTTAATCATAGGCAGCGAGTATGTTTAAGACCACCTTACTGCAAAGAGCGCATGGTATCCCTCGTCCGTTTCGCGATGTGTTGCTGAGCCTCCACTGTCGTCCTCCCGACACCAAAGATTGGCACTTGAACCGGCAGTTGACGTGTTTTCAGCCTGTTGGGGATTATCCGCAGGGAGAAGATGAATCCCAATTCGGAATAAAATCTCCTGTTGCAATTTGCAATCGTACGTTGGAGTCCACTTGTTCTGCATGCTAGTTCAAAACATCAGCTATACTGCAGAAAAAGTTATGTTTCAACACTCACCAGTCCTCTGCCAAGGCATCAAATTGCTCTAGCGATGAGGCGTACTGCGAAGTGGCGCAAAAGCGAACAAAATACTCTTGAGACAGCAGCTGGTGTGGCAGGTTGATTTTCGCGATATACATATTCATATGTGCATTATACTGTTTGCTTCGATTCCCAGAGACATCATCTGCCCACGGCATAATACGAAGCACAAACACCGGCCGACCCTGTGCAATTTCACGAACAGGGTGGGGCATATGCGGTGTGAACGCATCCTGGACCCCTATGTTGGTTCTTGAATAGCTCAAGGCAAAGATTGGAACAAGGCTCACCAGAGAACTTGATCTCTCCCTGTATTCGAAGATCCAAAAAATTATAGCGGAAGTCGAACCACTTTCAAATTCTTCAATTCATTGTTGATTGAATTCGCATGTGTTACTTACATTCATGTTCCTCGACCGTAAATATTCCAGACTGCAAGCAGAGTTTAGTCCGTGGCTCAATATCCAGAGAAACTTTCATACCGTCTCTTTTGAAACGAGATACGCATCACAATGCACCTGCTTCTTGTATGTAATCCATTTGAGTGGGATATAATATTTCCCGTCTTTGCTCTGTGCGAGTTCCTTGATATAAAAATGACGATGCGAGGCTCCGTCCCAGTTGGCCCACATCGGCGACAAGTCATCGTCCTCGATTTCCTTCACATACTTCTCTGCTTGCCACGATTCTGATACTGTTGTTGTGATTTCGGGCTAAAAATGGAGGTGCTCGCGAACAAGAGGGTTTGAAAAGTCCTGAAGCATTTTCGAAATCAGAGCGTTCGAGAGAATAAATCAAGGCTCTCACCAGACGTAACAGGTCATTTGGATGGTTCATGTAAAATTGATTGTTTAGAGAAGATGTATGATGGTGCGGCTTCAAATCGACATCTTGTGTCAGTTTCTTCTGCATCTTCTGCAGCGCGTAAAAGGATGGAACATTTGGAGTTCCACATTCCTTTATTACCCAGATAATCGCTTTTAGATGATCGTCCGATAGTCGCAAGCGTGGTAAATTGTCTAAGAGGTCAAGCATAAACATCTGGATCCAAGTAGAAAGAATATCAGTTTCGAGTTTGCAGCCAAAATCATAGCGGAAATTGAAACCCACCGCCTTTGAACCATGTGGCGCCCAATCCTCATTAAATACCCCCGCCGAAGAGCTGTCGTCGTCGTCTTCTTCATCGGACTCATCAAGACCTGAATCCGGAATTTTCAAAGCAAGTCGCTGCATACCATATTGCACTCACCCATGGCTGCCATGGCCCGCACTGCATCAGAAAGTGTACAATCATCTGTCTTGTCGAACATATCGGCCATCATGGGTTTCATATCCGCGAAGATTGTGTGGTCATAGTACTCCAGGTTTTCCATCTCCCTCCAGATCCGAATAGATTCAGAGCTATCCACCGCAGGAACCTCACCTGCGGAAAACATGACTTGTTCACCGCAGCATCGAAAATCTCCCCACCATACGAATAGCCTCGTTAAATAAGCTATTCCCATACTCCGTTCCTGAAATGCCAGCCAGAGGCATATCTTCATCCAAATCAAGAGGGTCATCTGCATAGCGGGCAGCGAGGGTCATCACGGCTGGCATCAATGGGAGATCCTTGGGAACAGACGGCGGCAAAAGAGTCGGACCACTCGGAGTAGGCCCGGCAGTTGCGCGGAGGGCTGATGTATGTTTTGGGGATTTACGATGATTTGCTATTGACGTAGGAAGAAGAGACACAGTTCCAGCATTTGAAGAGCAAACAAGACACTTGAGACGACGCGGCAAACGATCCGGAATTTCTTCAAAGTCTTCTGTTCAACGTGTTCAGGACTGCCACAGCGCTGAAGGAGTGACTAACCTGCGTCTTTGCGAATAGGAGCCATCCAGATAATTGGAAGACGGCGGTGTTTCTGTGCTGTGATGATGGCCCGTGCGCAAAGTATGATTCTGATGTCCTGCACAGCCTCTGCCTTTGTCTTTTCCGCTCCAACCACCACCTCGCCACTCACTCAAACTCCATTCTTTACACCAACGTTTGTTCCCCACTTCTCTCTGCCCAGCAATGGCAAGCCGTCGCAAAATGTCCGACATGTTTGATATGCCACTCGATTCTTCGCCTCTGAAGGCACCGTCTCCTGTCCGCGCAATTCCGCCGGGAAGCGCAGCGCAGTCGCCTCCGAGTCCGGGATCGCCCTCTCCCCTTCAGGCCTCTGTCGTTCCTCGTCTCAAGCGTCCCGCTGAGGATATGAGTCAATTTGCGGGCGAAGTTTCTCGGGCACACAAGCTCATGAAGGAAGACCACGAAGCCCTGATCGGATTCTCCGCAGTACGTTCTCTCTATGCCGACAAGTCCCAGATGCAGATGCTGAATTATATCATTCCTTGGAACAGCTTGGGCGTGGAGAGCAAATGGTCTCCTTGGCTGGCCAGCTTCTTGCGATTGCGCACCACCAGAGCCTAACCCAGCCCGCGGCCAAAGAGTGGAAAGTTCCTAAGAAGCTCATGGTACGTTTCAGTGATCACTCAGAGGCATTGTTCTAACCTTTGAATGCAGGAGAAGCTAACCACCAAAGCGGGTCCCTTGATCATCGATCCTTTGATCCCCGCATACCATGACACCAAGATTGGTCCCAGTAAACTGTTGACCGTCAGTGTGTTTCCTTCGTCACTGTCCCTTTTTTACGACATCGGCAGGACCTGGTTCTTGCCAGTCCCTGCTGGGGATTTGGTGCAGAGCTGAAAGACGAGAAGCACACGACGGATGCTCTTGGGACCGCGGTTTCGGGAGTGTTGGTCAGCAGGCGTAACCTTGTGAAGAACACAGTGAGTCATTATCGAGACTCGGCTCTGTGATGACCGAAAGTTGATGGGCCCACGCTTAGATCCTCGGTTCGCTCGGTTCGGAACCAGAAGATCCCAACATCAGTGTTCTGCGTCCTGGCGCAATGAACATTGTTGATCTTGCACAGGCCATTCTCGTCAAACTCAAGGTGAAATCGGTCCCACTTGATATCTGCATGTGCGGGTGGATCTCCATTCTGGTGTGTATTTCGTTATGATTGTGTTCGGGAGAAATTTAACACTGCACTGCATAGCGTCAATTGGTTTCCGAGAGGGACGATACCAAATACTGGACCAACGTGGATAAGGAGCTTGCGGGCATATGTACTTCATACCCCGACCCTTTAAAACAGTCCAAGTGTGTTTACTCAGTTCAGCACCAGCCGTTTCTTAAATTGATCTGACATTGCGTTGATAGATGGATCAAGAAGTACGTACTCGATCGCGACTTTCAGACGTACGGCGCTGTCGACCTCACCTCACTCGCAACCGGGGCATCTGTCCACGTCGGTTGCCCATCGACTGCGCCCCCGGCCGCCGCCCAAGCTGATAGATCCGGCGACGAGAACGAGGACACTTGATGTCGGGGATTGGCAAATTTTGTTGCCCCATCGCGCCAGGATGCGAATTACATAGTTTAATAGATGACCCCTTAGTATACCGTACATCCAGCCTGTCGCCCGCCTATTCTTTTTATATAATATCAACTGAATTTTGTGCTATCAAATGGCGGAAAATTAGTCATACAATGGCCTTCAAAACATCTAACTGAAGGTCGAGGAAAGGTTCTCGAAAAATGTTTCCTCAATGTGACGTTGCACAAGCCTTGTGGGATATGATTATCTTTGTTTCAAAAATGTGTGGCCAAGCATTCTGTGATGATCGGACAATTGTTCCGTAACATCTTGGCGGAAACATCCCTGAAAGATTTTTTACAAACGGCGGTGTAACCATTCATCCCTTCCCTCGAACGGACCCGTCACCGGTACGTTATGAACCGTGCCTGCGGTAATCAGAACGTCTCGGGCGGCAAGGACTGGAGGTTCGTCGGTTTTTCCCTCTCTTCATTTTCGTGCCTTTGATCGTTGATACGTCTTCCTCCAGATCTCAGGAAGCAGACGTTTTCTCGACTTAGCCACGCTCGCCTGCCAGATTTGGAATCCTAAGTCCACTGAGTGGGCAGAAGAGGCGGGAATAACATGTCTTGTCTCGCCGACACGCACACCACGGTGACCTGTGCTCCATCTTTGGACTCCCAGTTCGTATGTGGACTGGAAATCTTCGCCAAGCAATAGAGGAACTTGCATATTGCGGACCACGTATGCCTCCAGCTCGAAGCTGATAATCTCCCCATCCTTGGTCTCCATGTAGATGTTGGTTTTGATGTATCCCAGAACTTTGGCTTGACCCGTTAAATGGTAGAGAGTCATACATATACCGTCTTTCGGCCTGGGAAGACCTGGGATAGATGCCCAGAAGTCTTCAGACATAAGGGTGATGTCTGCTCCAGAATCCAAGCGACTGCGGATGATCTCATGAGCTAAGGAGCCCACATGCAAGCGCACGTGTAAGGCTCTAGCTCCCAGAGATCCTAAACCGTCAGGTAGCTGCCACGCCTTTCTTGCTTGGTGGATGGTTTGTCCTTCTGCGTCTGTCATGGAGGGGAGTTCCGCAACGTGGCTGGACGATGATATTCTAGCCACTGTATGCAGTACGATTACCGGTTCCTCCATACCGTCACCACTGACACTCTTGCTCTTACAGCGAAGGTCAGCGGGCGGGTCCTGTGTTTCCTGTTTGTCTGCGCTCTTGCCCAACTTCCTGATCAACCAATACAGTTCTTCCTTGCTACTGCGTTCTCTCTGCGAAGCTTTCTCCCCTTCGAATTTTTCGCGCCTCCGCCTATTGCGATGGAATCCCTGCTCCACCAAATGCGCTGATTTAGCGAGGGACTCGGAAGATTCGACCGTTACTCCCTCGAATGACGCTGGCCGGAGACTAGCGTTGTTGAGTATCTTAGGATTCTCAAAGGATAAGCGGAAGGATTCTTGTTAGATTGTATGTGCATAGCTAAGTATTCCTGCGTCTCCTTTGCCTCGTCTTCTTCGTCCCAATCAATCTGGATATAGTCGGCTTGTTTATACGAGACGAACGCGCCGTAGTGAGGGCAGTCCCTGGATACATGCTTGGGGCTGGTGCAAATTTAACATTCCCCATTTGGCGGGACAGCGCTGCTCTTGGAATCGTCAGACTTGAAATGGTATCCGTTGACCGTCCTACCCCGCGGCCAATCCGTCAGGGGTCTCCCTCTTTTGTCTGCTCGTGTATCTGTCGCCATCGCTTCCTTCTCGCTCATCGCAGCTGATGATCCACTCCCAGCCGACTCCTCTCCTTCACTTTCTCTGCGACCTTCCCTTTCCGCGATATTAGCTTGTCTGGCTCACGGGCGGAACCGACACGTCGAGTTAGATGGCTGCAGTGTATTCGGTTTCACATTGAGCACCTGCGCGATCTGCTCTGTGAGCATCCATGACACGGGAAGGGAGCCACTATAGTGCTCGGCCATGTTCTGCAAGGTTTCGATATCCGGGCAAATGATCTCATTAATCTCCTTATCCCAAGCCGGAGGTTGGGTGTGTATGATTCGCGCTATGGCGGATGGACCGTCAGCGTAGTCCGCGAAGATGAACGCGTGGTGCTGAGCACGGTGTTGGAAGAAATTGAGAGGTTCCTCTCGCTCGTGTCCCTTCTGTCTGAATCGCATTTCTTCAAACTCTTGTGTATGATCTAGTAACCATTTGGCTGTCAGGAAGTTACGGCGTATAGCGCCCAACAGGTTGGCCCACGACATGCTATTCGATGTTCTCTTTTCTAGCGGAAGGCTGTCCCACCAACGCTTAGCCCGATCCTTGAACTTGGACGGCACGATTTGTGCTAGATCGTTCGCTAATTCGATGCCCATGGCAGCGAGATTGGACATAGAACTGACATAGTCAATGAGCGTGCTGCCCATGCCGTTCCATTCGAGCAATATAGATACGCTGAGCTTATGGTTGATCTGCCAGTAGTTCGCGGACGGTTGTGGGTACCCGACTCCGCGATTATTTCCGCCAGCGCCTCCTCCACCTCTGTCTCCTCCATGACCTCCGCCTCCTGATCGATCTGGGCCGCCGAACCCTTGTCCAGGCCCCCCATTATCGTCATCGCCACCGTCACCGCCTCCGCCGTACCCTGCTGGGCGACGGCCGGACCAAGCGGCGGAATACCTGGCTCATTCGATGGGGAGGTCGTCGGGTTCCCGGCTTGGTTCGGCGCTCGTGGATTGCCCGACGTACTAGGGATATTGTTCCTGTACATGTAGCTCGTCCACTCGTTATTAGGAGGGACCGTAACCGATTCACTGCACCGACAGTAGCATTTAGAGGTATTGGTAAGACACCCCTCATCCTCACGGGAGCACGCATCAGCAATGGCCCCCCACCTTCAGCTTGAGAGTGAGAATGGAGGCTCCAGGCGTCAGCGAATCTGCCAGTACCAGGTAAAGAGCTGATAAGAGGGGCCCAGATTGTAGAAATTGGTTCGGACGGCCGACCGCAAATCGAACTGTAGGTTCTGACGGCAGGCCTTGAGGACCTGCCCTATACTCGTCCAAAGTGGTCGAGGTGCCACGATGCGGAGTGAACGTCGACGTTGTATCCTCCGGCTCCCGCCAAGTAGGGATGGCTGGGTTATCTCGCTTCTTGTAGTACCGGTCCCGAGCAGGCTCATTGAGTTCCGCCACCATTGTACCGTGGGCTACTGGGTCGAGCAATGCAGCTCGACGACCGTAGTCGGGACGCTGTAGCAACCGTCGCAACTCTTTCTGCACTAAGTCCTCACCAAACGTAGCGCGGACCTCTGTTATAGTAGACCTCGTCCCGCAAACACCCGGATCCGGGGCTATTCGGGGTTGGGATATCGACCACCCGAGTACCGGCCCGATATGAGAGACTATCGTTCATACGTCTCCATTCGGCGTACGTTCTTCCGTAGTCCCCACGGTCGCGCAGCTCTACTTTACGGAGGCATCATCGGCCGCCTCGCCAGATCCGAGGTTTCAAACGAAGAAGTCCTCCGCGGCCCCAGTGACGACGCTCTCCTCGAAGTGATTTGTTTGTGGGATGGGAAATCGCCCTTCGCTTATTGGGACGATTGTCTTACCAAGGAAGAAATCGATTTGATTTGTGGCGTGTATCATGTTTCAACAGGTGAGTTTTTTTTTTTTTTTTGGTGTGTGTGTTCTGGTGCTCGTTGGCTCTAACTATCGGAATATAGGCCAGCGCGACCGTAATCTCATCAATAGCGAACAGACGTCAACTGTCTCCTGGTGGCCCAGGCCACCGTCTTTCTCGGCGTCTGGAATTAACATCGGCCGGTGGACACCCATGTGGGAACGCTGGTACCAGAGATGCCTGGAGCAGGTGGAAAGCGGTTCTGCGGCTCTCTTTACGCATACACAATGGAAACATAATCTCAAACTAGAACGACACGCCCCGCCATATAATGAAGCCCTGAACAAATGTGCTGAGAAGATTCTTGCTGTTTTACGACCTTGAGCGTCGGTTCTGGGAGGTACAACGTCCTGTAAATCTTTGAAATCTAACACGTTGGCTATCTTTCGGGCGCGAAGCACGAGGATTGAACAATGCATCAAGTTTTTACCCCCCTTTTTGTATTACTTACAAAGCTCACAGTCAAGAAAATAAGCTAGCAGATTCAACGAAACAACGATTCTATTCGCCCTGATCCCTCATTATTTTGGCCATCCTTTCGACTTCCTCCTTCACATTGTCCCATCCTCCCAGCATTTCCACCAAAAACTTTTCTTGGTGACGGACGTAGCAAGACTCGCAGTGGAAGGGTGTCACCCAGGCACCCAGGGCCGTGAATAGTCGATGACAGACTCGCTCTGAACCGGGATTAGCGTCTTGCACGACGGTCGACGCAAGGCTTACCCAGCTTCGTCGCATGATTGGTTTCAACCACCCAAACCAATCGTATTTTATCTTTCCAACACTGTTTCTCCCACTCTCTAGTACGACGCGGAGGATCGTCGCTCCTCCCCAACTTGACCACCACTGAACCGTTGGGTAGCACGACCTCTTGAGCGTAAACCCACCCGTGAGCATCGCTGGGAGAAGGCGGTTGCAACAAGGCATCGTCGACATCCGCCTGGGTGTACTTGCGCATCGCGAGACTTGACTCTGTAAAGTAAGCTTTCAAATGATAGTGGGCATGATCACTCACCTCTGTGCTAGGAAAAAAGATTAAGATGGTGCAAAAGATGGCGGCTTGATGCAGTGCACCGACTGCAAGTACGCAAGAGTACACAATCAAGATCATGTCCAAGACTCACATCTACAGTATTAGCACTTACCTACAGTGGCGGCAAAAAAGAATTGCCGGCATCGTTTGGGCCCATCTCTTGGCGGAATGACTTCAAATAAAATACTAGCATGAACCTTGATGGATTTCATGAGGTTCTGCATAATTTAAGCCATCACTTACCCACATTGTTGTGCCGCAATAAAATAAATCAGTGGTTTCTGAAAAATCGAGTCTTCGGAATCTTCTTGTATGCAAAAATGGTGTACCTAGCATGAAAGTACTTGAAAAATAGAGCATATTGATATATAGTTTGACCTATGCCCAATGGGAACTGGGCTCACAATGAGGCCTACAAGATGGCCATTTGGGGCATTTTTGCCACTATATGAGCCAAAAATGCCCAAAATGGCCATCTTGAACCGCACATTGTGAGCTAATGGCCCAATCGATTCAAGTGAAATAAAATGGAAACATGGTCACTTTTTCAAGTACTTTCATGCTATGTACACCATTTTTGCATACAAGAAGATTCCAGAGACTCGATTTTTCAGAAACCACTGATTTATTTTATTACAGCACAACAATATGGGTAAGTGATGGCTTCAATTATGCATAACCTCATGAAATCCATCAAGGTTCATGCTAGTATTTTATTTGAAGTCATTCCGCCAAGAAATGGGCCCAAACGATGCCGGCAATTCTTTTTTGCCGCCACTGTATGTTCTAAGACGATGTTGACGAAGCCAGCTTGATGGAGTGCACAGATCTGCAGAGATAGGTACGCAAGGGTACGCAACAGTACACAAACATACTCTCACCACTTCCACCATCAGCAACAAGGAACGCCCATACACGAAGACGCGAAAACGAACGCCGCGCGTTTAGAGAACAAGGAGAAAGTAGTAGGTGGAACACTCGCAGGATGTATTAAGATGATATTTTGCTTACAGAGTCCTACCCTCAACAAAAGTGCGTTTTTCTCGGCCAATCCTTGGCCGATTTCGTTCATTCAACGCATTCACCCCTTCCTTAGAAGTCCCTATGCAATATTCAAGGTATCTGGTCCCCGCCCGCCGCTGAACGTTTTGAATATTTTTTTCTTTGTGACTTGAATGAGAACGGCAAATACTGCGGCCAATTACAATCACACGTTGAAGCTTTCTCATTTTCACTCCAAGTATCCAATCACGCGTTCATTTTAGTGAGAATACATTTTTGCGTATAAAAGAAAGTCGAGAGGCTATGGAACGAGGTACAAGCATGGGAATTCTTATCAAAGACATCGATTCTTTAAGCAGTAGTTTGTGTTGAGAAGGGCGAACTCGCCCCATAAACTTGATTATCTGTACTTTGTTAGCCCAGATTCGGAGAAGGGATTTCAGCGCACTTCACCTTGCTCTGCAGCAAAGGTAGCTTCGTCTTCAACCCAAATGTCGTGCCGTACTGCCCCGACCTGCAACCTTGCATCCGAGAGGTTTTTTTTTGCTATGTCGTCGAGGCGAAGATAGTATTGGAGGCGGCTCTGAGCCTCAACCTCCCGAAGCGCTGCGAGCTCAATTTCTGCCTGGTGGCAGTCGAGCATAGCATGAGCTTCGGCCTCCCGAAGACTTGCGACGTTACTTTCCTCCTGATAGCGGCTGACGGACGCATGAGTTTCCACCTGCCGAAGCCTCGCGAGTTTAACCTCGCCCTGGTGGCGGTTGACGGCAGTGTGAGCGGCGGCCAGAAGAGCGCGGACGAGACGCATCTCGGCTTCTCGGGATTCGTAGATGCTCGACACCAATTGGAGTTTAAACTTGTTTTCTTCAACCTGGGCATGAGACCGGACTGGAGGGAAAATAAAAACCTCGAAAAATATGGATTAAGTACTGATACGGACCAGGACCGGCAAGCCTCTGAGGCCTGTCCGCAAGGGAGTGAGTTCGATACGAGGGCTATCGCAAGACATACTTTAGATGAAGATGAGTAGATGTCAGGCGCTGTCGCACCGGGCAAATACTCAGTGATAGTGGAAGAGTTGTTTGGTGTGAGAAAACCTTTGATGTGGATCAACTTCGACATTGGGAGTGCACGTGAGTGTGCATGTCTGCTCTCTTCCTCTTTCGCTCGCATTTGCCTAGTTGCGCTGCAACTTCGCATTTGCCCCTCTCTTTCTTCTCTGCGCTGCCGTCCTGATTGCCTGGTTGCGCTGCACCTCGCAATTGGACCCGGTTGCTCGCCATGCCTAAATCCCGAAAAACGACAAAATCCCGACCAACGTCCATACAGGTTCCTTGTCCAATCTGCGGCAGAGAATGGAGAAGCAACACGGTGATGTTACAACACTTGAATCAGCCCCATGGTCAGTGTCATCCATCCCTTCATCCTTCCATCTTTGCGGCCGCTCAGCGAACCAACAAAATCCTGATAGAAATGCGCGCCCGCGACGGCAACATCTCACCTGAAGATGACTACTACCCACTGGACGTTGACGATTATCCAGCCCCGGTTTCTGACGACGACGACCCCATGGAGGCCCCGGGTACACCTGATTCGAATCCCTTCAAAGAGTATCACAAGGGCGCCTCCCAGACCTTCGGCCGAGGCGACACCTTTATGGATAATTTCCATAAAGATGAATTCGCGCAGGAGCACCTCCACAATCTCTACCATCCTTTCGCCTCAGCTGACGAATGGGAGCTTGCGTCCTTCCTCTCTAGTTCCGATATGTCGATGGCGAAGATTGACCACTACCTCCAGCTGCGCATGGTACGAGTTTCTTTGTTGGGCGTAAAAAAATTTGATATGATTCGCAAGGCAGACTTTGAAAAACAACTTGTCCTTTCGCACTGCGAAGGATCTGCGGAGCAGGATTGAGAGCCTGCCTAAGGGTCCGAACTGGAAGTCCATTCCGTGGAAAACCACCTACCCGACAAAACGGCCCCTTACGCTGTATTATCAGGACCCCCTCGAGTGTTTACAAGCCTTGCTCTCGAATCCTCTCGTGCAGGATTTTATACACTTCATGCCGTTCCGCTTATGGGAAACGGCTGACAAACTCATGAGGGTTTTCACTGAATGGCTCTCAGGTAATGCGGCCTGGAACCTACAGGCGAGTTTTCTTTTTATATCTCTATCGAGGACGATCCTGATACAACTCAGGATCACTACGGGGAAGGTGCTACTGTTCTTGGAACTGTCCTCGCCTCCGATAAAACGCAGCTCTCGCGCATGACAGGAAACCGCCAGGCTCATTCTCTCCTTATAACTCTCGCGAATATTGATATGGACTTCAGGATGAAAGCAGTCTTCCACACTTTCTTACTTTTAGCGTTGATCCCCATTCCAAAATTTCTCGTGAAGAACCCCGAGATTAGGGGCATGCTCGAGAGTCGCCTCTGGCATTCCATCCTGGATTACGTTCTCGAACCCCTGAAAAAGACCGCCGAGATCGGGAAGATGATGAATGACCCATTGGGTTGGAGGCGTCTCAGCTACACCCCGCTCGTCGCGTACATCGCCGATACTCCCGAAGCTGCCATGATTGCTGGTGTTGCAGGGAAGACCTCCGCTGACACCACAGCGTCTTATAAAAATTTCGGAGATTCGGTCCGACATCCTTCCCGGACGACCAATCACACGCTCAAGCAGCTCATACTGCTAGAGAAAACATTGAATCCCTGGGTCCTACCCGCCTACATCAAGAGGGCTAAGCTCCTACGTCTCAATGGGGTTCACCGACCTTTTTGGCGAAATTGGCTACATGCAGACCCGTCAGAGTTTTTGACGCCCGAGATTTTGCATCATTGGATAAAGATGTTTTACGACCTCGTCCTTAAGTGGTGCATAGCAGCCGTTGGAGAAGAAGAGATTGATTTCAGATTTTCCGTGTTGCGACGACATACGGGTATGCGCCACTTCAACGACGGGGTCTCCAAGTCGAAGCAGGTGACCATGAGGGAAGGCTGCGACAGTATGCGTTACATTATCCCGGTAGTCGCAGAGGCTCCCAGGGTTTCGAAGGGTTTCCTGAAAGCCATCGCCTCTCTCACCGCGTTTTGGTATCGTGGGCAAGCACCAGCCATTAGTGAAGCCGACTTGGACCTGATGGACAGCGATCTGGGGTGTTTCCATCAAGAGAAACATGCCATCTTGAAGTCGGGTGTGCACAAGGGAAAGAAGGGTCCGCTCAACAACTGGTGGATTCCCAAGCTGGAATCTCTCATGAATGTCACGAAATCGATTTGAGCGAGTGGAGTTCCCCTTCAATGGAGTGCCGATGTCACTGAACACTCCCACATAACCGAAGGCAAGGACCCGGCCTCCAGCTCGAATAACCAAGGTTATGAGTCCCAGATCTGCCGCCACCTAGACCGTAGGGACAAGTGTCGAAATTTTGACCTCGCAACAGCCATGGACAGCGCGGGGGTCGACCTGGGTGTCGGGCCAAGTGTAGATGACGACGACGCTGATGCCGACGCGCTTCTGGACGCCGATGCGCCGCTACTCTTAAATCGTAGTTCACAACTTCTAGAAAGTATAGAACCTGTCGCTCGGCTATCCACCGCCCGAAAGAAAATCAACTATTTCACCGAGAGCATTTCGTTAGTAAAAGGGACGCAACCCAATGCACCTCAACCCTTTCGCACATTCGCTTCCGCAGACGGGAGTACCGGATTCCACCTCAGCCGAGATCATGTCGGCAACCGTCTTCGCGTGGAGGAAGCCACCAAAAGATTCGGCCTTGCAGATTTACAAGAGGCCCTCCTGGCATTCATACGGCGACCGCATGACGTTGATGACCGGGCTGTGATCGGTGGCAGGCGCCCAGCCAATCTCGTGGTCGGTAGCCTCGCGGACGGTAGCCCAGATTTTACCTTCCTCCAAGTGTGGCACCACGTTCGGATGCAGGCCCGGTCGTACCATAATCGGAATCAATTTTTGGTCCCAGAGACGATCAACTGCGAGCCCCCGCAAGCGGGATGGCCATTTGGTCGGGGCGATCCTGTGGTCGTGAATCTGGATCCCGCCCATCAGTGGCCGAACAGTGGTCTCGAAGGTATGGACCAAAGCGACTGCTCTTCTCGCCTTGATCTTTCTTCGCAGGTCGTGCTGTATGTCAGTTGAAGATGGTATTTCGCGTTGTTCCCCGCAATGGGTTTGTATCGCCAGTCGGAACGGATCAATTTTTGGCCTACGTCCAACGATTTGACACCGTCTCCCAAATAGATCCTGTGACGCAGACCCGAGGTTCTGTTCCCGAGCCGACAACCGGGATGTATCAGGTCAAGCGAGCTCGCAGAGCCGATGGTTCCCCCATGGGTGATATTGTCCCGCTCGAGCGACTACGAGCAGCTGTTGAACTGACGCCTCGATTTGGCAAAACCGCAAACAAACGACTTACACACGCGACAACCCTCGATTACTGCGAGGACTTTTGGCTCGATCATTGGTATACGAAGGAGCCTTTCTGGACGTTGGCACCATAGGTAGATTCATATTTACAGCGTACCTTGTGCAATACAGTTGATTTGTCCCCCTGGGAATTTTCCCCACATGTTAAACGTTCGTGCAAGACGCACCACACGGAGTTATACGACATGGGCGTTGAAGAATTATTGAGATGTGTATTTGCTCGGACAAAAGGCCGTTCGCCAACGTATCGTATAAAATATTTACCGAAATTGTTGTGTATACATCGTGCATAAATCTGTATAATACATAAGTCTACGTCGTACCAACCCCAATCTATATAACACTACGTAGTTGTAAGCCTATCCTATAGAGTACTATAGAGCACCTGTAAATGCTATAGAGCACTGTATAGCACCCCCTCCCTACTATGTAGCGCTATAGAGCGCTATAGCCGCTATAAACCGCTATAGCCGTAAGGAGGGCTGCTATAAACCGCTATAAACCGCTATGAGAAAAATCAGGGTTTGCTGATGTACTATGCCACCTGCTACGTTCGCTTTCTTCTTTACTTGTGTTCAACTTGTCTTGAAAGGCAAAATCACGCTCTACACGGCTGAAATTATGAGAGCCTATCTTGAGGTGAGAGTTTTTTTGATTCACTCTTCTCCGGCGGCCCGTGGGTTACTTTTAATTTGAGGGGTCCTCCTTACTGACTCATTCATAGATTCTGCTATTGGACTTTTTCCGAGTTCACTCTCAACCTACCACTCATGTGCTTGAACTGATGGTGTTTCAATTTCCACTTAATCTTCTCTTCCCCCTGACCTCGTCTTTTGTATTCATTTCCCTTGTTTGCTTGGATAAGTTCCTAACTCTAGGGCGTGTTATATTCAACTCCGTTTCCATTACTCTACCGACTTAATTTACCTAGATTGTTGCCATTTCCCCATGTCCTGAGTTTGTTTCGTCTCTTACTCATTTTTTTGCCATACCAAACTGATGGGTCGCCATAAACATTCGATGGCGCCGTCGAGACTGGACGTAAACCGTTTGATGACCACCTGCTAAAAGCTGTGAATAACTACTGCCAAATACAAACGAGACACGTACCGGGATGACCAATGGTCATTTTCTGGGATACTTGACGGCGGACCAGACGAGAATGTTGAGGGGGAATATCCATCACTGGCTCCGGTCAGAAAGAAGCTGGAGGGGAGTAAGAAAAATTGCCCAAAATCTGCCATGAGAAGATCGAGGCTGGAATTGAAAGTTCAGCTGCATGAAGGTCGCGTGAAATTGTGTCTTTTACGCATAGCTGTCCCAAAAGACGTCTCCTTCACTCAAACCAGTGGAAGAAGTCGAGCCATCGTTGGCTGAAAGCTATACATATTGCTAACTCAACGCACTCGTGGATGATGAAACCATCGGTCACACCTCGAAACGAGATCATCCCAGTGGGCTGTATCGTCTCACTGCGTCGCTGGTCTGCTCGGTTGTGGGGTGGACGCCGGAAGCCAAGGAAAGGCTGAGGTTGAATTCCACACGGCTGGTTAGAGGCGGCACCGAGTAGGTAAGAAGTCGGTCGGATCCATCGATCATCGTTGTTGACGACAAGCCGTAATCGGCTGGGGACGGAATAGCGTGAGTACAGTGTGAGCTGCCGGTAACATCGACGTACTGGAGAATGCGAACAGCGCCATTCCACCGGCAACTGGTGTCTAACTCGCAACGGTTGTCGTTCTGCAGCTGTTGAGATCACTGAGATCAAAGAAAATGGTGCTCAGCATACCGCTGCTGTCTTTCGCCGCCGCTGCTCACCCAAAAGTAGAGGAGAAACCCGGACCCATCTATTGCTACCTGTAAATATTTTTGGCTATTGATGGGTGCTCAGCGACTGGGTACGCAATACGAAATCTCTTGAAGCGGAGTCTGGGACCAGATGATGGTGGGAGAGGACAAGAATCTACGGGTGCATCACCGGCCGTCAATCAATAACGGAATCGATCAGGCGTTAGGACTTCCGACGAACTGGCACGAATATGTGACGAATTTGTATCTTTTTTTGAGCACAGGACCACGTCCGACGATCTTTCCTTCGTTTAGTTCTGATCTAGCGAGCTTGCACCATCAAGTGACGACCCTCAAGTGAGTGAACTTTTACATCCGGTATACTACGACTCCGATATATCGCTGCTCCAGATTCAGGTGACCCTTGCTGAACTGGACCGATGTTTAGTCCGGGATTCGGGCACTCTGAGCAAACCGGACCCCAGGTCAGGTTCGGGGTTCGGATTTTTTGGTAAAAAATCGGACCTAACCGCCGTCGGCAACACTAGCACATCAGCTGACCGAAACTTCCCAGCTGCCACCTCCCGCGCGCGCCAACTTGCACGAACTCGTCGTGAGGTGGCCAAAGCTAAAATTAGACCGTAAGGCTTCAATGTTCACTGGATACACAGAACACTAGTGACTACGCCCCAAGTGACTTAGTGGAAATCGCAATTGGCGACTAAACATCCTTCCCTGTCGGCACCCTCGCCAGGAACTTCGCAGCGGAAAAAGTGGACAGCGGGGACCTATTAGGAACTTTCAGTCTCATGGGTGTATCTGGAAGGCGCTCAGTCCATACCCTGGTCATATCGTGGTACCCCGCGCTATCAACGCATACGCCGCAGGCGCTGTTGCAGCCACCGGTGCCCTTGGACATGAAACAAAGCAAACCGCTCGAGCTCCTGGCAGAGAACAGTCTAGAGACGAAAGGTTCATGGACCGGCTAATATATTGTCGTTGGCTAATATGAGATGCCTCATGAGATGGACACCTACGTAGCAGGTTCCAGTATTCACGGTGATGGTAGTCGACTGTCCGGTGAAAGATTTACCGGTATACAATGTGAAGGTGCCCGCTGCACGCGCGGCGAGACTGCCCTCTGCGAGGACGACCGGAGAGATGGGAGCGCTGACATCGTCTAGACTAGTTGCTGTCGCAGAAGAGAAAGGTAAAAGTGAAGCGGCGATGGCGACAAGAAGTTTCATGGTTGGCGAGGAGGCTCTGGAAATGTTGATGGCAATTACATCGTTTATATCTCCCTGTTCCGTTATTGAAGATAGGAATCAAGATGAAAACCAGTCGTGTGGACGAAACAAGAAGGATACGGACCCGTATTGAGGTGCTTCGATCGGAACTCGTTTACCAATTGAGCTGGATAAGAATCTTCATTCTTAGTTCCATGAGGTCGACAGCTAGTACTGCAGCCTTACTATAATTCCATCCTTCAATAAACTTGACGCCTGTACGGCATCCTTAGTATGCATTGTCAAGTTACGGCTCGTGCTTTGGCCACTAAAAATGTCGCGTTACTGTAGCGTTACGTTCAATTCGACACCGCCGCCGGTTTTTTTATACTTAAAAATCAAAGAAAATCCGATAAACTGAGAAAAGATTATTGTCACCCTCAGAAAAAATGAGCGTGACGCGTGACTGACGAATTGAACGTAATATTACAGTAGCAGAGTTGGCTATGAAAGGAAGGTGATCTGGGTACCGTAAGATGCCTACCAACGGATGGATGAACAAAATTTCGGACAATGTGGTCAAGGAAGAATGTCCGGACCGTGGACATCGAGAGTCTCTAATGCAAATCAATCCCGAACAGGTCGCAAAGTACACTTCTATAACTTTCCTTCAGTTGGATGAGTGAATGGTAATTCGGAATGTATGTTCGGAGACTGAGCGGATGTGAGATCATGGGGAAGAAAAAGACAGTGCCAAGAACAGGAATCGGTACGATGCTGGAAAGGCTGACAGTGGTGTCGAGAGCAGGCAGGTCAGGCGATTTGTGAACGCATGCACCCGCGTCCGTCCGAATGGAGGAATCACGCAGGGAAACCAATTTAAAAGGGAAAGGAGGGACAAATGAATGATTAAAATCGAGGCACAGTGCTTAACAGCATCAATCTCACTATTTCTCTGCATGCCGTTGATAATTGCGGCAGTGGCGGAGCCATAGAGGAGCGGCTTAGTGCCCGATTCTTCCTATTTACGGCCAGCGGTGGCGTGGCGGCCTTCACTACTCGTCGGAATAGTTGTCAAATAACGGTACGGCGTAGTTGACGTACCCATATTCGTCATCGGAGTCCAAGTACGTCTAGCAGCGCAAAAGGGGGCGCACTGGGAGTGGTACGTTCTTGCGTTCTTCCGCAGGATGTGCAAGTAGTGCTGGGACGGTTCGGTTCGGTTCAGTTTCAGGGCCCTTTGCTCTGAACGCTGAACCTGAGCCTGGCGTTCGGTTCAGGGAAACGCTGAACCTCGAACCTGAGCCTGGCGTTCGGTTCAAGGAAACGCTGAACCTCGAAGCTGAACCTGGCGTTCAGGTTCAACGCGTTCGGTTCGGCGTTCAACAGTATTCGAACGCCGAACCAAACACCATTCTCGTGTCAAATTGAATTTAGTCTAATTATCGAGGCTAAAAAGCTCTACAAAGCTCTACCACATGAATCATGCATCTGGGTCAGAATATCAGCCTCCGCCTCGTATCCATAATCCAAAGTCTGCAATGGACAATAGTTACAATATAAATACCTTTCGCAGAGTTGACACATACTCCATGCACTTGTATGACCATCGCGAGTGGAAGGGCGGGAAGTGCGAGAAAAGCGGGGAGGGCGAGGAGAGGAGCGTCAAACACCCGCCACAAACTCAAGAGGACGAGCGAGTCATCGGGGTTTTGAGCATCTCGGGTCGCCAAGATGAAGCACCACACCCTCACGGGGCAATTGAGATGGTTTACTTGGAAATGAAAAGGAGATAACGACACATAATGGGCGTCGATGTCAGGCAAAATGAATGGAAGGCCTTGGCATGGTCCGGAAGTGTGGAGCTGGGAGACAGAACCGATTTATTTGCGAAATTGTTGTCCCGAGCTTCGGGAGTAAGGCGCATGAATCACATAAAGAGAAGGCGGCGGTCAATAAGTGGCTTTTTTGGCCGCTTCTCTTCGGAACTTGCCCTTTTTATGGACCCATTTTGTAATAAATGTGCTTAATTGTCGGCTGGAAAAGTCGGAGTATTCAATAAGTCCTCTTGACTGCCAACGGGCTGAGTGCAGGATTCGGCGGCTCAGTGGAAAGCCGGCTCGTGTATTCAAAGAATATAGCAACTCTGGTATTAGTATATCGCTAGAAAGAATATACTAGTCTATGGGCCAGTATGGGTAATTATCCGGAACGGCTTACGCCTCAGTCTATATGAATAGAACTGAGCGCCTTTGTTTGACAAAGCTGACTATTAGCCTGCGGTCGTCGACACAATTATAAGTAACGCGAAGAGATAGTAGACGAGATGACTGCTGGGAGCGTGTGCCTGGACACTGGGTGCGCCTGAGGTGTTTTCTTCTGCCGTCGAAACCACATTGCAACTAGGCGTGGTAGGTATCTCGACCTCAGGAGTCGTGGGAATTGTCGCTGGTGGTGGGATCTGAGGCGGAGGTTGTGTGACAGGTAAAAGAAATTCTTCGCTCCATTCAAATTCGTAGGGAGGAAGGGTGAGGCGATTTTGAAACCATTTCCTGTTAATCGACTTCGCCCAGTTGCCGCTCCCAAGGAAGAAAAATACGAACTCTGAAATCAGATGTGCGAAGATGCAAGAAAGGTCTTCTTTCTTCAACTTCCGGAGCTCGAACAGGAATTTGAGAACCGGATAGACACTCGTCGTAGCTGTTACGACAGACAGAGACTGGAGGAATAATTTAGGGACTTGGAACGCGGTGTGAAATACACTGAGCTTTACCTGGCCATATGTGAAGCTATACCCCGGCTCCACCCACCAAACTGACAGGGCAAACGACCAATCGAGGTAGGACACGAATATTGGTAGAGCGGCCAGCTGTGGTGAGTAACTATACTGTTGTCGCAGTTAATACCGATGAACCCCCCGCCATCGAGACTCACAATCGCAGAATGAAAAAAAGCATTTCAGTTTTGACTTGGGGTCTTGCTTCAGGCGAATGTAATTCGGGAGCCGGCGGATGACGTCGATGTACTGAAAAAGGTACTGCCAGAAAGGAGCGAAAGTCATGGAGACTAGAATGGAACTAGGCAGCCAGAACAACTGCACGGGGGCAAGCCCGGGGGCTACGACGGACTGCATATAGAGCCTGAAGCTCATCGAGCCACAATGTTGCCGGGGAATTTCCGACCCTTGAACCACACTACAAGGTTCAAGGATATCCACCCGCAGACGAGTGCAAAACACAATACAGGCTTGGGAGGAATTGCCTTGCCCCGGCTACGGATCCACGAATAGATCCGGCGGATGTTTATCCATACGATGTACCACGCGATAGGTGAGTGGACGACCATGAGCGTGAAATACCCATCGAAAAAGGTGAGTTGGTCGCGGACAATGCTGACCAGCGTACACAAGACGATAGCGCCTACTTGGAATAGCGTGTTTTGAATAGCGTCGTCGGCGTCCCTTTGGCTGCCCCATCGAATCAGTATTCCTTTTTCAAAAGTCAGCTGGAAATGTACAAGGAAAGAGTATTATTACCGGCGCATATATTGATAATAAAATCTGAATGCGGTAAGTCTCTGCAAGGACCGAGCTATGACTGGCTCGACTCACTTGTTAGGCGAACCCCGTATCCAAGTACACCCGCATTGAATGTCCCGCTCATGTTTGGGTCCTGGAGTGCATCAAACAACGTGCCGTCCGCATCTTGTATTATCGGATTACAGAGATCCTCGGGGTAGCCCAGGGTTTGATTCGAGCTGCGGGTAGATCGTCGACATGGCTAAAAAGAAAGATGGGGAAGAGGAGGCGTGACGCGTAGCAAAAATGCGCGCAGACCACGAGGCTTGATACAGCATTCATATATGACGTTTTGTGGCCTGTCTACAGCCGCAGTCCACCTGTACTAGCGATTGAATATCAAGTGTAGGTTTGGATCTAAGTGTAGCGGACTCAGATTGGAGCGGATTGCCAGCCATTTTGCGTTCCGGTTGGATTTGTGCATGCAGCAGGTTTTTCCATCCAGTGTAAACAAGACTGATGCTCGTTGCTCTCTATGGTAAAAGGCCACAGAGTTCAGGCGAACACAGCCCGAGCGAAGGAAACCAACCCTAACCATTGCACGAGCATGAGAGTTTGGTCCGAGATCAACAAGCCTCGGCCCGCCCCGCCCCGTCAGTGATAGTGGCAGTGCCCATCTTCCTCATCCGATCATTGGTGGCAGCCTGCAGTGCCCGTGGCATGGAGCCCCACCCTCTTTGTGGAGCCGTTGTCGGTGGGTGCTCGGGAGTACTATCCGCAAGGGTATCCGACTTCTTCCACGTCCGCTACTTGCCGGTCCTCTGCTTCCTCGTTCGCGAGTGTGTCGTCTTCGACGTACGGAGGACACGCAGCGTCCTCGTACGTGAAGCCTAACTATGCGTTACCCCTACTCTCAACCTCGAGGGCAGAGGAGCTAAAGAAGAATGCCGAACTCCTCATCGCACTCACGTATGGACGCAGACGAAGCCGACCCCGAGCTCGTCCGCGGACGCGGCGGCGTGGGGGAACCATGCCTTCCGAGTCCATTGGTGTCACCGATCAGGGCGCCGCCGCACTCGTATTTCAGCTCTACCTTTAGATCTCCTCCATCCGGCTCCAGCTCCGGCTCCTTCCCCCAGTCAGGGTCGCCGGGCTCCAGTGACGGCGGCGGCAGAGCACCCGTCCGGTGTCCTTTCCCTCTTCGACCGGCCACCAGGGAGAACACGAAGACTCACAACGAGATGATGGAGGAGAAGGAGGAGAAGGACGTGTGAGTCCATCGCGGAGAAGCTGCGCATGGCGCACGCACACGTGGCGTACGTCGCGCTCGTGAGGATACTGAAGGGGAAAGTGGTGTGTGGGAGGGGTGCGTACTTTTTTTGGTTCTCTCTACTTCTTCTTTATTCCTTTTCATCGAGCGTTTCGCCCCCTGGCGAGAGTGTTTACACGGCGGGCGGCATATAGGAGCTCGCTGGAATAGAGGAGACACGCGTTTTTTGGGCAGGGGCAGGGAGCGCGTTTTGTGGGGGTAGGGAGGGGAGGAGCGAGCGCAGCGCACGTACCGGGGCCAGCCAACCAAGAAGCTGGGTTCTGTAGGGGGCGGAATCCCTTTGGCGTTCTCAAAGGCAAGGGCGAGACTTGCATCTCGAGCCATCGGGAGCACGGATGCGTCTTCTCTATGACGCGGCTTCCCTTTTCTCCGTTACCCTTCATCTCCTTCATCTCGTGCTGACGCATCTTCTATTTTTTCTAGACTGATGCGAACGCTTCGCGGTGTACCCCTGCGACGTAAGGGATACGCCGGTTCATGCATGCGTCTTTCTCCCTTCTCCCTTCCCTCTTTCCCTCACCCCCCACCTCCCACTATTCGGTCCATCACTGTCTTCCCACTCTTTCGCTCTACCCTTGGTCTGTCTTCCACGAAGAATCACGCGCTGACGTTTTTGACGAATATAAGTAGGTATAATATATTGCCGACGACCTGCTCGTGTTCCTCGTCAACGAGGCGGCGGTGGGACTGGAAGCTGGCCGGGTGGGAAGTGCGTTTATCTTTTCCACCTCAAGTCTCTGTTCTCTGGAAGGAGTGCTTTGAGCGAAACGGACGGGCATGATTCAAGAGTCTGATTCGCGCTCGGTCCGCGCAACGACGGTGCGGTGGGAGAGCCGCATGGATCCTCCCTCTTCCTCGGTTCTCCCCTCCCCTTCCCTCCCCTCCTCCTCCTTCTCTTCCCTCTTTACAAGACGAGCCTATGGTTTGCGTCCGTGCCGAGAAATATCCTTTTCTTTTTCGTGGGGACTTTGGGGAGGAGGTTGATTTCATTTGATTTTTCCAAGGGCCGGAGAAGCGAGGAGAGAATGACGGGAACGAGGAAATGGGGGCGAAGAGAAAGCGGAGATTACCTTCTTGGGAAGACAATTTTACGCCCGTTGGTCAGCTTTTGGGCCTTGAACATGCGCAGGGCCGTACTCCTTCTTCCCTGTTGTCGTTCTCCAGCTTTCGCTTTGCATACTTTCGGCTTTCTCATTCTTTTCCGGCCCTCCCTCTCGCTGCCGCGTCATCATTCTAACCACGCTATTAGTCTCTTCTAGGCCGCACTCGCACTGCGCAGTCTATGCGATGCCAACCGGCGCGCTCGCCAGTAGGATCGCCGCATGCGTGGTTGGGGGCATGCCAGTGCGTATTCCTCTTGCCTATTCCCTTCCGCACCGCGACTATTCGAACACTGAGCTGACGTCTACCTTCACCGCAGGACTCCTCGCAGAAGGGCAAGGTGCTGCAGAGCATCGCAAGCGTGATCTAGGCGCGATCATTGTCCTGGTGAAAACTTTCCAGGTTTGTAAAATTCGGGTTCTCTGGAACAATATTAATATATTTACATGTTAATCAATGTTCGACGACGTGAATACATGGATACCTTGGCTTTGGTCACGGTCATCGGCACCCGGCCCGGCGTTCCAGCTTGCTAGCGATTTAGAATCAGTAATAAGGAGTGCAAGCAATAGACGCAACACTTACCTGAGGTGACCATTTGGCTCGGCTCCACTGACATCGGTGTTAAGTTAGGTCAAAAAAGAATCAGAGGCAGGAGACGTACGAGAAGCAAAGAATGCGGCCCTTGCGCTCTCAGGCAGGGACGTCAACCATTCCATTCCCCTGTTGAACTGAGTAGTCGGGGGTGTAGAGGACGGTGAACTGCCCATCCGACTGAAATCCGGGTACGCTGGGCTGGAATTGGCGTATACAGGCTGCAGTGGAATCCGTGGCGTCTGCGGAATGGTACGGGGGGTTTTCTGGGGCTGTTTCCTGTTTTCATAGAAAGGCTGGTTTGAGCCTCCATTTCCCTTGATAATCATCCACTGCGCTAGTGACAACATTGCCCGACGGCTATGCAACCATTCCCCATTTCTGAAGCGCGGTTCACCAGGTTACACACCAGCGGGATTCATTGTCGTCGATTTGGTCCGCGCGGCGTTTTGACCTGATCGTATTACAACTCGCATTTCTTGGTGGTGCGAGTGTGGCTACGGGAGACAGCTAAATGAGTCTCCTGTGAAGAGTATCACTATGACCCATTTTCTTGGTAGAACTGTCTGGGTAGATCATAACTGACGCAGTGAATTTTGAACGCACCTCACATTGGCACCACGGAGTTCCGATTTACAAATAGTAAGTTTAGTTTCCCTTGCCGCAGCCGCTGTTCGGATCTCGCATTTCTGACTCAACCTATAGCATCTATAAGTAGTGCGACTCTTCCGGCTGTCCCTTCAACCGCCTGCCCATCATGCCCGTCACATTCTCTGTCGCTCCTCACTCCGCCAACTCTGTAAATGTCAGCTGGGCCGCTGAAGGGTTCACTGCGCGAGAGATTCTCGCCAGAGCCTGTCCGGAGCAGAACGAGAAAGCCAAGGAAATCTTGCAATTCGCGTTCTCTACCGAAGCCGAGGCTGGATCGTGCGTGTCGTCCGCCTCTGCCATTCGCACGCTCCATAATGACCTTATCACTATTCCCATATTAGACGCCGTGACTTAACCACCAAAATCAAAAATCTCCTTCCCAACAACAACGGCTTCGTGTGCACAGTCATCGAAGCGTACAACGGCCACCACGCGCTGGTGATCCGCCCTGATGACGTCTGGCTGGCGATCTTGAGTCAGTTCAACTTCTTCGTCAACGCCAACGCGGAACTGCTGCGCGCGAACTTCGTAACGCATAGCGGAAAGGTGGGCCTGCGCATAGTCAACGAAGGCACGCGTCACGATCTCCTTGATTTCGGGTCCATGGCGCGCCAAATGGTCGACCTCATAGAGAAGAACATCGTGGATCCGACTCTGCGCGCGTGGGCAATACCTAGCTTCACGACGACTACCGAAAACGATACGACTGTCGCTGCAGTCCTCCTGCTTGCAACGCTTAAAGAGTACTTCTCTTATGGATTCTGCGGCATTGCATGCGGGATACCTCGCGTAACGCTCGAGGGAGAAAAATCCGATTGGGTCAACATCCTGGGGCGGCTCGAGAAGCTGAAGGAATATGGCATTCAGACCATCGCATGGTATCATCTTCTTCGTCCGGTCATCGCGCGATTCGTCGCTGCCTTTGAATCCGACGCGGCTGCCAGTGGCAAGAATAATGTGGATTTCTGGCAGAAGGTCGCGCATTATCACAGCATGGGGAGTGGGATGAACTATTATTACGGGTGGATCAACGCATTCAACGTCTTCACCGAGAAGGGGGTCTGGATGGGGCATACATTAGATCTGGTACTTATATTCTTCACCGACCAAGAGCACCACTGACGCGTGGCTAGACGGCGGTTACGCAGCACGCTCCTGAAAACCTTTCTGCCCAGCAGTTCTGGGCCACATACGCTCCGTCCAGCATCCCTAAGGTCCGGGAGCTTTCTGTCATGGAGCGTCTCTGGAAAATGTACCGTGACATCGTCGGCGATTCTAATTTCAGCATCAGCGAGGACGAGCTCGTCCTCGATGGGACGCCGTACCATCGTGTGAGGAGCAGCCATGTACCGCCGGGGTTCGCTGAAGTCGACGTCAAGTTGGATGACAACGGCGAGATGTTAAACTGTGTGATGATTGCGGGGACGGTGGGTACTCACGTCTCATCAAGCGGAGATCGTGGGCTCTCGCTCATCGGCGAGGACGATGTGGTGCGGCCGGTTGGTGGGTGGTGGATTTTTACCAAAGTAGAGGTTGAAAATGCCGAATGAGATATGAGTGGAGGCGCTTCAACCGAAATACCTTTAGACCCCAAATCTTTTGTTCGCCTCACATGTACTTTCACGATACAGGTATGGTGATGAGAAGTATACGAGATGTCGGCCAAATGTAGGATCTACATTGGATTGAGGAAGGCGAGGTACCTCTACGTGGATAACGTGAATACTATAGTGTGAATAACATAGAAAAAAAAGGAAAGGCGCCATTCACCGCATGGCTCATGCTCAAACAGAACGGTGGACTCACGAGCGCTCAAGACTGTCTCGTACAGTTTCTCGCTGAGTCTAACAGCTTGAAAGCGTGTAGAGTGACACAAGCATGTGCATATTCATGTTCAATCACGCTTCGTCGTGGCGTCATGCAGCTGGAACGAGGAGTCGCCTGTAAGTGGCAGGGTCCACTTGAAGAAAAGAAGTGTTTTAACCACAGATTTCATTTTCCTTATGCAATCCCAGCATCGATCAAAGCATCTTCTTTCATTTCCAACCAGGCCCACAATTACCTCAGTCTGACGTGGTGCTTTGTAATTCTGGACCGCGGCAGTGCGACATGGAAAACTAGTTCAACTGATGTCTCAATCACGAGGATGTGACTCGCTGATGGACTCGCCTCGAGCTCCGACTGGGCAGCTCTTCCCCGGGTGCGCTCGTGGCTCACTGATTTCCGTACCGTAACTACGCAGATATCCACCACGAGTAAGCCTATGCTTTCGCAGACGCACCTCGTGTTTTGCGAACTCCAAGCAAATCTTAAACATGAGCTCTCTGCGCTGTTCGATGATGTCCAGAACTCAAGCAAGGGATGCTTGCTGCGCAAAAAAAGCTGAGTGATTATTACTTCACTTTCGACGCCTCTCCGTATTATCTATGGGCGTCGCGTAAGTCAATTCATGCTTGAACTTCCATGCTTCTGATCCGACTACCAGTGTTGGATCCTTGCATCGGTTATGGCAGTCTTCAAAGGCGACTTCGACTTGCTTGTGGACTTGGATTCATTCAAAGATGTGCTGGAGGTTGAATTCAACAGTTGGTGGTATACCAATCGTGCGGTATTTCCTAACCTGTACAAAATAGCGCGGGATACTCATTGTATTCCCGGTACGTACTATTGCATCTCCATTTCCCCTTTTTCATCAAATCCACCTCCGCCAGGATCTGCCGTTGCTGTTGAGCGTGTTTTCTCGGGAGGCCGTGACACCATTGCCCTTCGCCGATCCCGCTTGCCAGCCACTACCATCCGAACCTTGATGGTTTTCAAGGCGCAGCTGCGCCTCGCCCGAAAGCAGGTTTTGGGCGAGGCGGATGCCATCGGTCTTAGCACGTAGCCAGTTCACTACAGCGCAAGACTGTAACATCTGAGTTCCGGGCCCATTGAAATTCCATCCCTTACCCATTGCCGTCCTTAATTCAGAAGGAAGTTGAACCAAAAGTTTAACTTGGTGTTCAATTCAGCAGTTGGTTGAACATAATAGGGGCGAATAACTGTTCTTCAATCTATTCTGCATCTTGCTCAACCCATTTGACTTAGTTTTTCCTATCACTGTTGAGTCCATGGCGAGGGAGCAGAGCAGTAGAGAGTCAGAGGAAGTTTGAATGAGGATGTTGGACGCCAATGTAAGCACAGATTCATGGAGCGAGAGACATCAGCAGTGAGCCTAGACCAACCGAGCCGGATGAGTTTAGGAGCTTTCCTGAAGTCGAATAATTTTGCCGAGAGATTCACCCACCTCCCTATGCAAAGCCTTATCAAGCCGCAGAAAGATCCCATTGAGCACGAATCTCCTGGCTTTAGCTTTGCAGGTGCCGTGTTCATTTGATCCAGTACAAGCGGTCGAGTCTCCCACTTTTAAGTGTGTACTATTTCTGCTACTATTGAAACCGGCGCTTACAGCACTTTGCGGTACATAAGGCGCGGACCGATTTTCTTTCCATTTTGGGCTTTTTTTGATCCCCGCGACTAGGACAGTCGCGGCGGCCTCAATTCTCGTCCGTTTTCCTTGTCCATGGGCTCATCCGCTGCGCATTCCAAATACGCAGAGGATGGCGGGCTCAGAATCGTTTTATGCGGGGTTTAACATCATTATAGAAGTGTCCGAGCGAAAATTTCAGGTTTTCTCTGCTGCTTTTTTAATGGGACACTTGTTCTGAGCTCAAATCCTCACTTTTTTGCCTGATTATAGGCTCATTCTCTCCGCACTTGAAATACACAGGGGATGGTCTCCTGAGATTTTTAATGTGGGCCTGCAGGGGATATCTGACTGCACAATATTGATGATACATCATCATTTTTGATGAGCAGGCAATAGACCGCAACTAGGACGGTTGCGGCGGCCTCAATTCTGGTTCATTTGACCTTTCAATAGGCTCATACGCCGCGCATTTTGAATACGCAGAGGATGGTATCCTCAGAATTTTTCATACAGGGTTTAACACTATAGAAGTGCCCTAGCGGCTTTTGTTGATCCCCGGGACTAGGACAGTCGCGGCGGCTTCAATCTTTACCCGTTTGTCTTTTCCATAGGCTCAAACGATGCGCATTCGGAATACGCAGGGGATGGCATCCGCAGATTTTTCATCTTGCGTTGAAAACTGCTGCTTGAGGTCTCAAATCAAGATTTTGTCCTCTTTTTAGGTGATTTTTCACAAGAACACCTGTTCTGCTCTCAATTTTTCATTGTTTGGCTCACCTAGAGGCCGCCACGACTGTCCTAGTCGCAGGGATCAAAAAAAGCCCAAATTGGAAAGAAAATCGGTCCGCACTTTATGTACCGCAAAGTGCTGTAAATTAGCGCCTCGGACATGTCAACAGTGAGTGAAAAGTGGAGTTCGGCGTAGTGTACACTTTTATAGGCGCGCGCGCGTTTAAAGTTGATCATGGGACTAAAAGCCCCGAGGAAGCGCCATTTATTGAGCGCTTCCAAAGGACTGCGCCCAGCGCTTCCGAAGCCTGGGGCCTGATCTCCCCAGAGCAGAGTTTGAAAAGGCTTCAGACGGGCATGCTTAATTTTATAAAAGAGAGTGACTCCGAGTGTAAGAGACAGCAGGAAATCAAGCATTTGTGTGTATAATATCTATAAGACAAAAGTGATCTTGTGTACATTTCACTTCACGTGCAGATACTTTATTAGCTCATCTTAAGTCTTTGGTGGTGTAGACTGTATTGAGTCTTAAGTTCAACAGAACTCATTGTTCTCAGTAAAGGAGCTTAAGAAAGCCAGCAGAAGTAAATGCCCAGCAACGGGATTGAACCAAGGACAAGTGCAGATTACATAACACATAATCTGGGGAGCAAGGATCACCCTCTTTTTAAAATTACGGGTGTCTGAAGCCTTTTCAAACTCCGCCATCAGCTCTAACCTTTTTCGTCATGCTCTCTGTTCCCGCACCTTCCAAATCAAACACGAAGACGTACTGTTAGCGCCACATCACACAGTGCGCCTCCCCGTCTTTCTTCCCCTTGTCCTGCACCATTCTTCCACTCTTCTCCCCGCGAGGATGAACGGTACTGCGTTACACGCGAATGAAGTATTTGCCGGTGTGGCCCACCTGCGGGGTGGGAGGCCCCGGGAAGCTCCACCAAAGGGTTGTCCCCAAATTTTTGGGATTTCGGCCTCAAAAACCCACGGTTTTGGGGCTCAAAAACCCACAATCGGACAAGGGCTGTCACACGTCACATATGTGACCCACCAAAAAAAAAAAAGAAAAAAAAAGTCACGCCATCGAAATTTTCGGCGCACAAGCAATGCAGACATTCTGACATAGAGACGAGTTCGCAATTAGCTAACAAGCCACGGGGCCTTCACCTTTAGGATAACCCTTTCAGTTGCTACAAGCCCACGCTTGGTCACCACATTCTAGCGTGAAGCGGCGTGTTGGCGGCGTGCGTCGTTACTGGTGAGTCAGAGTCCAATATATGCTGTCGGTTCCCCGTTCAAAAAATGTCACGACCTAAGTGAAAGATGAGATGCTCGATTTTGGGGTGAGTGTATATGTTAGCGGTTTCATCGTGGCAGGAAAATAATGGGGCTGCAATTTCATGAACTTCCCGATCATCCACCTCGTCCACACCGGCGGCCCCCTGCAAATTGTCAAATCAAGTAAGGAATGGTGAGGGTTAACTCACCGTTGTAAGTGCGATATAAACACGCAGCGACATATGACAGGCCCGATGCAGTCACAGAACTTTCCATTGAATTTTAACGATGACCCAGGGGGTTAAAAACCGCTTAGACCCGGCCAAGACCTCCTCAAAAACCCACGATTGGACAAGGTTAGACGAATTTTGGGCTCAAAAACCCACGATCGGGACAAGGAAATGGCCAAATTTCGAGCTCAAAAACCCACTTTTGGGGACAACCCGTTGGTGGAGCTTCCCGGGGCCTGGGTGGGTGTTGGCACGCGATGATGTGGGGATAATATACAGTAGAGACTAGGGGTAAAGGAAGGGGGGACGGGGATGAGAGGGAAAAATCACAATTGTATCTCCAGTGACCTGTACGACGTGAAGAGTGTACATGCAGCGTGGGGCAGGAGGACGGAAGGGGAAGAATATCGAAGAAGCGAACAGGGAATACGGAAGAGAAGATCTATTCTCGGAGAAGTAACAACGAAGCACTCTTCGAGCTTATTGACACCGCCGTTGAGCAGAATGTGACGTTCGCATGTTTCCCGGTCTATGCGAGGAGGTTGTTAGCACGGAGATGACGATAGATTCAGGACAATGAAGAGGGAGAGGATGTAGGGAATGTGCGCAAAAAGGCAGAGGCGGCTGGGTGCAGGTGCGAAACGGAAGCCGTAGCAAGGAGGTAATCAACTGAGTAGCGCGGAGGATGCCAGCGAGGCCACAAGGAGGATACCGGGAAGAGGGAGGAGAGGCACAGGCGGTGATTGATGGATTAGAAAGAGTGACCGAGGGAATGGGTGGACGATATCACGGAAGGTAGGCGATGAAAAGACGAAGCAGGAGGGGTTTCGAGGGAGATCGGCGGGAGGGATGGGAATGGGACCAAAGGGAGAAAGACTCAGAGGGCGGCCCACACCGATCAATCGGCCTCAACCGCAGATCGAGGGATAGGACACACCGCTCCGAGTTAATAGTTCCCGCTCCATATAATCTCAGTAGCGCGCTGTTCGCGGCAAAGCCCACTAACAACATGAAAAGAACTTTTTTATCACTTCTTAGCTAAGTGTACTGCATGACGCAAACAGGAGACACACTTTGAAAGTCTGTACAAAGCAGCTAGAAATTTCAGAGGCGCTTTGGTCAGGGTCCCAATGACATCAAAGATGAATTAAGTGGATGTGAAGCAGACGGTTCACGCATGAATGAAGTACGCTTGGTGGAGACTCCTCAGAACCTCATAGGACAAAATCACACTGTGAGTTGTATAAATCATATGATGAACGAATGCAAAGGCGCTACTCAAAGATCGACATCCAACATACTGAGTTTCACCAGGCAGGAATGATGCGAAAGACACGCACATGCCGGTCATTAAATGGAAAGCTACACGGCTGCACTGATGGCTTAGTTTTTTGTTGACATTCCGGCTTGTTACAGTTTCATTGTGAAATTCTTACTGAAATCGCAAACGGGGACCGGATAAGAATTTCTTGAGGAAAAAAATCTTAAGGTTATGCTAAGATTGATGTGCCCCTTCAGGACATCTGGCCGGCACTGATTCATATATATTGTAGGTCACGCAACCAGAAAGTCAAGCCATAAAATATATTCCAATGCATTTAATACGGTAAGATACCTAGGGTCCAGAATAAATACCTGAACACGACCCGGGATTTGACAGTAGAAAATTGACATTAGGGAATGTTCCCTGCCAGAATAGCATCGAAGACGATTGAAGCTTGAAGAAACTTGACTCCATCGGATGCCGAGAGATGAAGTTTGAAGGACTTGAGCCGCCTTCTGCCAAGTAGAACGGATGTATTGATTTGGGTGCTTGATCTTTGTTGAGCAGAAACGGCTTAGATAATTGATTCTCCGACAGAAAGATATCTTGTTATTTGCTTGCATCAGGAAAAGCCTCCCATGGCAATTTCCCGGGATTGCCTCCAAATTGCCCCGAATTAGCCCAAATATCCTTGATTTGGTCGGTTACCTTGGTAGTAACGTTGCTATCTAGTTGCCTCCAACTTGGACCCAAATTACCTTGGATTACCTTGCCTTTCCAGTAGGTTCTCATCACTTCCTTGCTGGTTACACCCTCAGATACACATGTAAAAAGTAAAGAACTTGTATTGCATTCATCTACGTAGTACAAGCAAGCTAAATAATGAATAATCTCGGCACCGGAACATGCGGCAACTTCAACCGCCATTCAAAAAGAGACTACTTCGCAGCATATTAGCACATGTACAAGAGAAGAGTCAGGGAATGGCGCATACCAAGGTTCACATGGCACAAAATGTGTTGGCTGCGGCGAACCAAGAATAAGACACTATATATCAAAGTTGGTGAGCGGCGCGAGGTTGAACAATGACAAAGCACTTACTAATTATCAGAAGTCAGACAAATTGAGGCTACGAGTGCGTTAGCATGAGCTCGAGAAAGATAACTGAAAACAGAGCATGTGACGGATAGGACTCCGTCAGCAAGTGGCAGCCAAATTAAAGGACAAAGAAATATCGCGGGAAAGTCGAGAACGGATAACAGGCATGCAGGGCGGCGGTAAAAACGCGACCGTGTCCACGGGAATGGTCTCTGTGCGATGCAAACTAGGATTACTATAGTACGAGACAAAAACACACATAACACACCTCGTCTTACTGTCGGTCTTCTTCACAAACTCTGATGAGGGACAGTCGGTGGTGCAGTGCAAAAATACAATTGAATAGACAGGCCAAGTGTGCGTCTAGATTCAAAAAATATTGTTATTACTATACGGAAACCCCAAAAAGAGATTCAGCATGCCTTGCGCAGAATAAAGCTGAAAATCAAGGACACCTGGGTACGTGGTATGTGACAGAGACGTCGAGCAAGCACTTACACGGCATTTGTGTCACCCCCGTTGCCGAGAGAGTCGAACGTGTTGGCGTCAGTCTTTGGGTTTTTCTGGAAGACATGAGAACGCACCCTTTCCGGCTGTAATATCCATAGCACGGTGGCCGTAGTGACGATGGCGACGACGCAGGTGATGACGCAGTGAATCGGAGCATCCCGTGGGGAGGTTCAGGGAACGTGGGCAGGGTAGGTGCAACACCGAAGATGCTTGAAGGAAGGCCGAATATGGAGCAGGAGAGGTTAGAGATGAGTAAATCGTAGCATGGTAGAGACTCACCGAGTCATCAAGGCACTCGCTTAGCTCAGAGTCCTCACGGAAAAGATGAAGAATGGTTCCAATGGTTCTAGTGGAGAAGGCACGGGCATTGTGTATTGGGCAGTTGCGATGTCGCACACTATTCAGACGCAGATGAGACAAACTTGAAAGCGCTGGAGGCCGCGGAGATAAACACAAATACCTTTTTGGTAAATTTCGTGGATTCAATTATTACGTGCACACGGAGGAAGGGAGAAAGAGTGAGGAGGACGGAGCAGAGATGGTGGGAGAAGACAAGAGGCGAGCTGACGGCAGCCATCAAAACGAACCACCTTTCTACGCACGTGACGGTTTCATCGTCTGATCCGACGGTCATTCGGCTGTGCCTGGGCCTCGGCAAAAGACTTAGACAATTTTGCTTCTTGCCACTCATAGCTTACACTATTCCGTCGCAAGTCATCTGTTTCACTAGATTTGTTGTGTTGGTGTTGATATTATAAGATGTGGCGCTAATTTGATAGGATGTTCAAAGCAGAGACTGAGTCTGTTCAACCACGATTGTTCAACGACGCAATGACCGCCACAGCTTTACCACTTGAATGTACTATTTGTGCAATTTCACTAAATTTACAGTGAGTGAGGCAAGCAGCCCAATTGAGGATATATTGCCAATGAGGGAAATTTGCCTGAATTGCCGGTCTTTGGGAAGCAGGAAGGAAATTGCCCCAAATTGGAGGTAATTTTCCAAAGGAGGTTTTTCCTGATGTGGGTGTTGAGGCGCAGGTGCCGTCTTGGAGAGGTTTTCGTGCTCTTCACTCTTGTTGAAGGGATGTACAAAAATGCTCTTGAGCCCGAGGTCTTGCCTGACTACAATGTGCATGGAGAGATGGCGGAGTCTAGAGGCCGTGGGGAAGGTGACTTGGAGGGAAGGAACAAGTGAAAGGCAGGAAGATGGGAGGAGGAAGCAAGCTGTCAGTGTCGTGTTTTCACGAACCAACATGCACGTGGTCGTGGGCTGTGCGCGCACGGACCTTTTGTCACCTTTTTGACAGTTCGAGAGAATTCGAGACACCGGTTAAACTGAGACCTGATATCGCCGCTACTGCTCGTTACCGAGATCGGGACTTAGAACCCACACTAACAAAATTGTAAGCCAGCCAATCTTACAGTTACACAAGATTTCCGTTTGGCCGTGTAGAGACTGCCTCGCTTCAAAAGGAGATATACCATCAGCTGAAACACCGTGGTTGACGAGATGTGTATGAAGTGAGCCGATCACGAGATAGGAAAAGAACATATAATCAGCCAATGTGGGGAGAAACACGGGTTCAGAAACCGGGCCATTCGATGAGGACTCCGGACGAGACACAAATGTAACAGCATTATATTGAGGTGACAACACATGATTTATATTGGTTTGTGGAGCCGCGGACGCCGAACTATGCCTGCGCGAACGCAGGGCCAGGCACCGGCGCGAATACTGGACCCATGGGTGCGCACGTATGCGATGTGAAAGGGGGACACACTTTGCAGAATGCGAAATTATATGGGTCAGTACACTTCTAAAAACTTTGAACAAAACTTGACCTACAACCGCGGCAGGATACGTTGCTGGTCCCAGAATGTGATATAACACCTGAAAATGGGAAAGAGAGAAAGTGAAGTAAGTAAAAATTAAAGACAATTCAAAGAGTACACACTGCCCCCTAGAGAAACAGTGGCGGTCAGTGAAGTAGCAGCTAAAGAAAGCGGTTAGAGGGCATAAAAAAGAACCTTTGGACCGTCATTGGAGCTGGGTGCATAGATCCGAGAACAATGTGGGGGAGAGGGAAAATAGACATGGCAGGTAGATAGATATACCCTCTACAGTATGCAAAGAGCTTAGTGGATCCGTCTGGCGCTGTCCGAGGCCGATGAGCCACTCCCGTATACTGGCCGTCTAGTCCAATCCGAGCTAGATATCCAGAGTCAGATGGGGGGAAACAAAGCATGGTAGCACGTTGGTGAAAGACCAATGCGAACCGCCGTTGATGGTGAGAGCGAAGTTACGAGAACGGCCGAGCGGGAGACGAAAGCGAAAAGCCGCAGACAGGAGGTAACAGGAGAGATAGAAGAAGTGATCATGCGGGTCGTGTATGTACACAATCATCCACCAGGATAGACATAGAGAAGAGTGAGCGCAGTGGTGACAGGAAGGAAGAGGTGAAAAATTGAGCCACTTGTCAAATACGGACATGTCACTGCCAGCTTTAGGATCAAGATGTGGCTCGATCATTGATGCATGGGCGCTGTTTTACCTTACTCTTTTTATAAATTACCCTCTTTATGAAATTAAGCCTGTATGAAGCTTTTAAACTTCGCTTTTGCTCAATCAGCCCAGAATCCCTGGAATATCAGGGTTTGACTTTACGGCGCTTGTTCAATAGAAATTTAAACATCGGATCGAGTTTCGATCGTACTTTCGGCCGAAAAACGTGACTTCATTATGTAAAAACCAAAATTCGGCGGAGACTGTACTATTAGGGCGCTATAGGACCCACTAACTAAAGTTGGTGGGCATATTCTTGCCTAATATTTACGTGGAGAGGTCTGTGAGCCAGTAACAAAGTTGCTCACCACGATATGGTTGACGATGGCCGAGTCCTGGCGTGCGCAAGCAGCGACGCGCGCGATGATACATAGCCGTATCCACTGCGGCCTTTGAATTGAGGTGAAGCACGGGTGGGGCACAGGTGTTCACGTTTTGACGCGCACGGCGCGAAGGACTCCGACTCGTCGCTAGCGCTACGTGCCTGCAAACTGGGACAACCGCCGTCATCACTCTTGACTCTTCTCCCCGATCGCCCCGCCGCTGGGCGGTGTCGCAGTCAATGGTGTTGTTGGTGCAAAGGCACACGTGGAGAGAGAAGACGATGAGGGGCTCAGGAGGTCGATAGAGACGGTGAGGCGTACGCAGAAAGAGAAGGAGAATTCGAGTGTGCAACCGCCAGCCAAGCATCATAACGGCCGCCGATTCGTCCGAGTCCAGGGGTTTCGAATCAATATGCTTTCTCTTTAGTTTTCTTCCCAAGTGCCTGATGCCATGCGAGCAAGTAATCTCACGTCTGACAAGTTAGCTCCAGCCTTTACTTGGGAATTGGAACTTGGAACTTGGAAAATGCTAATCCAAATATCTACAATAGGTTTCGTGCATTGCAATTGGGTAAATGTGTTCTTCTCCGCGTCAAAGCCATGCTCCGAATTTTCTCCCAAACTCCTACCGTGAAGTCGAGGTGTCACAAAGAAATAAAACGGATATACGACTCACACTGAGGCCGTTTGGAGTGCCACTGTATTACCGAGGCGGATCGCCTGGGTTCGAGTCCCAGCGTCCGAATGAGCGAGAAATTCCTTCACTGTTTTGGGGCCAATTAAAAAGAAGATGGATTTTCCCCTGTGCATCTGTAATTGATCGACCTTGGTCAAGACTCCTGTGCATATAACACAAGACTCGAATTACCCATTTACTATGATCTAGGTCATTCTCCATTTCCCTGTACTTCCTCACATACCTCAAAGATTCACTCCCTTTCTCATACATGAGCTACGTCACTGCGGCCTGCGCTAGCAACCTGTTATATCATTCGTTGACTCCTTGATTGAAGACATTTGCTCCAACGTGATTTTGCCCAAATTTAATACCTCTGTTCCTTAGGTTTTTTTGCTAGAATATATGTCGGCCCCACGTTTGCCCCCGCTTACTGCGAATAGTATAGAGGGTTAATTAGGAAATCTGCAACACCAGATTCTTCATTCTGGGCTGCTGGAGCGAAGCGGCGGCTGATCTCGTACATTATGTTCGTTGTCCTAGAGTCATTATTATTTCAGCTTCAACATAGTTGAAGAAGGACCGGATGTGGGAATCGAAGTTGTTGTAGCATGAATTGTGGAACGCATTCTCACTGCATAAATTTGATAACACAGTTCGTGGGACATGGGACAGGCAAGTTGTTTCCATCCTCGCACATGTGACCGTGAATTTCAGCCACAATGCAGATTTGATCAAAGTTCTTGATGAAATGGTTGGGATGCAGTAGAATCCTAAGCAGCAGGACCTATAGTTCCTTGTTTAAATTTTTTTCACCCTTTACAGAAAGCCCAAGAGAGTTGCGGCAAAGTCTGAAAATTGATTAAAATGTCGCCACTCGGAATCGAACACCCACAATAGCCGTCAGCCCAACTATCTGACCGGCTGTGCGGATTTTCAATAGTGTCACGTCTTTGATGGATGGTTCGTTGTCAGGATCCTGAGTCCCACTCTTGATGGGAGCGCAGTTCCATCATCAGCGAACCGAGTCCCATTATTTTCTTGGGATTAATGAACGATGATGGGACTCGCCTAGTCCCATTCCCATTCTTCTGGGCACTACTCTCATACGACGCGCTTCTAACTGCGCCCCAAGCCTCACAGTCCGCTTCTGCACCGGTTCGCTATCACAGCGACAGCTCCCGCATCTCTGTTCTTCGAATATCTGATTTTATGGGCACCGCAGCTGATCTTCCACGGATGCAGTGTCTATTGATGAAACCAATCTCTGTCGTGCGATTCTGAACCATCCTATTCACTGAACAAATATGTTTCAAATATGAGTAAATACATATCTCAACGCCGTCGCATGTAGCTCATAATCGGTCAAAATCGTCTGTATCTCGAGTCCCTATTTATGTGGCGGGCCGATACTACCCGATACCATCGACTTCGACAAGAAGATCAATGCTCGGCATGCTCTAAAGAAATTAACCGACCGTAGGGAAGGCATTCATTTCCCTGCTGGTATCCATCACACAACGGGAGAATATCGCTGCCCATGCACTCACACTTGTCTTCTACTGTGATAGCCTCCCGATCTGTGATGCCCCTCTGGAAATAGCTCTTAACCTAATTACCCTCTCACGCGCGTGGTCTGCTCCCTCCTTATGCTTTCCCTCACCCTCCTTTCCCTCGTATGCTTGCTGCTCTCCGAATCCTTTGCGTCGTCCACGTTACAGACACGGATTATCACCTCCTCCTCTTGGCGTGTATGTACACACCGAAGCATCATTTGCGCCGCCTTGTTAACGAACGACTGGGTCTCAGAAACCAAATGTCACGAAATCTTTGCCAGAGGTCCTCGACACTGCCTCAGCCGCTCTCGTGAAAGCCATCGACGTGGCGAGTGTCGCTAACCAATTCAATGGTATGTAATATTCTAAGCAGTTCCTGCAGTTTCAATGATAGTCGGCAGGCCAGACGTACGAATTCTTCGGGACGCTGTACTCTCTGATGGCGCAGTTTGACGCAATAAGCAATCAAACGTGGCATGAGGGCCAAGTACAACAGTTCTTTTCGCAGACCCAACAGGCACGAGCGAATTTTGAGGATACCCAGTGAGTGTCACGTGCTTCCAAAGTATTTAGACTGACACTTCATCCGACAGTGTCAGTGCAAAACTTTCCCCTTGACATCAATTGACCAAGTTCAAACGGTCCCGCAGCTGAATTTCGCACTGCACGTGATTTCTCTGCCGGGAATATGGCTTGCTGAGGAGTCGTTCCAGAACCTACGGATATGCTGCATTGCAGGCATTTTCGGCCTACGAGGATCAAGTCTTTGCTCAGTACGCCATTCAATCATGGTCATTTGGAAACAGCTTCACTGTTTCGGGAACGGCGGGAAGTTTCACAGGGAAGAATTTCACAGTGGCAGCTACATGTAACGATTGTGAGTTGCATTTCCTCGAACGATAGCATTCCGTTCATGGCTCTTGATAGCGACGATGGCGGGTGGAACATTTTGGGTGTGTGGGACCTCAGCGCTTTGCATCCAGAAACGCCACTGATATATGTCAGACTACTACACCCTCTGATCCAGATATAGCGGCAATGTCCACAGGGTGAGTCGCCGCTCCTTTCACCATGCTCAACCTCCTAAACTCAAGCCCAGATATTTTCTGCTGTATGTAGTTTCATCTATGAGCGGCGTTTTTAATTGAAGGCAACTCTGTTCTCCAGAGTCTCCGCGTTGCTGGCAGAAGCGACCAACAATTCAGCGTACCTAGACGCTGCCAAAAAATCTGCTGCCTTCATTCAAACACACCTGTATAACGCCAATGGTTTAGTTCTCGAGATAATGTCCGCGAGCCAGAACGACTCTTGTAAAACCATTGACGACAGTGTCGATTCGTTCAATTCTGGGCTCTTCATAGAGGGTTTGGCGGTTCTCGTGTCGCTGACGTCGGACGTGCCGACGCAAACTTTGTGAGCTTTCACTGAACGAATCTTGCCACGAACTTACCATTCCGCAGACTAAACACTTTAATCACCAACACGCTTTCCAATTCGGCATGGCAAACAGCGGGCGAGATAATAGCACAAGGATGTGAGTGTGTCCTGAACTCTGTATATCATGCTTGCCGATCGAGCCTTGGCTAAAGCGTCCAACAACGGCGACGCTATCCTCCTTCGCGGCATGACAGCAGCCTACGTACGGAATGTGACGAACCCTGACCTTCATGCAGCATTGCATGATTACATTGCAGTGCAGGTTCGTTCGTCGGGATTTGTCATGATTGCTTCGAGAACTGAGCGACTAATAGTTCAACGCCGTCGTTGATCTCGCCACGGCAGGTGGAGATATCTATGGCGCGCAGTGGACTGGCCCGCCAAGTAGCACGCTTTCCTTGAACAGCCAGAACGGTGCGCTGGCAGCTCTGTTGGGCGCTGCCTATTTGTTCCCCCCGAACATGACAACCACTTCGGGGCCTCCAACACTGGCGTCCTCTACCCCATCCACATCTCCAGCTGCGCCAACACAGTCCAAAAGCACGACTTCGACGGCGGTGGGGCCAATCGTAGGTGCAACCGTGGGTGGAGTCTTCCTCCTCGCACTCGGGATTGCCGGCTTTGTTATCTTCCGCCGTCGCGCGCAGGGGCGACCGCTCTCCTTCCACCGAAGTACGGCCCGCCCGATGTCAGCCCTGCAACCATACGTTGTCACAGACTACGAGCCGCACTCGGCGCAGTCACCCAGCGATCCATCCTCCGTGCTCAGTGATCCCTCCTTTGCGCATCCGAACGAGCAAGCCGCCCCACATCCTAATCGCCCGGCCGTCGCCCCAGCCCTGTACGCGCCAGCGGAAAAGTCGAGATCTCGGCGGCCACCAGCGAAACACGTTGCACAGCCGTCCTCGCAAATGAGTGAGGGGTTTGCATCCAATACTTCTGCGACCAGCGGAGGATCTATCCCGAATGCCTCGGATCTGAACACAGGGTCAGGGGCGTCGGCGCGGTATTCATCGCTGTCGGCGGAGGAGCCGCCGCCGCAGTATGTTCCCGGAAGTGGGAGGTGGCCTATAGCTCAATCACCTTAGCATGAATGTTGGTTCTTTGTATACACTTTGCAAGCAGATTTGCAGGTAGCCGCAATACATCAGAAATTCGAGGTTGAATGGTGGGAAATATTGAATATCTGTCGTTCTAATCCGAGAATGTGGCACCACATTCTCGGATTAGACAGCTAGACTTAACAGCGCGCTCTCGGGAACGCTGCGGATCTCACGACATGAATAGACTCAGGTTCGTGTACAGTAGGGCATACGCAAAAAAGGGAGAATGTGAATGAAACTGACGATATGAACATTTCTATTACTGTTGAGTCCATGGCGAAGGAGCAGAGCAGTGGAGAGTTGGAGGAAGTTTGAATGAGGATGTTGGGCGCCAATGTAAGCACGGATGCATGGAGCGGGAGACATCAGCGAGGACATCAGCGGTGAGCCCGGACCAACCGAGTTTTCGGAGCTTTCCTGAAGTCGCATAATTTTGCGGAGAGGTTCACCCACCTCCCGCGTCAAAGGCTATGCAAAGCCGTATCGAGCCGCAGAAAGATTCATTCCACTGAGCGCGAGTCTCCCGGCTTCAGCTTCGCAGTTGTTTGTTTGATCGAGTACTCCGAGCGTAAGAGACAGCAGGAAATCAAGCATTTGCGTGTACGAGGTAAAAAGTGATCTTGCGTACATTTTAATTCACCTACAGTGTCAAACTCGTCGTCGCGTCGGTCCGTGCGTGCGCGTGGTGAGGTGCATTATTGCTTCACTTCTCCGCCGGCTTCTCCGCGCCCTGTCATCTCTGCGAGAAAAATAAATAAATCAGCGAGGTGCAATCAAGCACCAGGAGTGAAGACGACGGTTCGGGAGACCCTGCAGCAGCAATCGGCACCCGCATCAAACACGACGCCCACGAAGACTTACCGCCAGCGCCACCTCACACAGTGCGTCTCCCCATCTTTCTTCCCCTCGTCCTGCACCATTCTTCCGCTCTTCTCCCCGCGAGGATAAACGGTACCGCGTTGCATGCGAGCGTAGTTGCCGGTGGGGCCCACCTGCGGGGTGGGTATAGGCACGCAATGATGTGGGGATAATATACAGTAGAAACTAGGGGTAAGGGAAGGGCGCACGGGGATGGGGGGGAAAAATCCCAATCATATCTCCAGTGACCTGCACGACGTGCAGAGTGTACAATGCGGCGTGGGGAAGGAGGACGGAAGGGGAAGAATATCGAGGAAGCGAACAGAGAATAGGGAGGGGGAGGGAGAGAGGAGGGAGAAGACACCCTCGGAAAAGTAACAACGAAGCACTCTACGTATCGACACCGCCGTTGAAGCAGAAAGCGACGTGCGCATATTTCCCGGTCTATGCGAGGAGGTTGTCGGCGCGGAGATGACGATAGAGTCGGGACAATGAGGATGTAGGGAATGTGCGCAGAAATGTAGAGGCGGCTGAGTGTGAAACGGAAAAAGGAGGTAACCGACTGAGTAGCGCGGAGGACGCCAGCGAGGCCACAAGGAGGATGCCGGGAAGAGGGAGGAGAGGCACGAGTGGTGAGTGATGGATTGGAGAGAGTGACAGAGGGAATGGGTGGACGATATCACGGAAGGTAGGCGATGAATAGACGAAGCAGGAGGGGGAGAGCGGCAGGACGGACAGGAATGGGACCAAAGGGAGACAGAGGGCGACACAACGATCAATCAGCCTCAACCGCAGATCGAGGGCTAGGACACACCGCTCTGTGCTAATAATTCCCGTTCCGAATGTTGTTGCCCAATATCTGCGTGGAGAGGTTTGCGAGCCAGTAATAAAGTTGCCCCCACGATATCAGATCCGCTTGACGATGGCCGAGTCCTGGCGTGCGCAAGCCGCGACGCGCGCAATGATGCATAGCCATGTCCACTGCGACCTTGGAATTGAGGTGAAGACAGCTCTTCCCGTTTTGTCGCACACAGCGCGAAGGATTCCGACGCGTCCCTAGCGCTACGTGCCTGAAAACTGGGACAACGATGATCTGCGCGCCGTCATCACTCTTGACTCTTCTCCTCGGTCGTCCCGCCGCTGGGTAGTGTCGCAGTCACGGGTGTTGTTGGTACCAAGGAACATGAGGAGAAAAAAGACGACGAGGAGCTCCGGAGGTCGATAGCGACGGTGAGGCATACGCAGAAAGAGAAGGAGAATCCGGGTGCGCAGCCGGCAGCCACGCATCATAACCGCCGCCGATTCGTCCGAGTCCAGGGGTTTCGAAGATCGAGTTAACGATAAGACATCCTGGTGCACGGTAGGCTCGCCAAGGCAGACTGGGACTGGAAGCAGAAACCGATTCTCGGCGCTGAGTACATGAGCGCAGCGCGAAAGAGTGACCGGCTGTTGATCGCCGTCATGGCGACAGCTTTGGTGCCAAACAAACAAAGCCTCTTGTCTTCCATCTTCATGCCCGGCCGTACTTCGCTTCGATTTCCGCACGCTTTCGCCAATGGCGCGAGATCTTACACTATCAAATTTTTAAGGCAGGCTTCACTGGACTGCACTAGACTGCAATTTACGCAGCTCTCCTGGGTTTTCGGGTCGTCTCTTAGCTAAGAGACGACTGCGTACACAGGCAGGCCGACTCGGATGGACTAGAAAATAGCTAAGATCTGAGTGTTCGAGTCACATTTAATCCAAACCTGGTTTTTGAGCAAACGGAGCGATAATCCTCAAATCGTGCGGGACGGGATCAGACTCGAGTTCGAGTCGGACGAATTGACGACGACGATTGAGACTGGCAAAGACTCAAACCGAACATTTGGATCACCTCCATTCACTACCCAACGTCTAATTGCTCTTCCACACGCCGCCTGGTCTTCTGCTCCCCTTGCTCCCACGATTTGTCCTCTCTTTTCTTTTCCTTTCCCCTCTTCCTTTCCCACTCTAGATTGACCTTGCCATTGTGCCCTCTGTCTGTCTATATAATGTGATTTATTCTCTTGGGTTTTCGTTCCATATCCGGCTCGGTTTCCATCCCCTTTCACACAAAACCCCTCCAACAACCGCATCCCGCTCCCTGCTGATCTAGTGTATTCCTGTTAGATCTCGTTTGGTTGCCTCCTTCCCTTCAGACCCCTCAACCGCGTCGTGGTCACAGCTGCAGGTACCCTTGGCTCTCTTCATTGAAATAAACTGGTTACTTTTTTTTGGCGCAAGATCAGGTACATCCATGCCAGCATTCAGCGTTTCCTAACATGTTACACTTAGCCTTCTCGTTCTATTTTTCCTCTAGACACCCCGTTTCTGTCCTTCCTGTGACGTCGTTTTTCTGCTCCGACTTTCCATCTGGTTCAGAACCATCCATCGTGCGTTTGCACCCCGGTTCTCGTCTCTCGCCTTTTCGGGTGCCTTAATTCAATATTCTCAAAGGATTGTTCTGCTCTCCTTTTCGAGGGCATCTTTGGAGCTATTCACACCACAAGGTGCGCCTGTCTCCTGTGTCTAACTTTTCTAACCATCTTTCATTCCACCTTGATCTATCCCAATCCATATAATTCAGGCACATGCCGGTCACCGTCACTCTACTTTTATTCACTGAAGTGCGCGCGCGGTCTCCTTCTAGCTTCCTTTCAATCCAGTACCTCCCTTGTGGCAGAGCCGTATGGCCGACGTGTGGATACCGAACCACACGTTGGTTTCGGTTCTAGACCATTTTTATCCCCATTTCTTACTTACCTCATTTTTTGTACAGTAAACCACATTAGGGTTGTTGGCAGTAGCCTTTCCCCAACTGCACGACCTCGATAATAGCTACGAGGATATCGCGTAGGCCATGGGTGTGACTCGGACGACGCTTTACCGGCACATGGACAGCGAAGGCATTTCGCCGGCGCAGCGTGCATTCACCGAGATTGACGACGGTGCCCTAGACAAAATAGTGGCGGAGATCTCCCTCACCCTTCCCTTTGTTGGCTCTGTCATCGTCTCGGGCCATCTGGAAGCACGTGGGATAGACTTGCCGCATCTCCGCGTCCAGGAAGCTTGAGGCGAGTCGATGAGCTGGGCGTTCTTGTCAGGTATCGTTGTACTCCGAATTCGCAGTACAGTCACATCTAACATTCATCTAGGTGGGCGGGGATTATCCAGCGGCGGGTGTACAAAGTTCGCGGGTCTAACGCGCTTTGGCACCATGACGGAAACGAGAAGCTTCGGCCGTGGGGCTTCTACGTCCATGGTTGCATCGATGACCACTCCCGGCCCATCATATACTTGGCTGTCTGCGGTAACAAGCGCAAGGCCACTGTTGCCGAGCTTGTTCTCAGTGCAGTTGCTCAGTTTGGATGGCTGAGTCGGGGGCGGGGCGATTTTGGAACTGAGAATAACGAGGTGGAGCGACTACTGATTGAGCACTGGGGGATGCTGCATCGCGCATAACTGCGTGGGCGGTATGTGTCTTCGCACCCACTTTTTCTGTGACTCTAACCGGTTCAGATCCCGGCATGCTGTTCGTATCGAGCGGCTTTGGCGTGATATCCGCAAGGATTTGCTTGAGACCTTCCGGCAAATCTTCGACCACCTGGAAAATGGAATTCTGGACATGGAAAATCCTGTTTACAGTGCCTGCATTTACCTCGTCTTCCATCGGCGCATTCAAGCCTCACTCGACCGCACACGAGATGCGTGAAATCACCACCGGCTGCGAACCGAGCGTGACAAGACCCTGTCGCCATCTACGAGCTCAGCCGTGAGGCAGCAATCAATCGGGGGTACCGGACTCAGGATCCCGGCGACGCGGTGAGTGCCAACAGTACCTGGGGGAGTGATATATCACCCACTCTCGCGAGAGATATGGCGTGATATACCCAGGACTCTCAGCGAGAGATGGTTTTGATATATCACTCGAGAGATGCTTACCGTTCCGGTAAATACTGCTCACACGGTTACCGGCACTGAGCATGCGAGCTCGTACAACGTGTATGACACTGTTTGCCAAAGTCCTCAAGACGGGTTAACGTAACTGCCTAATAGCAGTGGTAGCGCGCTGTAGCGGCAAAGCCCACTAACTCCTGTCTAACTTCTCAAGAACAATTACAACTTCATGTTCAGGCGACATCCTGACGAAGTTTAACTTCAAGTAGACAATTTCCTTTATTATTCCTTCCATTGGTATCAAGTGCCAAAGCAGCTGCCATTGTACCTTTCACTGTCAGACTTCAGTGATAGCGTGGATACTTTTTTGCACCTGGCAAGCATGTACTGCAGAAGGACCCTTGGCAGAAATTGGTGTCAATGACTGGGAGATGTGGTTTCATCCCCACTGGATTTTGAAGCAATGGGAGGAAATAGCATTGTGCAAGTTTTGCAATCTCCATACTTCTTTGTGAGCTCTGGCAGTGTTAATTGAGATCACATCATATGAACTCCTCTGGATCATAACAACATAGGGATTCATCAGCAGGATGGATGGTACTTACTTGGCTGTGAATTGGACAAGTGAGGTAAAAGCAAACTATAAGTGACTGGACAGGTTCATTTTCATAGGGCCTAATGCACAGAAATTGGTCACATACAGGCGTGCCCAAACCTCGCTTGGTCGACATGTTGACCAGCTCGCATTGGGCACACAAGACCCTGACTTTGTCAGGGTTCCTTTACTCCACATAATAATACCAATCACAAAATTACTTGTGATTGTACAAGTTAAAATAAAAATGCCATCACTTGAACCTATAATGTGAATCAACCGCGAGAGATTCAGTTGAGGAGAAGCAAGATAATAGATAGCTTGCACAAAAGCCGCACGAGCCACATGCGGCTTTTTGGCATTGAGCAACGCCCCAAGGCAAATTTGAAATATGAGGGGTCTCAATGAACTATTTCAACATAAGCTTACCTGAGGCAAAGGAGAGGTGCTGTGGGGAGAGAGAACATCTTCAGCATTGCCTCTGCTGTGCGGGAGGCGTGATAGTGTGGGAAAAGGAAGTGGAGCTTGAGTGATGCCTTCCTGATGCATGAAAAATGTGGTCTCCCACAGTTGCACATTCAAAAAATAGCACTCTCGGGAGTGGAATATTGGATTTGCAGCCAATGGCAGTACCAAAGGCGCGAACAAAAAACTACCATTTTGGGATCCCCGCGGCTGATTTGCCCATATCTCGGTGAGTTTTGCAGGGATTGACATGAAACATAGCCAGATAATTCGGGTGAATTCGTGCGCAATTATTGATTGGAAAAGAAAGTTGCGAAATTATTCTATAGTGGGTGAGATGGGTTTGGGGGTCATTTTGAGGGTCACTTCAGTCTACCGGCATCTAGGCATGTTCAAATGACCTATATTTTTGTGAGGGAAGACTTTCATATAATATGAAAGTCGGGATAGAGTTGGAATCCTCAATATCTTAGTCTATCCTGCTTGTGATGACATCAGGTCAATGGCAATACACTGCAATAAGGAAGTATTGTGATATTTGAATCCATTCTTGAACTCTCGGCAAATCTGACTCTATGACAACTTCCAAAATGCATAAAAGTCTTCCATAACAAAAATCTATGTCATTTGAACATGCCTAGATGCCGGTAGACTGAATTGAATCTAAAAATGACTCCCAAACCCATCTCACCCACTATAGAATAATTTCGCAACTTTCTTTTCCGATCACTAATTGTGCACAAATTCACCCGAATTGTCTGGCTATGTTTCATGCCAATCCCTGCAAAATTCACCGAGATATGGGCAAATCGGTTGCCGGGATCCCAAAACGGTAATTTTTTGTTTGCACCTTCGGTACTGCCATTGGCTGTAAAAGGCATTGAATGGTATTTACTAAGACAAGAATTTAGAACAGCAAAGAAAAAACCCACGGCTTTGCGCAATGCACAAAAGTTGTGTGTGGCTCATGCGGATTTTGCACAAGCTGTCTAATTATGGGCTAGGACAACTTGCTTAGTTGTAACACATCTGAGGTTGGTTGAATTATTCCTGCTACCTTTAGGTAAGGGTTTTAGGGCACCCTATACTTAAGGCCTGCAGTAAATCACATTTTTGTCATTTTCTATGAGTAAGCACTGCGCCTATGCCCATCGCGTTGCGGCGTTCCCATCTCGGCAGAGTTGCCGATGATCGCCTGGGAGATCGCTTACAGTAAGCCTTCCATCATCTCGACGTGGTGTATTGAAAATTTCATCGCTGCTTCTCTCTTTCATCCCACCATGTCACTCACTACTTACCTTGCCCTCTCAACATCTTTCAACCATGACCTGTAAAGCTCCTCCCTATCCTTGGCTCAGCCACACCCCACGCCGCCGCACTACGATAGCCAAGCGCGCGCGGACTGCATATCACAAGCACATTTGCGCATCGTCCCCACGGCGCACGCGCCGCCCAGTCCGCGGACAGCCTACGTGCAATGCTCGCCATACCGCGTTGCCAGGTAGCGCGCACACCGCAGGTAGGGCAGTGGATGCGGATGCAGGTGCGGAAGCGGACACCGATGAGCATGGGCGGTCGCTCGTGGTGCACCGCATTGCGCGCGTGAGCGTGGATTTTGCGGCCAGCGCAGGGTCGGTGTGCCAATAACTCTAATATGGTGTCTTGGATGCCGCCGCGCTCAAAAGCCAGCAAAAAGAGAGAAAAATGTGTAGATGCACCTTAAATGTCACTCGCGGGAGGGCAGACATTGCAGACCTACTCCAGAAATGCCAGGTCATCACCCCAGAAGAGTCTGACGAACGGGGAAACAAAGGCGACTGAGTGCGGCGCTAACGGTAGCATCAGACTCCTCTAGGGAGGGAGAGCATCATGAGGAGGAGGGTTCTGGGTGAGCTAGAGCGGCGACGTGCTTTTAAACGAGACGGGCGAGGAGTAAGAGCGTGGTGGCGAGATGGAGGAGAGACAGAGGACGACGTGGCAGCTCAGCATCAGCGGCATTGAGTGACGGTCACGGTTGTGATGCACGGATTCCTTCGTCCTCCACCGCTCCCAGAAAAGATGTTGAACACACAGAACATTGTAAAATCGTAACTCAGACCATCCTGAGCACCAAAACTTTAAATCTCAAGGGAACAAACTCATCAGGATCTCCGAAAACAGTGGAAAGTTGAAAAACTCAAAATTCAGCGAGGATTGGTGCGTAGTCTGGGGATTCTGACCGGTTCCAGCAATAGGAGAACAAAATGATCAACATGTGGTACCTGGGTCTGAAATTTCTAGATGTGCCAGAAAGTTGGGATTGCCTTGGTTACCATGAAAAGAGACCAACAGGAATTAGAGTTGACTATCCCCATCGGTATCTGTTATGGTTCTGAGATCGACGATCACAAGACTCGGCAGTTATTATATTATACCCGTGAACTCATGTCCGACATAGCCGTGACAAACGTAAAATTTTGTCAGGCACAGAGATTTTGGGCAGCATTCAACACACACCACAACTCAACGTTGGGGAGGCCTAGGAAGGGAGCATTCAAAGGCTGAACAAGATCTGTATTAAGGAACAAAAAACTCCACTTTTTCCACTTATTTCACTCCTGGACAGCAGAATTTCTGTATTTTGTAACAGGAAATCTGCGAAAATAGGCATAAACTGCACCAGAAGGCGCCTGCAGTGAAGGAAAATTGAGAGGTGAGGCTCCTGGATAAAAGTTTGAAAATACCGTGACACCCCAACATATTCGTCAACGGCCGTCGTGACCTGTGACACCGACCAAAGTTCGGCGCCGTCAACCTCATCCGTGACGCGTGACTGCCGATTTGAAGGTAATTCTACAGTAATCGATCATAATGCACAAAATGAAACGAGGGAAAAAAGTTTATTGAAGCTAATAATATAGTTTAATTATCCACAGGCCTGTGCACGACCCACATTACGGCCACAAGCACACGTCAAGCCTGACGAGTGAAAGGGGGATATCCAACACGACGCAAGGGGGATGTTGGGTGAGGAGATACAAGAGTGAAGAGCGGGCCGGATTTGTGCGGGCGGAGGTATGACTGGAATCGATGGCTTCGGCGATGTATGTGTAAGTGGTGCTAGTATGTAGGTAGTGGCCGAAATGGGTGGACGACATGTATGACGAGGGCGTCGGGCAAGTCTGGCATGTATTCCGAGGCGGCGGGACATACGTGTGTTACCTCGTCGGGAAAAAAACCCACCTAGCTACAATACTATCGAGCGCCAAGATAGCAATCTATGGGACTTGCAGAATGCCGTAGCGAGGTGCTTTTTTCCCCAGATGTATGAAACACGATCAAAAAGTTGCTTGGCTCCAGAAACCGTCGTAAGCCCCACTAGCCTTTGGAGGGTTGAAGCCGCTGTCTGAATTCGCGCATTGTCGTCAGCAATGACTGCGACGTTGGAATAAATTGGAGGACCCCAGTAGTGACTGCTTTGTTTAAGTCACTCCAGATTGACCAAATTAGTGTTCTGATGTCCAGGCTCCACCCAATACATTTAAACTGACAACTTTAGTATCAAGGTACCGGCAAGGATAGATATTATATACAGCGATGTGATCCGCCGGGAGTTGTCAATAGCATTTGCTAGCGAATGATCCCCCTTGGGTTAATGAATAGCTTTGCCCACGGTATCCGGCATAATGACAGCCATCCGCAGCATAATGACAGTCATCCGGAGTGCACAGAAGACATAAAAAGCGGGACGGAATGAAGCTAAATAGTTTTTCTCCGTATCGTCTTCCTTCACACCGTGACGAAAATGCAGTTCTTCTCTATCATTGCCGTTCTCGCTGTCGCCATTGTCTCCGTTCAAGGTGCTTTCCTCGAGCGTACCGCCCACTGCGACTGCTGCCCGTGCGAGTATGTGCCTTTGAAATCGTGCGGGATATTGGTTCTGACGTCGTCACTGAAGGTGCAACCCTGGTTGCGAGTAAAGCACTCACTCCTGGGAGAACATGGCTGGATGTCGTCGTTCTGTGTAGCCTGCTTGTCGTGGTCTAATACAACTGTCTCGAGGCGTTGCATAATCTAAAAGAGTCTGCGCGTAGCAGCCGTAAGAAAGCTCTTGGGCCATGTGACCTCGAGGACATGGCAGTAACCCTCGACCCGGTACTTAAACGCAGATTCAAGCAGCATCTGAATTGCAAAGTGGTTCCGAACTATATATATTATATGTCTAGGGGTGCCCCCCCAAGCCTGGTGGGAAAATAGATAGGAAATGACGAAGTTGTACTAAATCCAGTCACGAATTTTCACGGAAAGCGATCAACTCACACAGCAACGCTAAGCGAAGTAACGGAGATGGCGCGGACTCCTGTGCTTGCCGAGCACAACACTGAAGCGGCGCGAGCGGTAAGAAGAAACGCTAGAGGGGGCTTCAATAGCCTCACTGTATCTCATCAACTAAACATTCCAGTCCTAGCTAACCTAAAACTTCAACTGCGCAATCACCTCATCCGAGTTCAAAAACCCGCACCGTTCCCTCAACCGCTGCCTCTCCACCACCTCTGTCGACTTCGGCCCATCAAGCGCATAAAAACCCTCATCTGGGCCGCCGGCCACAAAGATGAACGGCCCGTCCGTTCCAGTAGCAGGAAACGCGACGTCAAACCCCTGGAACGTATTCTTCCCTACCACCCCCGGCCTCCCCAAGCTCGCAAACGTGCTCCACGATCGCGTTCCACGCGTCTCAAGTGCCCAGTCCGTCGGATTGGGGTCGATGGGTGCTCGCCCGTCATTATAGTGGGTCAGGTTGCCAAAGATGTACGCAAACTCGCTGGTGTGGACGACGCCCAGCCCGGACACGTGGTTGATGACTTCGAGTCGCGGCGTCAAGATGGTCTGGTTCCAGTCGTAGTGATAGACGTCGTTGCCCTTCGCAGCGATAGCCTCCCCATACCACATGGACATACACACCATGATGATGTCACGGAAGATGGCGGCACTGCGGTAGAACTCGGAAGAGAGGTTGGCGGATGGGTTGGCGGTGAATTCGGTCACTGGGTACAGAGACAAGAGGTGCTCGAGATTAGTGCTACTGAGATCCGGCAGATAGGATCCAATAAAGTTGTTTGTGTCGTCCGCGGTGGTGATGGTAACGTCGGTGAAGATAGCGCAGTCATCTTGCGCCCACCCACTCAGAACTGTAACATTCGCAAAGCGCCCCTCGCGGATGAGCTCGGACGGCGGCGCGGGGAGGAAATCCCCGTCCACGACAGGCAACCAAATGTCGCCAATGTTGTGAGAAATGTCCCCCTGGGCTGATGTCACAGCAAGCGAAGCGTTGTTCAAAGTTTCGACGTCGAGACCGCGTAGGCACGCGGCCGTCTCGGCGGACTGCAGATCTGTGGTATTGCAACCCACGAGGTCTGCTACGGCTTGCATCGCATTCCGCGTGAAATTGCCGGTAATGCCTGGCTCGAGGAACTGACTTTCCGGGATGCCTCGTTGGAAGGGCACCGGCTTATCCCCTCCATACGCCATGATCTGCATGCCAACTGCCAGGCCACCCGAGCTTTGGCCAAAAATGGTGACGGTGTTTGGATCACCGCCGAAATGCTGGATATTGTCCCGCACCCACTCGAGAGCCAGCCGCTGATCACGCAGCCCCGCGTTTGATGAGCCTTCTCCCAACAGCGCCTCCGAAGCCGCGAACCCAAAGACGGCCAGGCGGTAGTTCATGACCACATGGATGATCGGCAGCCCATTCTGAATAGACTCCAGAATCATCCCATCCGGCGCCGTGCTCTGCTCGTCGTTGGACCCGCTGCTGAAACCACCGCCATAGATGAATGCCATGACAGGCAACTTGGCCCCAGCATCCACACCACTCGGTCGCGCGATGTTGAGGTTCAGGCAGTCCTCCGAAATGTTCGACACGGGCGTGATTTTCAGCGCTCCCACTCCGGGCATAGCCTGCGGGCAAGCGGGTCCATACGCTGTCGCGTCGACGAGACTGCCAGCCGTTGGTGCCCAGGGCTGCGGGGGCTTAAAGCGGTTCGCGCCACCCGTGTCCTGGCCGAACGGGATCCCGAGGAAAACTTCGATGCCGTTGCGGACGAGGCCCTGGTATGTGACATTGTTGGTGGAGTCGATGGCGATGGGAGTTGCCGTCACGGCTGTATAGTGCAGGAAGGCTGCGGCAGACAGGGCCAGAGTTGACTTCATGATGGCGACTTAGAAATTTGAAGGAGAAAGATGATTGTATCAGGTTCGTCCTCTTATAAATTCGATGTTTCTTAATTGAGCCAACGGCACTCCACCTTGCTCCGCTTTGACGTTTGTCCTCGATACCCGCGCTGATTACGGACAACCGCCTCATTGACGCGCCGCCAACTCTCAAGCATGCCGACATCGCTTCAGTAAAATCCACGATCCCATCGCATGTTCTCACACTCCGGGTGACATGTTTCATTCCTCTCGAGCCTGGGCCTTTCCGGTGACTGCTACAATTTATACAAATGCCGAGCTACTGATTGCCTATGGGCCGCCGCACTCTGGGATCAAGGGCAGCTCGGGATAAGGTGACTCGCCATGCGGCCGAGGAGCGGAGATGGCGGAGTTTAAATGGCTTCAGACGGACAGAGACGCGTCATCTTATAAAGAGAAGAAAAAAAAGAGGGTGCGGCGGTTCAACCACACTTTCCACCATTCACGCAGTAGCCCAGGACGCCCCCGCACTCCGCTGCCCCACTGTTTGCCGCTGCGTGGCAGCGCCGTCTTTGAGCGCCGCGGCCATCATCGCTGCCACGTCTCTTCCTCTCCTGCCACCACCGTCGACCTACACCGCGATGCACACTCTTTCCACTACTCCAATACCGCAGCTTCGTTCAAGCTTCCTGCCCACATCCCACCTTCAGTCCTCCAGACGCCTTCTCCTAGCCATCGCACGCATCTCTGCTCTCCCGCGCCACCTCTGCTGCCACGCTTCTCGTTAAAAGTTCTCCTTTGCGCACCTAACCCCTTTGCTCCTGAGTACCGAGCTTTCGAAATATGCCAGTGCGTGCCCTTGTTGCTAGGGAACCTCGGCTGGCGCCCGCTTGTTCTGCCGCCGCGGTGGCCGACGCCAAACTAACCCTCCATACGCTCGGCCGACCCCCCGCATTAGGGGATGATCGGGATCCGCGCGTCCTGCGCTCCGTCTTCCATCTCCCATCGTCCGCCCCATACCCGCTTACCTCGACGCCGCGCACCGCAACCACCCGCACTCCTCTCAGCCGAAGCCCGCTGCGCCACTGCCGATGCCCCTCGCCACCTCCGCGTGCCGTACTACACGCACGCACGCTCCGCACTGCGGCCTCCTGCGTCACCGCCGCCCTGCACTATCGCCGCTGCCGCCTACTCCTCCTGCAAAAGCGCCTCGCTCTCCAACGCCTCCACGCTCGCGCCTCTACCCACCCTCACCGCTTCGCACCCCGCGCGCAGCCCATGTTCGCCGACTTCGCCGCTGCGCTTTAACTCAGCTGAATCTCGCGAGTGACTATCAGCTCGCCTCAACGGCCGGAGATTCGACAGCCGCAGCGACACCGCGGTGCATCTCCCCTTCCCGTGTAGGTACCATTTGTGGATTGTCTTTCCAAATCACGCCTTCTCGTTCCTACTTACCCTCCCTTTCCCCTTTCCCCTAACCATACAATAAACAGACGTATGTACAATGCCTTCAATTCATCTTATCACTATTCCCCGTGTATCTTTCAGTGAGTCAATTAAAAATCAAGACGAAACAAATCGGTATAGAATTCGAAGCGCCAGCGGGACCTCTTTCTTTCTGCGCAGTTGAGTCGTTCGCGGGCCGACGCCGCTGCCATTCATTAAATTTTTGCTGCCAGCGGAAATGGTCCCAATGGCTCTTTACTCGCCGAAGCTCCACTATAAAACGGAGTTGATTCCTCGATCGATGCTGGGCGGCAGACACGATATTCGGTGGCATGAGTCCTGACGGATACAGATCTATCGGTGCGAATTCTGCACTGTCCCTTTCGTTGCTGAAACGGGTCAGGGTCTGCGCCTGTGCGCACTGTCGTGAAACAATGTCAACTGACTCTTCAAGGTGTACAGCGGCCAGTCAGCGACAATTCAACGGATGGCCAGGATTTCTTGTATTTCCTTTTCCTTGAAGTGCTGGCTGCTTATCAGATATTTCTTTCGCAACATCTTTGCAAGGCTGCCGTGCAGACGTCTGACCTGAAATGTGAGTCACAATTCGACCTACTCCAATCCATTGCTGCTGCTGGGAAATCCTGGGAAAATCTCAGCTATCCATTTCACAACCACATCTATCTATCCCTGCTGTCAGCACCCCCAGTCGTATGCTACTTGAATAGCTTTCACAATGCAAAAGAAAAATCCATTAACGGGAACCCTACTTTCGTGCGTTTGGACTTCTCAGCTTCGCTAGTTGCATAGCCACAGACCGGAGGCAACAATTGTGAGGACCTCGGGGGATGAGTTAATGGTTCAATGAGGTGAGTAGTAGCATTGACTCCACGAACTGTCAAGCTGCATTTCGATGGTTGCGCCCTGAACTGTGTCCATGCATGCAAACGTGTTCCGACGCGATCTCCGTAAGTTGTCCCACTCCTTTAATGGAGCCGATGGAGGATTCCCCGTCGTTCATCCGCTAACTTGTAATGACTGTGGGTATACTCGATGTCAGTGCACTTCAACACCCTGCGTCCTGTGCCAATTACTCCTAGCTTCAGCCGACGCCTTCATTCATACGTAGTGTACGTGTTTTTCTGCTTCCTCCTTGCACGAGCGGCGCTCACTCTCGTTCAGGGCGAAGCACCATTATGCACCACTCGCGCCGCCTTCGATGAGAACGATTCATTGGTAATTCAGGGTCAGTCAATATTCAAGACGAATGCAAGGAGGAGTATTCCGATTGCTCCTCCCATTCGTTTTAAAAACAGTATCTTGAAGTAAACGACTACTCTTTTCTTTCCTCAAGCCGTCCGCCATCTGCGCTCTCCACGCTGTTGTTTTATCGACTCACGCTTTTCATGTGTACACTCCGCCAACTAATCTCTTCCAACATGTTTATTTCCCTCCAATCGGAACGCACAACTCCGTTCGCCGTTCCCAAAAAAACTTGTCACTTGTGAGAACCGGACGCGCACATTTAGCTCTCAAGCCTCTATTAATAGCTGGCCCGAAAGTCACCAGGCGGTCCACCTCGACGCACATGTCCTCGTGATTCAAATCCTTCCGTCATGCGACCGTGCTTCTCGTGACCCAACTATAAAGTGGCTCTGTCATCTTGTTCCCTTGACGCACTCTCACGAAACGCCATGAAGCTCAGCTCTGCCTTCATCTTGACCATTGCACTCATCGGTAGTGCGCGAGCTCAATGCCCTGACTTCACCACCTTCTCGCAGGTGCGATCTACAAGCACACTTCTTCGACCCGTCAACTGAATTCGGGCCATTGCTTCCTAGAAACCTCAGGGAACCCCGTCGAGCGGTCCGCTCGCGCTCCCGTTCATGCGAGTTAGCCCAGGTAAAAGATGCTCACGCGCATCGATTGTCTTGAGGAAGGCTTACCCAAACCTTATCAGAATGCCGCACATTCAATAGCACCGCTGTCGAGGTAAACAGCTATGAAATGCGCATATAACTGCGATACTTATTCTCTGTTCGCAGAAAGTCATCACGGATATGAAGGCACGGTTGAAAGACCCGGATATTGCACGTCTCTTTGAGAACACATACCCGAACACTCTTGGTACTCTCAATTAAACCAAAGCTATTTTCAGCTGACACTGTCTTAATAGACACAACTGTAAAATATTTTAGTCAAGTTCGTTTTGGTCTTTAACTTTGAAGCAAAATTATTTACTTCTGCAGAAAGAAAATCTCGCTTTTATCATTACTGGAGTCCGTGTTTTCTAATAATTCTATGGCTTGCTAGACCATTTGACTTAATTGGAATTTTCTGCCTATTTCACCAGGATATCACGTTAGTTTCCACTTCACCAAGGCATCGCCTCAAATTGAAACTTGATCTAGCGCTCAATGGCTGCGCGATACTGGCAATCAGGTATAGTCCTGGAATTTCATCGAACGCACTTAATTTTATTGGTTGATCTCTTCTCGCAGTTCGCAGCATATACCTCGGTCCTTGCATTGGATCCTTCCCTCGCGACCTTGGTGAAAGCTGTGATCAACAACGAAGCCCGTTACGTGTCGGCCTTTCCATACTGTCAGTTCGCTTTAATTTATGCCTCGATTGTAGTTTATTTTCAAGCTTATTCCCTCGCAGGTGGCTCTTTCCAACCTCCACCTGAATCGGGCCTAGCTCCCAGCAACAACTCGTTTGCAGCCCTCGTGACTGTCGATCCGTGCGTATTTTAGAATTCCTTCCTTTCAAGACTGAATGATGCTCTGCAACAGGCCGGTGGATAACCGGACCGTGTTTGAATGCAAGGCACATTTTAGTCCCGTTGACGCTTGATTTTCTTTGCTGACGTATATTGCCATTCCAGTACGAGCTCGACTCCCTCTGCGGGTTCCTCAAGCTCTCACGGAATTATTACAACCAGACAAAAGATGCTTCGATCTTCAACGAACAATGTAGGTGGTGATTCGTACATCCATCCCTCTGTTAAAAATGTTTACCCCAGGGTACACCGCTATCAACCAGATCTTCCGCGTTGTCAACGAGCAGTCACAAAGCAACTTTGACGCGGATTTCAACTGGATCTCGTTTTATAACTGGACAGGGAGCCCTGGGTCGTTGAGCCCACCGGTCAACAATGCTGGCGCGGGGGAGCCGAGGGCGTTTACAGGTGCGTTAACCTTGAGACTTGAGGCAGCCCGAATTACTGACGGAGCATTATAGGCATGGTCGGCACGCATCATCGCCCGAGTGACGATCTCAGCACGTTTGCGTTCCTTACACCTGCAAATGCCATGCTTTCAGTTGAACTGGGTCATTTGGCGGATATACTCACTGCTTCAGGACAGTCGAAGACTGCGCAAGGGAAGAATTTTAGTGAGCAGGCGACGCTGTGGAGCAAGCGCACGCGCGATGCGATATGGAACACGACGGCGAGTTGCATTTCTATTTCATCTTTCATCCTTTTAGCTGATTTTTGGAGTAGGTCGTCAACAACATCTTCGCATATGAGACGAACGGTGATTACTGTCGACCTGAGCCTAAGAGCTAATTTAATGGTTTTAAATAGGCTTGGGCTCGAGATACGTTATGGACGATGCCAACGTTCCGGTGCGCAGTCTTCAGAACGAACAATTTATTTTTATGTAAATCCACTCGATGCAGTCTCTTCTCTCGCTCCCATACCTCGGTTTCTTGGACATAAACGACCGCGCCTACGTCGCCACACGCAAACTGCTTCTCTCGCGGGCCAACCCATATTTCTCTGTCGGCGCCAACTTCAGCGGCATCGGGTATGCCTGCCTTGAATTCTTTCCATTTTCTGCTAGAGCTGACGTCCTCTCCTCGGCTATAATTAGTGGACCACACGTCGATGCTTGGAATCCATGGCCCATGTCGCAAATCACCGCAATTTTCGGAACAGACAATGACGACGAGATTATAACTTCGTTGTATCTCATCGCGAATGTGGGTGTTCGCTAGGCGACTAGATTATTCCGATGTATTTACGGAAACACAGAACACTGCGGGCCTGGGACTAATTCATGAATCGCAGTCTATCTACAACTACACGTCTTACACGCGGTCTTGGTTCGCTTGGGTACGTTGCTGCATTCCAAACACATCCCCGCTTCACGCTGACTTATTACTTAGGCGAACAGCTACTTCGCTGAGATGTTGCTTGATCTTGCAAAGCGCAAGCCAGGGTTGATTTTCAAGACGAATGAGTCTTATGTTCCGGGCCAGCGCTGAATGTGCGATGGATCTAAGCTCTAGGCAAGGTTTGAAATTTCTTCTGGAGTCTTAAATTATGATTTAGGCCGTGTCCAACCTAGTTCATTCTCTTTCTAATGTCGACTTCATGGTACCGTAACGATAGCCGGTGTTACGTCCACAATGTGCCTGGTCATGATGGTCGTAAACACCTTTCCTCCTGCTAAACTGCGCACCGCCTCGCAAATGTACATCGCATGTTGCGTAAGGCCTCAAATTTTGAACATTCTCTCCCAACCCCGTATTAATATCTGGTCTGCAAAACGCCATGTGGTAAGGCTAAAAGAAAGAAGGAAATAGGCAAGTTGGGAAACAAGTCATTATGTTACTATAATGTCAAAGACTGTTGGGTCGCCATATCCATATCCATTGGGTAGTCGTCAGAATATCCGCAAAAAGCGCGCGTGATAAGTAAAGCATGACAGCAGATTTCGACTCGTCGAGGACAGTGGTTCGGATAGTTTCGAGGTGGGAGCCTCACGGAACGTTACAGCAAGTCACAATCTCGCAGCAGATATTAGGCTCGCTACTACTCAAAAACGTCAACCGTCCCGGGGCCCGGCGCCGAGGTCCGGTGACGACCGTGTCTTGGTGTGCATTCATCGTGAGCAATGGCAGTAAGCGATGAGCGGTGGCCAAGGTTCTGCAGCACAGCATTTGATGCGCTGAGCTTCGGATACGTCCCATTGCGTCGGCGAAGCATTTGACACCTCTTCTAGCTGCTTCGGAAGCTGTTCGGGCCATTACGAACAATAGTAATCTACTGTCCACTCCATTAGAGGTGTGCACCCTCTTCTCAGGTTATGATAGGAACGTAAGTCGAGACGGCGTGTGGCGACTTATTCGGACGCGTGGGCATGGACGCATTTCCTGGCGCGATATTATCCCGTCAGGCTGCATTGTTAGTCATCCGCCACTTTTGACTTCGGGTGGCGCTGGGACGACTAGGTCGGTACGGCAACGAAATGGAGAAATTCACCTCGGTCCTGCTATCCCAAAGTTCCAGCCTTTTTTCCCTCAGTTACAGGGTCATGCTTCCGCGCTCTAGTTTGATTTATTGAATGCTGTCATGATTCGGCGAGCTTAACCACATTTCTGTGCGGAACCGCTAAGTCCGCTTTCGGTTCATCAATCTCAGTCCATCAGTCCTCTCCCACAAGCAAGGTTCTCTCCATAACACTACTGCTTTGTTGAATATCCATCTCAAATTACCACTGATCCCCCACATGTGCAAAAATATGTTGATGGAAGTGTTACGCAAGCGTCGAACCTCCGATTACTCTTAAATTCGGCTCAGAGCGAGCCATAGGTCTGAATCTCGGCACTAAATATTTTCAGAAATTTATAAGCATCTAGAGGGATGCCTGGATAGTGCCGACGCAAAACGTGCTTTGACCTACATCTGCAAAATATTTTGGCAGGCGGTTGGCAGGCGATCGATGCCATCAAAATTTGGCCTAAAGTCAGTTTTCATTTCTCGAGGCCTCGCATGTGCATATCAGCCTCACAAATGTATCTGGCATTGCTTATGCGACATACTAGCATACCCAAAAATCAATTTCAACACAATCTGTGCGGAATTGAGGGTGCCAGATCAAATTTTTGCAGTTGGGTTGAGCATATGATATTAATGACCCTGAAACAGAGAGATGCAGGTTAACGGTTATCGCCGAATCGGCACCAATGTTCGCCGATCTGAACGGAAGTGGGGAGCTGGGAAGCGCGCCACCGTAGCGGATGAAACCGTCCCGTAAAGTTACGCGACGACGGGCCGTAAAAACAGTTACACTCTCATACCGTCAACCCAATTGTCGGCGAAAAATACGGCCGTTTAAACACGGGCTTTATGAATTACCTCCAGAGGCTCGTTGGAGCCTTTGCCAAGAGGAACAGTTTAGATTTCGTCAAAAAAGAAAAGAAGAAAAGAAAAGAAAAACTGCCAAAAAGTTGACGGACGCTCACAAGCGGCCGTAACGGGGTTGCGGCATGGATACAGGCCCAGATCATGCGACCCTTTTCTGGCAAAATTATTTACGCTTACGGCACATTTTTTACCCCGCAACCACGATTTCAAGCCCCGCTCTTTACGATCGCGGAGATTACCTGTCAAAATTGACAGGCCGTTCTTAAGTCTGGCAAGTGGAAGACTCGTTATTTCGTCCCTCTCGCAATGCCTCTCCCCGCCCTTGACACGATTACCGGGTACAACTTTCTCCGCTCTCGCTTCTTAGTTTGATAGGTTCATTTTGACTTGTAGAGCACTTCTCATTGGCACCTGGGCAAACTCCGTGAGCACTGCATTGTATTTCACCAGCGCGCCCTCAAGTTGGCCCAGCTTCTGTATATGGCCGAACTCATGCAGGCCAGGTACTACTTCAGGCACTTCAAGCACGACGATTGGAAGTTGAAGGTCTTTCCCGCCGACCTTGAATCTATTCTCTCCCGGGCTCATTTTTTCAACAGACATTTGTGTCGGTCGCTGTCTTAGTCGACACTATTTCCACGTTGGGCGACTATGTCTGCGTGTATCTTGTAAGCGTTCATATTCTGCGCTTTACAAGCTCACACTGAGCGCCTTGATAGTATACAATAACTCATGCTGGTATGTCTCAGATTATCAATAGCGTGAGTGACCGCCTACGAGTTCCATGCAGACGATCCCGTGTACCTTGCTGACCAGCACTGGGTACGTCAAGTAGCAAGAACCTCAGGTGTCGAATAACTGCAACATTCCAGCCGCTCTCGCTACACCTTTTCACCACCGCCGTGATAGCTATTCTGGTTCAGAGCTTTCTAGTCGTCCGATACTGGCGGTTGTGTGTGTTTCAGCCTTTCTACTGCCGAGTTCTCTCAAAAATATCGATCTAGAACCAGAAACATCCTCGTCACTCTTTTAAATTCCTTCTTGGTCATTGTCGCAGTACGCCAACGTCCGTCTCCTTGCGCACCGCATCGTACCCACTGTCCACCGTCCACAGCTCGGAGGCTCATTCGCATGTGCTGTGATTCTGGCGATGTTCCCTGCATTCGAGGATCGCGAGAAGATCAAGATTCCGGCAACGTGCGTGCCTCACCGCCTCCATGGCCATGACGCTCTGCTGTTCATGCATTAAGTCCCTTCGTTTTATCAGAATCTGGCTGGTCACTGCAGCCGTGGTGGACCTCAGCATCGCCGCCGCGCTGCTCTGGCAGTTAAGGAAGATCAGGCCCACTTTGGTGGAGACACGGAGGTGCGGAATATCGGGATGCCGATTGCGGAGAAACCTATGGCTCATAACCGTGGCCGCGACACTTAATAGTGTCTTGGACCAGCTAGTGGCGTTGACGATCCAGAGCGGGACAGCGACGGCCACGCTTGCGGTGGCGGCTCTGATTGGGTAGGTCTCATATACTGCCAAGATTCGTCATTAACTTATAAGTCCGAAACGTGGTTGCCAATTTTAGGTTTCTGTGGAAGGAGGAGAGCAATGGTGTGTCATCCGACTTCGTTCAATGTTACGCGTTAGGCCCATTTGCGCTTGACAGTCTCCACGGGTTTTGCCTACACGCTTGGGCGCGTGTACGTGCTAAGTATGGTACGGTTGTTCTCTGTCCGGATTAGCGGGGACGTGGTTCACCGTCCCTTAGCTGGCAAATCTCAACGTCTGGAGGTCGGGCAGATCTGCGTCCGTGTCCGGTGGTGGTGTATCGTCCGCTCCGTGTCCCGACACCCTAACCGTCCCCTCCATCATTGTCACCGACGATTTCGGCAGTAGTCGTGCGTTATTTCCGTTCAGTTCATTCCGTTCGAGGGACTGAATTCGTAATATAGATTTCCACCACACGGTGAGTGTACATCGATCTGCGCCTTCTTCGAGTTTCTTCAACATCCATCTGATTTTTCAACTGTTCAGGTGAACATTAGATCCCAAGAGGCCGTGACATTCACGAGGAGTGTAAGGAGCATTCATATGACCTCGCTGACATAGCGCTGACGTACAGAATGCAGAGCGCTAACAGCCTTCGTGATGATAGCCGCCCGGCGGAAATAGAGATGACGGCCAGCCATCTGCCCAGGAAACAGTCAGTGGTGATCGGCAACTCTGCTGGAAATCAGTAATCGTGAAATCGGTATTGCCGCCTTTGGAAGGTACTCCCTACTTCTATGTACCTCTCTTTGCCCACAACGCTGTTCCATGCGGCCTGAAAATTATTTATTGGGCTTGAAATGTTATATAGATTCATAAAGCTTCGTTTGTGTGTGAATTCCGCATACCGATGAAGAACAGCATACCTTCTGCGTCAAGGTTTGTAAATATCGGCAACTACTCTGTGGGAAACCACGGAGGAGCCTATTTCTACCAGATTCAACTTCACAAGAGGGCAGAGCCCAACAAGAATATATCAAGCAGACGACATGAGTGACAAAAACTAAGGTAGCGGAGCGATAAGAAGGAATATATAAGGAATCAATCGCAGGCGAGGAGGTCCACACCAAGGCAGGTACGGTGAGTACTGATCATGAACCATCGGACAGACGTTGCCAACCTCTATTTCTGAGGCACCAAGCAGAGAAGATGAAATGGGACGGAGAAGGGACACGAGCATGTCTGTGTTTGGCAGTGGCCGGTAATGATGCTGTCGTGAGTTTTGAGGCGTGGTCAGATGTGGGCTGTTGGGGCTGAAATTGCGGCAGATTGAGTGTAAGGTAGGTGATGACATACACCAAATGTCTCGCTAGGCCGCCAATGGTTAGATGTGAGACGATGACTTGAGTCACTTGAGGAGAAATGGACGTAAAAAGCAAGGATGATCACGGCTGCCGACACAGCCTTGATGGTATAGCGTTGATCGGCAACGCTAAGCCAGCGAGGCACACGGTAAGCGCTGCCATTGCTCTCATTTCTTCCTGTTCTCCCATCCCTAGTCGTCCTTCTTCCTAGTCTTGGGCCTTCCACAGTTTACGCCTAATTCTTTCCTTTTCATTCCACTAGAGGTCGGACACTTTCATCCTTTGCGCGCAGACAAGATGATGCACGAGCGCGAGCACGGCGATCCCTTCGTCGGCTCTTATTCCTCTCCCTACACCCAGCCGCAGTACTCGCCCCAAGGCGGCTACTCCGACCTACCATCTGTCGGCCCCAGCGGCCACTCCGACTCACCCAGCCACACGCGCCCTACGCCTCCACCTCACCGACGGCGGGTATCGCGACGACCCCTCGGCGGGCTACCCTCCCGTCTCGCCCAACTCGGGTCTGCTGCTCCCCGCGATGGCGGCGACTCCACGGGGCGCACTTGCGGATCGGAGCTACGGCGGAGGCGGAAATAACGGCTACAGCGCGGGTGGTGCATGCGGGAAAGAAAAGCGCCTGATTGGGCCGGGCGTCGTTGGCATTGGCATCAGCAGCAGCGGTTGACTAGCGGTTGTGATTCCCATCTATCTCTTGGTTATCAAGAAGAACAACGACAACGCGGCGGCTGCGTCTCCCAGCCGCGGCGCAGGCGGGAGTGGGAGATCTCGAGAAAGACGGAGAACACTGTGGTGGGCCCAATGACGGGCGGCGACAGGAGCACGAGCTTTGCGTATAACAATTCGTTTGGCGGCTTTTGTGCGTGTTCTTTATCTCTTTTCCTCCCTTCGCTTGTTTAGATCTCCACAGGGGTCGTTCGCCCGTTCATCAATAGCGCTAAGCCTAATTCGTGGACGCCGGCGCTGAACGAGAGCTGGAACTGGGGAACCGACAAGATTTATAATGTTAATCTGGGAGGGTGGTTTTTCCTTGAGCCATATATGTGCTTGTCCTCCGTCTCCCTATTCGTCTTCAACTTCATGTTCAACTCGCATGTTATATCGGGCGCGAATACAAGCCTGAGTCCGACGGCGTCGATGACATCATACATGGACGCTGTCAGGCTTGAGTCGCGTTCTACCAAGTCTGGCAACGACTTCCATCCGAGGGTAAGGAGGTTCATAAGATTGACTAAACGTAGATGCGCGAAACCGAGCGAAAGCTGGCGGTTGCGTTGGCGTCAAGTTGGCGTTGTCAGGATTCAGGAAGAGACGGAGTGGCTGTGTTTTTGATCCGAGTCTCTCTTGTAAGGCTCCAACCATTTCCGTTTATAAACTGTTTTAAACGGTTAATATCGTTTTTATTTACATTTAGTTTAGGTCCCCAGGCAAGCAGTAAACAAAACAATTTTAAACGGTTTAAACGGTTGAATTTTCGAGTAGCGGCTACCGCGAAGAGGTGATTCTCCATGGTCCTAATTAATGATCCCGGAACACAACCGCCTCATTACGAGCCCACGATTTGTCCCATCCTTCAACTTTCCACCGGCCACCGTGTTGGCTAACATCCATCCATCGGAAGTTCAAAGGCCATGTCGGCAACCTAAATAACCTCCCTGAAGTGGTGGAAGGTGCGTATTTTACGTTTCCACCAGGACCTTTCTAATGAATACTTTTTATGCAGGAAAATGAGCGCGAGTTCCTAATGGTCTCACGGATGGCTTGGGACTTCTTGGCTATCCCCGGCACCAGTGTCTTCGTCGAGCGCCTGTTCTCGACACAAAACCCGCGCATTAATGAAGTCCGATACAATCAGAGGCAATGCTCACCAAGATGTGGATAAAGGAGGGCTTGTTGAAGGCAGCGATGTTGGACTGTGGTAGAGGCTAGTTATGTACTGTTCTCGCCTTAAAAATGTATCGTTTTAAACGGTTTTAAATGATTTATAAACGGTTTATTAACCGTTTCCGTTTTTTTTACAGGGATGGCCAAACGAAAACTAAATGGTTGGAGCCTTACTCTCTTGCTTCGCACCACCATCTCACGGCATCTCCAGGTTTCTCTCAGTGCTTCGGGCTCGAGTCCACCCGCATGATCGCTCGTACCTCGCTATATAGACTCCTCCCACTCACCTGTGCCGGCTCCGAAACGCTGCGCCGGCGCACTTGGAAGACGCCACGCGATTCCTTTCAAGCATCTCCGCTGAATGCGCCCAAACTCATTCGATATCACCCGGCGAATTTTCATTCTCCACTTTGACAGTGTTGGTCCAAAATGGACCTTAGGTGTTCTGCTTCAATTCTGCGTTGCTGAGAAATGGGACTCGGTGTGTATAGTAGATTTTGATCGTTGCCGCTGTTGGCATTGACATCCTCCTTTGACAAAGAATAATTGTAATTTCTTTTTCCCTGCTCTGGGACACGCGTAGCGTTTTGAATATCCCTGCTGTTCATTCTCCGGTGCAGCGTCCTCACCACGATGGCGATGACCAGTTTGGATCTGCTCTGGTGCTCGTTTCTTCTCGGGGCGCTGCTCTGAGCGGGTTTGTCTTTCGTGGGATGTTGCGGGGTGCTTCCACCCTCCACATTGTACTCGAAAAGGCCGCGCGCGGTCAGTTTCTGTCACCGGTATGGCTCATCTCACGATTTCTTCTCCCTTTCGCAGCGCTATGGCTGAATCCGCTGCAGCCTCGCTCGACATCGTTCGTCCTTCTTCGAAAGCTGCTGTTTGCCGCCGCTCCTCACCGAAAACGGTCCTCTTTGTCTGGTGGTTGGTCGAACGTGCTGCAAAGTGGGTCAGGTGTTATACCGTCGGAAAGGTGCGCTTCGTCCATACCAATTTCCCTTCGTTCGAAACCTTCCACTCGAAAAACATAGCTTCTCTTGCCAAACTTCCCCTTTGAGAGTATCCATGCTCGTCAGTCGTTGTCACTCAATCGCTTGCGACAGCATTCGTCCTCGTTGCAAGGTATACGGCCTGTGCTTGAAGGAAGCCAGGCGAGCGCTGACACTTTGTACAGGACGTGGTGGTCTGCAGACGCGGTGCTTGATGATAAGCTGGTGAAGATGATGTACATCCTCCTCCCTTCCACCCTTTTCATCTCATTCCTCGCCACTTTCCTCTCGTTCTTTCTTTCCTTCCTCCCTCTTCTTTCTCGTTGAACAGTTTTACAACTTTTACTTTCGCTTTTATCCGCTGATTCCCTTTCGCTGACTCGCTTTTGTTGCGCAGAAAGCCTCCTAAGCGGCTGCTTGTGCTTCCCCGTGCACGTGGGGCACGACCACGACCTCTTCGTGGGGCTGCGGTTGATTAATGTGTGTGTGTGTGGTGTGCCTTCGTTCCTTGACTTTCATCCTCCTGCGCTTCGTGTTGCTTCTGGATGGATACACTCCGTTTTCGTACTAAATCTATGGATGTGCTGCTATTGCGATGCGCACGCAGACCTGTGTTTCGTCCCCAAAACCTTCAAATATGACCCCGCGCTCGCGCTCCCTGTCGTGAGCTTCCCGCTCGGGATCCTCAACGAGGCGCCGCCCAGTATAAACTGCTTCCAGGCGTGGATTATTTCTGAGTTGCGATTGCAGGTCGCTTTCTTCATGTCGTTGCCCGTGCACTTGACCGACTTCTTCTTACAATCCCCGCATGCAAAACATGGGCCAGGATATTTCGCCGCGTGCGCCGATCCGCGCTGCGTCACTGCCGCGTCACCTAGTGACATTCGCCGCGTCGCAACACGAGATCGCCGCGTCCATTCCTGCAGTCTCCGCGTCCACCATCTCCGTCGCCGCGTCCTCCATCTCCGCCGCCCCGCACCGCCGCTGACCACTCGAGTTTCTGTTCTGATTACTTTTTGTCACCATCCCTAGCTTCAACCCACACGCCATCGCTGCCGGATCATCTCCAGTGCCACGCCATGCCTCGTGACTGGCCGTCTATCTTATACCGAATTAATTTATATTCACAAACATCTTTGGTGCCCTATATATGCTTCGATGTCCCCCAACTCTATGTGATTACTTGCGCAAGACCACAACACCATCCTAATGTTCCGGCGGCGCTGTGGTCGATGCTGTGCACAAGACTACGTGAAGAGACCTTGCATGCATCGCAAATATAATCATGCTAACAAGAATTCTACACAAGATGGCTGGGCAAATCTTGTCGGGCGCTACTGCAAGTAATATTCTCCCTGCACGGAGATCTCCTCTCTGCCTTGGTTGAGCCCTCATACGTCGGTAGAGGAGGAGGAGGATATATTACTGTAGCAGTCCCATTTTGGGTCCCATTGAGGATTCAAAACAAGCGGGTACTGTGCCTACATACAAAACCGCATGGAACGTGAGCAATTCAATTTCCGTGGCCCATACCTGTACTGCCACTTTCACTCAAACAATCGCCTCTTAGGATGTGTCCAAGCATCTTGGGCGCTCGTTGCACCCTCATGATTACGTTTTTCACTGCCTTCGCGCTAGCCGACTTCATTGCACAGCTGCCGGCCTCCAGAACCGTCTGTCTTTGTGAAACATAGGAAACCTCATGAGGGCGCATTTAAATTGCGGAGAGAATTCGTCTGTTGAAGTACAGAGTACAGGTCGACTCTCTTTCGCAGAGGAGATGTTTCTTTCGTGAGCCCAACGTGAGCGCTTATTTGGAATTTTTGATCTACTGTCTAGGGTCTTAACGTGAAACACGGGCATTCGGTTGTCTGGGTAGGGTTCAATGAATGACTTTTAGGCCTACGTTCCTGAACGCATAGAATGGGCGCTAAATCCTGCCCGGTTTCACGACTCGCGCGGAATAAGTATTTTGCGTATAAAAGGCTAGCGACTCCCATCTATCCTCAGCCTCTTCACCGAGTCTTCCAGTCTTCTCCTTCTGTTTCTCCCCACTGTCTCTCTCCCAACTCACAATGCGCTCCTTCACCGTTATTCTTTCCCTCATCTCCGCTGCCCTCGCCGCGCCCGTACGTTCCCTTCCTCCCATTTCCCTCAGCACCAAGTCAATTCCATCTCCATTCCAGGCCGTCCTCACGCCAAAAGCAACGACTATCGGCATGGCAGTGGTTTGCACGGACATCAACTTTGGCGGCAGCTGTGTCGAATTCGTATCGGCCCCCCTCCACGTCGACCTCGCCGGATGCGCGAACATGAACCCCACGTTCCAGAAGAGCATTTCAAGCGCCCACGGAGTGACTGATGGATATACTTGTTTCCTCTACCCGTGCGTCGCTTGCCTCAATAGCTAGCTTAAGGAGCTCAACTCCTTTATTTTCCCTTGTCGGGGTGATTAGTGAGCAGAACTGCAAGGGAACCCGCTTAGTCGTGAGCGGCCAGATCCCGGACTTCAGGGTCCCGTCTGTCAACTTCAACGACAAGGCCCAGTCGTGGGCGTGTGGAAGCGTGGTCTAAGAGTCGTCGATTTAAAGTGAGATGGTCAATCCCAGATACATCCGGTTATAGGCGCGTAATAACTTGTAAATGGGCCCAATAACATCCGTGACGTCGATACCTGCCTCGTGAGCTCGACAGGACGCACGACAGTCTTGGAGTAAATCCCTGATGGACTGAGACGACCTGGCATGCCCATACCAGTGCATGTAATCTAATTTGGATTTTTCCGACATGCTGCACCCACCTGCACTCTCAACCGCTTGAAAGTTCTCTTTTCAACATGCCCTCCGTCTCCTTATTTCTTCCTGGACTGCAGGTAAGTGTGGGCTGGATATTCCTCTACATTTATCGCCGACCAGAGCCATACTCGCAACTGAGTTCCGTATACCTGTATCCCACGCCCGCGAAGAAGTCAGGTGTGAAAACTAACTCTTGTGTGCGTTCCCTCCGCCTGTAGTTCTCTGCCCCGATTCCGCTTACTTCAAATTCTACAAAAAGCTGTAGACGAGTCAGATCACCTCCACATCGGTTCGATCGAGCCCCTGCATACATATGCACAGACTGGCCTCTCGGACTCGGAGAGGACGGTACGTCCAGTTGTACTCCGTCCCAGTACCTTCCCATAAAGCTAATGCAACAATGCAGTATGCATTTGAGCTTTGACTATTTCAACGTGAGTCTACGTTGATCAAGTGGGTGAAATCCTTTTCACAATTCTGAAACATAATGAATGATTCATGTGGCATGCATTGTAGTAACCACCATGTACGAACTGCAATCCATCGAACACAAAACGCAATGAAATAAACTTCGCTTTAGCTAAAAAAAAGTATTTGAAACATACAGTTGTGTTATTCCGCTATAGCTCATGACGCTGACAGGGTCCCTCTCCGACGCGAGTGGGATTAATGTGCCTCATTAGAACCTCGAGCTCAAGGTAAACTTTTTTTGGGTTTACTAATACAGTGGGCTTTGCCGCGGCAGCGGGCCTACTACGGTTTATCAATTCAGGTTGAAACTTGGTGTATTGGAATTTGTGTCGCTCGAAGTTGCTCCTACACATGTTCCTACTCACGTCTCCTATCCTTTTAATTCGTGGAATTAGCGCCAGTTCCGTGGCTGTGCCCGGGAGGGAATTGGCGCAACTAGGCAGAAACTATCCAATCCTAATAATATTAGCTTTGTTCGTGCGATACGCGAAGTTGCATAGTCGCGTAATAATTTATGAGAATTTTCGAGCCTGCTGTCAGCATTCCTGCAGATTCATTCACTGACAAGTCCTGTTCACTCTATGTAGGCGCCCAAAGTGAAGACTCGAACGTCGCGGACGTGCCGTTACTATAAACCTATTATTTAACTCACTGATTGCCGCATGCATAAATATCTAGTCACTGACAGCGAGCTTTAAAATGCTAGTATGCTTCGCGTTCAGTCTCTCTCTTGATAAGGTCACGGATGTGTGGAGCCTTAAAACTCGAGTTCACTGGTCATAACTAATACAATATCGTAAGCAACAGCCTACCAAAAGCCGATCAGCTCGAGATCCAGTCCCTCCTCCCGTGTTTACCCTCTGGACGCCGCCCCGCCAAACATGTCCGGCCCGAAATAGAACGTAATGACTGGCTCTAGGCTCTTTGTCAACTTCAGCCCCACCCACTGGTAGAACTCAGCCCCCGCGGATGTCTCGTGGTGTCTCAGCGAATCTACGCACTTACTGAACATTGTCAACACCGCCTCACGACTGTTTGCTGGCGTCGTCGCGGCGAGATACTCCTCTAGCCGCCTTCTGGCCACAGCTGCTGTCGGTGCGTACTTTCCGATCGGAAAATACACGGTGACTTCCGTCTTCAGTGCAGTGCCCTCGCCATCGGGACGAGTGAATGCAAAACATGTGACCAGCGACTTGGCATCATAAGGCCCGTCAGACCCACCGGCAAGGGTGGACAAGAAGCGGTGAACATCGGTTTCTGATGCTGTGCCTGACAAGCACGGGGCAATTAGTCCGGCTAGAGACGTGGCGTTGGAGTTCTGATGCTCGAGGTAGACCTTTATGCGGTCCTGGGGCCTGGGGTGCAGGTCAAGTGAGAAGTAGATGAAAGACGACTCGGAGCTGGGCTGCTGGGGTCTGACGAGAGGATAGTTTCGAGCAGGTCATAGGCGTCGGGCATCCCAAGGCGGAGCAAGGCTTCGCGGACGACGCCCGAGGCATTGGCCAGGCCGCTGGCGCGGGGGTTGAGGTAGATTTTCTACTTGGGCATGGGGGTGTCCACGACAAGGCTGTGCCAGGCCGCCAAGGGGCCCTGGGCAGCTTCTGGAGGGAAGAACAGGTCCGATACGTCATTGAAGCGGTCGAGGATGACGTTCAAGTATTTGGCCTCGATTGCCTTGGTGAGGTCCAGAGCGCTGCGTTGGTAAGCTTCGATGGAGTTCCCGGCTGCTTGGGCCTCGATCATGAAGCGGAGTTGAGACTTGCCTGTGGTCTGGTCAATGGCTACAAAATACTCAACACGAGAGAGACTTGCCTGTGTTCTGTTCAATGGCGACAGAGTACTCAACGGGAGAGTGGTTGTAACTGCAATCAGACAACCAACCGCAGGTTGGTTGGCGATGGATAGGGACTTGACCCCACGGCTTCATGGACAAGGCAAGACTCTCGGTAATAATCTTTTGGGCAGCTTGATCCAGTCCTAGCGCGGAGGACAGGTGAGCAATGTCATCCTGCGCCTTGCCCAGGAAAGTCTGCACGGGCACAGGTTCGAGACCGCTCTGGAAGTGACGTATCCGGAGCTCTGCACCCCGAGTAATCCGCGCACCAGGAATTGTATGCCGCCGCTTATACAATTGACCGATCGCCGCGGCGGTGTACTCGAAATGTACATCTGTCATGACGTTTCGCGGTACTGCAAGTCTCACCAGGTTTGGGATGAGGTCGCGCTCTTTGGCCGTTGTTTTCTTGTCCCACTCCCAGCCGAAAGGGCCTGCCTCGACCGACCGGATCCCGTACTCGCGAAGTAGCTCCAGCGTGAAGCCCACCGAGGCAAACTCGTCGTACGACCTCCCGCAGTCGGCAAAGAAACCGTCCATGTCCAGGAATACGGCCGAACCACCCGGGAGCAACAGCACCGGGACGTCTTTCTCAACAAGCCGCTGGGCAAATCCCTGGACCTGCCTGATCCTGTTCCTCAGATACGCTTCCTGGGTGACCTGGTACAGCCCCGCCGCCGCGGCCATCAAGTCTCGGCCGCTTATCCCGCCATACGAATCGTTCCCATCGCAGATGATCTGGCGCTCCTTGAGGTGGATGGCGATATCTGCCGTAAACCGCGACGCAAGCACCCCCTCGTCGCGGAAGCACAGCGCGCCGCCCATGTTAGCGAGCCCATCCTTCTTGAGTGAGATGGTGAAGCCGTCGGCGTGCGCAAACATGTCCACGATGATCTGTGGGATGGGCATATGCGAATAGCCTCGCTCGAATACCTGGATGAAGGCTGCGTTCTCGGCGAACCGGCACGCGTCGAAAAACAGTGGGATGCCGTGCTGGCACGCAAGCGCTGCGGTGGCCTTGATGTTGGCCATAGAGACGGGCTGTCCAGCAGCCCAATTTTTGGTGATGGTCAGGAGGATGAGAGCCGTGCGCTTGGCATTGTCGGGGTTGGAGAGAAACGCAGAGGCGGCGGCCACATCGAGGTTGCCTCGGAAGGGGTTCTCAACGCCGACCTTTTGAATGGGGAAGGGATCGGTCAGACCGGGCTGCAGGAAGGTGTGTAGCTCGAAACCCGCGACGGAGGCATTGGCGTTGGTGGTGTCAAAGAAGCCGTTACTGATAATAACGGGGGGCCAGGCTAAGGCAGAGCCTTCATCCTTGCCATTGTCCGAGGAGGTTGGCTTTATGCAGCCTAAGGTCAATGCATGGCTCGCTTCGAGAATGTTGGCTATGGTAGAGAAGAGCAGGAACTCGGCACAACGGCCTTGGGGGGCGATGAAGAAGTTAGGGCGGATGAGCTGCATTGGCCCGCCATTTACAAAGCCGCCGCTCTGTGGCTTGAGGAACTTGTTCAAGTGGAAGCTGCTGTCAATGGTGCCAGCAAGAACGTCGCGGAAAAGGTACTCCTGCTTGTCCCCCCGTTCAAACACGTCCCTGAAGGCGTCTAGCAGACAGTAGTAACCCGAGTTGCGGCCATAGCTCTCGTCTCCTCGGAGCATAGCCGCTCATTGCACATCGGTCATTGCCGATGTGCCCGAGTCGGAGAGGAAATCACAGCTGACGAGGGCGGCAGGGAAGGCAAAGACATTGTACTCGACTGAGCGGAGAACTGCCTCCCGTTCCTCTGGGGTGATGAGATGTGTGAATGTACAACGAGCACATTGTGAGCAGGAGGCGTTAGTGGCTCATCCATTGTGCTGAGATGACTTGCTTTACTTGTTGTGGCCATTTATCTGTCTTTATAGGCGATGGTCAATCTACCGCTACAACTAGTATAGATTTTTAGCTCTTCCTCATCCCCATGGAGAATTTCTTCCCATGCACACTCCGGAGTTCAATATAAAATTTCCATTGCATTGGGATACTTCCTGGGCTCGGCGTTCGTACTTCGGATGCCGCATAATGCGGACGCCGCATAATTGGGACGCCGCATAATTGGGACGCCGCATAATTGAGACGCCGCATAATGCTATCCACCTACCTGTCTACTATTTGACAGTCGCAGCCTCCAATACAGTTCACAATGCCTAATCACGGAGCTAGTGGTGGCAAGGTCCGGTTCAGAAATCGGTCCGAACCTGAACCGAACGCCAGGTTCAGGTTCAGGTTCACCGATTATCTGAACTTGAACGCCGAATCTCAAAATGATGAATTTGAGTGATCTTTTGCGGATTCTTGTGGAATTCTTGAGAGTTTCTTGACTGATTTTTATAGGCAACTCTTACCTTCATTCACTTAACGTCTGAAATCAATTTTTTAAGATAAATTCAATGTCTTTCTCGACCTCTTCGCCCCTCATTTTGTTCTATCTCCATCCAGCTTTCCACCTGTCAATTGAATCGGCTCTTACAATATTGAATTGTGAGCAAGTAAGACGTTGCGAGAAAATTATTTTGAACTTGAAAGGATCTATAGCTACCTTTAAGACAACAGGTATTTTTTTTTTTCAATGAAAAAATTCACCTCCGAGATACCCAAATCTGTTCGCGTTCCAACGTGTTCGAACGCCGAATCGAACCCGAACACGAGTTCAGGTTCGAAGTTCAGAAGGTGCCCGAACCGAACACCAGGTTCAGGCTCGGCGTTCAGGGCGAAAGGCTCTGAACCTAAACCGAACCTTGCCTTGCCAGCACTAGGCGGGGCGGATGATTGCCTCCCGTTCCTCTGGGGTGACGTGTGCGTGCACAACGAGAACATTGCGAGTTGAGTAGGTGGCGTTAGTGGTTAATCCAATGCGCTGAGATGACTTGTTTTACTTGAAATAACTATTCAAGGTCAGACACTTGATTCTACACAGCAGAGTCTGTCTAGGAGATAGCACTTGATAGGCTGCACTATCTCCAGGTCTTGTGTCCCATCATTGCGGCCTCCGACGCCACTAACGACACCATTCCCGGCGGAGCTACAGAACTATCTCGAAGCGGCTGTAGTCTTCATCTTGGAGAGACATCTTGCATCTTGGCCGGGCATCTGCGATCATTGGGCATCCTGTCTTTTCGGTTGCCATTTGCGGAACATTGACAAGCCAGCGACCGATTACTTTCGGGTCCAGAGATGCCAAGGATGGCACTTGATTCACAGTCCGTACATGTACACAACTAGCGGGCAATCTCGCGCAGGGATGAACTGCATATTTTTTAACATAATTTGGATCAGGAAAAAGCTATTTTATTAATTTAGACAAATATTTCCAGATATTTGGGCATCTTTCGGCGAATTCTCAGAAGTTTTGAGTCATTTCAAGGTATTCCCAGTTACTTCTTCAGCTTCTCCAGAACCTCAATAAAATTCTCTCAAAGCTCGGCGGCCTCTTGGGGTCACTTCGGCATTTTTTAAGTTACCTATAGCGTTATTGCTTCGACTGGAAAATCACGGTGCAGCTGCGTGATGTGAATTGGACAAGTCGGAATCTTTTAAATCCGTTGCGTTCTCGAAGAATCTCACAGAACATGCTGCACAGTGGCAGATTGTAGATCGAGTACGTGCCGTGTTGATCATGTTGGAGAGGTAAACTCTAGACCACTCCAATTCGGCATAAAATTCAGTCCAACGTTGCAGCCATTTCAGTCACCGACCCCATGGAGAACGATATTCTGAAGATGGGGCCTACCATTAAACCCATAGGCCAAGGAGTCCGCTCTGTAGGGTGTACAGAATGTGAAAACCAGTGCTTTCCTCAACGTTATCTGCGGGATAGAAGTTTCACGTTTTGCGGTGTCCGAGGCTGTTATGGTCTTGGCGATGCGTATCAGATGTGTATCAGAGCTCGACATCTGTGTTGAGTACTTCGGACCACCGTTTCGTAACACATCAAACACTTCTCTTCCTCCAACCACCACCATCTCATTTTCTCCCCTTGGTCTTCCTCCCTGCGTGCACACTTGCTCTGCGCAATGCGGCTGTCCTTTGCCCATCAGAGTTGCGACCCTGAGCTCCACCCTCTCGTGAGTTGTCTTATTTAGCGACGTCAAACAGCGCACTGAATTCAAGACAATATACAGGTGAAAATAGCATAAAGGAATTGTTTTCTTCCCAATCTTCATAGATAGGACACCAGCGGTAGGTAGGGTTAAATAGCACATGGTTTGGGTATGTAATTCGTTGAGGTAACGGCAAAGATAAAATCGCAGTGACGGCGAGGCCGGGGAGGGAGGTACGCGGGCTATTCATTTTCTCCTCGGTTTTGATGTTCAGAACGTCCGGCTGTGCTACAACGTGGACTCAGGTGGCTATGTCTAGACATAGCCGCATGTCCGACGTTATCAAAATCCTACTGACTCTCTCCTATCTAATTTCCCTCTCCATTCTGAGGTTCATAACGGCTATGCCAGGACATAGGAAGTCCTCGGAATTCCCTGATGTACTTGAACCAGCCGATAGCATGGTATCTCACTGCGAGTGGATTCGGTAAATGAAAGAATGACAAGAGATGAAAGGTCAGGTAACGCACCTATACTCCGAGGAAAAGTCAAGACTTGAACCCAACCCAGTAGAATGTGATACAAGGGAGTTGATTCAAACCGAACGGTCCTCCAAAGCCCAGTCTTATAGAGAACGTATTGAGCTGGCCAAGGTAAATGTGATCGAGATTGAAAAAGGACGCACCTGACAATGTGGGTAAAATTGCTTGGTAACGGCATCGTAGCATTCGGGTCTCAAGGCCCACATCTAAGTAAAATCAGCCAATGAAATGTTGAATGCTATCGGCAGAGACGTACCTCCAAATGTACATTTATAGTAACGGCCTTCGGAGGCATCTGCATCCGGGCTCGGATAGAGTTTGTGTGAAAAAGGATTCAAAGACTGACTTTGAGTTCCACCGACAAAGTTCTGAGCGCAGCTCTGAGATTGAAGTCTGTAAAATGAATGAACAGAAATAATAAGAAACGCACTATGGTGTATACTATCATAGTTCCGGCATTCAAGACTTGAAGCCTGGAGGCGCCGACGCGATATCTGAGCACTTTGAGTCAGTATGGCAAGAAGCCAGCAAGGTAGTCAAAACGAACCTTTTGCGGACCGACTCAAGTGGAATAACATATAGATCTAATACAAGTGAATTGACGTTCATTCCAGCCGATAAGCCGAATGTACCTCGAATCATACTAGCATAGTTTCGGCCTTCGAGAGTAGTATTGTGGTTCGTTCAAGGGCCTTGAGAGTAAATGAACGAATTGAGATGGAAAGCCAGAGTCATTGAAATTGAAAGAATAACGTAACTTGAAAGAATAACGTATCTCGAAGCATACGAGCATACGGAATGAGTAGCTATGTTATACGTATGTACGAGTACATGTTTCTACTCGCACAAACATACCAGGTTAAGGCAAGTCAGAAGTTCATTGTGAATCCAGACACTCATTGAAACGTTTCGCCATTTGCAGGTAGACTTGCGGGTGGGGAAAAGAACTTATGATGATCGTGTCACGTTAAAAAATGCCTGCAAAAAAATATACGATGAGGTCAACTCTGAGCTTGGGAATATGTATATGATTGTAACCTTGTGCGACCCAAGCTTCCACTCCATATTCCCAAGATGCAGATTCTGCAGAAATTTCAGTAAGTTTGAGAACGGGGGAAATAGCGGAAAGACAGACTTGAAGCACAAGTTTACACAATGTGTAGCAGGTCCAGCATTTGGGAGGAATGATCTCTGGGGAGCATCCGTGGATTGGATCCTGGGGAATTGAATCGAGGACCGCGTTAGATTTATGCAGTCAGGAGTTGAATTGTTAGACTTCAGGGCAGGAAAAGCCCTCGTGCAAACAAAGAATGCCGCCGAGTCTTTCCGAAGGAACATACAGGGAGTTCAAGTCCACCGCGCAAGAGCCAAAAGATATGGATCAGCGAAATAGGTCGCGCTTGTTGCCTGAGATAAGATAGACAAGGATCTGGTCGCTCTCTCAGGATCGAAGACTGGTATTCAAGACGAGATGACGAGGTGATACCTGGTTGAATCATTATGATTTAATTCACTGCGCGAGATATTCTGCATTGGCGAGGAGACGTTTCAGCACAGGGAAAGCCTGAGGAGAGTTGTACGAAGAGCGAGGACCACAGAGCTACAGAGGGAGGATGATTCAAGGCCAATTCGTAGGTAAAATGCAAGTTCTCTGCGTCCGTTCAACGAAGTGCGTGAGCCTGACACCGCGGCGCCCGCCCGTCAGTCACAGTCATAGAAAGCGAGAACTTGAAGAGCGCGAGTGGGAGATACCGGCTTCGCATTGCTGTGGAATCCTGATTGGGTTCTGTTTGAGGAATGTGCGGAGGAAGGGGGCACGTTGTGTCCTGGAGTGGTGGCAAGATGGTGGATCGAAAGCAAGAGGCGGAATCACGGACCGCGCGCCGAGTGTTTGCTGATGCGTGGCTGCATCGCCACTTACGGCCTTCTCGTGCCCAACTCTTGCCACAAAGCCACAAAGCCGCTTTCTCTAATCTTCCTTGCAACGAAGAGCCATGGCCAAAGGCCCTTGAATGAAACTACTCGTAATTTCCTGTCTATCCTCTAGCTTGCGGTTAAACACTAAGGACTTTCCGCCTCTGAGGTTCTGACGGGCCACGGCACATACAGTACTTGGTACATACGGCGTACACAGCCTTACGATTGCGAGTGATGGGGCTAGGTTTATGTAGCCCAGCAAATATCGGACGCGAACCTTAGGCTGCTACTGAGAGGATGTGAATTGCCGCCACAAAACTCAACATTGCCGCAGACACGTCACATTGCCGCTGCGTCACGAGCTGTGAGTGCCGCAGGATTGATGCCGTTGCAGTGCTTGCAATCCAAATCTGCCAGAAAGAGGAAATTCTCAGTGAGATTCTGATCGAGCGGCTAGGTCCTCCCCAAGAAAATAGAACCCTGAACGTCGAGATCGAGACAAACCAAAGACGAAGAGAAGATAGGGTCGTAGTCGAGATGGTGGAGAGGAATCAACGTGATATTGAGAGGCTGTTCTTTGCCGACCATCTTGAATGGCTTGAACTCTTGCCATGTCATCAAAGGTTCAGCTCAAACCCACTGATCTCCAAGGAATCTTGCACTTCAAAGTTGGTCTTGTTAGAGACTGCCAATTGGAGGCGTCTGATGATGTCGGAATGAATTAAACAGTGAAAGAAGCAAAGTGTTCGAGTCCACTGTGGGTGTCAAAGCTCATGAAATTCACCAAGAAAATCATGAGCTTTGTGGATGGAATCCATCAACATCGTTCATGGAATCCACAAAGAATGAATGAAATTCACACATATTGATTTCAGCTAGTTTTTGTAACATTCCAGCTACCTCATTCACTCGCTTTCGTCATGAATTCCATCAAATCAAACCATGACCAGGATCATTTCAAACCGTTCAATTTCATTCAATCCGCGCAAAAAGTAGGTGAAACTTATGATAATTGTGTATGAATACAGGATACATCTGTACTGTATAGCTATAGCTACGCCTGCAACGCTTGGGCACCACCCCTTCCTTTGGCAACGCCCCATCGTTTGTTTCCTTGGGGTCTGTTGGATCCAACTCTTCGCCATCTTCATCCCTGTTCGCGCTGTCTGTCGTCGTCGTCGAAATTCACCGGATGGTAAGCAGCTAGTATACTAGTGAGATTAGACACAAGGTATGGATATAGGAGACGCACGTGGATCACAGTTGCATCGACGCCCAGCATCCCTTGAAGCTGACCTTTGACGTGTCGGACAGACGAAGAATAAAGCCGCTGGCGGCAGTGGAAGGGTGCTCACACGGAGCAGGAGCCCAAAGGCGCTCAGCATTGAGAGCGTCATTGGCGTGATTGCGCTGCTCCTCTTTCATCTCCATTGCACGGGCCGAATAGTATCAGTAGAGAATATACATATAGGTTGTTGCGACGCACCTTCCAAAGTCACAATGCGGCCTGCCTCAGTATTCTGTTCCCGCTGTGTCGAGTTTGCCGCAGCTTGAGGGTGCTTGCCGTGAGAGCGCCACGTGTCGTAGTTCTCTTTTGATGGAGAGCCCCAAGTGTCTTAAGATTTATGACATGTGGGGGAGAGGGAGAAGAGAGCGGGCTTGAAGTATTATCCAGGACGAGTTCAAGCGAGTTGAGGTGGTGGAGTACAGTGTTGCGGTATTTCCATCAATGCAGCCAGCGTGGAGACTATACATAGGGCTTTTGAGAGAAGAAGGGGAAGACTAGGCATGTTGGCGATGTTGAGGGACTTGGTGCCCGGCGGTGGAGGAGGGAGATGGGGGAAAGAGAGAGCGAGAGCAAGCGTGAGCGTGATGTCACACGCTCCATTCTGGCTCCACCCTTAGTCCGATGCGAACGGACGGCGTTCTGTAAGCTTGTAATTGCTGGTACGCCGCTTCTCGGTGCTCTGTGAGCGACCAGACGCAACAGCGATGGTAGAAGAGCCCCCATAATGATTGCATACCCTATCCTGTAATTTCAATTATTTTTCACTTAGTTTCTCAATGACCGAGTTCATGGTCTTTCATTGTGAAATTCATGCATACAGCAACGGCGCCGACAAGTACCTGAATAAACTACATGAATTAGAAAGTATATGAAAAAGTTTTCATGGGCTTTGTGCATGAATCATGAATTTCATGCATCGGACCCCTCAAATTCATGAGCTTTGACACTCACAGTGGTCTTGGAGGGGAGTTCAATGACCTGGGTTTTAACCATTGTTGCAGCCTTGGGTGTCTTGAAGCTCGTAGGATTACGGGCTTGACGTACGAAACAGGGCCAGAAGCAAAGGTCTAAGAATGCTCCCAGTCTGATTCAGGCTCAACTGGTTGTGCAATACAGAGTTCGGGCCGCACAATGGGAGGGAAGAGCTGGAGCATGATGGGGGAAAAGAGCAAAGAATATTTAAACAGCAATCTTCTTTTGAGTGTGACTGGGTCTTGAGCGCTCCAAAGTAGGCCGTCTGAACGGAACAGCACAAAAGACGCGGAGCCGGCCAGAGCTAAATTGTGATTGGGGTGTCTGGACATAAGCATGGGAGAGAAACAGGCCGGATTGGGTGAACTTGGGCTTATGGATTATGTCTGTTGTTAAGGGGATCAAAGTCGAGTTTTTCCAAGTTGCAGAAAGAGAGGGGTTAGGTAAAATAAAGAGAGCTTCAAAAAGTTAACCCTCACCCAACCCCAACATCCATGCCTAATTTCAGTATGATTTGTTGACGGCAGTATCCTCCAGAAAATTGATTCAAAATACCGTCAAAATATTATTGGTCTTGCTGTTTTGGGCGTTTTCAAGTTTATGTCGAATGGGGAAGGCATCTCCAAGCGGGCATAGTCCACAGCCAATGGTTTTCAAGATTCAGTGTTCCGCATTCGTTCCGCGCTCTTCCGACTCCGAAAGGCCGATGATGCCATCAGACTCGGGATACTTCTGCTCTTCTCGTTGCTTCCTCGCCTCTCGCTCGTTGCAAACATCCTAGAAAAGCCCCTCAAGCTCAAGACCGGCTGCAAGCAGTGCACAGGTGCATTATTGGTGTAAACAGTGAAAAATTGCATGTCCTATTAAGCCCAATGGATCTGATTCGCAGTTCTCTCTTTCATTTCTTCCTCTTTTCCCCTGGAGTTTTTTGCAGTAGGTACTAGCAGCTGAATATGAGTATGAAAAATATCTAAGGGATCCAGGAAGAGGAAGGCATTAAGAAAGAGTGCCTGAACCATCAAATTCAGTGATGTTTGGGAGGTTATTGATGTGCTGGCCTTCCTGGTTATCCTGAACTTCTGGGAAATTTTGAGAGGCACAATATAGTTTATATTGAGCCTTCTGCCTCAAATTTCTTCTTCTTCTTTTTTTTCCAGGATGGGGTGTTGCGTGCAGGTAGAGGAAAACAAATGATGTGACACTTTGTGACCTTCCTTACCTTTCCCTCCACAACACAACAACGGCGTCCCGAAAAAAAAATCTGAAGAGGGACAAGGTTTCACCAATGCTATATGAAGCCAATGAAACTTTATGGGAGCTTTTGGGTACTTTCTGGGGCCAGAATATGATCAGCTCCCAAAACATCACTAAGTTTGATGGATCAGGGTCCTGTTTGCAATACCTTACTCTCGCCCTATCCCTTAAATATCTTGCATACTCATAATCGACAATTGCATATATGTACTGCAAAAGGTCCAAGGGGAAAGAGAAAGAAATGAAGGAGAGAAATGCTAAATTCGGACCCAGATTTCCTCGGACCGGAGCATAGCCGGCCCGATCAACACGTTTATGTTGGCTTATGCCAACAACGGGCTTCACCCTCTTTATAAAATCGAGCCTTCCGTCTGTCTGAAGCTGTATCTCCATATGGTTAAATTGCGTCGCATGACCGAAGGACGGCAGATTAGCGCCCATCCAATGGCATGCAGACATTGATCATTATATTCAGTTCGGCTCGTCTGCCGAGCGGCAGGCTCCGGAGAAGACCGAGAAGTGCTTGATGGCTGGCTCAATAGTCGATATGCTGCTTTAGATGGATCAATTTAGAACTTCTTTAATTTACAGATGGTCTGCTCTCCTCGGCTTCACATGTATTTACTAGAGTTCCAGTCCGAGTCGTTGTTTACTCTCCAGCTTTACCCGTTTTGAGCCTGCAAGGTCCAGGACGTATCAAAAGAATTTTTTCGATACAAAAATTACAAGGCAAGAAGGCGAGCAAGTGGGAGCCGGCGCGAAGCGCCGGCGACCGCTTGTAGCCAATGAGCCTGAACTTGGAGCTAAAGCGGAAGTAAGAATTGCGGTTGAGAAAAAAATGACAAATCGAGGAGATGCTAAACATGCGCATGCGGCATACTATTGATTAGGGATCTGCGATATATCTCCGCTGCGGGCTCCTTCACAAACTCCTGGCCCTCCACCTCCTGCGGGAAGACCGAAGAGCAAAGCCATCCACCTCCAGTTATATCCCTTCCAGGTAAGTGTCCTCATTGCTTGAGTCACAGATTTTGAAGTGCGCCTCGCAGTGGAACCTTTACCGCGGCGACTTATCCACGTGCCCGAATAATAATGTCCGACACCCCAGTCTCTATTGTCATTGCGATTTTAGCTCTCATCGGCTCAATCGCTTCAGCGAGTGTGACGGCATACATAACTCTGCGGGCGTCGCGGCTCACAGACATCCGGCAAGCCCGGACTGTTCACTTCAAATATCGCAATCCAATCCTTCTCTCCGCGCACCAACTCCAAGACCGCTTCTACAACATAGCGTCTAACTATCTGTACGTCTACCGCCCCCGGTACGATGACTACGTCATCCGACATACAATCTACCTCATCGGTCAGTATTTCGCATGGCACGCCATCCTTCAGAAAGAAGTCCAGTTCCTGGCGTTCGACCGCTCCGAGGATACCATCGCCTTCCGTGACAGAGTCCTTGCCATCCGCAGATCGTTCAGCTCGAGTCACCCGAAATACGGTACAGAGCTCATGGTTTGGGCGGGTTATCAAACCGCCATCGGAGAAATCATGATACACAAGGAGGAGGGCGGCCAGCGGATGTGCATGACTTACCCCGAGTTTTGCAGCGAGTGGGATAACCTCGAGGGGTTTCGAAACTGGTTCCAGGCGATCGAGGCCGATCTACGCCTTGAGCAACAGGACTTTCGGAGGATGCGCCAAGTGCAAAATGCGCTGATAGATTTGATCGAGGTGTTGGATCCGAAGAAGGAGCGGTATGGAGAGACGACGTTGAAACGGTGCAGGATTGACGAATAGAAGAGTGACCGTCAAACAGGCATAATGCACCAAGAAATCGCTTGACAGTGCCCCATTTTTTTACTGCGTGTGTTTGATAGTGATGGCTCGGGCCTCAGGTCAAAAAGCCATAAAGAAAACCCGGATACCAGACATAGAGGCATGCGGGCCCGAAAAACGGCCGCGCGTTGCGTAAATGTAGCTTCAAAGGAGTACCAGGCTGCGTTGTACTTACCGCCACTGGAGGTGGAAGTGCCAGCGAATTGTAGGGTAATATTTCCCGTATTCTCGAGGTAGTCATCCAACAGCATGCGCACCGTGCGAGGGCATCCTCTTTCATGTTCCAGAACTACGGAGAATTAGGTTGTTTGATAGGATGGATTGCGTGCTTCCAGCCATGATTTAGAGTACGCCGGATTCGCGGCAACCGGCTGCGCGGGGGGCGGAATGTCGAGCTCAACGATGATATGTCGCTGTATATCGTCGGTTGTAACCTGCTCGAGGTACAAGCGCGTCGGATTCACGCCGTTGCGCACCTGACGACGCGTTAGACATGAATATCGCTACAGCTCAATCCGTACCGCGACGTCAAGTTGACCCGCACCGGAGTTCTGGGACGTCAGGCATGTCGTCTGAGAGAACATGAAGCTGTCTTGAATAGGGAACCCGAGCCCGCCCTGGTCCTCGAGCTTGCCGTCGACCACAAAGCGCAGGCTCTTGAGCCCGCCGGTGGCGTTGAGCGATAAGGGATCGGGATGGCTTGTAGCATTGAAGGAGTACCAGGCTGCATTGTACTTACCGCCACTGGAGGTGGAAGTGCCAGCGAATTGTAGGGTAATATTTTCCGTATTCTCGAGGTGGTCATCCAACAGCATGCGCACCGTGCGAGGGCGTCTTCTTTCATGTTCCAGAACTACGGGAAATTATTTTTTTGAAACGGGGATAGCTTTTGTGTTTTCAGTGGCGTACCCGAACTTGGCCAAAGAGGTTCAGTGTATCGCCATCCAGGGTGAGTTCCACATTCGAGGGCTTCACCAAAAGAGGTGTGATCACGTCCGTGAGCTGCACGCCTCGAGGGACAGTGTCCAGCATGCGCGCGAACAGGTCTGCGCACGTCGATGTATACAATTTCAGTGATTTGGCAAATCTGTAAACTCATCAGCGAGATAGTGTCTGAATAGATGAAACCACGCACGAAGACATCGTGACATTGCCGTCGCTGCCAAAGATTCGCCGGTCTGAATTCGTCGTCTCGTTGAACCCGACAACCAACGGATTCTGCGTGGTGCCTGAAATATACTCGTTCGCACTGAGGCCTGAATAAGTGTGAGGTCCCGGGATGAGGATCATCAACTCACATATTGTTGTCGAACGTCACGAAGGTTGAATCGAAGTGCGCCACATCTTCAGTGCTGTTTGGATCGTTCAATTCACCTACGATATCCGGGAACGGGTCGTGCTGAACGCCGCCGAAGGTGTGCCTGCCACAAATCAGGGTCCGTTCAATTTATTAGGGCCAGTCTTATGACACACCTGCACGCGACGAGGCCTATCATTTCAGTCTTGGTGAAACCCTGCCGCGCGAAAGAGGCGATGTTTGCTGCGGTTGGGGCACACCGGGCGCATTAGACTCTACGGCGTCAATGCGCCCGCCGCGGAAGGCGATTTCGGGACCTCCGCTTGCAAGTCGAGTTCAACGGACGAATAATGGGATACTGAAACACCCACCAGTTTTCTACGGCGAGTACGGCAAGGAGAGCGATGGCGTCCGCGGCTGAGGGTCATCATGGTGGGCACGGAAGTTGAGAGCGGAGGCTAGGCACCTACTGGTAACATGGCGCAAGGTGAAAGCATCGGAGAAGATGGTGGACAAGGTCTTCCCAAAGCCGTCACCGACATTCTGCCGGATTTTCACCTCTCAGCGCCACGTTCGCTCTCCCCTCAAACAATAACGCACCTCAGCGTGGGCTAGCTCTTCAGCGAATCGGATTGACCCGTCTAAACCTCCCGTCCCGTCGTGGACGTTGTGTGTCGCCATATCATGGTAAGCCTTCGTCATACGAACCCAATTAGATGTTTGATTCCTTCCGGAAGTTCAATCTTAGCGTGCGTATCCAGTCGGCAGCATTGGACCTTCCGGTGTTTTGACCCTCGAGGGATTCATCACAAGTTTGAACGAGGAGCGAGAAATCACCGGCATTGAACCCTTGTTGCTCGAAGCGCAATGACTCGAGCTCTTCGAGCTGGGGCGAGGGCCAGAGATATGCGTTAGTGGGTAAGACTGCGACGAAAAAGAGGAGCTTGAGACGGAGAAACATACTCAGTCTCGGGCAAAGAACACATGTCCTCGTTCTCTTCCTTTTACTTTCCATTCTAAGCGCCAGGTTTGTTGTAGTGACATTTCCGCAGCGTTGGACGATGTATTCTGGCCTATGTGGTCGTGGAAGATGATGAGCATCGGCAGTCGACTCTCACACTACACTTTCATTTGAATTCCGAAGCGCTAGGTTTGTGGTGATAGCTCCGCAGTGATGCCGCTGTTGAACGGTGTATCATGGCCGTCGAGGATGATGGGCATCGGCAGTCGACTCTCGCGCTATACTTTCTTTTGAATTACGAAGCGCCAGGTTTTTGGTGGTGGCAGCTCCGCAGTGATGCAGCTGATAGACAGTGTATCATGGCCGTCGAGGACGATGCATATCGATAGTCGACTCCGCGCCACACTTTCTTTTGAATGAATTTCGAAGCGCCAGGTTTGTGGTGGTGGCAGCTCCGCAGTGATGCAGCTATTGGACGGTGTGTCATGGCCGTGCAAGACATGCCTAAGTTGCGCTGAATAGGATCCGAGCTTGGATGTGCGCTTTTCTGTTATTCATGCAGCTTCGGACAGTTCAAGTCCGAATCGTCCTGAACAGCCTGTGAATCTAAAAGGCCAGTCAGAATGAATAACGCAAGACCAAGGTCAAGATAAATCGAGGACGCAGTTGGAAAACTGATTGAACTCTTTCGAGTGTATATCGTAACTCGCTGTCAGATGAAGTGACCGGATGGTCACCAGGCCGGATAGGGTCGTAGACAATACCGTGTACAGTGGTGAATTGCTTCCCGCGCTCAGTTGCTAGAAGTTGCCATGGTCGACAGAATTACATTCAAGACGGCACCCGGCAACCGGGAAGTCTAGATCGCACATGAAGATGTCCTGCGCACAATTTGTCAATTGCAAGACGTTTAGATGAAAGCCAACAGAAGCGTCTTGTAGGGACTTTTAACCTTCTTTAACTCTCTGCCGCGTTCCAAATCCTCCTTGGGCTCGCCGAGGTCAGAGCCTGAATTCTGCGAAATCACAGTATCGTCGCTGGGGAGGTCAGAACTATCTTCCACATTGTACCCCACCCCTGAACGTGCCCTGGTATGTGATAGATCCTGATTCGAACGCCAATATGAAGTAACACCGACCGTGATCCGCGGTCTTCGCATCCAAAGCACTCAACGGGTTGTCCAGCAGCGTCCAGGTCGCGTTGGAATATATCGCACAAGCTAGAGAATGAACAACGTAAGGTGCATCAGCTTCAATTCATTGATGGGGTCTACGTGGACTACTTACGACGCGCTGCCTCTGGCCCCCGCTCAACTTCGTCCCCTTCTCTGTGAAAAACATCCCGTTCACGCCGTCTATGCGTGCGATCTCCGACGTTAGGGCACACGCCTCGAAGACGCGGCCGCACCACCAATATTCGCCCGCGCAGAGGCGGCTCCTGGGCGGTGTACGCAATTAAGACGCCTGGGACGGAAGAGGAACCCTGTGTACAGGTCATCTCGCCGGGGAGCGAGAGGAGAAGCATCGTTTTGCTCTACGATACGAAGAATGAGAATCCAGCACTGGGCAGAAGATGGATGTCGTACCGAGGCGACTAGACCAACGACAATAGGTGTCCACTGCCGCTGGAACGCTCTTCTCCTCGCGTGAGTAGGTTTCGATCTGCTTCACGGAGGCGTACGCTGAAAAGAGCTGCGGTAAGGACCCACCTTTTGACGCGAATAGATTAGAGGCAGGCATAATTGTGTTGGAGAAGAATGCTAACCAATGAACTCAAGCGTCCCAGTCATGAGATTCAAAGTAGACACGACCGTGAACATTTCGAGGGGTTGGCGGCGGTGCGCGGCAAGGGCGGCGGACGGGCCTAGGACAGAGAGATTACACGCGAAGCTGGCGGTTACGGTGAGTGCGCCGGTGATGCAAATGTTATTACTGTGTTTTTTGCGGATTGTTTCCCAGTTGGAATTTGAAGAGAGACAACTCACTCGAGCTCCCTTCATCTCATTGTACCTCAATAGCTTGGCACGAGGAGCAGCGACATCTTCGTAATGCGCCGACTTCATCGGAAAATAATCGTGCAGAACAGATGTCAGGTACTTGACGCATTCGTTGGTCGGCCCGAGCCACAGCTTCTGCGCTGCTCCGACGCGACGACCGTGTACGCCGCGATGAAGAAGAGTGTAACCGTGCTCGCTAGTGGGAGGCGATAACGATCGACGCGATGGCTGCCCAAGTCTCATGGAACGTTTGAAGACCCTGGGAGATACGCTCGACGTCGACAGCCATATTCCAGAGTCAGAGGATAGAGCTAGGATTGAGCGAAGCGATCCACATATATGTGCTCGCCACCCCTCCTCGCGGCTACCGATAACCGAAGCGTCTTCGTGTGGATGCTTCCCAGGAGTGCGGCCCGATAGGATATCGAATTAGCATACACCTTAGGATTGTGAATACTTGTATGTGCAGGAATTGTCACCTTCTCCTAGTAGATCGACGTCATGAGCGCGATCAGCCCACACGCGCGCGAACACGCCGACGAGCGCCCAGTCCTTGGCATCGATTGGCTGGGGTCCGAGATATTTGTGATCATAATCGAGACAAGAAGCGGCTGGAAAAGCGTCGCCGCGAGTAGAAGCAGGCGGGGAAACACGGGCGAGACGAACGCGAGTGTGAATGCTCTTAGCATATTGAGCCGATTCAATCGGGGCTGGTCTTTGAGTACACCCGCGGCAGAAAGCAGCGCGTTCGACTATTGAGGGTCAGACTGAGCGAGCAAGTGGTGGCAGAAAAGTAAGGAGCAAGCGACGCCGTAATGATGCGCGCATTGCCCTTGATACATAACACCTCCAAACTCAAAGCTCGTAACGACTTCCATCTTGGCAGGTGGTCCTCCATCTCTACACTACGCTTGTTTCCACTACCCGGTGGCCGCGCTCATCTCGGTGAGCCGGTCTCAATGGCTGTACGCCCGATTGTGCCGACATTGCCGAGTCAAAGCCGTACAAAGAGCTGCACACACAGTCCTTGCTTAAAGCGTCGTCCATGTTTCCTCTGTTTCTGCCGCAAAGTTTATCTTCAGTCGCTACTTGATTTCTTCCGTCGAATTTCGCACCTGAAGGTTCCCAACATCATGACAGAGGGGTCACCGGACTTGTCTCGTGTCGCGCAAGAACGCATCCGTCCCGGCGTCCGTCCGTCAAAGGCCTCTTCCCGAGACCCCGCACTCTGCTTATCGATGTCTCCCACCTCCTTTTTCGTCTGGTGCCTTCTCCTCGCTCGCCTGGTGTCTGCCGCGTATGCGTATGTCTACCCCAACGGGAGCCGTCTGGACCAGATCCGTTCGATGTACGCCTGGGAAGGCTTCGTCTACGACATAGAGGTGCCATCATAACGATTTACCTCCAAATTTCTTGCTAATTCGACGTCGTGCGATCTCTGTCTCTGTAGCCATGCAAGACCACGGACGAGATGGCCGCCGACTTCACGCATATGAAGTCGCGGGGCGCGAGGACGGTCATCACGTTCGATTTCTGCGGGACAGGCGCTGATGCTTCGTATTATGACGGTCCTTCCTTGCTGCCAATCTCGTTCGACGCTCATGCGCTGACTCTTGCTCAGACATCATCAGCGCCGCAGATAGGGCTGGTATCTTCATCATCCCTCTGGCCTGGACCCTGCCTATCCATGTCATCAATCAGAACTATACTGCTAACGGTATGATTCCCTTTCAAAGGATCTACTCCGCCCCCTAAACACTAAATGGGCTCGCTCTCTAGACACGTTCCTCATAAAGTCAGTCCCGCGGATACTTGCCGTCACCGAGGCCGTCATCCGCAACCCAGGGCCAGTATTGGCCGTGGCCGTCGGTGAGTCCCTCTCGCACAAACTACATCGGCAATGTTGCTCATCACCGATTCTTAGGCGATGAAGTGAGTCCGCGCCCGATAATATAATCCCCTGAAATCATCTTAACAACGTGGTTGCGCTTAGCCACTATACGACGATGATGCTGGAAGTCCAGACGTACGCATCTCCACCCGCTACGCCGCCATTCTCATCCTGACTTGCGCGATTCGTGATTGAAGGCCCTCGCCTATTACATCAACAACATGCGCTCGAGCTTCACCGCAGCGGGCCTCGACATACCCATCTCCATCTCAGAGCTCGCGTACGGCTGGCAGATCTCGGGGAACATCACCGCAGTCTCCTCCGCGGTCGACTTCTTCATGATCAATGAGTTCCCGTACTTTGCGCAGAACGCGCAGGCAGGCGGGTCGCACTCCTCATGGCAGAACTTCCTGACGGACATGGAGTACTTTGAGACTCTCGCGAATGGCCGGCCGCTGCTGATCACGCAGGTGATTGTTCACCTCACACAGAGTCTCACCACGACTGAATCGATCTTCAGACGGGCTGGCCGAGCAACGAGGACGAGTTTGCGCCCAACAGCCCCGATGTCGTGGCCAGCGTGGCCTCGGAGGAGGCGTACTGGGACCTGCTGGACCGCCATTGCCAGGACTACTTCAAGGACAAGAACATCGGTTGGATGTGGCGTGCGTACAGCGACGTCATCGAGGGGTGGGGTGTGAAGGAGCTCGACGGAACGGATAAATGGCCTTGGAAGGCACGCCTGACTTGCTGATACTGGATCCTGTGTGCATCGTACACGACCGTCACGACGCCTCTTGCGACGTCGACAGTCACCCTATTTATTGCCGCTTGCCGCAAAAATTGGAATACCCTTCGCTTTCTGTGATCATTCAATGAGGTATACAAGATGTGCCTGCGCTTCGCTCCGGCACGTTCTTATAGCTTTGTGAGGAGAAATTTATCAAGAGCAGAATCACACTGAACTAATAATCGGTTGGGCCGCTCAACGTGAAGACACAGAATGCGCATTCAGCAGTGAGATCGGAGCGGAATCGGAGCGAGGAGAAAGTTGGGAGAAAGACAAAAGAAAGGCTGCGTGATCATCATCATGATGCTATCATTTTCCAACGTTCAGTGGAACCTTCGACGACAACAAGACCAAAGACACGAGGCAAAATTTTCCGTTTCCCTTCAGGCAGAGAACGAATTGGAATGCCGAAAGAAGCGCCTCCCATCGTATTCATTCCACAAATCGTGTTCATTGGTCGCGAGACGCTTCCGTGGCCCTTGCCAGTGTCTCTTTTCCGCTTCGTGACCGTGCGCCGTGGGACGATAGCGTGGTTCACTCAAAGTCCGCACCTTGCTCCAATGTGCGCGATATGCTTTTCAGCATCAGTGACGGCTACTACAACGAGACGGTCTATATATTCGGCCTTTTCGATGGCCTCCAGCGATTGATGATAACCGTTGGGGAACAGTGGTACCAAAAATCCCCACCATATTTCCGCGTTGCGCTCCGTTCCTTACTGTCGCGTCCGTCGATTACGTCCGTTGTCTTCAGTTGTGCGGGCGTACCACCTTTCATTATCCTCCATGCACTTTTGTCCCACAAATCGGTGGCCTTGAACTTATTCACACCTTTCACCAACCAACTTGACTCAGTCGTTGACGCTGGTATCGAATGGCCATCACGGACACCAACTGGAACCGTTGATCGTCTATATCTCAAACATTATCCAGTGCAATCGCCAGCTGTCCATGCTATGCTACTTAGCGCAGAGGTTTCTTCCAGAACGTCCGCTCCTTAATTTTCGATCTCGTGGAGAGCGGGTCGCTCTCCGGTCTTGGAGAAGTTGTGGCCGCATGCCCCCCACCTCACCATCTCATGCTCGATTTTAGCTGTGCGTTCTGCCCCGCTTCAGCACTCAATTCCGACTGACGTTTCCAAAGCGACTCACTACACTGCGGGGAAAACATCCTCGCTCGAACTTCCCACTATGCACACCCTACGTTTTCTGAGCTTCAAGGCTGCCGGGATCGATGAATGGGTTCTGGAGTCGCTCATGTTGGACGTACCTAACCTCCCGATGTGCGCACCGGGCCTCGAGGTTCTCACCTTTTACCTTGGCTGCGATCGACGGCCGCGGAAGCGTGGAGCCCAGAGCCATTACCCCCCGGCAGACGAAGCACTTACGACTCTGCGGCATTTGCGGGAGGCGCACTTCATCCTATCCCGCGAGAGCAGCGACGGTAGGCTCGCCAGCAATGTGCGGGTGCAACTCCCTCTCTCCAGCGCCGCCGGCCTTCTGCGCTTTTCCCATGCGAAGGATAGCCGCCGAGGATGGTTCAGTTACTATTTCTCTGGCCCGTACTCCACAATGTGGGAAGGCCTCTCGCATATGTAGGATGGGAGTATTTGGGCGGCGCCAAGTTAAATTGTCGGCTTCGTGCTCTGCATTACAGCCCAATCTTGGAACTCTTTTTTGATGATCTTGGTACTCAACACAGAATGTGGCTCATCCCGTATCTTTTAGTGAAATTTTTGACGAAAGCGAAGAGTGTCTGGTTTAGATTGTGAGCTTCGTGCATCACGGTGCATGCTGTGGATATGTGGGATGCTAGCACTGATATTGAAATCCAGAAGTACAATGGCATGCAATTTATTAGCTGTGCGACACCACTAGGGAATGAAAAAACCGAGCCTTTGTAATTAATGTAGCCGTTGATATCTTCCCTCTTAAAAATCGATAAAATCTTTCGTTTCTCCCAGAGGGACCCACCGTCCTGATCCGTTTTTCCTTTTCAACAAGATGGTCCCTGTATCTCTGAGCTCCCGTAGCTCATCTTTCTTTGAAGCATTTGAAACACTCACCCCAATGTCCTTGCAGGCCACACCCCAGTCTTGGTGGTATTCATCCGTTAACGGCTTTTCCACCACATCCTCCTAGGTAATTGCCTCGGTTTTCTGGAACTTCTGCAAAGGGAGGCGAACATAAGTCCGGACTCATTGCGTGACATTCTGGACAAGCACCTCCGTGGTCCGTTCCCGACGTTTGAAATCCTCACGTAGATCTCAAACCGTCTGACGTCGTTGAGGTGAATCTTAACGGCTGCTAGCGCCTCTGAAAGAGCGAGGAAAGCAGTGCGATGGTTTGCATCCCCAAAGAATCCTGTGAAGCATACATTGACGCCCGTACTGATTGTTCAAACGAGGAGAAGAACTTACGCAATTCGACAATCGTGAGGGACGATCATTCTTTAATCTAACCACCTCTTTCTCCGGCAGAGAGACTTGTATCGAGATAGAGCTGTGTCTGAACCACAACGGGGCCGAAGGATTCTCGTAACCGGCTGGTGCTCCGTTGTCCTGTCGGCTATCAAGAAGGTATATGCCGGGGGATAAAAGACAGTCTGGATCTGCCAGACTGGCGTACGTGGGGGCAGGGTGCAGAAAAGTGCTGAACTTAACAGCAGTTTGAGTAGAGGGATTGGTGGGTTTATGGTGTTGTTGAAATAAAGGTAACCGCGGCCTTTCAAATATTTCCCCTGTCCCAGAATGTGGTGCCACATTCTGGGATCAGGGAGAAATCTTCAGGAACGAGAATTGAATAAAGGGGGTCTTTCCGGATATCGACGCAGAACTACTTCCCACCGCGCATCAGATTTGAGGTGCACGCGATCGCGTTGAGTCTGCCTCATTTCATCTTGCGTATTTTCTCGGTTTCCTCTTGACCTCCATAATTTATGCGGTCGCACACCTTCATTTCATCCACCTGTAGCTCGAATTTAACCTTGGTTTGCTCTCATGGTGTGGTCGTGCGGGCGAGATTCAAACTGACCGTGCCGTGTAATACTACCTATCTACCCCGGTTGTTCAAAGTGACTTGCAGAGCCACGGAGAGAACTGTGACACCGAATAAGAGACGGAAATACGAAACTGTAAGGCCGCGAAGACAACAAAGGCATCTCACGCATTTGAGTTGAGTGAACAAACCCGAGAACGAATACACTGCGCTTCCCCCTCCTCCAAACGGACCGCCACAGTCCGGCAGGAACGCGGGATATTATGCCTTCCACATTTTGCACTGTTGCACGACATCTTCCGGCAGCGTCATCTTCGTGCCTTGGGCCGGCATCACAGCAATGTGGAAGAGTCCACCCGCGACCATATGCCCTATATAACGAACCAGTGTGACGAAGTTGAAGAAGAAAGAGATAAATAGAGCGTACAAGCGATGTGACAGTGGACTTATCACGGAAGTGCGAGGCTTGGGTACAGGATACGATGATCATGATTTCAAGAGGACACAGTGATTTTGACGGCGGCGAATAATGTGGGGAGAGAGAACAGAGGTAACAAAGTCAGCACATGAAGAATAAGCGAGGGCACACGCCCAGTAGCCTGCATTTTCTGCGACGATGCGCAGACGGCCCAACCGAGCTAGGGGACGGTGAAGGTGTCGCGTCTGCGGTGGGAATGTGTACCTAATATTGTCCCCGCGGGACAATATCAGATCATATCTGGCCGTCAGACGATTTCAGATCTGATAGGTAAGTAAAGATTTTTTCCGACATGAGGCAAGTGACAGAACCCGCTATAATTAAACCACTTCCAAAAGAATCGAACGAGAACCAGGTGACGAGTGGTCATTTCCGCGTATTGAATTCCGAGTCAGTCGGCCCAAGGTTTCCAGTATTCATAGAATTGCGTCCGATTAGTAAGGGAACCAGCGAGACCAATTGATGATGAAAGCAGTTCCACGGAAGATTATACGGTTTTAACGCGTCGAACGCGATTGCATGACGGAAATCACTGTTGTGCTCGAAAGCGCGTCACAACGCGTCGACTGCGCCAAAAGCTAAGACAGAAGCACCAGAGTGACTCAAATGGAGAAAATTTATCACGCGTGTGAGCCGGGCGAACATGGACCAACGGATACGCTGAACGCGCCGGGAGTGATGCGGGTGGCAGGCAAGAGAATTTGATCGGTGGCCGGATCAAACACAGCCTCACCAAGCTTCTCTTCTCCACTCACCTCGATTCTAGTCTAATCTTGGGATCCATCTCTGGCGATAACTGGAGCTGACAGAACTAGTTTATACCTCTACGACTAAACAACGCCTCCAGTACTGGCCTTTGTTAACGACTTGACTCCAACTCAGATCGCGATTGACAACTCGGACGAGATTGCACCTCCTAGCTATATTGGTTGCCAGCAGTGACGCGTATATGTCGCGTTCTCTTACGGCGTCCGGTATTGGGACTGTGGCACGACCCAGAGGCCGTTGGGCTCGACATGGAGCATGCGTTCATCGATTTCGCACGCGCGGCGACTCTGATCTTCGAAACGATTCCTGCGCATCGTGCGGTGGCGAACTGGAGGCGGAGCAGAAGCGAAATCTGACGGCGGGGAGTGTTAACTTTGGGCTATTTTCCTTTTCACTCCCAATCATTTATTTCCTCCGTTTCCTCTCCATGCTTTCTTTCATTTCATTTTATTTTCAATGTGATGTATTTATACCGTTTCCCAGAACGGCCATTATATCCTCCAACACCTCAGCGAACTAACGGCGACTCTGATGGATGGGTGACACCGTTCTATGAGGACTGACGCGGTGAGAGTTGATGCAGTGCCCGCGTTGGGAGTGACGCCTCACATTCAGGGTCAGAGGTTAGTAATGTCTGCTGCTTCGCGCTTCCTTCATGCTTTTTTTCCTCACTATTTAGATGCTATTTCGCTCGCAGGCACTCTCCCTCTATTCTTGTCCCTTCCCTCCCACATACATCCTGCTTTTCTACGACTCGCCTCCTTCGCCTCGTTCGGCTTCGATGTGTTCTCTTTACACCTTGTAGGCTTGTGCTGATTCAATCCCAGCACCCAGCACCCAGTGCGCAAACCGCACGGCAAGCAACCGCCGATGAGCTCAGGCGGTGGCGACGGATGCGGGGTATACGATGCCTGGACCTGTTTCGACGGCTACCGAATTTACGAGACCGTAAGGCGGAGGAGCATCTGCGGAATTTCGGAGTAGCGCAACCGCGAGTGGGCACACGTCTGGGTCGAGGTTGGGCTCCACGCACGGAGATGGTGGAGCACGGAGTCACGCGCGAGCTACACGCCTCCCCTTCCACGCCTATTTCTCAGTCTCAGTCTAAAACTCACTCTCGTTCCTGCATCTCGGCCACGTCATCCACTTCGAAATACGGTTCCAGCGCGAGCCTGACATCAGATTTACGTTGGTATCCCCTCATACATTCCAGATGCAGCATCTACGGAATTTGTGAGTTTTACGTGTATCCGGGCGAGCTCACACTTACTTACAATGGGTAGACTATCTCATGTTCACGATCTCCTAGAGTAAGAATCAGCTTCGGTGACATCTGTTCCGCATTTTTGTCCGATTCCTCAGCTCTGTGTTCCCAAACGTACGGCTTCAGCACGGGCACTGAGAGGCCTTGCTACATTCCTCTGGGTTTGGGATTCATCTCCTGTGAGTGACTTGCGAAAAGTTTGGCCCGTACTGAATATCCATGCAGCTACGGCATTCAGCGCGAAGGCCGGGGACAAGGTCTACCACTATGTTCATTCATACTTCTACGATGCCGTTCACCAGGTACCTGATATGTGTGAACGCAGCTCGAAGAAGAAGAACGGGGGGGAAGGGAGAGCCCGAGATGCGCGTCTCTGCGCTGATCGCCGGCTCGGTTTTTGGTCCTGAGTCTTGGGCGTGCGCAGCTATATCTCTTCATGATTTCCTAATGCCGTTTTGCCGCTGGTATGGTTGGTACGCTCAGGCGCAGCTCCATCGGATTATGCCGATGATCGGGTTGCGATATTGGTCTTAAATCATTTTCAGCGCATGATTCGACATTCTGAGCAAAAATTTGGGCATTTTTGTCGTATTCGAGCGAATTTTGGGTCGCCGTGACGTCCTTGCGGTTCGACAGAGGCCTCCGTGACGTGTGACATCAACACCGGGACCGTCAATTTGATCGAAAAAAATCCAGTAGTCAGGATACCTTGTTGACAAATAAATTTCAAGGTTGGATATAGGCTGCATTAGTTATCGAATTTGGCATTGCGGTTGTTGAGGCGATTGTCTAGTTGCGATCTACCCACTATCAGCTTAGGGGCTCGGAATCAAAGCGTCCGAAACTTTGATGGTGTCACACGACTCGCATCAGGTTTTAAAGATGGGATCAAACTTTTTCTTCTCTCGCAACCATCCGACTGGTGAGAGGCGCTAGTTGGCTGTCATTAGAGGTGTGTGGGGCCTTGCCTATCTTACTCTGATAACTGATATTAGCAGCCAGTGTCTCAAAAAGTTTGCCTTCTCTGTCCAGCAACTGCGTAGGGAGCATTAGGTAACCCATTTGTGTCTGTCTACATATCCTTCTAATGCCCCCAAGCCGCGTCCATTCCATGTCATATCCCCATTCCCATCCCCCGACCACGAATCTGGCGCCAAACCCGCTTGCGAATAGTTACGATGTCGCTGTGACAGCGCGAGCGCGGCTTTGCACTTTGCGTTCCCAGGAGGCAGCAGCGGCGACAGCATTGATCCTCTGGCTCCCCTGCTATCAAGCGAGGGCGGCTGCCATCACAGCGCAGGCTTCTGCTCTAGGGCTCGGGGATATCGCCACCGTCTCCGAGAGGCTCGCTACAGTCACGACAGCATTCTCTGCTTTGCAGGAAGAGGCGCATATTATGCAGGGAGAGTACTCCGCACTACAACAAACGATACATGCTTTGGAAACGACTATCACTGCGCACAACTCAGCCTTACCCGCCGTACGAGCCTTCCCTGAGATCCTTTGCGCAATCTTTCGCGGGACATCACGGCGCCCGCGCTCCGTGCACGGTCACTCGGTGCCTATGGCGCCATGGTGGCTCACGCATATCTGCCAGCGCTGGAGGGCTGTGGCTCGTCGCTATGGATATCTTTGGTCTCACATCCAGATAGTGTTGCCGCGACTCAGAAAGTCGAGTCGCGACTTGTTGAGTCGACTTGCTTTGGAAGTCGACTCAGCGAAGTCGACTCGAGTCGACTTGAGTCGCCAAGTCGACAATTTTTTTGGCACTGTTCCTAAGCTCTCCAGAGCTTGTAAAAACACGAAAGGAAAAATTAAAATTTTCGTCCATCACAATAATGTCACAGGCTGTCATGCACATGTGATGGTAACACCCATGTCACAATTTTTGATCATGCTCCCAATCGTGTTTTTGGGCCGAACTACGCGATCTACCCGGGAACTGACTCAAGTCGACTTGAGTGACTTTGAGTCACCCAACCCGACTCGACTTGACTCGGCTCAAGTCGGCGACTTCAAGTCGACTTCGTTGGCCCAAGTCGGAAGTCGCGGCAACACTACATCCAGATAGACACCACCTGCATTGCTCGCGGCACGCAACAAATTTGCTTCCCTCTCGATGCGTTGGAGAGTCAACTGGAGCTGTCCGCCGACTTCCCGTTGAATATTTCGTTTCAGTCACACATTAATCATGCCCATGACGACAAAGTACTGCTACAGCCTCTGGCTCGCCACAGCAATCGCTGGCAACGACTTCACATCAGCGCGAGCATGTTGCCTACGATCCCTGAAATCCAGGGCAACCTCGCCAAACTCCAGCAACTCCATGTCGTAAATCCCCGATCTCACCGGGAATATCCCCCAAACACCGACAATATCATGATGTTCGCCATTGCGCCACAATTACGGGAGGCTTTGCTACCACGCTCGCCGGTGCTTTCAGTCCCATGGCATCAGCTAACGCGGGTTCGCATCGAGAGCGGGACGCAATCTCTTCTCGAACTTCTGCCTCAACTGCACCACGTAACAGACTGCGACCTCGCGGTCCATGTCGGCGACATAACCACAGCATCAGATCCCATCGTGGTGCTTCGGCGCTTGCGGCGGCTGGTGCTAATGGAGGACCGGGTCTCGCGCTTTCTGGAAACACCGAATCTGGAAAGTCTCGAAGTTGTCTCCCTCTTTGCTGCTGTTCCAGAGTTCCTTAGCCGATCTGGATGTCACTTAAAGACCCTAAAACTACGGTGGTGTTTCAGTGAAATGGCCGCCTTCGGTGACGTTTTGCGAGGTATTCCGACTTTGACCCATCTGGACCTTAATCTTTGTCACCCTGGCGGTACTCCGTCGAAGACAGAGCTCAGCCGCATCCCGCAGCAGTTTGATGCCTTGAAGGCAACCAGCAATTCAACAGCTCTCTGTCCAGCCCTGACATCGCTGTCTGTTAGATTGCCTGATAACGCGGGGCGACAAATCTTGATAGTGGGGCACAGATCCCTTTGTGAAATGGTGGAGTCTCGGTGGAATCTGCCGACAAGCATGCGTTCACTCACTCGCGTGTACATCACACCGGAAAGGTTGGCGTCGTATTCGGTCTGGCAGAGGTTCCAGGCAATGCGACGCGCCGGGATGGACGTGAACGGGTTATGGCACGACGGAGACGAGGACGACGAAACGCATTCCGATTCAGTCTGGCAGAGGTTCCTGGCAATGCGACGCGCCGGGATGGATGTAAACGAATTATGGTGCGACCGAGACGAGGCCGAGGCCGCAATACCATACGATTCCGATTCCGACTAAATTCTGAACTATTTGGAAGTGCGTTAATCCCTCCTGATCCTCCGTCTCATTGTTGACTTCTTGGCCCAGGAAAAAAAAAAGCCCCGATGTTGCGATGGCGGAATCCGGGTGGGCGGAAGGAAGTCAAGGCATAATTCCCATATGCTCTGTTTAAAAGCAGGTAGGTATATTGATTCAAAATGGCGAGAAATGGAAGAGAAGACTGGAAAACGGAGACGCAACGGTCCAAAAAAATTCAACGCTCTCTCCAGCCGCTTGCAAATTGTGGGCACGAGCTATTACTTGCCTAGTGGATGTTGCGGGGTAGCAAAGCTCGGGATCGATTTACAGTGAGCTTTCGGGAAGCTCAGTGGCTTCAGCGATCTGAGGCAAGCGAGCTTGGATTAAAATTTGTTTCAAGTGAAGAGATTTAACGGTGCCCGGTGGATGCGGCCGGTTAGCAAAGCTCGGGATCGAATCAAAACGGGCTTGTGGGAAGCTCAGTGGTCGCAGCATCGATCTAAATTGTGGTGTCATTCCTGGCCCCAAACCTCCGAAAGATATGCACAGCTTTATTGTTCCCTTGGATGATGAACTCGCACGTCTCGGTGTTGGAGTACAGACATACAACTCCCTCACCCGTGCCGTCTCAGAACTTCATGCTTACAATCTTTTCGGCCACGGCAATATCATTGCCGCCCAGAAAATGCGGAACGTCAAAGGGGACAGCAGCCGTAGCCATGCCGTTCATGTCAGATGAAGGGTGTTCGCAGCAACGAAACCATTTATTCTAATCTGGAATCAGATAGCGGCATTCTGCTTTGTTCTTTACTGCTTGACCAGCAACTCGCCGTCCCTCTGGCAAGACTGCTGCGTCTGCCGCACCAGCTACATGTTAAATCGTCTTGGCGACCATTTCTCTTCACGGTCCCATCTGGGGGCCCTGAGTCAGGACTTTCATTTCTGGTCATTCTTGATCCTCTTCCTGGACTCTAACTATGCTGAAAAAATATTTGGTGCCCTTATTGTGCGTCGATTGGCCCAGATTTCGAGCTCCTCGGAATCCCAAGATAATCCATAGTTACCTTTTGCCCGCTGCTCTTGTCTATGGATGCTGGGTGGCATCCGTGCTTGTATTTCTGCGATGCACGCCTATGCTCCCGCTCTTCGGGCTAGAATCAACCAGTCTTTCTCGGGGCTGTCCCTGACGTTTCTCTTCTGAAGCTGCGAACACTGAACAGGCAGTTGTACCACCACCGGTCATTTGCGGCTCTGAATGCCTAATTATTTCCATGTGTCGCAATTCAACTGCTCCACAGTTTATGGCCTTGAGCCCTCGGTAGATATTACCTACGTGCCCCTAGTGCTCGTTGCCGCTCTCAGGCTCGCGAATGGAAACAGTAAGCCCTCTGCATGCAGCAATGCAAGATCCAGTCTTTGCAAGCATTTTCTCGCGATGTACGCCTGTAATTTTGTCTTGCCAAAAAATTACTTACAGAAGCGATCCTCTTCATGACTCGCGGTCGGCACGAGAAGTCTATTGAGTTGCTAGTTCTACACCGTCACGAGCGTCTTTCAGTGCGAAAGCTCCATGCTGACATGGGAACCCTGCCGCTGACATTTAAGATTGGTGTGCTCCGTCTTTCTATGATCTGCAGCCTTTATATTCAGCAGAATCCAACGTCTGCTTACAATTTCCTATTCGGCACACTACTATTCAGTCGTTTCGGCTTCCATCCTCTGTGGTCAAACCTTCCACTTGATACCGCCACCTGTCGCAACTCAAACTGCTTTTCTGTTCTCGTGCGTGTGTTATCTTATTGTCAAAACCATGGCTCTGGGTCTGGGCATGTCACAATCCTTGGTGTTTGCGAAACGTAGAGCTGAAGCTCCGGGCCCACTTATCTCAGTTCCGAGTTGCAGCTTCTTTTTTGACCTATTGTCATCACATGCAGACTGATTTTCTTGCAGCCCTGCTGCTCATTTGCCTCATCTTCAGACGAGTTCTCAGTTTTCATACCTATCTTGTATCCATATGACAATTGTGCGCCGTGGCAGAGGTACCGCATTATTCTGCAGATGATCTTTCGCAGCTCACGGATCACACCTGACCGTCTGTGTTACCGAGACGGGCTGAGTAGCAAATTGCGAAGGAGCGGTGAGTGCGCCAGCGAATTGCTTCTGGTGTCATGCTGGCGTGCTTGGCACGAATTGGAATGGATCTACACACGCATTCTTCGATACGACTGAGACACCAAAAGAGAATTATAATGTCCGAGATAAGAATAGAAGGTTTTGTAATTATTTTCAAAAGTGCGCCGACCAAGGAAAACTGCTCCTCATCTCTCCCTAAAATTTGCCGGGCTTGATCAAGTTGGTGCCTTTACCAGCGAGCGCATCGCACATCGTCTCGGCGGACATGATGTGGATGTTCTCCAGCGATTGCTTCGACAGGAAGGCCGAGTGGGGCGTCAGAATGAGGCGGTCGCAGATGAATTCGTCGCCCGTGCGGTAAGCCTCGATCAGACTCGGGAGAGGGTTCAACGCATGCTCATCGGGCAACACATCGAGGGCAGCGCCGGCCACGCGACCAGAGCGGATTGCCGCATTAAGCGCATCAAGGTCGATCACCTCACCGCGGCTGGTGTTGATAACCAGTGCGTTGTCCGGCAGGAGTCCGAGTTGGGGGGCTCCGATCATGCCATTGGTTTCATCCGTGAGCGGGGTGTGTAGCGTCAGCACATTGGCGACCTTATAGACCTCCTCGGCTGTTTTGTGTTGGGTGATCCCGTCGTAGAACTGGTCGATATCGACGAACGGGTCGAAGGCGACGACGTGGAACTTGAGAGCCATGGCAATTTCGGCAACCCTGCCACCAATGCGGCCGCAACCGATCAAGCCCAGGGTCAAGGCGGAGGGATCGTGCGATCGGACGGAAGGCTCGGCGATCCAAGCCTCCTTGAGGTTCGGGGCTTTGCGCAGGCGGTCATGGTATACGTGAATATCGCGAAGCAGCGTTAGGATCAGGCCGATGGTGTGGGTGGCGACGGTATCCGTGCCGTAGCCAGGAACGTTATGAACCGTAATATTGCGCTTCGCGGCAGCGGCGATGTCGATGTCGTCGGTGCCGACGCCCATGCGGACGATGGCACGCAGAAGAGGGAAGCGCTCGAGGTCAGCGTCGGTAACCTGGAGATGGATGACCATCAGACCGTGGACGGTCTTGCAGATCTCGTCGGGGACATCGGACAGGCGCTCGACATCTAGCCGAATGATATGCGTGTCGTCGCCGAAGATCCTTTGCTCGATCGATTGGGTCGCTTCGGTGTCATCGGGCATGAGCTGGAGGTAGAGGATGGTGTGTTGGAAGGACGCCATGTCGAAGGTTGGGGTTGGGAAGATTCAGTGCCCGGTAGAATTTGAGCCCGTGGCTTATCAAATGATAAGCTGCCGTGGCATGTGCACGGAAGTTGGGTAAGTAGACGTTGGCCGGATGTTGATCGGATTATTACCGAACCGGGTCTATTCAGTGCCGCATGTGCACAAGTTTGGACCCCCAAAATAAGCATCATGTTCACACAATGGCCGACTTCAGCTTTAGATCATCTTTGAAGAATATAATGCATACAAGATAAGCCTTCGCTTCGCTCCGGCAGATAAGCAGAGAAGTTAGACTAGTTTGAACCAAATTTGCAGGAGCACTTAGAATGGTAGTTGTAATCTATCCTGGCAGTGCTCTGGTCCCCTGAACATCGGGGGAAATAAATATAACAACAGAGGACAGATATAAATTGTAGCGAGGAGAGCAAACAGAGGCTTAGATGATTTCATCATGCTTACTTTGTACTGAGTCTAAACTCGACCGTCCCCCTAGTAAATTGATAATTGGCGAGGGACAGAAGTCCTCGGTGGCTCATCGCCTCTGTTGAGGGTGAGGTAACTCAGTAAATGGAAATCTGTGGCTCACGATGGCATACCAAGATCAAAGACGGCGTAGTCAATACCCTGGACAAAGATGCCGAGTTTGCCAAACGTAGCGGGGAGGTTCGCAATGAGGGAGCGAAGATGAACGAAGATTGATAGATTATATTACTTCAAGGATCTCGCAAAATTCGTTGTTGCTCGGCAGACTGTCGGAGAATTTAAATATCACGATTAGTATATATTATCTCGCGTTGCTCGGCCTAGATGCTTACCGGCAGAAAACTTGCCGTCGCGGCCATTGAGCACACGCTGTGAGTTTAGGGCCAGAGAATGCGGCAATTATGTGCCCTAAACAAAGGGCTATTGCGCAGGTGTAGAAAGTCCGAATTGCGAACAATAGACAGGGTTTCATTTGTTTTGATCCACCATCACAGTGCTCCATGGGACGAGAAGATCCAGAAATCGTGGAAGCAATACTGTTGAGGTGTTAGGGTTGAGCAGAGATATGTTCAAGTTGAGCAGGCATTGAAGCTTGGAAAGACATGAATGTGACACAGGCCCAGTAGCAACGGGAAAAGGATGGTTGAGGAATTGAGATCCTGAGTGACGACAGCTGGAGGTGAAAGGAAGCATGAGGTGACGTGGGATGGAAAGGAGGATACTCGCTGTTTATATGAGAAATCTTACGTGGCCGCAGTATGACAAATGTGTGCTGCGGTGAGAATGTTGTGCCCAAATTGAGTCGTTTTGGGAGAGCTGGTGATTCACGAGACTCGTCTCTACTGCTCGAGGGTCCCGATTGGGGTCATGGTTGACAATCCACAGTTGTTGCATAGTGCGGAAAGAACCGAAATTGAGTGCGTAGTTCATCACGGGTTAAAAAGTGTGGAAAAATATGATGTACCAAAGGAGTTACGGACAGCAGGTAGCCAGACAAACAGCGAAGGAGCAAGGCTACATGGGACATTAGCACAGGTTTCGTAGGATCTCGTTAAGCAACGGTTAATGGTGCTAATCTGCAAGAACACCCCAGCCTTCCAGATACAGCTTCAAATCAGTCAGAAGTTTCGCATATTCCTGGGACCGTTTGTTTCCAGGTCTCACTTCTGTGAACAAGACGCGCCGGCGCTTCGCTCCAGCGACTCGTGTGAGGAAGGAAAATCGCAATGTGGTCAACCAGTGGCCCAACCGGAAGATTTAAGCAGTCGAGTGTGCAATAGAGCCGTACCATTTTTTTCGGATCGACAGGGGGTGCGAGGTGTGACCCTTTCAACCATTCCGACAATTTGACAGCGCCAAAAATTTTGCGTGACACCCTGAAAATTTCGACTTTCGTGCACTGATCTCGTCGTGGTTCCATCTAATTACCACGACGCATACTGGGAGATCAAGTACATCTCCGTTTTCACCAAGTGCGCGCTCACGCTACTTACTTTTACTTTATTTGTCGCTGAACCGGGAATGCAGAACAGGTGCATCGGGCCCATCTAGTGCATCGCAAGTATCCTCGGCCAGCGGCAGCGGCGTTTCTCAGACAGCTTCAGGTGCTGGTCCCGGCCCAACTGGCGGCCAGAACAATACGAGTACGGCTAGTGCCCGGGCCTCTGCGCTGGCCTTAAGGACGGTTCTCAGCTGTGTACTTGTGACAATCCTCAGTTTCATTTGGGTTTAGGGCCATTGCTGGCGTATGGCAGGATGTGAGGGATATGGACTCGGCATCCGGCTACAGTGATTCCCCGATGATTGGATCATCTGCGGCCAACTTCGGCATATAGCACTGCGGCAATTTTTCCTTTCTCAAACACTTTTCTTTAGGTACAAACGAAGACACTACAATAGTATTAAAAAGAGCGATCAGAGTCTATAAAAGCAATAGAAGAAAGACAGCACATGTAGAACCCAAAAGGAGCCCAGAGGAGAAGGCTGTGATGGTGGAGAATGGAGAACCTAAAAGGAGACCGGATGAAAGGGCTGTGCATCTACGAAAGGGAATTGTTGTTCGTGAGACTGTGTCCGTATTTGGTTTTGGGCGAGCGTAGCTCGAATACTCCAAGTGCTGCAATAATACAGCAATTGCTTGTAAACCCGGCCACCGATCAGCTTACATACTCTGGTTTTTACGTTGTCCTTTAGCCTTACTCTCGCTCGCACGCGCCGCTAGCTCGAATACACACTATGGTCTTGTTGGACTCGTGTATGATTCGTTCTTAGTGTTTCTCGTCTGGCCGACGGGTTTCCATTGCTCCGGTGTGTGGGATAACTGCTCCACCGATTGCTCCGCTTCGAATGGTATCATTTCCGCCAACTTGGTCCTTGTGTATCGCTTGGTCCGGCAGGCTCGATTCAGTGTACAGCGTGCTCCGGTGCACATCATCGTTAAAGGGCTGAAAAACCGGTACGTCTACCAGCCGGCGAAGCCATGCATCCGCCCGCGTCCTCAAAATTATAGGACCAGAATTTGTCTTTGTTTCATGCAAGTCATCCCAACATCAGTCCTGGAAAGCTTACTCCACGAGTGGTATGGCATAGAGTAGAAAGCACCCGTCATGCAATTGCAATGAACCTCGAAATTTCAGGTACAAATCATTCTCAAGAAATTTATACAGGTCGACCTCCACAAAGCCTGTATCTTAGCGTTGGAGGGAGGAAATCAAATACTCGGACGGCAATCGCGACAGTTGCACGCCGTTAGCAAATTCCCTTCAAGGCTGGAGATGCGCTGCTCCATAAACCGTAGCTCCTCCTCGCACTCCTGCATTGTCGCCTGAACGAACGGAGCCGCCATAGCGATGGATTTCGCCGACAGGTCTACGCGGTACTCGCGCTCGAGCTGGGCGCGGACCTTCTCCTGAGAGATATTCCCCCCGCGGTCCTTAAGACGGCGTGCTTCTCGGAGCAGGATCTCGAGCATCACGATGATGGCTGGAAGGGAGCCGGACGCCATGGCGCGGCGGCGCGCGACGAGAAACACGAGCTGTTCTGAACGCGGAACGAATCCGTTAGGATCCTCTAAAATGTGGCAGACAGTTGTGGGGCTGCATACCTTCGCCTGAAAGCGATACGGACGTGGAGTGCTTCGGCGTGGTTTCGAGCTGCACCCGTGTGTGTGTGTGAGTAAAACAGGGAATGGGAGGAACAAAGTTGTGGCTGACGTGGTACACCTGTGTCTGCGAATCACGCTTGCTGAGATACAAAATCTGGCGCCACAGCGCTGGGCTGCGGATGAACCCGGGCGCTGCAGCAGGACATCCGATGAACTCGTCTGGACTTTCCGCGGCTGGCGAAAGCAACGTGGAGTCGAAGCTATCGTTGCCGCAGATCTTCTTGTGCGATGGCCAATCCTTCTTCTGACACTCCCTGTCACGTCGACGATTCAAGAGACGACCTTTGAGGAGGACGTCGCATACCTGGAGCAGTACCAGCTATGCTGGCAGCGCGCGCATTTCTTCAATGCTAAACGGTCGGCGACCACCGTATGACATCCGGCACAAGCAGGCCGGACGTCCTTCTTGGGAGGCTCGTTGAACTGGGAAGGATGGCAGTCGCCATAGCGGTTAACTTTATCTTTTATACAATCTGTCTTGTTCCTTCCACCCGAACGCGGACCCATCCGCACCTTCGGATGGATTGAGGCGGGCTCATTGCGCTTATGAAGTTGGGATTAGAGGCGGCGCGAGCCGTGCAGTGGACGACATACGTATGCTTCCAGAATTCCGACGAGCGTTTTGACGATGAGCCAGTTACGGGCCAAGACCAAGGATTGGATAAATGTCTTGAGGAGATCGGGTGCTTTCTCAGTGAAGGTCATCTCGCGGTCCACCTGAGGATTCGAGAATAGATACATCGTCTTCACGCGTCGATTTCCGGTCGGGTCGTGCGCAATTATACGTTCGAGCTGTGAGACGAACGTTATAAGCAGAATGCATCGAACAGAGCTATATATGCTCACCATGTTGATTAGACTGTATTGTCCATTGCCACTGAGACCTTTCACTGTCAGCTCAGGACAGGTCATTCGTGTGAGGTCGCGAGGCGCGGCGCACACAGCCCGATAGATCCCTTCGATCACGAGTTCCTTCTTCTTGTCAGCATCCAGAGCCTTCCACTCGGCCTCGAAATTCCCGTCGCGAAGGTTTTCGATTGCCACCGCGATGAGAATGCCCTCCTCGTGCATGAGCAGCTTGCTGCTGTAATCATTGTGCTGCTTGAGTTCAGCGATCGGCCCGCAGCTTTTCCAGTAATTCTCCTGATCAGGCGAATCCTCCAGCATCGGATAGTTGGCAGAAACGCAGGCATATTTGGCGGCTACCTCCCTCTCGTAGTAGGCATTCCATCCTTCGCGGTCGATATGTTTGTCGGGTGCCGGAGCGGATGGCTTAGCCCGCGCACCACTGCCAGACCGATGGGTCAGGCGCGAAAGCGGTTTGGGCGGCATGGGCTGGAGAAGATCTGTAGGGTGACGAGTTACTGGATAGGAGCGGGAGTCGTTATGCTGAACCCAAGCACGAGCCGGAGGCAAATACGCAGGCTTGAGACTTAGACGTGAAGGTAAAAAAGAAGGAGAGAATTTGGCCGCGTTGGCTTCGAGAACTTCGCCCACAAGTACAAAGCATCAACACTGCCATCGAGGCTTCTTCACGCTCACCACCCGCCCGCCCACTCGTCCATGCCACAATTCTTTCAATCGCTGTCACAGGCTCGCTCCCTGCCTTATGCCTCTGTTCGCCCCTATCCTCAAACCCCGGTTCATCCCTCAATCCTCTCCCTCACATGGCTTAAACACGCTTCCTCCCTCCGGTGCCACCACCCTACAATCCGACCCCATGAACGCACTCTCCTTAGTCAACGCCGCCGACTTCTCTGCTCACACAACTAGTATCTCGGCCTCAATCTGACTCCCAACCTCCCCCTTACTAGAACTGCATTCGACTCCCACGGTGGACAACGGCGCGCAAATCATGCGCAGAGAGACGCCTATGTTGGTCGTCATTTTCATTTGTTCGCATATCCGCGAACCGCTTCACGTAGAGGCTCCGCCATGCCTTTCCTCCTTTGCATTTATTCCTTAAGAGAAAAAGACAAAAAGATAACGCTACCTTTAACCTATGCTTCTTACTCCCTCACACATTCTCTTACCCTGCTCCCTTTCATTTCCCTCCCCGTGTTCCCCGTGTCTTTTTTGCCTTCTCTCCTTCCTCCCCCTCCTCTCTATCCCGCCTACTCCACACCTTCTATGTACTGCGCCCTATTTATCACGCCGATACTAATAAGTTTTGTACAACAGTTTCGCCGGCGCTGCCTCGTTTTTCGTCAAGATCTGCAACCAAATCGGGTTCAACGCCCAAAGCTTGTGCCAGAACATCTACGATCGGTTCGCGTGCCATGAAAAGGCACTGGATAACGCGTAAGATGCGGTATTTGAGAGTGTGCGTACCCCACTCCCAATATCTTTACCTACACACACCCTCCCTTCCTGCTCTTATTCCGACTCAATGTCGTTCCCTCACGACCCTTGTATGATAGATGTGCCTTGGGCGCTACCCCACACTTCTTTTCCCTTCTTAATCGGAGATCGATATTCTTACTGCTCCTGCTCTTCTTGCTTCTTGCTTTCACATTTTGTCCTTCATCCTTCATTTCAATCGTACCAACGTGCGCTTGCAGTGCCAAGGCGACGAGCTGACGGCGGTGGGCACGCACGACATGCTCCAGCCTAGATTCCACGGTGGGAACAGTGCAGCGCACAGTCCTTGTAGCCGCACGAGGTTCGCCCCTCGCCCTTTTAACCGAGACCTCCCTATTGGTCGCTCGAGTTGATGCGCGATGCGTCGCCATTAGAGGGAATCGCGGCGCTCGAGCTGCACATAGCTCGGGTGTCCCCTTTTGAACCGCTGCCGTGCGACGCGCGACGCCGGCATTAGGACTTTTCTGCGGCGCGTGAGCGCGTTCTCCGAGTCCGGACAGAGTTGAGTGGCCCATAGTTAAAGCGCAGCGGAAAGTGCTCGGTACCCATACGCTAAGTGTATGAGGGTGCAGCCGAGTAATCACAGGTCGCATTCGACGCAGCCTGGCTTCGCGCTCGTCGCTTGTTTGCGCCGCACTTTTTGCCAACTCCCACCGACCGGCACCGCAGCGCTGGATGCCACGCAGAGTCACCGCGTGAAATCGCTGCGTCCCCGTATCCGCGTGCAAGGAGCGCACATGGACTGCGCCCCGCTGCGGATTACCTGCGACGTGGGCAAGCTTTGCGCTGGTCCGTGGGAGCGGTGGTGTGAGCAATTGGGAGCGCACAGGCCTCTGACTGTGCTTGCACGGCACGCCCGCTTTTGTGTAGCGTACCATCCCACATGTACGGAGTCACCCGCTGAACTGACTGCGGGTACCACTCCTACGACCGAGACGAATCAAAAGACGTGAGTGAGTATGACGACGCGCCAAATACAATGTGGGGATTCTGCCTCCCCACGAGCCGATCCAACGCTCGTTGTGGTCGGGCTGGCAGCGCGTAGCTTAGTTTGGTAGTATTAGGTACCAATACCTGTCATTCGGCAATCATATTGGGTTTTCTGCTTCCACTCCCATCCCGCTGCGAGCCCCGTTGGCTCATCTCCGGCCCCAGAGATCCCGAGCGGTCTCCATCTTGGTGATTGGAGTGTGCTTCGCTCTACCCCACGTGTCTTTCGGCCCAGATAGGCTTCTCCCGCTTTTGGAACGACATCTCTCGACTCGTCTCGCACCTGCTGCTAGCAGATTTCCCGGCCTTCTTCTTTTTTTCCCCGACCATACACCCCTTCCAGCTAACTCTTGGCTATACCGGCATCGGCTCCCTCGCACCGGCCGCGTTTTTTTCAACGCACCTTCACACGCACCCGCACCCTTTTTTCTTTCCTCTTGACCCCGTGGGAACTACTCAGCACCACGTGATACGTCCGGTGCCGGACGATCCGAAATGTTCCGTACCACGGGAAAACGGTCAGGCGGGAAGGAAATGGCGCGACTAAGGCGCGAAGCCACAGAAGAAAGGGCACGGGTACGGGCAGCAGCTGGCATTCACACCATCACCCACACAGCCCATCCTACCCCTTCAACGCCCACTCACCCTGTTCACGCCGTCCCCCTCGCTGATTCAAGATCGACACCACGTGACTTTTCGGCCCTTCGCGGTGATTCCACGCATCCTTGGCGTACTATTCGCCGACGGAATCATCGGTTGTTGCCGCAGTGGCGCGAACAGCATGAAAAGCGCCCATTCCCCAAATCGCTCCCAAAACGAGCGATAATCTCCACCCCGGACGTGGACATCCTTGCCGTCGACAGTCTTCCCATGCTACCTCCACCACCGCCGCCTGTCGCAGTGCCCCTGCCTCCGCCGGTACAGGCCTCCACCCTCCCTGCGAAAACACCATACGGCCTGGTGCGCTCTAGCCTTGCTCTTTCCTGTGCAGGTGAGAAGGCGGTCCTGAATGCCATTTCAGATGTCTTTGACATCGCTTGGGGGCCACACACAACTGTGACGCAGAAGTTTCACCTCCTGGAACTTCCTGGGGATCAGCTGGTTTTCCTTTGCATGCTGGCAGAGTTCGTTGCGCTCGAGCCCGTTTTCCGCGAGTTTCTGCACCCGGCGATTGCGAATTTTGCGCACGGGTGGGTCACGCATTGTTTACAGGATTCTTTTGGTTAGGTTGATGGCGTGGGGTCGCGCCCGTACATCGCTCCGCTCGTACATTTTTTGGAGGGGGGTGACTGTGGTCGGGCTGGCAGCGCGTAGCTTAGTTTGGTAGTATTAGGTACCAATACCTGTCATTCGGCAATCATATTGGGTTTTCTGCTTCCACTCCCATCCCGCTGCGAGCCCCGTTGGCTCATCTCCGGCCCCAGAGATCCCGAGCGGTCTCCATCGTTCATTATTAGGAGCATCTCATCCAGTGCGTACCCTCTCTGTCGAGTCAATTTCCATTGCCAACTGAATTCTACGTTACCACGATCTCTTCTTCCGATGCCCGATTCCTTGAAGTCCGAACCTATTGTAACATGGAACCAGGTATGGACGTTCGAGTATTTTGACACGCTGCACCTGCGGCGGTAAGTTCACTCCACTCTATCATCAACTCTGCTTGTTCTCAACTGAGGTGTCCATATTCTCCATATAACCTAACATTTTCTGCCAGGAACTCCCCAGTGAATCCGTAGTACTCAATTCCACCAGATGGCTGAAGATTTGGCCGTCAGAAACGTAACAAGCTCAATCAGCCCCTTTCATTCTCCCAGGAATTCTATGGGAACTCCGAATTCATGAGCAAAATCTGAGTACCTTCGCTACTGTTACACAACGGATCCCCTGGCGAGTTTCAACTAATAGACGATGTGCTCGCGGCCTCATCCACCCAGGATTCCTGCGGAAATTGTAGGACTCTTCAACCAATTCCCTCCATTCAATGGCCCAAAGTTCTTGCAACTTTTCAGCTGACAACCGCATATCAATCTGATAACACATCTCGACAGAAATCGGTGGAAGCGCCGAGCGGCATGGGGACCTGGTCTCAGCATGCGTGGAGAACGTCGATGTGGATGAGCAGGGTGACGGCCAGCAAGCACGATGGATGGCGGCAGGCGAGCGAGTGAGCGGCGGGGGTGGTAGCAATAGAGAGTCGTGGGAAGAGATTGCATGCGAGGGGCCCTTACTCGTCGCAATCGGCGAATCAGGAGTGATGTGATCCGAGCCGGAGAGGCAGCCCGGCCACGACGCAGTAGCATCAATAATGCGAGCTCATTTCGCGAAAATTTCATTCAGATATTCAAGTGTCCGCGCTGTTGCATAGATCTGCACCATATTATGCCCCCGTGAAGCTGTCAAGTTTGGCGATAATAAAAAGTTCACTCTCCAGTGCCAGAGTAATTCATTAGGGCATGGAGTCAAACTCCGGTCTACGAGCGACGCAATTGGAGCACATGCCCCCAGAAAACTCGCTGTATACCATTTCTGTTTACTCACCCACTTCGTTTCTGTTTGAAGGGTGAGTCCGAGGAAACGGCCGCAGCAAGACACTCTCAGGATAGATTCATACTCCCTGAATGTTAGGGCTCTTCGGGCCTACGATGTCCACGGGCAAGGGGATTTCCGTGTACTGGTATTTATTTGCGAATAAATCAGAGTTACATAAAATAAGCATGTCGCTCGTTTGCGTCCTTGAAAAAGAGATAGGCAATTCAGAGCACCTATAGGTCCTACACTCTACCCTGAAAACCATGTTCACCAGTCCAGCTCCTTCCTTCCCCCGCACGCCGACTCGACCTTGTTGCAGAACATCTCCTCCTTCGTCCTCAGCCCGCCGTCGGGAAGCGCTGGGTAGATCTTGCGGCCCTCCTTCTCCTCGAGCTCCCGGTGCTTCGTAAGGGCGTCGCGTATGAGGCTCTGAAAGTAGAGCACACCGTGTTCTTGCCGCTGCAATGATGTTGTTAGCTACCGAATCCAAGTAGAGGGAAATGACGATGGGATCGCACCAGGTGTAGGGGGCCAGGGGTGTACATGCCCGATTCCATGTTCTTCTGTGCGTTTGTCTGAAGAATATGCCGTCAGCTAGAAGGTGCGTATAAATTATATCAAGTAGATAGATGCGCACGCAGAGATACTTGTCTTCTTGCTCGACCTGCCGGAAGAACTCGTGTGTCGCGTTGAAGTCCTCGTCTGTTGCGTCCGTGGGGCGATACACATCGTACTGCATCTCGGTGCGATGCGCATCGATAGGGACAACACGCATGGTGTACCCATATGACGGCATCAAGGTGATCCTGCGTAATCAAAGATAAGATTCTGAGATTCAAAGGGCACTCGGACAGAGCCAGCGTAACTTACGCGGCATAAGGAAAGAGGTAGGTAGCGACAATAGACCCGCTTTCGCGCTTGTCAGCATTCTCCGCCTTGGGAGGGGAGAAATGCGAGATGTAGCTGTCGCTGCCCTGCACGTAGTAGGTAGGCAGGTTGACAGTCTAGCCCCGCTCAATAAGGTCACAGGAAGATAATCAGACCCAGATACGTACCGCTGCAATCCCAGGGTGCGCGACGCGACAGTGATAACACTCGTTGAACTGCAATCATATTCTTGCCGCATTACAGAAGCGACCAGCTGAGCCGAGACCATGCTCACGTTATCAATAAGTGTCTTCCAGTTATATCCGCCTTGGAACGGAACGTCGACGATCAGCTGCTTCGTGGCCGAAAGAAAAAGCATGTGATGGACGCACAGTTCTCGAATGTCCAGGTGAACGCATACTTGTACTTCTCGATCGGGAAATCTCGCACGCGCGGGAGATTGTCGACTTCCCCGAATTGCTCCCCCCACTTGATGCAATCATCCGACCTATAAGCAGGAGGTATGCGTATCAATATCCGCGCAGGACCGCGACGAAGGGGAGCAAAAACGGTGCGACGTACATATCCATGTTGATATAAATAAACCCCAGCTTATCGATGTGCGTGCGGATGGGCAGCAAACCGTTTTTCCTCGCATCGAAATGGGCCTGATCTTGGAAGAGGGGCGCCTTGGCGAGCGCACCCTTCATCGTGTAGCTCCAGCCGTGGAACCTGCACGCCAAGATCGAGACCTGGCCGGCCTCTTGCATCGGATCCGCCTCACCCTCCTGCTTGGAGCCGACGACTGGGAAACCGCGATGGCGGCAGAGGTTGTGGAAAGCGTTGATGTTGCCGTCGCGGTCCTTGATCAAGAAGAAGTGATACCCGGCCATCTTGAACCGGACGTATTCGCCCGCCTTGCCGAATCGCTATGGGAGTATATGGGTGCTCAACTGGTGTGCAGACCACGAATGAAGATATGCACGTTGGTGTGGCAGATAAACAACCATTTCTTGGAAAAGATGGCTCGTCGCTCGAGCTCGTAGATGGCGTCGGAGCGGTACCAGGACGCAGGGAGGTTCACCGGGCTCTCCTCTGCGGGTCAAAAGTGAAATAGCTACATAGATAAACAGTTGAAGACATACCGCCGAAGCACGGAGTCGAAGTCATGCTTGCGAACTAGATGAGGGTGAGACGAGGCCACGGATTATCGGGGAAGATCACAGGCGAGAGGCTGAATTTAAGGGTGCACTCCCAGGAAGGACTTGGCAAGGAATGACGATAAGGGTGCGACTCGTCGTTATAAAATTGTATATCCGAAGCCTTTTCAAACTCCGCGGATTGAAGTCATCCGCTGATCGACACGCGCTGATAGGCGCTAATTAAACCCTCTGAAAACCTGTGACAATTCCCCATATAAGCGTATCTCCATTCTACATCCTCTCATTGGTCAAGGACGGACTTTCTTTCTCCATTTGAACTGGCATGGGGCCTTTTTATTTGTCACGAGAGCGCGGTGGGCCACGAAGCGGCGCCACCCCACTTTGGTTAAATCATGAGCGTTTCAATCTGCGCTAAGTTTAACGCCGATAATCCAAAGAACCGGAGCTGATCTGCCAAAAACAAAGTTTAAACGCTTCACACATGGGTAATTTTATAAAGAGAGAGAAGAGATTACATAAGCAGCTTCTCTTGAGCTCATTAACCGTTATTTGACGAAATCCTACGAAATCTGCAAGATCCTCATATATCTTTGCTATTCTCTCTCTCTCTCTCGTTTTCCAGCATATGTATCTCCATTCGTTCAGCAATGTCCACGACATCCACATCCCATGATCAACCACGCACTGCGCCATTTGACTTCCGAATTCCTCTGCAGCTGTGCACTACATGCTCCGTCCGTATGCGGGTCCTTTTTTTCTCTTTCTTTGTGCCTTGAACTCTGCGCAACATAAAAGCGTGCCAGCGCAGTCCTTAAACCGAAGTCTGCCGTGGCTGTCGCGTTTTCATCCAGAAGCCAAACTCCATTTCCTTTAATTGACATTAATTCCCCCAATCCAGCTCTTTCCCACTGTGCCCTTGGCCTCCGACGCCGAGGCTACCCAAGGTTGCGCAACAAACTGATGAGCCACGCGAGCGTACAGCTTCAGAAAAAACGACATGTTCATCAGCAGACACATTCAATAAAAAGCCGAGGACGCCTTCGAGTCTCTCTCCCATTCTTCTCTTCCTTGCTTCCTCGCTCACAACAAATGCTAGTGTGGCAACATCAGCCAACCACTCAAGGACTCATCTGCTCTGCTCCTTCAATGTGAACCTCTGAAGACAATCTTTCCTCGAACCTGGAGGCATTGAGGCTTGCGCGCTGTGCTTCCGAGACGGCTCAACGTCAGGCACCCTTCATGCAAACGGCTGAGCAGGAACCTGCGCCTTTCCAAGTTCGGCTGCGCTATTAGATTGTTTGCGCAACAGCCATTGGAGCCATTCAATGGCTTTTTGACGTTGCGCAAACTGATGGCTCCACCGCCAAAAAATGACGTCAATGGCTTCGTGGAGCCATTCACCTGCCATTTCTGCGCAACGCCAAACAGCCATTGAATGGCTCCAATGGCTGTTGCGCAAACAATCTATTTTCTTCAACAAAATCTACGCCTTTCGATGGTGGCTCCTGAGCGAACCATGGCTTTAATCCTTTCCACGGCGACTGTGCTCAAAATCTCCTGCCTCACTGCCGATATTTCTGGGACTTTGTGTATTGCGAAACATCGCTGCAATATCAGAGGAACAAACGGTGCTGCTTGCTGCTCAGCGTCTTGCATTTTGTGTTCAAGTGCATGTGTCTGTGCCTCAGCTCTGGCGGCCCTGTATTCTACAGTTCAACTTCACCGTCCGAAAAAATTGTTCCTGCCCTCATGTTTCTGGACACCTCTTACATATGATTTTTTTAACTGCCCATGGCACTAATATATCTACCAACCACCCATATCTTTCGTTGTGCACCCGATTCAAGATTAGGAGAAAGATTTACTCAAATACTGCTTGGACAGAAGCGATGTGAATATAGATCGTCGTATACAACCGTTTGCAGAATGTAAGGTGCGGTCGTTTCTTTTCCACCAGTAGAGTGGCTCAATTTTGATCTGATTGTCTCGGGATCAGGTGCGTTGTATTAGCACTGAAAGTCTACCTGGGTCGAAATACCGTTTTTTCTTGCTTTTTTTCTTTTTTCTTTTTTTGATTCAACTATGTGAGATGAGATTCAATTCTTCCAAAAGTCTCGGTTTCAAGCAGGAACACTGTAGCGATGTAACACGGCAGACAATCAACTGTCATTTGCGATCCGAGTTGCCACTGTCATGGCAGCGACACCTGAACTGTCACTTGGTTAAATCCAGCCACTTTCCCTCTGGTCGAGCTGACGGCTTTTGCCATGGCCATGATGCAGCCACGCGTTTTCGGGTCTTTCCGTGAATTAAATGATCTGAAAGTGGTAATATTCCTCTCTTGGGGTCAGTTCCTACTCAAATACCTTCGGTGGGGCTTAAAATAAGCCTACACCCTGACAAGCATACAGTACAAGGTTATTAAAAAGGTTTGAGGGAGAGCACATGAAAACTGAGCGAGAACGAATACGCCCCGAATTCGAGAATGTCCGGATGTGATTGAAAATTCGATATTCTGGTTCATTCATCCGCCAGATCCATAAACACTTTGGTGGGAGGCATTTATTTCAGCTATAATATGATTCGCTAATTTTTATTAGATCGAAATTCACAGCAGAAGGGCTTTTATGGACACTCATCAAGAGGAGCGTGAAGGTTGAAAGCTCGCCGGGTGCTGCGGGAATTCCGAGCTGTCACGCCAATGTTGAAGCACTAGCACACCGGTCATTCAGCCCCTCATTTTGCTCTGCAAAAACTCTAGGGTTAAGACATACCGCCGAAGCACGGAGTCAAAGTCATGCTTGCGAGCTAGATGAAGAGATGAGGGGAAGATCACAAACAAGATGCTGATTTTCAGGGTGCGCTCCGAGTTAGTACTTGCCGAGGAGGACGACAAGGGTGCGACTTTCTTTCCCCGTCTTTATAGAATTACGTCTCCAAACCATTTTCAAATTCCGCCGATTGAAGTCATCCGCTGATCGACACGCGCTAATTAACTTAACCATTCTTTAAGATTTCCTCGTTCGTCGGTGCAAATACCCCATTTATCTCCGTCTCCTTTGGGCTTTCCTCTGGGTTTGTCCTGAAGGGTCCTTTGCTTCCCCTTTTGTGTACCGAACAAAATCCGGGAGTTTCAATTGAAGATCCTCAGCTGTTTTTAAACATTTCCCTTATCTTCTCTTAGAGTGTTCCATTTCCATACTGTTGACCCAAGTTGTGGAATTTATTTTCCTCTCTGTCACTTTGCCGGAGCGGAGCGGCGGTCTGCCTTGTAGGCGCTAATTAACCGTTCTGAAGCCTATGCCAATTCCCCACGTAGATTATCTCCATTCTACATCATCTCATTGATCAAGGACGGACTTTCTTTCTCCATTTGCTCTGGGATGAGGCCTTTTTATCTATCCCGAGTGGTTGACGGCCCGCGAAGCCTTCAGAATTAGGACACGGAAAGGCGAGAAATTCGCGAGGCACCTTGATACCGCAGTGTTTGCACAGTCGATTCCACTTCAGACCAAGTGGAGCCACGCTTTGTTTGAATTCAGCCTAGAAACATGAACCCAACAGTGCTCATGATTGTAAGGGGCATTAGTAAGATGAACGCGCAGCGGTGTCTGGGATTCAGATCCGTAATCGGACCTCAAGCGGTAGCGAATTCCGAAGAGCTCTATGCGCATCACTATCATTCTTTCGTCTCAAGACTAGCCGCCGCTTCGCTCCGGCAGTAAGAAGCATGGTAAGAGAAATAATATATTGTCAACAGATAATGCGATTCGAAAAAAAAAAAAAAAAAAAAAAAAAAAAGAGGATAGCCTGAGCATTGAGTCCTCAGCGGCAAGCGACACATGGGGAATCAGACAATCAACTCACAGAAAATTTTGAGAGATACCAAAGGGAAGCCGCAGAAGAGGAGCAGTGAAACACTGCTAGCAAGAATAATTGGAGGTGGGGTTCGAAAGGAGGGAAAGGAAGCAATAAGCGAGAGCAAGTAATCGGGGACAACTTGGCCTGAATATTTCGATCTTGCATTTGGTTCAGCTGGCGAGATGCACCGCCAGAAATGGTGGATGGGTCCAAGATATGAAGGTATGGATTTGATGACTGTCCTCGTTTACACGTCGTGGGCTTTGTGCATCACAGCGAATGCTTCGGTGGTACTCGGTATCGAGTTGGGACAGCATCTGGTCAGTTGATGCTTTATTTGACCTGATAAGAGCACAAGAGGTCACCCAATAGAGAAGATATGTGTCTCAGAGCTGAATGATGATCAAATAAGGACGGACATGCGTCGCAGGTACACCCGCTGGTTTCATCCCGCGGGTGAGGGTACGGGTACGGGTCGCGATTTCAGACCCGTGCTTAACCCGCATACCCGAACCATGTACCCGCGGCTTCGACGGCCGTGACGGCAAGACGAGTGGGCAGGACCACGTTATTTTTACACTTCACCCGGAACCGCATGTCCGCCGCCTGCTTTGTTTGGGATCTTGGAGACGCCGTGACTTGCTTCGGATAAACAACTCGGTAGCAGCATGCAGCCCAAAATGCGCAAGCACTTTCGGGAGGACGACGCAGATAGCTCGGGAAATGAAAGTGTTGAGATTCTCGAGTAGTCGGAATCTATATTTTACCGCACCGTATTTGACAACAAATATTATTTATGCTGGAAATTCCGCGGGCATATTGGGGACCGTGGGTGCGTTGAGGGCCGATAACCCGTACGGGCTTTAGATCCGACCCGTACCCGGGTATGGTTTTTGCGGTCCGGGTACGCGTAGGCCCGAAGGTACCCGTGGGTGTACCCGTGTCCATCCTTAGAATCAAAGCACACTCAAAACAGAGAGTGGAAGTCGCATGTATGAACTTGTTGGACAAATGTGTGATAAGGCGGGGCCAGCCGTTGATGCGAAAGATTGCAACCAAAGCTGTAGATCGATGGAGCCCAAAGCGGAGTTCAAAAAGCTTCAGACAGACACGGATAATTTATAAAGAGAAATACTATGGCCACTTCGCCGCAATCGTCAGGGACTACACTGCACATCCAACCACGGCACCAGGGGATACTCGTCCCGTTTTGGTCCAACACTCTTGCACAGTGAGAATTACCAACACCATAGCAGCTCCTTTTGAGCTCTGGGTTTTTTAATACACCGCTTCGGCATGCAGCTGACTGGGAGTGACCGGCTAGGCAGTTCATTAACCAGCAGTAACCGTTCTTTAACGAAATACTTCGTGATTCTTTGTATGTTCTTTTTTTCTCCATTCATCATAATCCCTTTCGTCTTCCTCTGCTGAGCGTCTAAGTGTATGTTCTTTGATATTGCGGTTCCTGTGCCTTGACCTTACCCGGATGGGCTTCATCAACCCCATATAGTTCAGCGGCAACCTCCGTTTGTCATGTGCATTGTTATGGCTCTCCAGGGCTCGCAAATCTCGCCTCGCCCTGGATAAGCCGAGCCCCACAATCTCCACATATATTCCCTTTCGGGCCATATTTTATAATTCTTCGGATCTACGTAATATCTGCAAGCAAGCTACAAAGCTGGAAAGATTGGGAGGTTCGAGGCGCAGAGGCATGTCCCGTGAACTGCCAGTTTGTAAAACCACCATCCGGACATGTCACTCAAATCTGGTTTTTCCGTAATATGAATCCGCAGTGCGTTCATACACACGGTCAAGTGAAAAAAAAAAAAAGCAGAAGCCCAACCCAACGCATGTCTCGGGCCCGAGTCGAACCGGGCGCTCTCCCGGCCCAGGTCCTAACGAAATTTGAACCTCCCAAGGTTTTCAATTCGAAGGAATTTATTCAAGGCATATATGTGTACACCGATATTAGGGTGGCAAGTTTGAAGGTTACGATACTGTTGCGGCTGCTCAGAACGCGTTGAATCATGTAAAGTACAAGATAGAAGCTGGATAAGAGTCTAGTGGCGAAGAATAAAAAAGAACATTTCTGCAATTCAAAGCCCGTGATAGAGCAGCCGCATGGTCCTGAGTTGGAACTCTGGAACATGTGAGGGGGTGCTTTAGCGAGACACAGGACACACACCCATGAGAGGACATCTCGCGGCGAAGATGTTCATGGCGGCCAGGACTGTGTCAATGGCGTTCGTGAGCACCGTTTCCTCGGGGCGCACGGGCCCATTCGAGGTCGAGAGCGCCTGAAGCGCTGCAGCTCCGTGACAAATGCGTAGCAGGTCGCCAACAATAAGGTCTGCATGGTCGTCAGGCTCGGTACCAGGGCAAGGGGCCAAACTATTTCGCCGCGTTTAGGTGGACGCGGCGGTGAAGCGGCGGTGACGCGGCTGTTGAGGCGGCGATCCAAAATGGACAAGCGCCGATCACGCTTCCTAGAGGCCGTAGCGACTCCATATAAACGTAGAATGTACCCACCATGTAGTAGTGTAGGATGGCCGAGGAACGGCGCTGACACATTGCGTACATGTCTTGCTTGACGGCATGAAGTAAAGTTTGGACGCGGCTGTGACGCGGCGCTATGCGGTAGTGAAGCGGCGGTCTGTGGCGGGACGCGGCGAAGTGGATGGTAAATTTGCCGCGTCCCACCATTTAGACGCGGCGATACCGCCGCGTCACGCGGCGGGATGCGGCGGTCTCAGCAGGAGGACGCGGCGTGTCAAAAATGTGACGCGGCGCTCACTATACCTCACGCGGCGCTCCCACACTTGACGCGGCGATGATCAGAATTGGCACGGCAGTGCCGCGGCGCCACTCAAACTCATCGTATCTTCCAATTCTCCCTGAACACTGCTCAAACTTTTACTCTTCTCATACCAATCAACACCCATTATCAGTGTACACCATCCTCGATGTTGGATCAACCACAAAGCCACAGATCTCGTCAAGGACACGCTCCTGACGCTGTTTCCAAGGGGCTTCACACCCACAACTACGACGGAGACAAGTCACTGTGGTATTAAGCATTATTCTGTTGGATTTGAATAAAAATAAGAAGTCTAATCGAAGATCGGCGCGACGCGGCGAAGTGCACACCGGCATCGCGTCCACCCTTCCGCACCGCGCCACTAGATACAGGTGCGGAAATTGACTCATAGAATTATTTTTGAGGCAACCTGTCATACAGCACTGAACTAGGTGGACTTTCAACTCAACAAGAAGGCCGAGTCCAAACCCCTTGCTGAGATTCCCGAATAATTAAATTTGATCTGCATGTGCACTTCACAATTTGCGGCTTCCATCCGACTCATCCCTTTCCCTTTCCAAAATTTGTAGTGGAAGCAACAATATACAATGTATGATTCCCTTCCTGTTCAAATTGGTTGAAAATATCAAGTCTACGTAATGAACGGCGCGATGCGGCGAAGTGTACAGCGGCGCCGCGTCACCCTTTTAGCACCGATATCTCTGTTTAAACCGCCCAATGCTTCAGAACCCCAAGGCAGGATCTAATCACGTCCATTTCAACCCTCAAAACAACTTCAAAAAAATGGTGTTGAACTCCTCCCACCGTTGTTCACAAGTTGAACACCGACTGCACAGTCACACGGAGGAGATGCGCCAGAGTATACCAAATCAGGATTGACTGGCAAAATAACTTCTGAGAAAAACCAGAAATGACCAACTGGGTGCAATTCTCCCTCTTTATAAAATTACGCCTGTCCGTCCGTCTGAAGCTTTTTAAGGTCCGCTCGATCCTCGCTAAAGCCGTACTGCCCGGCAGCTCCCCGTCGGTGATTGTTGCGGTTCCTGAGTCTGACAGCCGCAGGGCAATCAACATTCGGCATGGCCGGCACTACGTCACTCCTCAAACAAACTTTGACAGGCACTGCGAGGCACTGCGTTGGCGCTAACATTGACAGATGGCTCCCACCGCGCACTGAAACAAAGGCTGCCGCGGCGAACATCGGCAGTGTCGGCATTTGACAGAATCCAACGACAACTCAATTCAACCAAGTGGACCATAGATTTGACTGGTGCGTTACCCTTGAAGAATGAATAAATTTCACAAAAGGGGATGGGAGGCCGCGAAGCGGCCGACCAGTCCCTTGTGATGTATTCAAATCACTCGATAAAATCACTGGACCTCAACCTCTTGTGCAGATTCTCGATGTTTGATGCTGCCGCGCCCCGCAGAAATCCTCAGTCCAAACACGGTATTTCACTTCCTAGTTGGCCAATCAACAGTATTTACGAAACCCAATATACAGGATTGACTACTCATCGAATCTAGTATGAGACTTTCAATCTACCCGACGAACGGCGCGACGCGGCGAAGTGGACAACACCGCCGCTTCACCCATCCCACCACAACGGGTTTTCTGACACCATTTCGGTTTATTACCACAAGTGGGTCTGGTACACAACATAGAGTCATTATTTGTTGTTCCGTTGCGTTCAATGAACGAAGCTAGCCAGAACAACGCGACGCAGCGAAGTGCACAGAGGCACTGCGTTGCCCCTTCCACACCGTTCCACAAAATACAGGTCTTGAAAGCGACTCCCAAAATCATTTTTGAGGGAGGACAGCTTCAGCACTGAACAACATGGACTTGCGTGAATAACTGACGGAAACCGAGTCACCTGTCTAGATTCTAAATGTTCACTGTACATGCACTACAGTTGTTCTCGGTTTGCATCCGACTCATCCCTTTCACTTGCCAAAAATATGGTGTAAGGAGAGTCATATGCAATATTATGCTCACCCGGTTCAATTCGGACCTAGCCATCAAGTCTACTCAATGAACGGCACGACGCGGCGAAGTGCACAGCGGCGCCGAGTCATCCTTTTGACACCGACATGGTGGTTGAAATCACCCAATTCTTCAGAAAACTGAGGCAGAACAATTATCGTATCAATATTAACCCTCAAACAAAATTCAAAGAAATTCTCGTCCATCTCCCCTACCCTCGCTCACGATTTGAAAACTGCACAGCCACAGGTCAGAGCAACAGAGGATACCTAGGCGGAATTGATTCCCAAAATGACATTCGAGGAAACTAGTCTTGAAGCACGGGGTATAGTTGACACATTCAAATCACCCAGTAAAATCACTAGATCTCAAATAATTGTTCAGATTCTCGATCTTCAATTTTGCCGCGTTTCGCAGAATCCTTGGTCTTAACGCGGCATTCCACTACATCCTTGTCCAATGCGCAATTTTCACGAAGCCTAAAGGATCAGGATCCATTATTTGTAAAATTCAGAACAATATATTTCATGTACCTGATGGACGGCGCGACGCGGCGATGTGTACAGCGCCACCGTGCCGTCCCTTCCCAATACAACTAGTGAAACGGGCCAAGAGCTGAGAGAAAATCAAGTTTAAACTGCTGAAGCCCACCAAAAACTTCCTATGATCTGGGTTTAGTTGGTGTTCCTTCCCCACACTTGAGTCTTGACCGACAGCTTGAAGTCCTAGTGTGCACCACCATCGGTCATAGCGTCGCCGGAATAATAAGATGGTGTTGTGGTCTTGCGCCCGGCAATGATCCCACAGACTTGGGGGAGTTGAAGCATATGTTGGATACCCAAGACGTCTATGAATATAGACTAATCTAGTATCAAATGGACGACCAGTGGCGAGGCATTGGAGATGTTGCGGCAGCAATGGTGGGATGGTTGAAGTTGAAAAAGGTTGTAGAAAAGTCGGAATCGAACTTGAGTGGTCAGCGGCGGTGTGCGGCGACGGAGATAGTGGATGCGGCGATTGAGACGAGAGACGCGGCAGTTATACGTGAGGATGCGGCGATTTTGTATTGGAACGCGGCGATGCGAACATGTGACGCGGCGGTGACGCGGCGCCGATTTGAGGACGCGGCGAAATATCCTAGCCCCAGGGCAAGCGTTGGAGTGACTCACTCCCATGATTGGGTTTATAAACATGAATTCATTCACAGGCAGCTGTGAAAGGGCGGTGACAACTACGCGTGCCGAGTCCAACATGCGTACTCGGGACGGCTCGACATTCACGATGAAGGGATCATGCAATTGGATCGTCGCAACATGCACCAAGGTGTAGATTATGAACATCTATCTAGTTGGGTGCAAATTAACCGCCGGAAGAATGGTTTTGAAACTCTCAATCAGAGTGTCGATGGAGTTGAAGGGGTGGAAGAACTGGTTCAGCTGTTCGGTGTTCACGTCTGTATTGAAAACCCCCCTTTGAGTTACAGAGCTTCGGCGCTCAAATCTCAACATACTGGGACGGTAATGAGACGCCAAATGCGCGGCGTGCTCGAAGAGAATCGCAGCCTTTGCGTGCATTGCTACCATGGACATCGCATTGTCCGGTCGACTTGCAAGAAAGTTAGCAACAGTACCAATGCTTGAGGACGGCAGCGTCTGGTTATAGTGCTCCATTAGCCGATCATTCATGCAGGCCGCTGAGCGCACGCACATGAGAATTCGGCGCATTGACGTCATACGGCTACGGCGTGTCGATGCGTGAATCAGGGCCCGCGTGCGAGATATTGGATGGGAACCGTCCGCGGTAGTCCAGCAGTTGTCCAAAGCCAGCACGGCCCAGAAGGCATTGACGGGCTCGGCCTCCTCGCTCGCGTCCCGTGGCAGGGGCAGCTTGGACGACGCAGATCTCAGGACATCCCGCTCCGAATGCGAGTTCGGATCGCCCGACCGAAAATGATGGAGGCGGGAACTGATCGCGAGCGAGACCGCCGTGGCGATGTGGTACTTTCCCTCTAGGAAGCGCGTATCCCGCAGAAAGTAATGAGACAGAAGCACCTCAGCTTGGATGGCGTGGAGGACGGTGTTGTGATGGTGCGTCCCAGAGAGCGCATCGACTGCTGCACGGAGAGCACTCGACAGATAATTGGACTCGTGAACGGTGAATCGGTCTTGCCCGGAGATGCACGACGTCGAGCAAAATAGCCGTGGGACGTTGGCTGCTTCGGCCCATTGCCGCTTCTCGGAAACGGTTGATGTTCAGGAAGAACCCAAACCGCGAACAGTGCTTCAGGAAATCGCGTATTCTTCAGAAAACAACGTCAGTGAAAAGCACGGCCAGCCAAGGACTCCAGAATCTCACAGCGGTTCAAGTTCAACCTGTGAAACACCCTGCAATACACGGTTAACTTTCCCACAGAAATAAGAGAAGCTGTTCCGTACCGTTTTGCTCGAACGCACGGGTGTAAGTTGTGAATCTAGGTCATGGCAGTCAGAAAGAGTACGCCATGTTATGTGATACTGACGCAGCAGACGAGCCGAGAACCGCTCCGGGAGGACGACGCGGTATACGGATTTCTCAGAACGACGGTTGGTTGGAGATGTGTGGGATTTTCCAGCTCTTAAATGTGAGCCTCGATAATTGCAATTTGTGCTGGAAGACGTCAGGCCGAGTACCACATGAACTGACAACGCTTGGTCCATTATGTAATCTGCGTGCCTGAAACTTTGAAGCTGCGAGAGCGGTAGATAGTCAAGCGGTTTACGAGTATGCGGCCGTACTGTATGTCCGTCCAAGGGCGCGCAACCTTTCGATTGGTGTGGTTCAGCTCGCAATGAATCAGCTAAGCGCATGACCTCAGCGTCGACTACTGATCGTGTGGAGGATTCATATATGTCACTCACTGATGCTGTGATGATAACCCAGTCAATTTACACTGAAACCACCCTGTTTGATAGCACCTTTTCTTCTAGCAGTCAAATCACGAGGATCTAACATGATAATTCTGTAAATTTATTCAACTAATCCATCTTGGAGCATGTATGTCCGTCGGAACCGTGCCTGTGTCCTTGTTGCCAGGTAACGGATATCGCTATTCTCCGCTTCTGTTCCCTAACCATCTTCTCAGTCGACCACTATATTGCCAAGGGGTCGCCTGCTTTATCTCGCCAGAAGAATGGGTCTCTTGATAAGTATTTTCCCTGTATATTTGGAAGTTTTTCGCTGATAAAAAAAAGATAGGAGTCGTGCGGTCTCATTTTGCAACACCTTGGTCGGGCAAGTGACCCATTTCGCCAAGGCACCTCACCGTAGTCCATCCTCACTTGCGTGTTCGGTGCTTGGACTGCGCGTGGGCTCTGGCATGATGCTCACCAAAAAACTGAAGAATCGGAAGCAGATTTGGAAGACGCTAATACAGAAGTATAACCGCCGAGGATTTCGGTTCAGCTCAAGTGAATATCGTTGACTGGGACTGTCCTGCGACGCTTAGGACTTCGGACGATAACGGTTGTATGTTTCCGGTGTTTCCTTCATGGGACTTTGACCATGACGTTGAGCCTCTTGTCGGACTCTCGGAGGGACCGAGTGTGTTGCTGGCATACTTGCTCATTCCTTGGCCATCGTCATCAGGACATCCACACACGATAACAGTGAGTCCGTCATTGATTGGTTGACCACTGACTAAACGCTAGCTACTCGCTGGAAAGCGACTATTCGTAAATACCTTGGCACTAATGTTCCCCTCGTTTGGTTTCAGCTGGATCGCTAACCGTCTATCACGCGCACACATCCGCCGAAGAAATGGTGATCGGAGTTGCGTCTGCTCACTCATGGAACTCGCCGCTCTTGTTGAAGCTAAAGATGAGGAAGACGTCGCGAGACCTATGACTGGGGTGCGGAGCCAGCACGTATACGTCTGGCAGAGTCGAGTCTCAGACGGTGGATTTTTTCCTCGTCTACCTTCCATGTACATAACTGAGCAATTTCTTTTTCCATACATCATCGCGCAAGGACTTGCGGCTGCACTTGACAGCGCTGTCCATGCGCGTATTCGTTTGTGGGTGCTCATGGCCCGCGTGAAGTATTTACAACGTGTTCGCTTTGCAGACAACCTTCGAACACACTGTATGGCTCCGGGGAACAATCCACGATAACGGTTGCGACATCCGAGCTTTCGAGTATATTGACGCGAGGCTGAAACCTATTCCCGTTCTATCTTCCTGTTTTGACCGCTTTGCTGAGCGTAGACGACCCGCAGATTCTTTGACTCAGACGTTTTTGCGTCCGAGACTGTTCCGAATGGCCATATTGGCCGATAGAATTCTCTCCGAAATTTCGATTCTCGTATAGGCTCGCTCCCTTCAAGTTAATCTGCTGCAGCTAGCCTGTCTGTCTTCATATATGTTTAGCCGGCACTGCACCTCCTGCGACATCAGTCTCTGAAGGCTCCTCTTCCGCTGACCGACGCAAGAAGAACAATTTCTTCCTGGGTTTTGTCACAGTCGATCTCCCCGCCTGCTGAAAGGAAGGGCGCTCCACACAACCACAAAACACCGGTTTCCATCCAGTGGCTGTTTTCACTGCACTGTCACGCATCGGTTTCCTTTTTTTCCATTCCTCGACATAACATTCAAATGCATTTCACATTCCACATGTTCACCTTCCCAGTTTATACTATCCCATCCCATCCCCCGCCTCCTTCCACTGCTGCGGCTTCGTTGTTCCCAACACAGATTCCGTCTTCTCGCTTCCGCTGCTCACCGATCGCATTGTAGCGTGTTCCCTTCCTCGACTCTTCGCATTGACCTCCACTTTTTCTAAATATTCCAATCCTTCGACATTGTGGCGTCGGACGGGGAGAGCATGGAACTTGGCAGCTGCGGAGTAGACCAAGGCTGAAGAAAAAAATTGAAGAAAGATAAAGCGTGATCAAGGACAACTTTTAAGCCCTCATTGAATTATTCCTTCCCTGATCATCTCGACGATAGCATACAGCCCAGTCCGTGTTCCTATAGAAGATGTGCTCCGAGAAATCCGATCAAATTTGCCGTCGTTGCACTTGACATTTTCGTTTTTTGCCGTGTTGTGCTAGGAAACTCCTTTAAATCATGTACACCACTCGCATCTCTCATCAAGGCCCATTCCATGGTGAAAATAATCAACGAGGCGAATCGATACAAGCACTATCGGAGCGTTGTCTCCAGCTCCTGCGCTTCCTGTAGCCTATCAAAGCTGTGGTACATAGAAGCGCGCGAATGGGCCAGATATTTTGGGTAAAAAACAAACGCCGGCAAATCGCAGTGAGGTATAGGCCACAAGCAAAGGGAAGGAATATATTAGGATGTAGAAGTACACATTGCGGCAAATACGGGCGGGCAAAGCAGGTGCACATATAAGATGTACGATACAAGAGGAGAGATATCGGGATGGAAGAATAGAAAGAGATGGTAAAGCGAAATCTGCGCAACGGGCACGAGGCAGGTAGAAGCGAAATGCCTCTCCCCGCGGTTTCAAACCCGCTGCCCGCGTAGGAGAACCCTGCAGCTTCACCTGAAAAGTGCCCGCCTGGTGGTGGAAATGCACCGCCGCCGGATGAGAATGGTCTGTGGGCGGAATGAGACAGAATCCAGCGGGGGCGCCGATGGCATTTCCGGGTACGGTGAGCGCCTGTGGTGGGTTCGGTTGCACAGCGTCGGGCAATGAGGTTGCTGCCAAAGGAAAAAGAGGTCAGTAACAAAGATCATTGGATCGTGGCAAAAGAAAAGACGACGTGGAACGCGAGAAGAGAGTTCAGCGACGAGAATATGGGGCGACGAGGACAACGGGGCGAATCCTCAACACGTCCCAGCAAAAAATAACGGCGGTAAAAGAAAAGTCGAAGCAATAATCGTCGCAAGGCACAGCCACATCCCGAAGACGACTAACAGCGGCAGGACGACGAGCAGCAGCCACGAGCATCCAAAAATCAGGTGGGTGGTGCATTGAGGTATTGAGAACGTGTTGATATAGTCCCCGGGAAGATAGAGGCAATAAATAGTGATGAAACCCGAAGCGAAATGCGAGCTCAGTCGTCCACACAAACTCATCACCGACTCATTCGTCCGAAGTCCATCCAGCGAGCGAAGGACAACGACTTACCCAGGGTATACAGCGCCCAGAGATGAGGGTGGAGAAACAAAAGCGGGAATGCGTATCTCGGAGATCGCCGACATCTGTGAGCTCCACATGGAGAAGTGCAATATGCTGAGCATGCACGAAACATGAAGGGCAAGGGCACAAAGCTCAGACGGGACGCCCGATCAACGTTGATCGGGGTAGAGCGCGTCAAAGAAGGCTGGGGCGACGTCCGTTCATCCACAGGCAAGGGCGGGACCGCGACACACGACCTCCGTCTCCGCCCCTCCTACTTAGGGAAATGCCCGCTCTGCGGAAAGCATGGAAGAGACAACCCCAAAAATTCCGCATCCCCTTAATAAGAAAAAACAAGGAAAGAAAAGACAGCTCCTCGTAGTGCTGCGCCTAGGTTACAGGCGAGCCGTCGGGCGCAGCGTCGCGATGCTCCTGCGGTGGGAAAGCGCTTGATGCGCGCCGTGGTCGCGGATGGTGGTGACAGAGGAAGAGGCGGTGTTGGATAGAAGTGGTAGAAGGCCGGTCATTCCGAAAAGAACACAGCCCGCCGCGGGTTGGAGTCTGTTAAGAGAGGGCATTAGCGCCATACATGCTGGTAAATAGAGACAGAAGAGGGGAGGGAAGGAGAAGAGGGAAAGAGCAGGCGGAGTAGGAGGGTAGGTGGACGGGAGAGCGGTGCGTGAGGCGCGCAAATGAGAGGGAGCGGGGTCAAGGCGCCAACGCCAAGGAGACGGAGTCAGCGATGGAGGGAAAGTACGGTGGGCGTGCGCAGAGGAACAGGGGGAAGAGGCGAAGAAGGATGGACACGAGGGCCAGGATTAAAAATCAGTGGAGGGGAAGAACCTCTAGCGTGAATGAAAAGACAGGATCATCGGTGAATAGGAAAGAGGGGTGAAGTCGCACACGTTGAAGGACGCAATGGAGGAACAAAGAACGGGTAGATCCTGAACAAGCAGAAAGTGCGGGGGCCGCGCACGGGGAAATAAGGAGGAAAAGGCGAGGAGGAGCGGATGGTGGAAGGAAGGTAACTAGAAACTCACACCATCAAGATTCATCCGCAGCAGTCTCGTACCCGTTGAGGTTCCGGTGCGCAGAGAACTCTCCGCAGAGCGCGTTCGAGGGTTGCGTGCGCTCCGGAAATGGAAGAGGGTCGTCGTGTGCGTGATGGAGTGCGCCTCCTGCGATGCGTGTAATGCGCTAACGCGTGAAGGAGGAAGTCGAGCAGCTAGAGAAGGGAAGTAGGCGGCCGCGGGCGGGATGGTGGGGAGGCACGGAGAGCAGCGCGTGCAGATCGTACGCATCGATCGTCGCCACGATCGTCGCCAGGATGCGCACGCTCGCTCAGCATCAAAGGAATGCCACCTTGCCTGTATGAGTCGTGGGAAATCAGATATACCAAATTGAGTTTCGGGCCGCATTATGTGGTTTAATATACTTAATGAAGCATAGCTAACTTAAATGCCTGTTAAATTGAGGAACCGGCGGTGTGACGGTGTGAATTAATCAATGCGTCTTCAGTGCCATCGATGGTGCGTAAGTACGATGAGTGGACGTCCTCGAGTCGAAGAAGATGATGCACATTGTTCGCTCGGAACTAGGGCAGGCTCAGCTCGATATCAGCCTGCTTGAGCGACGGATTCCTTGGGACAGAGGGCGCAAATCCACGAGAAGACTGAGACTGGCGATGGACGGTGGCGTCGGAGATGAAGTTGATTCAAGGGGAGGTCGGCATTCGAAAAACGGATATGGGGTCGATAAGTTTTTTTCGACCTTCAGCTGACCCCCCCTTCCCCCCTCTCCTTCCATATAGGGACGGAGTTTCCCACCCCTAGCGCCGGGCCGTCCATCCAGGCTGAGCGGTTTTCTACTGAATGCTCACCCCAAGCCCACCTACAATTTAAGAGTTAATCAGTCATCTTCTATAGCAATTTCAACCCCTGCGCACCATTTCTTTTAAATACTCACCCTTTACAGCTCATCCAGGCCTGCTGAACGCTCCCTGCTCACACCCCAGTCCAAAACTAACTCGCTTCATGTGCATTCATGCGATATAAATATTAGAAAAATACTCAATATTCTGCACCCATTCCTAAACCACAATACACAATTTGTAAGTTTTTCCGCACCGGAACGTAGCGGCAACTCCCAAATGACAGCTAATCCCTCGGTGATCCACCGTCCCAATTAGGAAACTCATCCTCAAAGGGCTCCTGACGTCGTACAAACACACAGGGATGCGTGCAATACTGCTTAAATGTAGTTTTGAAGGCTCCTAAACCGTCTACATAACTTGGCCAAGAATATTTTTTCAGCCCTCCTCGGACCCCCCTCCCCCCCCACCCTATATCCGAAATTTTAATGCCAACCTCCCCTTGAGTTGATTGATATGATTGGTTGACAGCCTGATCGGCTAGATCTCAGATCTGCCAGTTCAAGACGACACTGTCAAGAGCCACCAACCACCCTTGGCTTAGCGGCCTCGCTAGCGAGACTTCACTTAAGCTGCACCCGCAGACCAATTTTGTCAAAAATCCCTGGCATCCCATTCCTTAGCGTCGTTTATGCCCATACTACTCCCGCACGGTCAAATCGTGGGTTTTGGGCCGCGAATTCAAGAACCCTGTCGGCCCGGATGCATAGCAAGTACAAGACTTGCCGTCGCTTCGCTCCGGCACTTGTTTTCAACGTGGCTTGTTCATGACTTCTTGAATGCAGGAAGATATAAATTCCGGGCTAACTTCAAGTTTTAGTATACTACGACGTCAGACTGTGATGCTTCTATGGGTAGACTGAAAAATGGAATTGGTCTCTGAACATGCTGTGTACTAAATCGAAGTCATACGAAGATGAGCAGCAAGATGGAACTCATGAGGCTGGGGTAGTAGTGTACTCGGTCAATGTTGTAGACGTATAGAGGTCAAATGCAAATCCCACCCTAAAGTAGACAGATGGCCGAGAAAAGCTACTAATGAATCGGTAATTGCTGTGAGTGGCAAATAAAATGTGCCGAGAAGCTTACGCACTGTGGAAAGGCTGCACATCTGTCGAGTTTCTAAATTCGACCGAAGCAGCCGAATGCGCAGCACGGGCAGTCCATCACCTCGGAGGCACGGGGACAAAGTGCAAATAGACGTACCGTTTCCGTCCTAAGTTGAAGTCGCGGAAACTCGGTCGTTGTAACGTCCTACTGGGTTTAATAACTTATCCCAGTGAATGAGTAGGCTTTTGGAGAGATACATCGTAAGAGCATGGCACAGCGGAATAAAATTTCACTATGAGGTGGCGGGAAGTTAATATATCGTGTTGAGGCTCGGGGGGACTCGATACCATGCGAATCATCGATGGCGGTGGCTCTGGCGCGTCAGGGACACGTCATTTTCGTCGAATTTAGGTGAAAAAGGAGACTCACCAAACGACGTGTCGAGTTGCTTGCGGGAATGCGAGAAATTGGGGCTGAATAAGCCGGACACTTACCGAGCCGCAAGACCAGTGTGGAATGGTCAGCGATAGTCCATAAGCAATAGAGGCAGTGGAAAACGTACCAGCACGGCAACACCAAATGTCTGACGGCGCGATTCCACCGGGCTCCGTCCGCATCAGAGAAGTGTGCAGGGTCAAAGGAAAGGCAACTAATATGGATATAATGAAGTGCAAAACACGTAACACAACACCTTCAGCGTGAACCCGCTCGCGTTTGAAGTCCGAGGGGTGGAGATGGGCTCGTGGGAGTGCTTGAAATTAAAGTTAGGGAAGTTGATGTGCGCTGGCCAACGAAAGGAAAGAAAACATAAGTATAAAGTGTTGTGGGCAAAGGCAATGCGAAAAGACTACCAGAATATGTAGGGCGTTTCAAGGGAGCTACAAAGCTCGCACTAAATTCTCGGGATGGCGCTTCGCATTAGTGATGCATGGGGAACGCGACTTGATCGATGGAAAGACATAGCAGTTAAATTTGAGTTCAAAGATCATCAGTCACGCTGCGGACGCACCTGAAACGTTGGCAGAGAGCCTTGATAAAGAGCATGAGTATCGAGGTTGAGGGGCGAGATCAATGGTCTAAAACATACCCTGACGAGTCCCAGACGATCTTGAAGGCCTTGTGTGTATTGTGATAAGATATTGCTTTGGTGCTGCGTGAGAAATCTTCGACTTCAAGCTCCGTCGAGGAGGAGTTCACTAAGGTGTTGCTTGTTGTTGCATGCCAGAGCGTTGCAATTGATCTTTGGAGGTATGACTGAAGGCTCAGTCGTCAGGCTTGATGCACTTCCGGAGTGCTTGATGCGATAGCCGTTGAGAATGCTATTGACACTGAATAGGAGCAACGTCGGGGATGGCGCCATGATAACAGAGAAAGAGGCGCAACAACTTTGAGCGAAATTACAACCGAGTCACGTTGGCCATTGGTCTTGATATTCAGAGTTGCTGATTGCTGACATTGGGCTTGGATGGTGCGAAGTGAACCGGGAGACAGTAATGAAGAGGTGCAGCATGGTTGCCAGGTACGGAGGAAGCACACCGTGGATGGGGCAAAAGGAACGGACGCCGGACAGGAGGCAGATGATGGGGTGTTACAAAGAAAGAAGCGAAGTAGACCCAGCCTTTTGAGCGGATGTTGACCGGCTGATCGGGGAGGTTGAAAATAACGATCTTTGATCTGTCGGGTGGACCCGGAGAGCAAAGGGAATTAGACTGCTAAAGCTGGGCGCAGCATTGACGAAATCCGCGCGTCATAGTGCAGTGCCCACCAAGAGGCGCCAAGAGCTAATCCGTAATGCTCAAAAAATAAATGCCTCGAGGCGACCAAGACAATGGAATACAGGCACTAAGGGGAAAAAAAGGTGAATTAGGAAATAATAAACATGTACAATGTGATTCGAGGGATCTCTTTAATATACGAAGTATAGGGAACCTATCAGAATCGAGATGGCTGTCAGTGCCACAGAGTGACGTGGGACCTGGAACTGAGCGTCGACCACACGTTGCAACGTCCTTTCCACCTTGCTTTCCACAACGACCATGTCTGACCACCCAAAGCAGCCAAAGCCCAACCGGCGCGACAAGCGCAAGGATGAACGGCGCAAAAACACTCAGAAACGCACTCCGACACCCTCTCTGCAGCCGTCTCGAAGCACAACGCCAGCGCCATCTAACAAGCGAGGATTGTCACCCATTGCAACTGGGAGTGAGTGTTTTTGTTCGCCTTCCAGCCACTGCTCATTGCTTCAACCTAGTCTCGCCATCTAACCCTAAACGTGCACGCAGGAGCGTCGATAACGGGGAAGATTCGTTGGCTAGAGGTGATACTGCTAAGACTGGTGCGTCCTGTAATTTCACATACCTGCAGCTATTTACCATTTAACCCAGGTGCGGCGGATAATGGGCAGTCTAGGCCTGGTGAGTCATTTCGAGATATCCCAATCTTATTTGCTTTCCCACTCAGAATAATTCGCTATGCCAGTTGGACGAACTTATGCCAGTTCCACAATAATCAACGGTACTTGTCATATTACATGAATCTAGGTCGAAGTTATGGCTTATTCATTGGTCATTAGCTTATGGTGGGATTGGGGGATCCGGGGGCCGGGGTGGGGAACGTGGCGGTCATGGTGGAACAGGTGAAGGACCCACGATCCCAGTCCACAACAGCAATGTCTATGTCACAAATCCCGATGCAACGAGTATGCTCTTCTATAGCTTGTAAATTTTTTGAAGCTGATGAACCAATTCAAAGAATTACAACTCATCAAGGAGAAATTCGCCGGCCATGTTGCAGCACAGCATAAATTTACAGATCAGAGCAAGAGTCTTTGTGCTCCTGGTACTCGTGTGGAAATCCAAGAAAAAATCAACAGATGGCTATTACCAGGGTCTAAAAACAAAGAACGTATCTTCTGGATCACAGGTATAGCAGGCAGCGGCAAATCAACCCTCTCTGCAACTGTTGCCGACAATCTTCGCAAAAAGGGCACACCCGTTGCAGCTCAGTTCTTTATCTCTCGCAACATCCCTGAAACAACCAATCCAGACAAAATTATTCCCACTATTGCACAGCAGCTTGCTGAATCCTCTCCAGCTGCTGCTCGCATTATTCATGACACACTGAAGGATTGGGTCCCTACTTCACAGAAGGACCAAGTGAAGGCACTTCTATTAGCTCCTATCTGGGAGCTCTCCAAATCTCGTGATGTTGTCATCATACTCATTGATGCACTGGATGAACTCCAAGATGCCGCCAAGAGTGTACTAGAGATCCTGTCAAGAATTGCACCAAGGGACTGTGATCTTCCTGATAATGTTAGATTCCTCATTACTTCTCGACCAGAGCATTGGGCCAATATCTCCAGGTCTAAAACTCTTGAGCTCGTGGTGTTCAAACAGCATGCCCTCACCACTGAATCATCTGTACATGAAGTTCACAACTTCATCTTTGCGAGGATGAAGCAAATTACACGCTGGAATGATTGGCCAAGTGATGATGAAGTGCACTACTTATCGGACAAAGCCAATGGCCTTTTTCACTACGCTGCAACTGTTCTCCAGTGGATTGAGGGGCAGATTTTCCAGTACGGGACGGCCTCTCGAAAACGGGTCTTTGAAAAATTTACCCAAATGGGTATTGGTCAGCTGGAGGATCTATACAGGCTCATTTTGATGTCGTTCGAGAACATAGATGGTCCAGCAGAAGACACAGACTGGCGTGCAAGTCAACTACGCGGATTTCAGCATGTTATTGGGACCATTCTCGTGCTTGATGAACCATTGACCATCCGTCAAATATTTGCTTTATTGGCCGATATCCCAGAAGACAACTTTGATGTTGTCAACTTCCTACAGGGGTTTCGGAGTGTCTTAATTCCAGGCACGACTACATCGTTTGAGGCAGCAACACCACAAATGCACAAGTCATTCCGTGATTATATTATGAATGGGCATGCACCAGAAGAATTCTGCATCCTTACGGGTGATGCGCACTTTGTAACAGCAAGAAGCTGTTTGGAGGTCATTGTCAAGGCACGGAGACAGTCTGATGTTGCTGTGAAGTATTCTGTTCGACACTGGTATAAACACTTGCGAAAGGCAGTGGAAGGAAGGATAACGTGGGAGGATGGGGGGATGGGGAACTTGCTTGGACAGATGGTGGAGAAGGGAGTGATCAGCATTTGGGCAAACACAGATTTGGTGGATCTCTTTATAGATGTGGCTGCTGCAGGGTGGGGACTGTTGAAGGTAAGGTTGAAACAAGGGAGAGAAAGCAAAGGGAATAATTATCATCCAGCAAGGTACTGATAAAGACAGGATAAAGGGAATTTTGCGCATATTAATGAAAGCAAGAGTGCGTGGCAGATCAACATGAATGGCACAAGTACACTAACTGGAGGAAATTCCATTGGCTCATAGGAGGTGCATGCTTTTACCCAATCACCGATGTTTGTCTTGCTCACTTTTGGCTCACTTTTTCTTGCCTTCTTGTCTCTAGATCGTGCGTGCTGTTCCCCCATTGCCCATGTTTGTCTTGCTCACTTTTTTCTTGTGTTCTCATCTCTAGGGAGTGTGTGCTTTTCCCCCATCGCCTATGTTTGTCTTGCTCACTTTTCTCGCCTTCTCATCTCTAGTTTGTGCGTGCTTTTCCCTCATCACTCATGTTTGTCTTGCTCACTTTTCCTTACCTTCTCGTCTCTAGTTTGTGCGTGCTTTTCCCCCATCACCCATGGTTGTCTTGCTCACTTTTCCTTGCCTTCTCGTCTTCAGGCAGTGCGTGATTTCCCCTCTGTCCTCAACCTCAGTCTGACTTGTTTTGTCCTCCCTTGGTATCCAGATTGTAAGGCTTCCCATTTCTCTTATCAGCACTGACTTCTTCTGGGTGCAGCCCTATCAAAGCATTTGGGATTTTGGTGTTCTTCAAACATGGGAGAGGCATTCAAGGATGTCTGAGGAGCAGGATGAGGATGGTGAAGACAGTGAAGACAGTAGCGGTAACAGTGACAGGGGAAATTGCAGTGATTGGGAGTAGGATTGTTCTGCTACAAAGTCCCTACTATTTTATTCTGAGACATACATCATAGACGTTGAACTTCAAAAGTCCACAGCATAAGAAGATGCTCGGTGGTTGAAAGAGAGACACACAAATGCCTTTTCACCGCTGTGAAAAAAAAAAATTCCCTTGGGACAAAAGGCTTAGAACTTGGTTGTTGAATTTACCGGGTCATCTTTTATCCTGGGAAAAATTGAGGTAAAATCTCGAGTCTCTCCTTTTGGTTTTCCACCAGAAACAGGAAAAATCTCATCTAAGAAAAAATTGGATGTCTCCTTTCCCACCTAAACACTGATGGTCTTTGTTCGGGAAATTCTCTGGGAAAAGGTCTGCATTTTTCCTTCTGTTTTCCCCAAAGAAAACATAAGCCTTTTCCCAAGGAAACTCCACGGAAACATTCAAAAATTTCCCACTGTTTTCCCTTGGCAACAATGAGCGCACACTGAGTGTCACGCGCAGCGGGTAGCTGAGCGCCTGCTAGTGCCTCGCTCGGTGTGCGCTAGCGCCTCACTCAGTGTACGCTAGAGCGCTAGCGTGAGCTCAGTGTGCGCTTGAGTGTGGCTTGGTGTGCACGGGGTCCGAGCACAGCGTCGCTTGACTCTGTTTTTTGTTCGTGTATTTCCGTTCTCATTTCATTGCATTCCAGTCGAATAAACTGAATTTCACACTACATAATAATACACAAAGCGTACAATATGATTCGTACTAAGCTACGCCATTGATCAGTCGAACGTCAGACTCCGCAATCGCGTCGTCCAGAACGCAGACATTGCAATATAAGCGGCCCTGGTCTTCGTTTTTGAACAGGTTCCGATGATGGTTCACCGGGAAGGCATCGAATTGATTTTCGCGTGTTGGGAGTTGGCGTCTGCTGAAGTTAGGTGGGCGAGCGAAGACAAGACACGGGAACTGCACATGGACGCCAAGGGGCGGTGCAGAAGAAGGAAAATGTGCACATATACTCGAAAGTCCGAAGAGACACTTGCTGTCGCTTGGGCTGAACTTGGGGTCATTGATGTTGTATTTCCTGTTTAGAAAGTCAGAGCAAGCTATCCCATCCAAAAGTTGAATCTTGAATCTTGAGACCTGACACTTGATTTGGCCAATCAACCACGAAGTTGGGCCTGGGAATAAATAGCGATAATAACCGTCATAGAAATCTCTTGCCTTGTCAAGCCCTTCCTCAAGCTGAGCGATTCTCAGCAATTTTACGTGGCAGATCGAAAATCTAGTCCAAGTTCAAGAAAATGGAGATTGTCAGAAAGAAGCGAGCCACGGGCCTCTTCACTAGGCATGATGGACGGGTGTTTTTGGTTAGAAGTGCGATCACAATGAGAGATTTTGGAAAGTGACTGTGAAGGCCGCGGACCTCACAGAGTTAACATCTCCGAGCTCTGCGCAGTTTCCAACGGTCTCCCTCAGGGATCGCCACTGAGCGCCTTATTGTACCTCATCTTCGCAGACGAATTCCTGGAGGCCCTTGATCCTCGTCGCCGCTTGTCCCTTTGCCTTGACGCCATGCACTTGGTCGTCCTTGTACTTGTACTCCTGCTTACGCACGAGCAGCAGTCCCCGCATCTCGTCCAACGCCTCGAAGCCTGGCCCTTCTGCAGGTCATACTCGTACTTGTGGAGTGACTCATGCGCATGCCCGCTGACCGCATCCTGCTTGCCACGTTCATCGCGGACGCCATAGGCTCATGTTCGGGCAAGTGTCTCAGGAATTGGCTCAACAGTCTACGTCTATGGCATTTGTTCAATGACGCTGAATGGCACGGCGACCAAGGATGGCTCCCGTCTCTGAAGAAGGCCGGAGACCGCGCTGGTGTCCCCTTCAAATGACCACCTCGCGGACCCGTTACGAAACGGCATCTACGCGCGATCCGCGCTGCTCTTGAAATCTCATCCGGTTTTGGCGCAGCCGTCTGGTCCAACGCAACAGCTTGCTTCTGGGGTTGCCGACGGATGGGAGAACTGGTTCTGAAGAGTGCGTCAAAATTCTCCACGCAACGCGACACATGCCGGGACACCGCGATTTCGTTCAGCACTGTTTGCGGCCTCGAGGTAGTCGATATTCACCTCATATGACGAAGACGACCACCATCCGCGGCGGCCAGTGCATCCTAACACAGACCACGGGAGAGGATACCGACTTATGTCCCGTGTGGGCTTTCAAGAATCACCTTGCCATCAACCACACTCCCCTTTCCCTCACACCACTCTTTGCCTTTCGCGAAAATGACGCCTGGCGCCCGCTCATCAAAAACCACTACCTTCGCATCACGGACGCCATCTTTCAGAGCGCCAAACTTCCGGTCATCTTCGGGCACTCATATCGCATTGGTGGCACACAGTGGAGCTACTACTCGCCGGGGTCGAGCCCGAGGTGGTCATGAAATTGGGTTGCTGGTCATCGTTATGTTTTCTCATTTACTGGAGGCGGCTGGAACAAATCATACCGGCCAAGATCGCATCAGCATGGTCGCGTAGAATGAAGACTTTCGCTAATTCGCACGGACACCCCATAGACTCAATATCACTTGACTTCGACGGTGACGACAACTAATTCTATGTATTTTCTACTCTTCTTTACATTAATTCAAATCACTTGCATCGCTCTTTTGTGGCTGTCTCGGGCCTTCCGTGAGTCGTCGCCCTCATGCGAGCTTTGCTCTTAGAGCTCTGCTCCGTGTGGGCGGTTTCGGGTCTCCTCCTCATCAAGACCCATTCATCCACTGCGTACCGGGATTGGGCCCACATTTCTCATCCCATCCGATTCGCAGCTCCTCCCTCCCTCAGACGCGTCGTCAGCTGGGCAAAGCGCCGCGGAACGGCCCAATCCCTCCGCACACCACACCCTTTATATCCACTAAAGCATCCCCTCACCCATATATATATATACACGGCGCTCTCATATTTCATCATATTACATATATACGCGTTATATCCCGATAGCTCCCTTATCTATTGCTCAGCGCCGGCTACTTCCGTTGACGCCGAGCGTGCATTGAAAGCTGGACTTTCCTGAAGCGGAGGGGAAAACCCTCTTAAAGAGTGTCGTATCAACAAGTTGACTGACAGTGGCACAGTTGCTGAGATTCAACATCTGAATAAATAAGCTGACTTGTGGGCAGGTCTCGGCAAGTTGATCTGAGCCAAATCTGAGTGCGGAGTTGGCAGAGTTTAAAGACTTCAGAGACAGAGGGCTTAATTTTATAAAGAGGGTGATGCTCAATCCTCTTCTGCTACTGTATCATTTGTACCAAATGCTCACGCACCAGGTAACAGGGTGTCATGAAGGACTGGTGTTGACCAGGTAAGGTTAGATCTGAGAATCCAGACAACCATCAAGCCAATTCAGAAAAAAATTGACCAGGCCCCTGCCATCTTTATCCCACCATTCGGAAAAAATTGGCTGAGAGCCTAAGAGAACAAGGTATATATGGTCAATGTATATAAAAGGAACGATGCAATTTCCAAATTACTGTATTGTCAATTCCTATGCTTTGAGAGTTAACAAGCGGGGAAACCCACAGCAGGGAAACTTTACCTGCTGTTGTGGCACTATCCCTGTGAAAAACCGAGTTTGTTGATTTCACTGCCCACTTGATGAAATTCACCTTTCACCCAAAAACCGGTGAAATCCTGGTGAAATTGCCAGTCAAGTTCCAGCTTATTCCTTGTGACTGGACACTTACCCTGACCAAATGACTCAGTTTATGCCAGGAAATGATGTTCCTGAGGTGAAAAGCGCATGATTTGGACAAAAGAAGCGAGCATACTGTGAAAAAGGTCATATCGTACATGAAACTCTGGTGAGTTTCACTTGTTTTTCCAGTGAAAATTGGGGTGAATTTTGCGAACTTGGGGGTTCACAGTGTATGCATAGCAGGTAATCTATACGGATCTTTTGGTACTTTTAGGATCCCTGAAAATCATTAATAAGATCAGATTGTTCAAATCTGGTCCTTGTCCCCCCTTCCTATATCACTAAAGCCTCTTCAACAAGATGATTCCTGTTTTCGTGTCAGCATTCATAAAGCACTGGAGAGATGGTGTCTTGGCATATTGCAGTTTCAAATGGCTTCAGACAGACACACATAATATTATGGTTGTTTTGATGTGTCACAAAAAATTAACCAACTACAGTTTGAACATCTTGAGTTCCAATGGGTTTCAACCATCAAACCATCAGTGGTTCCAACCGGTTCCAACCATCAAACAATCCATGGTTCCAACTGGTTTAAACCATGAGTGGTTCCAACTGGTTCCAACTGGTTCAAACCATCAGTGGCTTCAACCATCCAACCATCATTCCAACCGGTTCAAACCATCAGCGGTTTCAACTGGTTCCAACCATCAAACCATCAATGGTTTCAACTGGTTTAAACCATCAGTGGCTCCAACCAGTTTTAACCAGTTTCCATAGGAGAAACAGGGCAACTGAGCCTTGGTTTGAACCAATATGGTTCAAACCGGTTCCAACCGGGGCCATCGTAGGACACGATGTGGTTTAAACCGGAACCCTGCTACAGTACTACTTTTCTACTTCACAGTGATTTTCGTACCAATATGAACTTCAACTTCAGTCTACAAGTATCTAGTCCTGGAGTTGGAGGTCGATTGCAATTGTGCAATCATTCTTTGCACCATTATCTGGAAATGGACGTTCAGGCGAATGAAATGTAGTGAATGAGCCTTTGTAGGTCATGGAGGTCCCCTCAGCTCAGTCCAGTAGTGTACATGCTCAGGAGAAGGAGGAGGTTCGAATCCTCCCAAAGGCGTAGTGGTGATCATTCCGTAATTTTGTTCTCAATTTTGAATAATTATTTTGAATACATCTGAAGGAATTAATGGCAGAAATAAAGCCTTTGTAGATCATTGCGGTCATTTCAGCGCAGTTACGAGTCTTAAAAATTTATTTTTAAACTCGTTCTTTGTCACGTTATCGCCGCCACAGGGTTGAAAATTCTGAAATGACGTTGATGATTCCTGTTGGAAACATTTCTTTAAAAGGTAAAAATATGTTCCCCATTTGAGATTCTTGTAATGCATTTGACTAATCCACGTAATGTCTTTTACTCGTTCTTACTGCTGGTCATCGATCATCTCCGTTTTCCTTGGCAGTGCCGCTTCTGTTTCCCGCCTTCCTCCCACCCTCCACGCCGCACGGCGCAATTGATATCTACAGCAAGATAAATTTAAAAATCTGACGGGAACTATGAACTCATATATTCATTCAAGGCCGCCTTTTGCGCGACAGCCAAAACCCAGCTGACAAGTACAAAATGAGCTTGCTTGCTGTGTTCATTGCCAATGGCGACGACGATGGGCTTGACAACGATTGATGCGCGGGAACAGTTGATGTGATTATTCGGAACAAAATCGGCCGGGCGACTGATCGGATGGTTGCCCCCGATCACGGATTAGGCTCTCTCTGCAGGTGCAACGCAAACGAGACCTCGGACGCAATTCTCGTTCTTTCGGGCCACACGACACAGAGGTGTTCATTGGATTTTCCACTATTTCCGTTTGCAAGTTGTCCATGCGCGTTAAGTCCTGTGCAAGTCCTGTGCATGATTAGCGACGCGGTATGATCCGATGTCCGTACTCTCTGATGCTTAGCAGGTAGTCTAGATCCCTCCCTTCACATTGCCCGCCTTTGCTTCACCTCAAAGCGGCCCCGTCGTTTGGAGCACCTCGGAAATACCGAGGCTGTGTATTGGAACGCCAAAGGCACATTAATTGCCGTCGGCTCCTCAGTCCTCAACGTGTGTACGGCTTAAGTGATCTTTATTTCTCGCACAGACTGTCGAAAAGTACCAGGTATTTAATCGAGACATCTGCATTCAACGTATCACCCTCTTTATAAAATCGAGCCTTCCGTCTGTCTGAAGCTGTATCTCCATATGGTTAAATTGTGTCTCATGACCAAATGACGGCAGATTAGCGCCCTCCGACGGCATACATTAATCAATATATTCAGCTCCGATCGTCTGCCGAGCGGCAGACCCCGGAGACAGTAATACGCGCGGCGCTGGCAAACGGCTAATCGGCTTTGGTCGGCATTGATAATTGCCGGCAGCCGATGGTGTCCGACAGGATGTCAGTGGAGATCATTGGCTTTCATCACCCTCTTTTTAAAATTACGGGTGTCCGAAGCCTTTTTAAACTCCGCCATCAGCTCTAACCTTTTTCGTCGAGCTCTCTGTTTGCACTCATGCCGTGCCTGCCGCGGCCGCGTAAAATCCCATCATCACTCAACGTGTACAGCCTCGGCAAGTCCAGTAAATTGGGTCGTCTTGAATGCTCAGTCCCTGAGTTGAATTTATTTTGATTAGATTTTGCAGGCAAAATCCATCTCTGTTACAGTTCCAGTTCACACCAGAGGAAGGGGATGCGAGGCCGCGAAGCGGCCGAGCAGCCGCTTGTTAACTGTTAAAAAGGGCCCAATTTTTGTAGCCCCCTTCTCAAAAAATGGCCAAGGGCTGATAGCAGCCAGTTTGGATAGGACTGTTTGTCTCTAGGACATCAACGCAAGAGAGTTAAACACGCAATATGATATATCGAGCTCACACCGGTAAGACTGCTCCAAAAACTGACGCAAATTTAATTGATATCAATTCCGCAGGAGCTGGACGTCTAGACGCGACCAGCCCAATCCACATCATGCAAATAGGCAAAACCAGGACCGGTGAAAGCTTTCTCAGGTGTCACAACTCATCCCGTTTCCGCCGTCTCCTTTTTATTTATTCCTTCCCAGTTGTACGAGACTCGCCCTTTACAAGTATCTAAGACTTGCAAAACTCGAATAACGTGAGGGTTTCTCGGGAGAAACTTCGCTCCCTACCTCTCCTCTACTCTGGCTACTTATACAAAAGATGATATGACTATGACAATAAAGAAAATATGTAAAAGAGTTCGTTTATCCGCCCTATTTCCTGTGTTTCCGGAGTATTTATAAGACCTCAAAGCGCCTCATTGGTTGGTGAGGTCGGATTCGTCATTCCGGGTATATTCCGACCGTCCTTGGTAATATCCTTGCACATGGCGACGTGATGGGTACTTGAAACCCTAATTGCCAAGTGTTTCTTGAGTTGTGGAACTCCCGTTCCTGAAGTATCCCTTGGATCGGTATAGTCAGACCTTGTAACCCTGTCCTATAGCTTCCAAACGATACCCCACTTCCTTGAGACCATTGAATGAGACCGATGAGGATTAGAGTTCACTATCCCCATTGGTGTTTGCTATGGTTCTGAGATCGACGATCACAAGACCCGGCTGATATTATCTCCTTGAAACCATGCCTGGCATAGCCGCGTACCTGGAACAAGCGGAACGACGATCCCGTTGTCACATGCAACTATGTTTGACATGATTTCCCCACTGATCCACGCTCTGATACTTCCGAAACGTCAGAAACCACTCAAACCGTTGTAAGAAACGGAAGAAACTGGTGATACGACTGGTAGGTTGAGTTGTGCTACATCTTCTCCTACAGGTTTCGGAGCGAGCACATGCCAGTAGTCTAGTTTTAGTTGTCAGGTGATAGCCGTAGGTTGACCTTCCGCCGCATGTGTTGTGCTGCGCTCAAACGGTGTCTGAGTGTCTTGAAAAGTACATAAAAGCTTTGAGGGGATTACCGACCAAAATTCTCGATGGGACCCTCAATTTATTTCATCCTGGTCCCTTCGAAAATATAAATTCTTGTCGTGCGAATTTCGTGCACAGCGACAGTATTCGCCCGCAGAAAGGTGCGCAGCGCGGTCGAATTTACAGTTGGAAGAGATCTTTTGAAGGGAAACCTATTTTAAAGTACATCCACGCCACTTTGCATCCAAAGTGCGACCCTTGTCACCTGCTGGGTCCGAGAAGAGGGTTCCCGATTAGGAATGGCCTAATCGGGAAGCCTGACCTACGGCTTTAATATGCCCACTAAAATCAGACCATATATCAGGTAATTTTTTGCCCTCTCCAAATTCTCAAAAAGATAATCTTGCTATATGGTCTGACTAGGGAGACTAACATGCCAGAGATACTCCTGATTCCTCAGGAGTGTCGTCCCGTTACTCAGATGATATTGGCCTCTTTTATGGGAAGAGTTGATACATTCGATACAACAGATACATGATATACAGAATATCAAACATAAGGAAATCACAAAAACAAGTGATTTCAGTGGCGGTTCAATATCCTGCTTATCACCGAAAACAGTCCGGATGTCTTTCATGAATGCTGAAATATATTGTTGAAAAACACGGACAATGAGATCTGGGCGGTCATTTGCAGATTGACCAGGTCGCAACTGGGAAGTGATCTCAGGTCAGCGTGGACTGGTTGTGAATGTGATTAAAAGAGTGACTGGACCGAGAGCTTTGCGAAGGGCAAGGCAGTCAGAAATATTGACTGCAGACCAAGCAGGTGAATGGACAAATGTGGAGGGCAATCTAACATCTTCCACAGGTTCTTCATCACCGGCTCCAATGTATTCCGCCTCGTCTGGGTCTGAGTGTTGATTGTGGCGGAGGTATAGTGTGCTATTAATCCACGAGTGGGGGATATTAAAATCGGATCCTTTCATGAACATCGCCCAAGGATCATGGATAAACCATCGGATCGCATGTTGGCCTTCATGGGCAGGGAGTATTCGATGATATGTACGTCCACCTGCTAAAGTTACTGCCGCAACACCGTCTTGGAATTTCATGAAATCGCCATCGTAGACCCCGATAGCAGTCAGCGAGAAAATATTGTTCAATTTGCGCGAGATGGCAGCAGTTTTGCCATTATCAAGGAAGTAGTCCCACTCGTGAGGATATGGTGGGAGTGGAGGTTGGTAATGGACACCCTTTGGCCCACAAACGAAGCATTGATCATGAATCCTTTCGCCTGTGAGCACCTGCTCAAAGTCTGTTACAAAAAAAAAAACAGAAAAGACTCAAGCAATTGATAACGCACTGTGATACCACATATTACACATTTACGGTTCCACGAAAGTCCCAAAGGTCTCGCAATTTCAGACTTGTTGAGGATAGCGACGCGATCCCACCAGGGAGTGTTCGCAGACTGGCTGTTATGGAAGTCGGCCCGATGCTGAGCCCGTGCTTCGGTATCTTCACAGCGAATTTGTGCAACTCTGTCAGCTGATAAAAGAGAACGTGCAATTCTGCGAGCACCGGTGTTCTGTTCCTGCCTTTCTTCACGGTCATGGCTGTCCTCGCGACTGCGGCGGTGTCTCTGAGCCTCACGTTGGAGGCGGCGACGTCGTTCCACCTCTGTTTCTACGTGGGTGGGCTCTGGTGTCGATTCGGTCATTCTGCAGATTATGTTGGAATTAGCTAGCAGAAATGGTTTGTGCATGGCTTGGGAAAGCGGGAGGACATTGACAGTTGATGCTGGTTTACTGAGGAGCGATAGTGGGGAAAGTTATTCGAAGCTCCGTTAATCGGTGGCCTTTTGCATAGAATAGGCGATGGCGGACCCAGGGCGTAGATAGTTATCATCTTTATTTGAAGACGGGGGAATTAGAGAGAATGCGGTGGAGCCACCCAGCGCCACCAGGTGGCTCATCAGGCATGCGGTACTGGGTGGCTACGTCACTTGGTGGCTGTTAGGGTGGCGTGGAAAAAATCAATTGTTGACTTCGTACACGCACTATGCCTATGCAAACACGTTCTCGTACACACGCGAACACTGGCACTGCCGGAAACTACTCCGAGCCCTTCTCCAAACTCCGGGAGCAACCATGATTCAGACAGAGAAGGAAGCAAGGACGATTGCACAGGTAGAGGGAGCACCAAGGTATTAAATGCTTAAGACATGCCCATACACACGATAACAGGCAGGCTCCCGAGCCGCTGCCAGATCACATAGCCACCCAGTACCGCATGCCTGATGAGCCACCCGGTGGCGCTGGGTGGCTCCACCGCATTCTCTCTATTGTTTCAACCTCAGGGATGATCACCAGACATACAAAGGCAGCTGTTTACCCTCAAGGGACGCGGATTAGACTCCGTAGTACTGGTGATAAGATTCTTTGTGGGAAGGTCGATGCAACTCGAGAGCCGGGGAAGAACTGGACGAAAGAGGTAAGACCAAAAGAAAATATAGAACACACACCAGTTTGAAAGAACCCAATGTGGCTTCACATTTGGACCGAGTTTCCGTCAAAGAAAGTGTCCATGGAAACCGTAGAAGCAGCATCCGAGAAAAGAGACAACAGTATCACCGTGTTTGTACCAAAGTTATGAGACCGTAGGCCCGGTAGCAGTACGCCCAGTCGAAGACTCAAGATTGACAAAAGAAGTGATATTAAATCAGTGCGCTAATGAGCAGAAGAGGGTGAGATCGGAGCGCTAATCGCAGCGCGCTAATCAGACTGAATTAAGACCAAAGATTGGCGCTAAATCAGCCCGCTTATTAGCCAAAGAGGGTGAGATCGGGGCGCTAATCCCAGCGCGCTAATCAGGCTGAGTTGTGAAAGCAGTGAGGTAAGACCAAAAGCTTGGCGCTTGGGGTTTGTGGGAAAATCGATGCACCTCGGGGAAAGAAATGGACGAAAAAGGTAAGACCAAAGATTGACGCTAGTGATTGGCAGATGGCGGACTTTGAAATGGCTTCGGACAGACACGAATAATTTTATAAAGAGAGTGAAGTGATGAGTACACATTGTGTACGGACACGCAAAGTACGGGTGGGCAAAGTAGGTCCACATATAAGATGTACGATACAGGAGGAGAGATATCGGGATGGAAGAATAAAAGGGATGGTAAAGAGAAATTTGCGCAACGGGCACGAGGCGGGGAGAAGCGAAATGCCTCTCCGCGCGGTTTCAAACCCGCTGCCTGCGTAGGAGGATCCTGCACCTCCAGCTGAAAAGTCCCCGCCTATTGGTGGAAATGCACCGCCGCCGGATGAGAATGGTCTGCGGGCGGAATGAAACAGAATCCGGCGGGGATGTTGGACAGCGTCGGGCAAAGAGGTTGCTGCCAAAGGAAAATGAGGTCAGTAACGAAGATCATTTGATCGTAGCAAAAGAAAGGACGACGTGGAACACGAAAAGAGAGCTCAGCGACGAGAAGATGGGGCGACGAGGACAACGGGATGAATCCTCAACGGGCTCGGTGAAAGTGACGCCAGTGACGCCAAGTGACGCCAAGTGACGCCCCCCTGCCGCCCCGACTGACGCCCCCACTGGTTTTGGGGGGCGTCAATTCTGTCACGTCACGCGTCGAGTGCCGCCCTCAGTGCCGCCCCCAAATTTTAGTCAAACATTTGGATTGGTGTAGATTTCAGTAGGATCCCCATCGTACCGCATACGGCTACTGCCGTAAGAATTACGGTCATTATGGTCGCCCAACCGGCCTTAACTGTAAACGTTAATTGTCAGTAATGCTCGTAAAATTCCAAGTTCAGTACCGTAATCCTCATTTGGTGCGTTGATGGCCAGTGGGTCTTGACGTCGAGTATGAGCATGTGGATCCACACAAGAACATTTTGCGGCGACAGGATGCTGCACCACTGCTGGCGGTGCTGAGGACTCGATCGAACGGCGCGAACAATATCTTCGTAATTTTGGCGCGACAGTAACAGACTCCTGATAGGCAGTGGCCCGCCCATTCTTCTTCGGCTTCTCTAGCTAACAAGAGTGCGAGCCTTTGATGCAGGGCAGACAAAAATAATGTGAAGTATTTACCGAGTCTTCCGTCATTGGTTACATAGTGCGCGACTATGGCAAGAAACACATACCCGTTCGAGGACGTCCAAGCATCCAGGGATATCGAATGATGTGGCTGCTCCATCCAACGGTATTGGTGGGCGGTATAGGTGAGACCGATTTATTGGTGTTATTTTTTTGGCTAGTTTTAAAGCAACAAGGATCTATAATTATCTGACCCGGTGGCATAACCTTTAGCAAGCAACATAGCATTTTAGTCATAAACCATCCCTCGTGAGTGACGCCCTCAGTGACGCCGACTTGACGCCAACATGTCACATTGACGCCCTGTCACATATGAACTGACGCCCCCCACTGCCGCGCCCACATTTGGACTGCCGCCCCCCGCCCTCAAACGTGACGCCCCGGTGACGCCCCCTTGACGCCCTGTGCCGCCCCCACCGCCGCCCTTTGACGCCACATTGCCGCCCCTTGACGCCCCAATTTGCCGCCAACTGACGCCCCCACAAGATATATTTCGGCGAAACTAAGCTCATGTGGGGGATTTTCATTGCTCAAATACATAGTAAGGAGTGTAAGGAGTTCATTAGAAGACACGGAAAGCTCCTAAAGGCAAACCCACACCAAATAATTTATGTCATTGCCGCCCCACTGACGCCCCCCGCGGCAAAGGGCGTCAAAGGGCGGCAGTGGCGTCAGTTTCACTTTGCCCATCCTCAACACGTCCCAGAAAAAAATAACGGCGATAAAAGCAAAGTCGACGAAAAAATCGTCGCAAGGCACAGCCGCATCCCGACGACGACAAACAGCGCAGGACGAGGAGCAGCCAAGAGCATCCAACAAACAGGCGGGTGACGCATAGAGGTATTGAGACCGTATTGGTATAGTCCCCAGGAAGATAGAGAGGCAATAAATGGCAATGAAACCCGAAGCGAAATGCGAGCTCAGTCGTCCGTCGGAGTATGCATCGACTCATCACCGACTCATTCGTCCGAAGTCCATCCAGCGATCGACGAACAGCGACTTAGAAGGGGTATACAGCGCGCACAGATGAGGGTGGGGAAACAAAAGCGGGAATGCGTATAGTATCTCGGAGGTCGCCGACATCTGCGAGCTCCACATGGAGAAGTCCAGTGTGCTGAGCACGCACGAAACACGAAGGGCAAGGGCACAAAGCCCAGACGGGACGCCCGCTCAACGGGTAGAGCGCGTCAGAGAAGGCTGGGGGCGACGTCCGTTCATCCACAGGCAAGGGCGGGACCGCGACACACGACCTCCGTGTCCGCCCCTCCTACGTAGGGAAATGCCCGCTCCGTGGAAAGCATGGAAGAGACAACCCCAAAAATTCCGCATCCCCATAATCAAAAAGCAAGGAAAGAGAAGGCGGGCAAAGAATCGCCACTCACCAAAACAACTGCTCACTTCCACCGTAGTTTGCAGCCCTGGCCGGCATGAGCAGCGGAGCGCCGAGAAAGCACTGGTGGTGCAGACCGCGTGTCCTAGTCCTCGTAGTGCTGCGCCTATGTTTCAGGCGAGCCTTCGTGCGCAGCGTCGCGATGCTCATGCGGTGGGAAAGCGCTTGATGCGCGCCGTGGTCGCGGATGGTGGCGACAGGAAGAGGCGGTGTTGGATAGAACTGGTGGAAGGCCGGTCGTCCCGAAAGGAGCACGGCCCGCCGCGGGTTGGGGTCTGTGAAGAGCGGGTGTTGGCGTTGTACATACTGGTAAATAGAGACCGAAGAGGAGAGGGAAGGGGAACAGAGGGAAAGAGCAAGGCGGAGTGGGGGTAGGTGGACGGAAGAGCTGTGCGTATGGTGCGCAAATGGGAGGAAGCGGGGTGAAGGCGCAAGCACCAAGGAGACGCAGTCAGCGATGGAGGGAAAATACGGTGGGCGTGCGCAGAGGAACGGGGGGAAAAGGCGAAGAAGGATGGACGACGAGGGCCAGAATTATGAAGGGAAGCGCGAAGCGGTGGGTGGAGGGGGAAGAACGGTGCTAACATGAATGAAAAGACAGGATCATCGGTGGATAAGAAAGAAGAGTCAAGTCGCACATGCGAAGGATGCGATGGAGGAACAATGGAGGGGTGGATCATGAAAAGCAGAAAGTGCGGGGGCGGCGCGCGGGGAATTTAAAATGAGGAAAGGACGAGGAGAAGTAGATGGTGAGAGGGTGTATGAAAGACGGAAGGTAATTAGAAACTCGCATCATCGAGATCCATATATGCAACCGCAGCGACCTCCTACCCGTCGTCCCGGCACGCAGAGACCTCTGAGCAGGGCGCGTCGCGCACCGGAAATGGAAGAGGATGACGGAGTGCGCCTCCTGCGATGCATGTATGGCGCTAGCGCGTGAAGGAGGAAGTCGAGCTGCTAGAGAAGGGAAGTAGGCGGCGGCGGGCGGGATGGCGGGGAGGCACGGAGAGCCGCGCCTGCAGATCGTGCGCATCGATCGTCGTCAGGATACGCGCGCTCGCTCAGCATCAAAGGAATGCCACCTTGCCTGTATGAGTCGTGCGCGAGGGTATCGATTGCGGGTGGATACGAGACGGAAGTTGCTGTTTGTGCACATGTCCACGGAGCGGCATGGACCGAGAATAGACGGTGAGACGAGAAGATGACACGGTGTAAGGCGCTCCAGCGCTATCAATGGTGAGTAAGTATGATGAGCGGACGTTCTCTGAATTAGTGGATGAATCGACGAAGAGATGAGGATGCCTGTTCGCTCGGAACTAGGGCAGGCTCAGCTCCATATCAGCCTGCTTGAGCGACGGATTGAGGGCGTGAATCCACGAGATGAGAGGGAAAGTGCTGGCACACCTGGCCATGGACGGTGGCGTCGGAGATGAAGTTGATTGATGCGATTGGGTGAAGGCCTGATCGGCTGAGATCCCCAGATCTCAGATCTGCCAGTGGTTAAAGATGACACTGTCAAAAATCAAGATCAACCAACCGCTCTTGGCTTACGGGCTCGATGGCGAGAATGCACTCAAGCTGCACCCGCGGACCAATTTTTTTCAATCCCTGGCATTCCAATCTGTCGGAAAAATCTTTTTTGCCATATCAGGTCTGAGACCATCTGACGACCAAATATGGTCATATATTGCCCGGCGGCGGCAATATTAGGTCTTATATGATGAGCTCAGAATGCATAATATCAGGTCAGATCCCATAATGCCCATGGCAGAAAACATATATTTACAATTATACAAGATGTGCCTGTGCTTCACTCCGGCGACGAAGAAGATAACAATCATATCATTTACAACGGGAGGACAAAAAGCTTCAAATGTGCAGTAGAAAAATAAGATAACTTTGTCAACGACGCAATAATTGGCGTGGGTGGTTGAATCGGGAAGGATTTGAGGCGGCATTATTGAATCCATGGGAGTGAAATTGCCTACGATTTAGCCCCGACGGGCGACTGCTGGCCACGGGGGCATAGAACGGACAGGTGAACCTAAGTAGGGCTCTTCACCGTCCGTACCACAGGTATTTTGTCCTGTAATACGGACACGGTGCGGGTAAGGGCAGATGATCTGAACGCCGAATGGCACGTTACGGATCAATTACGGCTGTAATATGGTACGGCACGGCACCAGAGGATCCAAGTTAATAAAATGCTGAGTATCGCGTCATTTAACAACACAAACTCTCAAATGTGTTCAAATGTATAGTGGAATGGAAAATTCTTGAAAAATCGTTGCATACAAACGTCCAATAGATTATTAGATACGAGCAGGGTGTGCCGAAAGCGAGGTGGCTGTGCAAGATACGCTCGGCATCTCAAAATGGGTTTCTTTGTACAAAAAGTCGCGAAAGATGTTTACGCCGCACGAAAGAGGTTTGCCGTGCGTGAAAGAGTTTTTTTCCACGCACTAGAGAGTTTTACCGTGCGCGAAAGAGGCTCGGCTAATTTGGGTGATCTAGATTCATATCCTGACCACACGTCCTGCTCTCCCATCAAATCTCGTTGGGGTCGCCGTCAAAGATCGGCGCCAACGTCACCGCCATCAATTCTCCCGCCCTTCGTGTCGAAAATGCCCGTAAAATCACGAGAAAATCCAATTAATCACGTTAGAGGGTGCGTTCATTAATTTTTTCTGAAGGACATATAACTATCGCAGGATGTGGCCCAATACACGTGTGCGGCGCATATTCAAGTCTTTTTGAGTCGTTAGCGAGCTTGAGTGATATCCCGAAAGGGTGCTATGTAGTGCATCAAACAACCTAAAATTCTATGTCCAATTTAGTCTAGTGGTTATTGCCTCAGTTTTATTCGTAATCATGACCTCGCGCGTTCAAATCTCGCTGTTCTCACTTATTACAATTCCCAGAATTGTTACTGACCTCCTTGGCTTCGACTACTGACTGGGCCGTAGAAAGATAAGAAAAAATGGTAGTTCCTCATCGGCAAAAAAGGTGCAATAAATTTTTATTTTTCTCTTCCTGGCCGGTTGACCTTATCAGGTCTGATATTGGGTCATAGTGCAGATATTGAGCCCTCAGACCGATATTGCCCACAAGGTCTGATATAGTCTGATATAGCAAAATGGTACACTTTCAAAAAAAATATGGACCCCTTTAATCTGATGGCCTTATAGCGCAAAATATGACCATATATTCTCAGATATGTTAACAAAGATTTTTCCGACATCCTCAGCGGCGTTTATGCCCATATTACTCCCGCATGATCAAAGCGTGGGTTCTGGGGCGCGAATTCAAGAACCATGTCCGCGCGATGCATGGCAGGTATATGGAACCTGTCAAGATTGATCGAGATGGCTGTCGACGCCACAGAGTGACGCGGGACTAAGAACTGGGCGTCGACCACACGTTGCAACGTCCTTTCCACCTTGCTTTCCACAACGACCATGTCTAAACAGCCAAAGCAGCCAAAGCCCAACTTGCTAAAGAAAGGATGGCACAACTTTATTCAGAAACTCAGTCCGGCACCCTCTCCGCAGCCATCTCGAAGCACGACACCAGCGCCAGATATCAGGAAACAATCGTCCTTTGGTGCAGCGAGTGAGTATTTTCGTTCACGTTCCAGCGGCTGCTGATTGCTTCAACCTAGTCTTGCCATCTAACCTTGGGAGTGCACCCAAGAGCTTCATGGGGGCAGATTCGTCGAAAGGGGGTGATACTGCTAAGACCGGTGAGTCCTGTAATTTCACATACCTGCGGCTATTCACCATTTAACCCAGGTCCGCCGGATAATGGGCAGTCTAGGCCTTGTGAGTCAGCTTGAGATATCTGAATTGTATTGGCTGGCTCACTCAGAATGATCGCTATGCCAGTTGGACGAAATTATGCCAGTTCCACAATAATTAACGGTACTTGTCATATTACATGATCTAGGTCGAAGTCATGGCTCATTCATGGGTCATTAGTTCATGGTGGGGTTGGGGGTCTCGGAGGCCAGGGTGGGGAACGTGGCGGTCATGGTGGAACAGGTGAAGGACCCACGATCCCAGTGCACAACAGCAATGTCTATGTCACAAATCCCAATGCAACGAGTATGCTCTTCTACAGCTTGTAAATTTTTTGAAGCTGATGAACCAATTCAAAGAATTACAACTCATCAAGGAGAAATTCGCCGGCCATGTTGCAGCACAGCATAAATTTACAGATCAGAGCAAGAGTCTTTGTGCTCCTGGTACTCGTGTGGAAATCCAAGCAGATATCAAACAATGGCTATTACTGGGGTCTTCTACCAAAGAACGTATCTTCTGGATCACAGGCATAGCAGGCAGCGGCAAATCAACTCTCTCTGCAACTGTAGTTGACAATCTTGGCAAGCAGCACATACCTGTTGCAGCTCAATTCTTTATCTCTCGTAACATCCCTGAAACAACCAATCCGGCCAAAATTATTCCCTCTATTGCACAGCAGCTTGCCGAATGCTCTCCAGTTGCTGCTGGCATTATCCATGACGAATTGAAGGATTGGGTCCCTACTTCACGGAAGGACAAAGTGGAGGCACTTTTATTAGCTCCGATCCAGGAACTCTGCAAATCTCGTGATGTTGTCATCATTGTCATTGATGCGCTGGACGAGCTCCGGGATGCCGCTGAGAGCGTACTAGAGATCCTGGCACCAGTTGCACCAAAGGACTGTAAACTTCCTGATAATGTCCGCTTCCTTGTTACTTCTCGACCAGAGCATTGGGCGGACATATCCAGGTCTAAAACTCTCGAGCTCGCAGTGTTTAAGCAGCGTCCCCTCATGACAGAATCATCTGTGTCTGAAGTTCACAACTTCATCGTTGCAAGGATGAAGGAAATCACACCGATGGATTGGGATGGTTGGCCAACTCGAGACCAATTGTTGGAGTTATCCACAAAAGCAGATGGCCTTTTTCACTATGCTGCAACCGCTCTTCAGTGGATTGGGCAGCAGATTATCCAGTATGGGAAGACCTCTCAGAAACGAGTCTTTGATCAATTTACCCAAATGGGTATTGGTCAGCTCGAGGATCTATACAGGCTTATTTTGACCTCGTTCGAGAACATAGACAATCCAGCAGAGAATGCAGACTGGCGTGCGAGTCAACTACGCGGCTTTCAGCATGTTATTGGGACCATTCTCGTGCTTGATGAACCATTGACCATTCGTCAAATCATTGCTTTATTGGCCAATATCCCAGAGGACGACTTTGACGTTGCCAACTTCCTACAGCGGTTTCACAGTGTCTTAATTCCAGGCACAACTACATCGTTTGAGGAAGCAACACCACAAATGCACAAGTTGTTCCGTGATTATATTATGGATGGGCATGCACCAGGAGAATTCCGTATTTTCACGGGTGATGCGCACTTTGTAACAGCAAGAAGCTGTTTGGAGATCATTGTCAAGGCACAGAGCCAGTCTGATGTTGCTGTGAAGTATTCTGTTCGGCACTGGTATAAACACTTGCGAAAGGGAGTGGAAGGAAGGATAACATGGGAGGATTGGGAGATGGGGAACTTGTTTGGACAGATGGTGGATGAGGCAGTTGTCCGCATTTGGGCAAAAACAAATTTGGTGGATCTCTTTGGGGATGTGGCTGCTGCAGGGTGGGGGCTGTTGAAGGTGAGATCAAAATAGGGGAGAGAAAGCCAAATAAATAATGATCGTCCAGCAAGGTACTGATCAAGACAAGATGAAGGGAATTTCGAGCATATTAATGAAAGCAAAAGTGCGTTGCAGACCAACATGAATGGCACAAGTTCACTGATTGGAGGCAATTCCTCTGGTTCATAGGAGGTGCGCGCTTTTTCTCCATCACCCATGTTTGTCTTGCTCACTTTTTCTTGCCTTCTTGTCTCTAGCGAGTGGGTGCTTTTCCCCCATCACCCATGTTTGTCTTGCTCACCTTTTCTTGCCTTCTTGTCTCTAGGATGTGCTGCTTTTCCCCCATCACCCATATTTGTCTTGCTCACCTTTTCTTGCCTTCTTGTCTCTAGCATGTGCGTGCTTTTCCCCCATCGCCCATGTTTGTCATG